>JACCIE010000061.1:600000-1196491 GCA_018906755.1 Sycophaga agraensis | reverse complement strand
TCGTACGCGCATCCTCACCCTCTCTCTCTCTCTCTCTCTCTCTCTCTCTCTCTCAATCCCTCACACCTTCGCTTACAATCCCACTCAGCTGTTGGTTAATCAATCAATTGAATTGCCAATATCTTGTACTGGTTCATCAGTATTTATACTTAATATGAAACAAGAATAAAACAGAAATGTAGGTGTTTAGGTTTATTTAAGTTATTAACTTTTTTGTACATTCTTTTATTATTTATTTATACCTCGCAATAATTAAGCTTCACAAGCAATAGCTATTTCAACTACGGAAGCATGTAAATTTCATAATTGCATGTTGCTACAGGTTAAACCACGATATAATTTTTTTAGACCTTCCGATTGTTTATCGTGAATGAGACTCTTGTTTATCACCCTATCTGGTATTCTTGATACTAATTTAGAGTTTTCGTCGTTCAAGTCGATGTTTATTTCTTTACTGAATTCATCAAGCAATATCGATCTTTCACTATCATCAAAAAAATAAAAAATAGGTTAGAATACCTTTTATAATATTAATTTTTTGCATTAATTTTACTGTAATTTGTACATAAAAAAATTAAGTAAATAAATAATTTGTTTTGAATAAGATTAAATATATATATTATATAAACATACCTAAACGTTGATATGAGAATTTCGGATGAACCTTTCCATGGTTTGAAAGATATTTGATCGATCAATTTAGAACTCGATATCAAAGGAGCTGGAAAAGCTGTGAAACCTACGTGTGATATAATAGACCATTTCTTCTCGTTCTAAATACGGAAATTTAATTAAGTATTTAGAGAATAGTAAATAAGGAAGAATATCAAAATATAATAATGGTTTTATAAACATATCGTTATTAACCAACTTATTAATACAAACCTCCGCAGCAGGGTTGCAACTATCATCTACAGTAATGTTGTCATTATTAAGGCTAGAGCACGTAGACGTATCTATAAATTTATCGACTTCAAACAGAACGCCATTTATGGTAGGAATTGCTGCCTGCTCATCGATTTTTACTTGGCACGCTCCACTAGCATAACGCTAAAAATGAAATTATTTATAAATCTCGCATGCTAATGTAATAATAAATAGCGTATTTGTACTTTGAAATATAACGATATTCTCAATTAGTTTACCTCTTCATCAGATGTAACTGGCGCATACGAGCCAGAGCTAAAAGCTACTTGAAATATTTCAAACATTCGTATTTTAAGATCAATTGCCATATCAGGGTCAGTTTTCGACACTTGCGCATGCTGGAACTAAAATAAATCATGTATTATTATAGCGCTACCTAATATTTTGAATTCTTTTAAAAGGTAGATAAAAGTAATTAAATTTTGATCGATTGACTATCAAATTCTTGCAAATGTTTTATTTAATTTGCATTGTTTTCGTACTTCTTTATAAAGGCAAATTTTTTAATTGCATACATTTATTATGTAATATTTAAATTATTATGAGTTTATATAGATATATCGTTGTGTTAAACATAAGATAAAACATACTAATCCATTTTTATAATAACCAATGAAGGGTGTCTTTATATGAGCTTCTATAGCACTTATTTGATCACAGTTATCGTGATTAATTATCCGCTCTGTCTGAATATTTTTCACAGTTAGATTCATAGATTCTACAGTACAATAATACTTTAATTCAGAAACGTCATTGGGATCGGATATTAAGCTGATCATAACTTCAAAATCGTGAGCTATAACTATTGTAATATCGCCTGGCTCAATAGTTGTAAATGCATCTACTGTTATTCTTTGTCGTGAGGTAGGATATTTTTCTAAAATATAAAATTAAGTATTATTTACGACTCATTAAATGTTATTTCTAATACGTTTATATTTATGAAGAGTTCACCTGCGGATACAACAAGAGAAAACAAGATGACAGTCAACCCTAAATAAAAAACAAATTATAAATCACAAGAATTAGAATTATATTTACAAAATATATATGACAAATAATAAAGTTAATGTTCAACCTGTGGAAACCATGATGTTTGACAGAAACATCCTGAATAGCGTGTGTTAAAATTCCGCAGTTTATTTATATAGGCATTCGTTGAAGAAAATAACAATTTCTATGAGATAGTAGAATAAAAATTACATTAATTGCAGTATATTAGTTTCTAAAATACAGATATTATATTTACCTGTTTAAAATAATATTAAGCAGAATAAGGATAATTGTGCTTGACATTAGTAGACATAATTTTTTAAATATTTGTAACACATGAGGACACAAACATTATAAAAAATTTTAAACTAATCGAGTCTGAATTTTTGCAAGAGTTGGATAGTTTTCCGCGTAACCTGATGAAATATACTACATACAGATGAATATTTGAAATCATCTTTCTAATAATCGCATATAAACAATTATGAAGAGGCACGCACTCCGACGGCTGTATGCTGGTATAGATAATCTCGAGCGAGTAGTGAGCGTTTGATAGTGTAAAAATACGAAAATTCATGTTTCGAATTCCGAGATGCCTGCGCGCTTCAATTGTTTGCACATTTATAAAATGTAGCCCTTCTATTCAATTGCCTGCGAAAGATACATGGAGGTCGTGACTTGCTCTATAAAAAGGCGATTGCTTGCAAAGTAAGTTTGGTTCATTTTTTTGGTCCGACCCGATCCGAAGGCAATTGCGGGCGACTTGGTGACGTGATCGGAGCCGTACCCGTCGAGCGCAAGAGGATAGTAAGACGGTGTACCCGGACGGACCGGGGAAGACTCGAGGGAAGAGCGATCCCCTGTCTCGGCGGGGTTGTGATTGGCCCACCCCGTTTAGTGCCACCCTCGGTTCAGGGGAGTCTGTGAACTCGCGCCGTGATTTTTTGGGTCCGACCTATAGGCATGCTGAGTATGCTCTAAATCGTCGTAAGCCGCCCGCAGCGTAGATATTTTTGGAGATCTATGGCTGTTCGACCATGAGATCGGGAGTCGAGGGGAAGTCGCGAGGGCTCGCCGCTACCGGGCGGCAGCCGCAAGAAAATTCCATCTCCCACCAGCCTGCAGTGACAAGTAGCGAAACCGGGCCGGAAAACTTTGCCCACGCGATCGAGCAAAGCAAGAGCATTACTCTCATTATCTCTCTAGCGAGCGGAACTACCACTGTTTTCAAAATCTTTATAAGCGACACTCGAGTTATTAAAAACATCTATCTCAAAATAAAAGAAAATGATTTAAATGTACCTCAAAAATAGTATTTTTAAAGTATTTCAATAATGTATTGATAACATATTATTTATTGTTGCAATGAACTAATTTTATACATAATATTGTTGTGAAACGCGTGAGCGAGCATAGGTAGTCTTTACTGTTTATTTTGTTGGTTTTGGAAAAGGCCAGGTAAGGCGATAAAACCCTTGCTTGCTGATGATTTCTAGTACCTCAATGGCATAACGTCACCAGCTGGAACAGTAAGTCTTTCGGAATGTTTCCGTCGTAAAATCTACGGATCCGCTTGCAGTAATCTGCGACTGTAATATAGCGGGCTGATCACCTTATTTGATCACCGGACTGTGTAGTATAATTATTACTGTTGTCATCAGAGTTATCCGTAATTGTGATGTCCCAACACCTCAAATGCTCCATCACTAGTCCCCGAAAGTGACAAAGGAAGAATTGTAACGCGTCGCGATTCTCCACGTCGGAGACGGAAGGCCTTCCCTCCCTCGCACGGTCCGAACGCGAGTCCGCCGAATTTATATTAACAATGGGCGCCAGGCGGACTCGTCTCGGCTAGTTTGCATCAGACATCCTCTCGGGGGAGTACACCGACAGCCGCGGAAGACGCGGCTCCGCTGCGCCGTCTCCTCGTCACGCGGACCACAAATTCAATAGACTTAAATAACAAGGGGGGGGGGGGAGGGGATTACACCGGGGACTCCGCAGGGATGGGTGCGTGTTAATGAAGCACACTGTAATTCTTTTCTTTTTCCAATTTATTGCCTACGCTAGGTATAAATGAATACGGCCAGCTGGCCGGCCCTACGCGGTTGTCGCGCACCGTCGGCCTCCGCACGGCCGAGTTACCGCTCGCGTCGACCTCCCCCATTACCCGCGATCACGACGCGCCCGCTCGTCTCCGGCGTTCGACCGCCGTCCGCGCGCGCTCGTCCCGGCCACCCCGTTCGCGAGCACTCTTAATCCGCGAGGAGGACGCCCGGGGCAGTTGCCCCCTCACCGCAACGTCGTAACGCTCCGACGGGATGATGTCGGTTGGAGTCGTTGGGCCTCGTCAGTGTGGCCCGAAGTAGCTCGGTGCCTGCTATCGGCACGCGGTCGGCCGGGTGGAGGTGGCTCGCCCGGTTGGCGCTGGCCTGGTGATGTCGGCCCCTGATGGCTCCTGCGCCGGGAGTGTCTACTCTCGTCGTCGCTATTCCTTCCCTCCTCGCTCTCTCTCTCTCTTCGGCTGCTTAGCAGGAGGACACGTGGAAACAGGTAGTGTGGCTCAGGCCAGCGTCCGGCGCAGAAGGGCGAGCGCGCGGTTGCGCTCGCAAATCACTTCCTCGCTAGTTCATCTCGCGGCCGCGTGAGTGCTCGCTAGTCGCCCGCGAACTTTGATCTCGCGTACGCGCCACCCTGTCCCCACAACCCGTATCCCTATCCCGCGTAACAATATTTAGTTCCCCCGATCTACGTCCGCGTCCCCCCTTCGAATCTTTTCTTTGACTTGGTGGTTGCCGTCGTCCAGTTGTCGTCGGCGGCGGCGTGCTTCGTCGTCTCCGAGGCGATGCCGGCCGGTTGCCGACGCAGGCGCCCGCCGGTACGGCAGCGCAGTTGTTTGTGCGGCGGCGCCTCCACTCGTGCGCGGCGGCGCAGCCGTTGGCGCGCGGCTCCGGCCTCGAGTGCGCTCGGCGCCTGTTTACATCTGCGCCGTCTCCTGCTGTCGCCCCAGCGATCTTCCGCGCCGCGAGTGCTTGGTGTTGGTGATTGGCCTTCGTGGCGGCCTCCAGGACCGCCGCTTCATGGGGAACGCGGCGCCTCCAAGCCGCAGTGGCAGCGGCGACCGGGCACGCCCGCGGCGCCTCTCCTCTCACTCGCACTCATGGCCGAGTGCGCTCGACGGCTATGACAGCAGCGGTGCGTCGCATCCTTGGCGGCGCTCGGACGTCGTCGCCACGCCTTGCAGGAGGATGCTTCCTCGCCGTCCCGGTGAGTCCTGGTCGTATGGCAGCTTCCAGGTGTTGCGTCAGCTGCAGGTGGCTCAGGCAACCCTCAAATGCAAATCCACACGGTAAGTACACATTATTACACGCGCTCAACGTCCGCCCCTGGAGGTCGTGCGATCGCATCTACGCTTACATATTTATATACTACGCCCCCTCGCTCAGTCCTTCCCTCACCCTCCTAGACGCGTTTTTTGGAGAAACAGATCGCAATTCCCGTGAGAGAGATCGATCTGACCGACAGAAAGTAGGGACGCAGTTGCGCCCGAGCCGATCAGAATATCGATGTTCCCTGGAATGTGGAATTGCGGATCTGCGAGTTTAATATTGGAGGGGATGCGCAGCCGTTCTCTCGGGAACGGTTCGTCGGGTACGGTGCCCGTGATTTTAGGGACCGTTAAGAACGTTAAGAATTCCGGTAATCGCTGTGAATCGAGTGAATAGTCGCATCGATCAGGTTACGAGATGTTGTAACCATTGAATCGATAGCGCCTATCACGATTTCGCACGCGCGCATGGGGCTTTTTACCTTCCGGGCAAATTCCTCCGTCATGAAGTGCGCAGTGGCGCACGTGTCCAATAAGCTTCCTCTCACCATCGCGCTCATCATGAGTTGAGAGGAGTTCGTTTTCGCGGAGAGAACTAGTTCGGACCGGTCTAGTCAGGTGGGATTCGCCGTGACCTTACCGTCACCGACGGTGGCCCTGCCACCCGCGCGCTTGGGAGTCTGTTTCGCCCGTCCTGATGATGCCGTATTGTGCAGCAATGAGTTGTGCCCCTTGCCGCACAATCGGCACGTCCCGAAGGTGCATTTGCCGTCATGCCTTAAGAGGCAGTTCTGGCAGAGTTTACTGCTTCGGATGAGGTCCCACCGTTCTTGGACCGTCATCCCCTTGAACGCCGCGCATCGGAAAATGGGGTGACCCGTCTGCTGGCACGCGCAGCACGCTGGACGAGGGGATGTCGTGAATGTGACGAGAACGCGAGTGGATCCTTCGCCGCGACGCGCCTTGTTTGCTCCGTTGACCCTATCGGTGGCCTGACGCTTTACGGTCTCGTTGCGGCTGTGCTTTATCTTACCCTCGAGCTTCTTCAGACGGAAAGTCGTATCTGAAATGAAATTATAAAATTGCTCGAGGGTAGTCATATTTTTGGGGCCCATTTCCTCGTCCCATTTCGCACTAATTTCGGGCGGAAGCGCTTGCTCGAGCGAATTGATCGTCACATCGTCGCAAGGATGGACGTCAAGGAGCTCTAGCATCGTGATATGCTGCTGAGTCTCGAAACGGAGGGATGAGAGTTCTTTCGCACCGTACCTAACCTTCGATCCGAGAGCTCTCAGAGCGTCGAGATTGTGAGACGCGAGCGCGCGTCTCTGCTCGTAGGACTCGACGACTATGTCCCATGCCCGCTTGTAATTTTCGGCCGTCGCGCTGAGATGACCGATGGTTTTAGCCGCGTCTCCTTCTAAGGAGCTGCGGAGATACGTAAATTTGACGACGTCGTCGATATCCGATCGCGAGTCGATCATGGAGAGGAAGGAGCGCTTGTAGTCGAGCCATTGGCTCAACTCTCCGCTGAACTGCGGCAGTTTTAGCTCGGGGAGTTTGGCGGTCCGGCGCTCTAACGTCGCGAGCGTAGAGTGTCCGATCGGTTGCGGTGTGGCCTCGCTGGCCGCTGCGGCGTTCGCATTTGACCGATCCTTGATGAGCACAGCTGACTCGTAATATCGGTCGCGTAGGTGGTCGAGCTGCGCAAGGATCTCGTAGTCCGGACGCAAAAGAGCGAGCTCATCGTGCAGCTCCTCGTACGCGTATAAAAGCGTGGTCGCACGCTCCAGCCGCGGCTGTGCATTAGTCTCCGAGAGACTGCCCGAAATCAACCCATCGAATAATGGTTCGATCTGGGCCTTGAGCGCTAAAAATTTTTGCGCGATGAACTTGGCTCGTGCTTCTTGACGAGCCATGTTCATGAAGGAGAGAGACCTTGGCGGTCAATCGCACGCGCCAAGGATAGCTGTCGCTGACTGGTGTAGTAACTACACCAATCCGGGGGTGTACAGCTCAATCTATTTGAATCTAAATTAAAAGAACAGGTGGATTCTAAATTATCAACAAGCGAGCTAGTGCCCTTTTAATTAAACGGCCGAGGCAAAAAAATAAAAAATTTAACCTGTTCTTCTCGCGAAGGCTCTACACTGTCCCAGGAAGAAGGACAGCAGCTCTCCCCCTCCCACGATACAAATTTAGGATGGCCTCGAAATGCAAACTTAATTGCAATTCACGCGACAGGGCACAATACGAGAAATCTCGTGAAACACGGACCTAAAGTGCGGTAACGAGCGGTGGGGCTACGCAGTCACCTGTCGATGCACTGCTGCAGTCGACGCCAAATGATTCATGCCGATGATTCTCGCAAAGGCGTATGGGGGAAAATATAAATAAACTCTCGCAAACGATGCGAAAGGTGAAAGCGACGTATGTGACGTCTTAATGCTTTCTCGCGGAATTTAATTGTCACTTGACACGCTGTCAAGTGATCGCAAAACGCTGTTCAATAATGCGGCCGAATTATCTCTTAGGCGAGTCGCCGCTGCGTGGGTTTAAACTGCGCCTAACGCGGAAATCGCACGGCTCACACGAGCTGGATACACCGCCGAGTGGCCGAAGCCACGCGCCGCGACCGACGCAATACCGCGCCGCCGGGACCACGCGCTGCCGAACAGCTGACCGATCAAGCGATCGGTCAGCTGGAGATTCAGCGCCACGCTCGGCCAAGCGCTGCTGAACTGGACGCGAGTCCGGCCTCAGCGTCCTGGCTCCACCCGCACCTTGTATGTGGACGCCGCTGACCCACCGGTGCTTCGCAGGCGTCCCCACGGACCGGTACCTTAATGCCTCTCCACGTGAGAGGTTACGTTGCCGCACTCGGGAATCCCAGCCCCGAGGCGGAATTAATTCGTCCTAACGGACCACCCACTCGTGTGCACGAACGGAGCGCTGGCCGACGCAGCCGCCGTGCCCCTGCGTGTTACCTTGAGCTCGCCGGTGCACCAAGGTAGAGCACGAGGGCTCCCAGAGACGCAAACGCCCGCCCGCGTGCAGACGTTCACTCTCACGGAAAAGGAGAAGAGAAAAAAAGAAAAGAATAGACAGACAAAGCGATAGTTGAAGTCGCGAGACCTCACAGGAGGCACCAAAATGTTCGTCGGGTCGCTTAACCTCTGGTTAAACGCCCGTTTTTAAATAAAGGAAAGGGAAGGAAGGTAGGGTGAAATAAAATGCACACTTGAGCCAGCTATGATTATATTTGGCTCAGTAGGGGAGGAAAAACCGCCGAAACGGTAAAAAAAACCTCCTCTGAAATTATACAGAAAAGAAAAGGGGAAGGGCTCTAAGAGCGCCAGAAATATGGCTCGTGCACGAGCACTTACGTGATATCGCCTCGTGGCGATCGCCGCTGGTCCGCGCTCGCCGGGCTCGTGCTCGTCGTCGGAGGAGCCGCCCGATCCGCAATGTCGCCACGTGGCCGGCGCCGCGAACGAGATTAGCCGCACGTTTTCTCGCGAAATATTCTAGAACGCACGCGCAGGTGTTCTGGTTAGCCTGAACTTCGGCAAGGTAGACCACGGGGGGCTGCGCAGGTATGTGATGTCGACGGATTCGGCGAGAAAAAGCTGCTACTGAATTTTAGGTTACAGAGGCACGTGAGCGACCACTTGTCTCTAGCTGTTTCAGTGCAACACTGGTTGTGCGCCCGCTGGCGCGCCGACGCGACGCCGCGCGCATGCGCTCTCTGCCGCTGCAGAGCTGCCGGCGCGTCTGGCTCGCGTACTCCGTTGTTTCGCGACGCATAGGTTACATACATTGACGCCGTGATAACATACACACATTCACTCTCTCTCTCTCTCTCTCTCTCTCTCTCTCTCTCTCATCCATGTACGACTGTACAAGTGCAGTAGGAATCGGCCTGCAAGATGAGCCTGAAACATGCTTCTTCACCAACGTCATTGGACTCATCATTGTAGGTCTTATCCGATGCATTGAAGGCGAGATCGGACTTCTCGGTGTCCACCATCGACCTTTTTTGGAACAGATTCGATCTCATTAATCGAGCGGTGGCCGATCTGAACTGATTTCTGGCAAGGAGTCTCAGGCCACCTTGAATCGAACCGATCCGTACCAACAGCGGAACAGACGATGGTAGTTCTTATGAGTCGGGTCTCTGATCTGGAATATATCAATAAAGCGCAGTTAGCTGAGCTGGCTGCCCTGCGCGAAGATCGCTCACTGCTCCTCAGGGAGATAAGTAATCTGGAATACTTAATGAAGGAAATGGTAGGCGCTAATTAAGGTCAAGGTCGTTGGATTGGCCACTGACATGTCCGACAGTCTATTAAAATTAAACTCTCAATTCAATAATAATAATATAAACAATCGTAGCGCAAATAATAATGTAAATGATGTAAATATTAATAATTCTCATTTTATCCAACTGGATAAAGATAATTTGACGCGGCCGTTAAATTTAGAGGAAGACGTATCGTCGGGGCTGCGGACTACTGCCGGAAGCTCAAAAGCAGACGACATCAACAACAATCAAACCTGCAATAGTAAACCAACTAAAGTGAGCAATAGGAAATTTACATATAACAATAACATTCAACACATAAAAAAACAACAAAAATAATCGTAAATGCAATAGTGATAGACACTTTAACATATCGGCTCTCGAGGTTCCCGGGCATATTTCGAGCAATCATGGGGATGATGTGAGGGACGTCTGGGCAGTGGGTGGTGCGGTCGAGCTGGTAGTCACGGGGGTGGCTTACTGTGCTAGCGCGGGAGTCTTGCCCTCTGATGTCGCGCTCGACATCATCACTTTTGAGCTCCCCTCCTTTGTACTTGGTGACCTGGTCTCCGCGGTGCAGCTCCGCAAATCCTCAATAGCCCGATTCAGATCACCGGAGCCCGTGGCTTCTCCGACGGTCGGAAAGGTTTTTACCTTGTATATCCTTGTGTCGCCGTGGAGATGTCGGCGGGATTGTCCCAGGAAATAGGCAGCACCAGAAGTTCTTTCTCGTCGACTCGTGCGTAAAGTTCGCTCCGTGTTGCGTCAGGTGCCGGTTGCTCGTCTCGCTCCCGATCCAAGGCGTCAAAGTTAGCAGCACGTCTGCGGCTTCCAAAGATGTCGGCTTAGGCATAGGGCTGGACGAGTCTAAGTCGTCAATTTGAGAGGGTGGCGATGGCAGCTCCACACAATGAAAATATTGAGCACGGAGGGCTCAGGTCGACTGGTCGATGAAATGATGGCAGCTGATACTCGAAGACGGACAGCAAGTCCAAAAACAGCAACGGGCTTCGCTCTCTGCGTCGAGCAACGACCCAAAGTTCGCAGGCTCTCGGACTGGGCTTCCGGACTCTGATCAAGTCGCGGCCAAGTCCGCGAGGCAAGTGGCGATGCGAACAGCGAACGCCGGTACACGCGTTTCGTCGCGAGGGCGCGCGGCCCAGTCCTAACTCTACTCGTCGCGGCATAGCAACACACGCAATTCGCATACATATACGGTCCGTACTTACACGATTCGCTACAATGTTAACTTAAATTAATTTAATAATGTTATAAAAATAGCTAACAAGCGCTAATTATTGTATATATTTTATTAGAGTCATAAGGCATAACGTATTTCGAAATATCAAATAATGATTATGAAAGTAAAAATTTTGCAATTTTGAATCATTCGAAATGAATTCTTAATCGATGTATTAAAAAAATATTGATCTAGTATGGTCTGTGGAAAAAAATGTATTAATAAACTTATACAAATATACACATAAATTTATACATTTATTTTTTAAATTTTATAAATAGAATTATAATTAAAAAAAGTAAAATTTCAATTATTTCATTTGCGATTGTTGCAACAACATAACCACTCACCTGACTATTCAAAGTATATACAACATATGCGATGTAAAACGTTACTACATACAATGTTTGAAAAAAATATTTAATATAACTGATTGCTTAAATAAAAGTTAATTTGTAATTTACAAATTGCTTTACATTAGAGTGCAATTCATCTATTATTTTTAACATGAAATAGCTATCGCGTATAAATTAAATCAATTTAATATTTACAATTATGATAAAATATACACTATGCAAGATGTTTTTTTATTCTTTGTCTCAAGCTGTACCACGCCATAGCTGAGGCAACTCTATACATTTTGTTTTGCGGTCGCAAAACAGTCAGAGGCACCTCCACGAAAATACAGGTATTTAAAAATCGTAAAAAACCAGCCCCGGTGACCGAAAAGTGCGGCCAATGGGCCGCAGCGCAGCTAATGAAATTAGCGGAAATAGTCAATGAGAGCAGTAGGGTAGAGCTATTGGGGCCGCAGGATGAGCAGCGGGTCTGGTCCCACCCTCCAGACTTAGTGGCGTGCCAAAATTGTTAATAAAAGAACGTCGGGTCCCAGCAGACCGTCAACAAGGGGAAGGGAGGTTGCAGAAATCGGGCCATTAATTCGCCGAAAAAATGTTTAGAATTTCCTCAGTTATCCCGTGGTATAGCTGAAGACAAGGAATTAAAGGACATATTGTACAATGTCATGAGAGTATATACTTATAAGCCTAGATTGAAAGTTTTTTAATTATATAATTACAATACCTAAGAGCAGAATATATTCAAAATTATCAATTAAATTTTTTATGTAAGTTTTTAAGACCAATCTTGTGAAATTAATTTTAACATAACAATTTTTCGAGTTTCCATTTTGATACTTAGGCACCGCAAGACTCTCTGATACACAACTGATTGCTCTCCTGATAGAAATATCCGAGTTACTTGAGAAACTTGTTCACACTTAATTTTACTATCATTTGGAATGTAAAAGTCTCTTTGAGATGGTTGAAGCTCTCTAATCCAAACTTTCTGCAGAGAGCAGCAGGCAGCCGTATAAGATCAGCCTAAAGCCACGCTCCCTGCGTAATAAGCTACAAAAATATGCAGTCTACAACCTATCACAACCGATTCCACGATACTGACTACACTCGCCTCGTGTCAGCGACCTATTGCACAACAACACATACGCATACGATACTCTCATACCCGACAACATTCGCTACAACTTGTTCTAATATCTTTTTCTTTTTAAGGTATAAATCTACCGACGACACGTGTCGCCCAGACCTCCAGCCGCCCGGGTTATCCCAGGCACGTTTGGACCGACGCCGCTTACCTGCGCATCCTCACTCTCTCTCTCTTTCTCTCTCTCTCAATCCTTCATACCTCCGCTTACAATCCCACACAGCTGTTGGTTAAATCAATCAATTGAATTGCCAATATCTTGTACAGGTTCATCAGTATTTATACTTAATAAGAAACAAGAATAGAACATAAATGTAGGTGTTTAGGTTTTATTTAAGTTAGTAACTTTTATGTACATTCTTTTATTATTTATTTATACCCTCGCACAATAATTAAGCTTCACAAGCAATAGCCATTTCAACTACGGAAGCATGTATATTTTCATAATTCATGTTGCTACAGGTTAAACCACGATATAATTTCTTTAGGCCTTCCGATTGTTTATCCTGAATGAGACTCTTGTTTATCACCCTATCTGGTATTCTTGATACTAATTTAGAGTTTTCGTCGTTCAAGTCAATGTTTATTTCTTCACTGAATTCATCGAGTTTTATCGATCTTTGACTAACACCAATAAAATAAAAAATATGTTAGAATGCCATTTATAATATTAATATTTTACATTAATTTTACTGTAATTTGAATAAAAAAAAATTAAGTAAATAAATAATTTGTTTTGAATAAAGATTAAGTATATATATTATATAAACATACCTAAATGTTGATATGAGAATTTCGGATGAACCTTTCCATGGTTTGAAAGATATTTGATCGATCAATTTAGAACTCGATATCAAAGGAGCTGGAAATGCTGTGAAACCTATATGTGACATAACAGACCATTTCTGCTCGTTCTAAATACGGAAATTTAATTAAGAATTCGGAGAATGGTAAATAAGAAAGAATATCAAAATATAATAATGGTTTTATAAAGATATCATTATTAACCAACTTATTAATACAAACCTCTGCAGCAGGGTTGCAACTATCATCTACAGTAATGTTGTCATTATTAAGGCTAGAGCACGTAGACGTATCTATAAATTTATCGACTTCAAACAGAACGCCATTTATGGTAGGAATTGCTGTCTGCTCATCGATTTTTACTTGGCACGCTCCACTAGCATAACGCTAAAAATGAAATTATTTATAAATCTCGCATGTTAATGTAATAATAAATAGCGTATTTGTACTTTGAAATATAATGATATTCTTAATTAGTTTACCTCTTCATCGGATGTAACTGGCGCATACGAGCCAGAGCTAAAAACTACTTGAAATATTTCAAACATTCGTATTTTAAAATCAATTGCCATATTAGGGTCAGTTTTCGACACTTGCGCATGCTGGAACTAAAATAAATCATGTATTATTATAGCGCTACCTAATATTTTGAATTCTTTTAAAAGATAGATAAAAGTAATTAAATTTTGATCGATTGACATTCAATTTTCTATCAAATTCTTGCAAATGTTTTATTTAATTTGCGTTTTTTTCGTACTTGTTTATGAAGGCAACTTTTTTAATTGCATACATTTATTATGTATTATTTAAATTATTATGAGTTCATATAGATATATCGTTGTGTTAAACATAAGATAAAACATACTAATCCATTTTTATAATAACCAATGAAGGGTGTCTTCACTTGAGCTTCTATAGCACTTATTTGATCACAGTTATCGTGATTAATTATCCGCTCTGTCTGAATATTTTTCACAGTTAGATTCATAGATTCTATAGCACAATAATATTTCAATTCAGAAACGTCATTGGGGTCGGATATTAAGCTGATCATAACTTCAAAATCGTAAGCCATAACTACTGTAATATCGCCTGGCTCAATAGTTGTAAATGCATCTACTGTTATTCTTTGTCGCGAGGTAGGATATTTTTCTAAAATATAAAATTAAGTATTATTTACGACTCATTAAATGTTATTTCTAATACGTTTATATTTATGAAGAGTTCACCTGCGGATACAACAAGAGAAAACAAGATGACAGTCAACCCTAAATAAAAAACAAATTATAAATCACAAGAATTAGAATTATATTTACAAAATATATGTGACAAATAATAAAGTTAATGTTCAACCTGTGGAAATCATGATGTTTGACAGAAACATCCTGAATACCGTGTGTTAAAATTCCGCAGTTTATTTATAAAGGCATTCGTTGAAGAAAATAACAATTTCTATGAGATAGTAGAATAAAAATTACATTAATTGCAGTATATTAATTTCTAAAATACAGATATTATATTTACCTGTTTAAAATAACATTAAGCAGAATAAGGTTAATTGTGCATGACATTAGTAGATATAATTTTTTAAATATTTGTAATACATAAGGACACAAACATTATAAAAAATTTTAAACTAATCGAGTCTAAATTTTTGCATGAGTTGAAGAGTTATCAGCGTGACCTGATGTAATATATTACATACAAATGAATATTTGAAATAATTTTTCTAATAATCGCATATAAACGATTATGAAGAGGCACGCACTCCGACGGCTGTATGCTGGTATAGATAATCTCGAGCGAGTAGTGAGCGTTTGATAGTGAAAAATACGAAAATTCATGTTTCGAATTCCGAGAAGCCTGCGCGCTTCAATTGTTTGCACATTTATAAAATGTAGCCCTTCTATTCAATTGCCTTCGAAAGATACATGGAGGTCGTGACTTGCTCTATAAAAAGGCGATTGGTTGCACAGTAAGTTAGGTTCATTTTTTGGGTCCGACCCGATCGGATGGCAATTGCGGGCGACTTGGTGACGTGATCGGAGCCGTACTCGTCGAGCGCAAGTGGATAGTAAGACGGTGTACCCGGACGGACCGGGGAAGACTCGAGGGAAGAGCGATCCCCTGTCTCGGCGGGGTTGGGATTGGCCCACCCCGTTTAGTGCCACCCTCGGTTCAGGAGAGTCTGTAAACTCGCGTCGTGTTTTTTTGGGTCCGACCTATAGGCATGCTGAGTATGCTCTAAATCGTCGTAAGCCGCCCGCAGCGTAGATATTTTTGGAGATCTATGGCTGCTCGAACATTAGACCGGAAGTCGAGGGGAAGTCGCGAGGGCTCGCCGCTACCGGGCGGCAGCCGCAAGAAAATTTCATTTCCCACCACCCTGCAGTGACAAGTAGCGAAACCGGGCCGGAAAACTTTGCCCACGCGATCGAGCAAAGCAAGAGCATTACTCTCGTTATCTCTCTAGCGAGCGGAACAACCACTGCTTTCAAAATCTTTATAAGCGACACTCGAGTTATTAAAAACATCTATCTCAAAATAAATGAAAATTATTTAAACGTACGTCAAAAATAGTATTTTTAAAGTATTTCAATAATGCATTGATAACATATTATTTATTGTTGCAATGAACTAATTTTATACATAACATTGTTGTGAAACGCGTGAGCATAGGTAGTCTTTAGTGTTTATTTTGTTGGTTTTGGAAAAGGTCAGGTAAGGCAATAAAACCCTTGCTTGCTGATGATTTTTAGTACCTCAATGGCATGATGTCGTCAGTTGGGACAATAAGTCTTTCGGAATTTCTCCGTCGTAAAATCTACGCATCCGCTTGCGGTAATCTGCGACTGCAATAGTTTTTATTATGTTTAGTCGCTTATATTTTCACTGTATATTTATGTCATTTTTTGTCAATAAAGAATTTAGCTTAATTCAATAAATGTTCTAGTTTATTTCAATAAATAAATTCAATAAATATTTAATGTTTTTGTGATGTTTACAATAAAACAAAATTGATACGCGAACTTCTTTACACTAATATGCGCTCATGTAGCTGATAAGGTAATAACTAAAATTGCAGCGGAAAGACACCGCGCTGAAAGACGAATTCTTGTTGGGCCTAGGATTCCAATAAAAGATATCTTGTTCCAGGCAGTAATTAGCGATCTTTATTTCTCTGTCTTTTTTATTTTTGTTATTTTGTATTTTTTCAGAAACTGGTGCTGATAGAAACTAACGTTGCATTATATTATCATCAATTCCGTAATTTATATATTTTTGGACACTAATGTATATATTGCTGGCGTGCGTTCAGTACCAACTGTTTTCCAGGATCGGCTCGCGGGTTCTGCTCTTGCTTGCACCGATTTGAGCGGGCACCTCATTGAGCCTCCACTGCTGCTGCCCCTCCAGTGACGTAAGTCTCGAACGCGATAGGAGTCACGAAAGTTTTTTTGGCGTTAAAGAGGCCAGAGCGTTTAGTACTGGTGGGGAGCCTTCCGTCGGAGACGATGGCGGAACCGCTGGTGATGTAGGTTGTGGCGAGACGGAGGTGTCTCTCGCTGGAGACGGGCCTGTTTCGTTCGTCGGGAGGTCCGCTATCTCTAGGTATTCTAGTTTGGGCGATTACGTCGATTACGAGGACCCGGGCTTTACAGTTGATATCGATACGGTACAGGTTGTCTTTGAAGCGATCAAGAACCTTATACGCAACGGAATAGGCAGAAAAAGGGTTCCGACGCACGAGGTTGCCGTCCGCTCTAGGGCGCGTCGTCCGGCTGTTTACTGCCGCTGTTCGCGGTTATCGGGAAAATGGGCGGGGAGAGGTTTTAATTGAAACCCAAGCCTTTAATTTTTAAATTGCACGAAATAAAACCTTAGCTAGCGAGCAGGTAGAACGCGCTGTCTGTCGGTCGCGGTCCGCGTACCATCGCGGCGCGGCGTTTAGCCCGAGTCCGGGGAGAGCGGCGGGTCTCTGCGCGACAAAAGAGCGACGCAAAAGGGGTGCGTGCTTGGATTCTGCCCCTTGTATGCACCAGCAGACGGTCGTCCGCCCGGTGAGAAGGTAGCGCTCTTTTTGCCTGTGCGAAAGAGCGCACGCGGCGAGAGCGAGACTCTGTCTCTCCGTTGGTCGGCTAAAGGCCACGAGCTCCTCGCCGTCAAGAGCTGGCGGAGATCCGACGAAATCTGCTCTCGAGATCCGCGCGGCGTTCGAATCTGCCGCGGGCCTGCTGTCCCCTCCACTGCGACCGTGGTAGGGGCGACCTCTGATTGGCCGAGATCTTTCGGGAGAGGCCACGTCTCTCTCCGTTGCGTTGCCCGTTTATTCTTCGAATTGCGTTCGACGCAATTCGGGCGGTTATCGCCTAGCGCAGAGAAAAAGGCGACTCGCGCGTACATCAAGCTTTCTTGTTCCTGGAATTGTTTGCATTCTGTTCATGAGTTGATGCAAGTTGGTAACAAGGTCTGCAGGTCTAATTCGCTGCAAGAAGTTCCTGGTCGTACGTATTGTACCTCGTCTCTGCGTCGTTCAGCTTCCGAAAGAGAAAACCTAGGAGTTTCCGAAGGCTTTATGGGTCCTATTGTTCCAGGGCTGCTCCTATTGCGAGGTCGGAGGCTTCCGAGGGCAGTCACAGAAGAGCGTTTGCGCGCAGGAAAGTCGAACACGCAGCGATGGCGAGGGCGTCTTTAGCGTTTATGAAAGTTTATAAGCAGCTATACTCTAGGCAATCATTACTGCCTTCTTCTTCTGAGGCAGATATTTCAACATCTCTTTGAGAGGATCGAGAATTGGAGCCGTGTGTGGAAGACATCGCCGGTAGTAATTGGTAAGATCGACGAATCGGCGAAGTCGAGCGGAGTCCTTAGGTATCGGGAAGGCGTCAATTGCATCAATGCGTTCCATTGGCGTTTCCAAACCGAGCGTCGACACGGTATTGCCTAAATAAGTAACAGCTGCCTTACCGATTTGGCATTTGTTAAGGCTGAGTCGGATACACAGAGCTGGTAGGGTGTTGAAAAGCGCCTTGAGGTGGACTCGATATTTCCCCGGATTGACCTGGTGAATTCATAGAGTTCAAACGGCATACAAATTCTGGCTTTGCGCTGGTTCTCTTATGCGATGGGGAACTGGCAGAATGCCGTTTTGATGTCGCTCACCAAGAAAATTGTTCCGCTGAAACGAAGTGGTATCCTCGATGATTGGAATTGGATACCTATCCGGCACTGTCTGGTTGTTCGGTTGCTTATAGTAGCCTGTGATCCTGTAAGACCCATCTGGCTTCAAGACGAGACGAAGCGGTCTAGACCAAGGGCTATCAAAAGAGCGTACAATACCAAGTTCCAGGAGCCGACGGAATTCTGCACGGGTCGCTTTCAGCCGAGGGCCAAGCAGACGGCGGGCTCTTGCGGCTGCAAGCCTGCAGAGTCTTGACCTGCAGAGTCAATCAAATGCTCGTCCGCGAGGGCTGCTAACTCGTCGAGCGAGGATGCCTTCATGACCCTACACATGCGGTTGGCGTACGGCGGGAGCAAGTCGAGCCATTTAATTAGTATGGCGCCGTCAGACATAGAGGTCCTCGCTAGGTACTTCATTTTCTGCAGAAGCTGCGACGGGGTACGGTCGCCTTTAGCCATATTAATATTTGGTTGGGAGTTTATATATATAGATACACACCACTTCACATTAGCAACGGTTAGCCCATCTATCTACATACATTGCAGCTCCATATAATGCACTTACGGAAGGCGCGACCTGCTGTATCTGTGCGCAGGCAAGGAGAAGTGTCAGAGCGCTGGTGAAGTGCAACAAATGTGGGCTGCACTGTCACCCTGCTTGCTCCACGACAGCGTCGCGCGTGGCACAGGTATACACGTGCCACGCCTATGTGTCGCCTAAGCGCGCGTTGGAGGCGGCCTCCTCAGTGAGATAAGTAATCTGGAATACTTAATGAATGAAATGGGAGGCGTAATTAAGGTCAAGGTCGATGGATTGGCCACTGACATCTCCGACAGTCTATTAAAATTAAACTCTCAATTCATTAGTAATAATATAAATAATCATAGCGCAAATAATAATGTAAATGATGTAAATATTAATAATTCTGATTTTATCCAACTGGATAAAGATAATTTGACGCGGGTGTTAAATTTAGAGGCAGACGTATCGTCGGGGCTGCGGACTACTGCCGGGAGCTCAAAAGCAGACGACATCAACAACAATCAAACCTGCAATAGTAAATCAACTAAAATGAGCAATAGAAAATTTACATATAACAATAACATTCAACACATAAAAAAACAACAAAAATAATCGTAAATGCAATAATGATAGACACTTTAACATATCGGCTCTCGAGGTTCCCGGGCATATTTCGAGCAATCATGGGGATGATGTGAGGGACGTCTGGGCAGTGGGTGGTGCGGTCGAGCTGGTAGTCACGGGGGTGGCTTACTGTGCTAGCGCGGGAGTCTTGCCCTCTGATGTCGCGCTCGACATCATCACTTTTGAGCTTCCCTCCTTCGTACTTGGTGACCTGGTCTCCGTGGTGCAGCTCGGGGTGCGAATGGCGAGTTCACATGGAAGGGTTGGTGAAAAACTCCAACCGTCAATTCCATCAATTAGGGTGCAACATAGAGAGAAGGAGAGAGGGCAGTAGAGTTTATGCTGTTACCTCTGAGAATGAGATTATAAATATATTTATGAGCATATACTCGACGGTAGCTTCTTGTCGCGGCTCTGTGGCCGGGACTTCATTAAGCCGTAACCCTCTCTCTACGTCGGAGTAGAGTCAGGGTTGTGACGGACGATCAAATTCTGATTTTCTGTGGTTCGGCAAGGTCGTAATATTAATGGGGGGGGGGGGGGGTGTCGCGCTGTATGTCGACAAGCAATTCCAAGTAAGTGTACTCTCTGCCTCAAACATTGAGGGGCCTGGAAGGTCAGGGGTGCTCGAGTACTTGATCTGCTCTGTGCAGTATCGTACCTCTGAGCCTACATTAATTTGTGTCCTGTATAGGCCCCCTCATGTTTCACTTACGAGGAACTCTAAATTTTCGGATGAATTGTGACGATTATTGCCGGATTACAGTCATAAAATCATTCTCGGTGATCGGAATGTTGATCTCTGCACTGCCAGTAATGATGCTGTGTTTCTTTGTAGACTCGCAGCTGAGTTGTCTTTGCAGATTATCTAACACGGTCCTATGCACATCGCACCCACATTCCGCACCTGGGTTGACGTTATTCTTATAAAAGACAATGATACGACAATCTCCGCTGCCAATATACCTGCTCCTTTTCATAGTAGGCACAACATAATTAATGTTACAGTAGAGTTACCTGTTCCCGAATCTATCTGTTGTTCTTTGTAATATTGGGTTTGTAAGAGCATCCATAGTGAAAGCCTTGTACAGTTGTTGGCGGGTTACGATTGGGGGCCGTTGTTGGCGGAGGATTTTGATATTGAATCAACAGTCGCGAGGCTCCTCTATAATTTAATGATGGCGATAGATGAACTCACCCCAATGAAAATTATGAAATTAAATAAAGATAGTCTTCCTTGGATTGGAGTTGAGCTTCCTGACTTGCAGCCTAAGAGTGAGGCACTGTACAGACGGTCTAGATGTACATCATGAAGGTAGATCCTCGAGATCTTCCTCGATCCCCATAAACACGTTCACGAGAAGATAGATCATAATCGTCTGTTCGACTCATAAAATTCCAGCACAATGGAATTATGGAGTACTTGGTATCTTATCACATCTTCTACTCACTCGAAACTGGGTATCGACGGCACAGTTCGACTGCGACTCCTCTGTTAAGATTGACTGAAGACGTACGCACTCCTATGGATAAAAGAGAGGTGACGTTACTGTTACTGTTTGACTTTAGCAAGGCGTTCGGCACTATATGTGCCACCAGTCTATTAAACTGTATGAAGCGTATGAGCTTCTCGCGAGGGATGCTGACATGGATCTCGGCATACCTATCGGGCAGAGAGCAACTTTTCATCTTGGATAGCGCAATAAAATCTTTGCTCTCCACCACGCTTGGTGTTCCTCAAGGTTCTGCATTAGATCCATTGCTATTCTGCATTAATGACCATGGTCTTACCATTAACTACTTGGGTGTAAGACATATTCTATATACTTCTGACCTCCAGGTTTACCATAATTTTAGTAGTCTCGGACTGGGCCTCGTCTGTGTCCGTTAAGCTCAATGTTGGAAAGGCGTCTGCGATTCTTTTTGGAGCTCGCAAATTCCTTTCCGATGTCGAGTTGACTGGGTTTAATTCTATTGAACTTTGGGAGGGGGCAGTCTCTGTTCAAGATGTTCATCTGTAGACCAGACTGTCATCCTGCATAAGGAATGTGTTCTCTCTTTCTCGCTTCAGGGGGCTAGTGATGGAGCATTTTAGAGGTCGGGAGATCACAATGGATTCCAGTCAGTTCCATAATTTTGCTTTGATTTGCGCCCTAAATTAGTTGTATGTGTGTATCTTGAGTATCTGCGCATCATCCTTCATTTTATATTGTACATACATTCATCGCTTTCATTGTATGTAAGAGTATACGAGTGTGTAGTGACTGATAGATAATGTGTTTTGAGAGAAATGTGACTGATTGTAGAATTTATGATGTAATGTGATATAATTTTTATTTAAGTTGACTTAAGATGATTGCATTTTCTAAGTGTTAATTTGTGTAATAATTTTATAAAAAAATTTTTACTAATAAACTTCTATCTATCTATCTATCTCCTCCTGTGACACCGCCCAGATTATGTCATGTCGAAAGGCTAATATGCGCTGCTCCACGCAGCCACCAATTGAAGATGCAGCTGGATAAAGGCTTGATGCGCCAGGTTATTCTTCTCACCCACCTCAGCATGAAAATTGATGTTAAGATGGTCAAAATGTTAGTCCAAAATCGTTAGTACTAATTACTACAAATTAATATAAATCTAACATTAAAATTTCCATTTAGTGAAAATCGTCCTGATCCCTATGACGCGTAGTAGCACTACGTCTCGCGCAATACGAATTTCGCTCGCACGTCTAACGATTTACAAATACACAATAAAATGATAACGGCGTGACGTCCGCAAATCCTCAATAACCCGATTCAGATCACCGGAGCCCGTGGCTTCTCCGACGGTCGGAAAGGTTTTTACCTTGTATATCCTTGTGTCGCCGTGGAGATGTCGGCGGGATTGTCCCAGGAAATAGGCAGCACCAGAAGTTCTTTCTCGTCGACTCGTGCGTAAAGTTCGCTCCGTGTTGCGTCAGGTGCCGGTTGCTCGTCTCGCTCCCGATCCAAGGCGTCAAAGTTAGCAGCACGTCTGCGGCTTCCAAAGATGTCGGCTTAGGCGTAGGGCTGGACGAGTCTAAGTCGTCAATTTGAGAGGGTGGCGATGGCGGCTCCACACAATGAAAATATTGAGCACGGAGGGCTCAGGTCGACTGGTCGATGAAATGATGGCAGCTGATACTCGAAGACGGACAGCAAGTCCAAAAACAGCAACGGGCTTCGCTCTCTGCGTCGAGCAACGACCCAAAGTTCGCAGGCTCTCGGACAGGGCTTCCGGACTCTGATCAAGTCGCGGCCAAGTCCGCGAGGCAAGTGGCGATGCGAACAACGAACGCCGGTACACGCGTTTCGTCGCGAAGGCGCGCGGCCCAGTCCTAACTCTACTTTCGCGGCATAGCAACACACGCAATTCGCACACATATACGGTCCGTACTTACACGATTCGCTACAATGTTAACTTAAATTAATTTAATAATGTTATAAAAATAGCTAACAAGCGCTAATTATTGTATATATTTTATTAGAGTCATAAGGCATAACGTATTTCGAAATATCAAATAATGATTATGAAAGTAAAAATTTTGCAATTTTGAATCATTAGAAATGAATTCTTAATCGATGTATTAAAAAAATATTGATCTAGTATTGTCTGTGGAAAAAAATGTATTAATAAACTTGTATGTTACTACATACAATGTATATATTATATAATGTATACAATACATCTAGATTTATAATTTCTGTTTAAAATGTGCCACTACAATGTTTCAAAAAAATATTTAATATACTTTACAAAATAATATAATATGCTTTACAAAAGAGTGCAATTCATCTATTATTTTTAACATGAAATAGGTATCGCGTATTAATAAGATCAATTCTAAATATTTTGTTTTGCGGTCGCAAAACTGTCAGAGGCACCCCCACGAAAATACAGGTATTTAAAAATCGTAAAAAACCAGCCCCGGTGACCGAAAAGTGCGGCCAATGGGCCGCAGCGCAGCTAATGAAATTAGCGGAAATAGTCAATGAGAGCAGTAGGGTAGAGCTATTGGGGCCGCAGGATGAGCAGCGGGTCTGGTCCCACCCTCCAGACTTAGTGGCGTGCCAAAATTGTTAATAAAAGAACGTCGGGTCCCAGCAGACCGTCAACGACGGGAAGGGAGGTTGCAGAAGTCGGGCCATTAATTCGCCCAAAAAATGTTTAGAATCTTCTCAGTTATCCCGTGGTATAGCTGAAGATAAGGAATTAAAGGACATATTGTATAATGTCATGAGAGTATATACTTATAAGCCTAGATTGAAAGTTTTTTAATTATATAATTACAATACCTAAGAGCAGAATATATTCAAAAATTATCAATTAAATTTTTTATGTAAGTTTTTAAGACCAATCTTGTGAAATTATTTTTAACATAACAATTTTTCGAGTTTCCATTTTGATACTTAGGCACCGCAAGACTCTCTGATACACAACTGATTGCTCTCCTGATAGAAATATCCGAGTTACTTGAGAAACTTGTTCACACTTAATTTTATGATCATTTGGAATGTAAAAGTCTCTTTGAGATGGTTGAAGCTCTCTAATCCAAATTTTCTGCAGAGAGCAGCAGGCAGCCGTATAAGATCAGCCTAGAGCCACGCTCCCTGCGTAATAAGCTACCAAAATATGCAGTCTACAACCTATCACAACCGATTCCACGATACTGGCTGCACTCGCCTCGTTTATCTTTCCAATTTATCTTTCTGCAGAAATTATAGTTTTAACAGCTGTAGGATGAAAAAAGTCGGGGTACAGGTGGAAGGAGAACGCTTAATTTACTTTGATAAATATATTTTTAATTAACCTTTCTTATCGGCACAGCAGTCACTTACGTGCACTCACCTCGGCGGTTGAACAACTCTACCCTCGCCACTTTACTCTTTCCTTTGAGAGCCCCTTAAGTTCGGGACCTGGACGACACGTGTCGCCCAGACCTCCAGCCGCCCGGGTTATCCCCGGCACGTTTGGACCGAAGGCTCCGTTCCGACGCCGCTTACCTGCGCATCCTCACCCTCTCTCTCTTTCTCTCTCTCTCAATCCTTCATACCTCCGCTTACAATCCCACACAGCTGTTGGTTAAATCAATCAATTGAATTGCCAATATCTTGTACAGGTTCATCAGTACTTATACTTAATAAGAAACAAGAATAGAACATAAATGTAGGTGTTTAGGTTTTATTTAAGTTAGTATCTTTTATGTACATTCTTTTATTATTTATTTATACCCTCGCACAATAATTAAGCTTCACAAGCAATAGCCATTTCAACTACGGAAGCATGTATATTTTCATAATTCATGTTGCTACAGGTTAAACCACGATATAATTTCTTTAGGCCTTCCGATTCTTTATCCTGAATGAGACTCTTGTTTATTACTCTATCTGGTATTGCTGATACTAATTTAGAGTTTTCGTCGTTCAAGTCGATGTTTATTTCTTCACTGAATTCATCAAGCAATATCGATCTTTCACTATCATCAAAAAAATAAAAAATAGGTTAGAATACCATTTATAATATTAATTTTTTGCATTAATTTTACTGTAATTTGTATATAAGAAAATTAAGTAAATAAATAATTTGTTTTGAATAAAGATTATATATATATATTATATAAACATACCTAAACGTTACTTTGAGAGTTTCGGATGAACCTTTCCATGGTTTGAAAGATATTTGATCGATCAATTTAGAACTCGATATCAAAGGAGCTGGAATAACTGTTAAACCTACATGTGATGTAGCAGACCATTTCTTCTCGTTCTAAATACGGAAATTCAATTATGAATTCAGAGAATAGTAAATAAGGAGAAAGGAATAACATAAGAATATCAAAATATAATAATAGTTTTATAAAGATATTATTTTTAACTAACTTATTAATACAAACCTCCGCAGCAGGGTTGCAACTATCATCTACAGTAAGGTTGTCATTATTAAGGCTAGAGCACGTAGACGTATCTATAAATTTATCGACTTCAAACAGAACGCCATTTATGGTAGGAATTACTGTCTGCTCATCGATTTTTACTTGGCACGCTCCACTAGCATAACGCTAAAATGAAATTATTTATAAATCTCGCATGTTAATGTAATAATAAATAGCGTATTTGTACTTTGAAATATAATGATATTCTTAATTAGTTTACCTCTTCATCGGATGTAATTGTCGCATACGAGCCAGAGCTAAAAGCTACTTGAAATATTTCAAACGTTCGTATTTTAATATCAATTGCCATATCAGGGTCAGTTTTCGACACTCGCGCATGCTGGAACTAAAATAAATCATGTATTATTATAGCGCTACCTAATATTTTGAATTCTTTTAAAAGGTAGATAATAGTTAAGTAATTTATTTTTGATGGATTGACATTCAATTTTCTATCAAATTCTTGCAAATGTTTTATTTAATTTGCATTTTTTTCGTACTTGTTTATGAAGACAAATTTTTTAATTGCATACATTTATTATGTAATATTTAAATTATTATGAGTTCATATAGATATATCGTTGTGTTAAACATAAGATAAAACATACTAATCCATTTTTATAATAACCAATGAAGGGTGTCTTCACTTGAGCTTCTATAGCACTTATTTGATCACAGTTATCGTGATTAATTATCCGCCCTGTCTGAATATTTTTCACAGTTAGATTCATAGATTCTATAGCACAATAATATTTCAATTCAGAAACGTCATTGGGGTCGGATATTAAGCTGATCATAACTTCAAAATCGTAAACCATAGCTACTGTAATATCGTCTGGCTCAATAGTTGTAAATACATCTACTGTCATTCTTTGTCGTGAGGCAGGATATTTTTCTAAAATATAAAATTAAGTATTATTTACGATTCATTAAATGTTATTTCTAATACATTTATATTTATGAAGAGTTCACCTGCGGATACAACAAGAGAAAACAAGATGACAGTCAACCCTAAATAAAAAAGTATATAAAAAGTACATCAAAATAATTAGAATTGTATTTACAAAATGTATATAACAAATAAAAAAGTTAATGTTCAACCTGTGGAAATCATGATGTTTGACAGAGACATCTTGAATAGCTTGTGTTAAAATTCCGCAGTGCATTTATAAAGGCCTTCATTGAAGAAAATAACAATTTCTAAGAGATAATATAATAAAAATTACATTAATTGCAGTATATTAGTTTCTAAAATACAGATATTATATTTACTTGTTTAAAATAACATTAAGCAGAATAAGGATAATTGTGCATGACATTAGTAGATATAATTTTTTCAATATTTGTAACACACGAGGACAAAAACATTATAAAAAATTTTAAACTAATCGAGTCTAAATTTTTGCAAGAGTTGAATAGTCATCAGCGTGACCTGATGTAATACTACATACAAATGAATATTTGAAATCATTTTTCTAATAATCGAATATAAACGATAGTGAAGAGGCACGCACTCCGACGGCTGTATGCTCGCATAGATAATCTCGAGTGAGTAGTGAGCGTTTAATAGTGTAAAAATACGAAAATTCATGTTTCGAATTCCGAGAAGCCTGCGCACTTCAATTGTTTACAGATTTATACAATGTAACCCTTCTATTCAATTGCCTGCGAAAGATACATGGAGGTCGTGACTTGCTCTATAAAAAGGCGATTGCGCTTGCACAGTAAGTTAGGTTCATTTTTTTGGTCCGAGCCGATTGGACGGCTATTGCGGGCGACTCGGTGACGTGATCGGAGCCGTACCCGTTGAGCGCAAGAGGATAGTATGACGGTGTACCCAGACGGACCGGGGAAGTCTCGAGGGAAGAGCGATCCCCTGTCTCGGCGGGGTTGTGATTGGCCCACCCCGTTTAGTGCCACCCTCGGTTCAGGAGAGTCTGTGGATTCGCTTCGTGATTTTTTGGGTCCTTCATATAGGCATGTAGAGTATGCTCTACATCGTCGTAAGCCGCCCGTAGCGTAGATATTTTGGAAGATCTATGGCTGCTCGACCATGAGACCGGGAGTCGAGGGGAAGTCGCGAAGGCTCGCCGCTGCCGGGCGGCAGCCGCAAGAAAATTCCATCTCCCACCAGCCTGCAATGACAAGTAACGAAACCGGGCTGGAAAACTTTGCCCACGCGATCGAGCAAAGCAAGAGCATTACTCTCGTTATCTCTCTAGCGAGCGCAACTACCACTGTTTTCAAAATCTTTATAAGCGACACTCGAGTTATTAAAAACATCTATCTCAAAATAAATGAAAATTATTTAAACGTACGTCAAAAATAGTATTTTAAAAGTATTTCAATAATGTATTAATAACATATTATTTATTGCTGCAATGAACTAATTTTATACATAATATTGTTGAGAAGTGCGTGAGCGAGCATAGGTAGTCTTTACTGTTTATTTTGTTGGTTTTGTAAAAGGTCAGGTAAGGCGATAAGGTCTGCAATAGTTTTTATTCAGTTTAGTCGCTTATATTTTCATTGTATATTTCTGTCATTTTTTGTCAATAAAGAATTTAGCTTAATTCAATAAAAGTTCTAGTTTATTTCAATAAATAAATTCAATAAATATTTAATGTTTTTGTGATGTTTACAATAAAACAAATTGATACGCGAACTATTTTACGCTATCATGCGCTCATGTACCTCAGAAGGTAATAACTAAAATTGCAGCGGAAAGACACCGCACCGAAAGACGAATTCTTGTTGGGCCTAGGATTCCAATAAAAGATATCTTGTTCCAGAGAGTAATTAGCGATCTTTATTTCTCTGTCCTTTTTATTATTTTTATTTTATATTTTTTCAGAAACTGGTGCTGATAGAAACTAACGTTTCACTGTATTGTCATCAATTCCGTAATGTACATATTTTTGGACACTAATGTATATATTGCTGGCGTGCGTTCAGTACTAACTGTTTTCCAGGGTCGCCTCGCGGGCGCTGCTCTTGCTTGCGCCGATTCGAGCGCGCACCTCATTGAGCCTCCACTGCTGCTGCCCCTTTAGTGACGTAAGTCTTGAACGCGACAGGAGTAACGAAAGTCTTTTTGGCGTTGAAGAGGCCAGAGCGTTTAGTACTGGTGGGGAGCCTTCCATCCGATTCGATGGTGGAAGTGCTGGTGATGTAGGTTGTGGCGACGGGTCCGGGAACAGCGATGCAAGAAGTGGTGAAATTGGCAGGACGGAGGTGTCTCTCGCTGGATCTGGGCCTCGTTCGTCCGTCGACCCGGGTTTTACCGTTGATATCGATACGGTACAGGTTGTCTTTGAGGCGATCGAGAACCTTATACGGAACGAAATAGGCAGGCTGCAGCGACTTCCTGAATGTGTCGATTCGCCTGAAGAGATAGGTGCAAGCACCTAGGTCCCGGTGAAAGAAGGGTTCCGACGCAGGAGGTGTTTGTTCCTGGAGTTGCCTGCATGCTGTTCATGAGTTGGTGCAAGTTGGTAACAAGGTCTGCAGGTCTAATTCTGAAAGCATGACGATGATGTCCACTTTAGAAATGGCATCTGCGATTACGTTGTCTTTGCCCTTAGTGTAGGCAATACTGACGTGTAGTTGAGTCAGGTAATCCAGTTGCCTGAGTGAATGAATATCCCTCCGAGATGCATCGAAAGTGTCTGCAGGCGCAGAAAGCTGCAAGAAGTTGCCGGTCGTACATATTGTCCCTCATCTCTGCGTCGTTCATCTTCCGAAAGAAAAAGCTAGGATTTTCTGAAGGCTTTGTGTCTTATTGTTCTAACGCTGCTCCAATTGCGAGGTCGAAAGTTTCAGACTGTAGTCGCAGAGGAGCATTTGCGCTCAAGATAGTGGAACACGCAGCGATCGCGAGAGCGTCGCTTTGGCGTTCATGAAGGCTGTATCAGCGGCTATATTCCAGGCGATCAGTACCGCTTTCTTCTTCGCAGGCAGATACTTCAACAGCTCGTTGAAAGGGTTGAGAATTGGAGCCGCGTGTGGAAGACATCGCCGGTAGTATTTGATAAGATCGAGGAATCGGCGAAGTCGAGCGGAGTCCGTAGGTGCGGGTAGGCGTGAATTGCGTCAACGCGTGCGATCGGCGTTTTCAAACCGAGCGCCGACACGGTAATACCAAAATAAGTAACAGCTGCCCTACCGATTTGGCATTTGTTAAGGCTGAGTCAGACACACGGAACTCGTAGGGTGTTGTAAAGCTCCTTGAGGTGGACTAGATGTTTCTCCGGACGGACCTATTGAATTCATAGAGTTCAAACGGCATACAAATTCTGGCCTTGCGCTGGTTTTCTTGTGCGATGGGGAGCTGGCAGAATGCCGTTTTGATGTCGGTCACCAAGAAAATTGTCCTGTTGAGACCAAGAAGGGTATCTTCGATGATTGGAATTGGGTACCTACCCGGCACCGTCTGGCTGTTGAGTTGCCTATAGTTGCCTGTGATCCTGTAAGATCCTGTAATCCCGTCTGGAATTATCATTATTGTCTATAGTAGCGCAGCCGGCGAGAGGTGCCCTCCCGGATGCAGAGCGGGACACCGTACGGCAGGTCGCCAGGATTTTCCTGCATCATACTTTCGGTCCTGGACTTAATCGTTCCAGGTTGTTTTTCCTTAGTTATCTGAGGCTTTAAAGGCGAGATCGGACTTCTCGGTGTCCGCAATCGACCTTTTCTGTAACACATTTAATTCTCCGATCTCAGTTCTGTTCTTGCGAGAAGTCTCGGCTCAGGCCGCCCCGATTTGAATCAATCCGCACCAGCAGCGGAAGAGACGATGGTAGCTTTTTTGAGTCGGGTCTCTGAGTTTCCAAGCCACAAAGATGTCCGACAATTCATTAAAATTAAGCGCGCAATTTATTAATAATAATAGTGTAAATAATAGTGTACATACAAATAGTTCTGACTTTATTCCGAATGGATGAAGATGATTTAACGCGGGCGTTAAATTTAGAGGACGTATCGTTCGGACTACAGACTACCACCGAGAGCGCGGGGGCTGATGGCATTAATCATAATTCGATTAAAAACTGCAATATAATAACCAATGTCCGTACAAACAATTCCAGCATTAACCCTAAAAACATTAAAACAAGCAATAGTAGACAAGTCTACAATAATCATAAACATAATAGAAAACAAAATAATAGTAGAAACAACAATAGAAATTGCAATATTCATTTTAATGAACCGGTTCTCGAGGTTCCCGGACATATTTCCAGCAATGATCAGGATGATGAGAGGGAGGTCTCGGCATTGCGTGATGGGGTGGAGGTCGTCATCACGGGGGTGGTCGAATGTGATAGCATGGGAGTCTCGCCCTCTGATGTCGCGCTTGACGTTATCACTTCTATGCTCCCCTCCGTCGTACTCACGACCTGGTCTCCGCGTTGCAATCTCGGGGCGCGAACGGCGAGTTCACGTGGAGGGGTTGGTGCAAAACTCCAACCACCAATCCCATCAATTAGGGTGCAGCTTAGAACAATTGAAGCTACTAATCAAGTCTTACAGGCAAGGCTGTCCTTTACTGCCTTCTCAACTCAAGAGGTTTTGTTTTCACGCTCACATGTGGCGACGTCTGATGCCAGACAATGTATTATTTTTATAAATATGTGGTTAGATCGTGGTCAATATGGTGCGTTCAAGCAGTGCAAAGGTACTGTGTGCGATCTCGGCTTTAAGTACATTAGCCATCGACGAGGTAAATTTTTTATTAGATGGAGGGAAGATAGTAGGGTTCATGCTACCCTACCATGTAGTAGCCTCCGAGAAAGAGATAATTAATTAATTCATGAGCATGCACTTGTCGGGAACTTCACGTGGCGGTTCCGTGGCCAGTGTTTCTTTAAGCCGTAGACCTCTTGCTTCGACTGTGTTGACTCAAGGTTGTGAGGATTAACGTTCTAGTGGTGTGATAAGGGCCGATCACATTTGAATAGATCGGACAAATGCTCCGTTGCTGTTCGTAGGGAGCGAAAGGAGGAATAATTAGGATAAGGTTGCGGGATGCAGTATGGATGGCACATACCTTAAGGCGGGCTTCATGAATGTGAACTCCCTTAGAGGCACTAGGAGAGCTAACATTGAGGGATTCCGTCTTCATTTACATGATCATCATACTTATTATCTGTTTGATGTAGCGGAAACGTGGTTGGGTTCTAGCATCATGGGTAAAATCATCGGGATTGATGGATTTTCTGTAGTTCACAAAAGCGCAATGGTAGTACTTGATCTGCTATGTACAGTATTATGAATCGAGGCGCGACCCGGACGAAGTGGCAACGCTGGGCTCGCTACGCGCAGCCCCCACCTAGGTGGTGTAGAAGCCAACGGACCGCGCAACTTGAACGAGTTGCATTCTGATCATCGTGCACTCAAGTAGCGTCCTGCACGAGCGCCCGTCGGCACAGTCGCAGACATTGCACACTTTCTTCTGTACTTCCGAATAAAAGTTGCACCTTCTGTGTGTTTTTGCACCTCCACGTCTCTTCCCTTAGAGCTACACTCTGTGTTCTCTAAAGTGGTGACCCCGTTTTCCAAAGGGAACGTGAGGAAAGCCACCTCCTTCGACAATGCCCGTCCGTCCGCAACACCTCGGATAAAGGAGCAAGCCCAGAAGCCTATGACCGGGACGAACGCCCAGCACCACGCTGCAGCAGCAACCTTCGCCGCAGAGACATCCAAGATACTTTAGAAAAAATTTGGGCCCAGAAACGCATATGCGCAGCTATACGCGCCCGAGAACTAGAAAGAATCGAGGCGCCCCTGAATTTAACTCCTTATCGTAGGCAGGTGGAAACTCGCGCCGCATTTCTCACGTTTCAGGCGAGACCTCCGCGTAGACACCATTTGGCATAATTCCGGCCGTCGAGCAAAGCCACGCGCGGACGTCATCTTGGCTACGTTCTTTCGGCCGAACAAAGGCCAACAGAAGCCCGCGTAAAACGCCACTTTTCGCCCTGCGGCGTAACACGGCTCCCGTTAGTGGCACCTGGCCCAAGCGATCGATCCACACGCGCATCCTTCACCCTCGCGTAGCTTCCGCTTGCGACGCTCCACGCTCCGCGGTTGAGCCAAGCGTAATCGCTCTCACGCGCAGTATCCCTGTCGACAACCGCCATGTTGCATAGCTCGGCTCACAACATCTACATCGTGAACGCCGCTACCGAGCGCCTCGATGACGCGACAGCGGGTCCTTTGACCCCCCACGACGACGCCCCTCTCGCTGTCGAGGCAGCCGTATGCTGCAAGCTGCTCGTCTATTGGACATTCAACCCACGATTGTGTTTCGTGCAGGATGAATCGGCGTTTAACTCAAGCCGCATTCACTTGGACGTGGCGCACTACGATCTCCTCGTAGGCCACCTCCCGCCTGAGGTCGCGCAAGAAGTCGCCGACGTCATAATAGCCCCGCCGGACACTGACTACTACGTAGCTCTAAAGACAGCAATCCTATAGCGGCGCGCTCAGTCCCCCGACCACCAGCTACACCAGCTCCTTAACGAGGTCCAGTTAGGCGATCACAAGCCTTTGCAGCTCCTCCGCCACACGAAGCGCCTGGCCGGGACAGCGATACGCCGGTCGCATGTGCCTCGTCCTGAAGACTACGTCCCTGGACGAGCTTGTCGAGCTCGCAGATGAGCTCCTCATCGACGCAGCTGGTGCCTCATCTCTCGCGCCCGTCGTACCGGTGGGCCATGTTCGCGCAAGAGCTCACAGCTCTACGAGCCGCCACGACCTCCTCGGTGCGGGCCCTGCTGGCCAGCCCGTTACAACAACGGCGCAGTCGTCCGGTTAGACGTAGTAGCCGTCACGGACCACGCCGCACACGGAGGGAACTGAAGCGGTCGACGGCCCCTGCTGGTACCACCTCATAGTCGGCGCGCAGGTGACAGAGTCCAGATCCCACTACTGTTTCCACCAGTCGGGAAATTAGCTTCGTGTGCCCGCTCTGAGCAACGCCTGCACTTCACGACCGAACATCACAACGATGGTTTCTAGTCGACACCGGCTCGGCGGTATCGCTATGGCCGCGTTCGTTCTGCCATCACGAGTTGAAGCCAGCCGCACTTGCGCTTGTCGCAGCCAACTCATTGCCGATAGTGACGTATGGCTCGCACAAGATGACTCTGAATTCGATGTCCTCTCAATTGGCGTTTCATCATCGCTGACGTCCATAACCCGATCATAGGTGCAGACTTCCTCGCACACTCAGGTCTGGTCGTCGACGCAATCCAACGCAAACTTATGGACTTTGACACCGTGCTGCACGCCCCGGGCGCTATTCAGGCCGCAGAGGTGCACTCTGTCACCATCTCCATCTCAGCGGACGTTACCGAGGGCAGCTTCGCCGACTTGCTGCGCGAATACCAAGACCTCGCCACGCCAGGAACTACTTCCATCTCACTCCCCGACCTGGCACTTCATCATCACATCGCCACAATCAGTCCACCTGCAGCAGCAAGACTCCACCGCCTCCTCGGCCCTCACCTCGAGATGGCTCGCGCACAATTTCGTGCGCTCTTCGAGCTTGGAATTGTGCGCCTGACCGATAGTGTCTGGTCTTGCCAGCTTTGCCTCGTTCCGAAGCCCGATGGGTCCTACAAGATCACGGGTGTCTACAAGCAGCTGAATACCCGGACGGTCCCCGATAGATACCCGTTGCCTATAATAGAGGACCTTCTTTTAGATATGCGTGGTTCCATTTTTTCCATCATCGATATGAACAAGGCCTTCTACCGATTGCCGATCGCGTCGGAGGACATCACTGGGCCTTCGCAACGCCGCCCAATCGCTCTAACGGGCAATGGACCGCATCATCGTCGCGTCCTCTAGCCCAACCGAGCACCTCCAACATTTCCGAACGTTATTAGATAAGCTGCGCGCAGCACGCGTTTGCATCAACCCGGACAAGTGCGTCCTCGGGAACGTCGTCGTCAACTATCTAGGTTACACGGTCACCGTGGAGGGCTCAAAACTACCAACAACGCGAATAGACGCCATCCGGACCTACACAACGCCAAAGGATTCAGCGTAACTTCGTTGCTTCCTTGGCTCAATCAACTATTACCGCCGATGCATTCCACACGCCACATCTATTCTGGCTCCGCTAAACGTCTGCTCAAGAACATGCCGCCCAAGAAGAAAGCAGTCTCGATCAGCTGGAATGCCGCCGCCAAGAAGGCTTTCATCGACGCCAAGGATGCCCTTTCCAACGCGGCCTGCGCCACCTTTCTGCTCCCAGATGCTCCGACACCGCCATAGGGGGAGCCCTGGAGCAGCTGGACACCAATAGTTTTTGGAAACCGCTGGGCTTCTTCTCGGGCAAACTCCTCGACGCCGAGAAGAGGTACAGCACCTACGATCGCGAGCTGCTTGCAGCATTCTCAGCAACGAAGCACTTTAAGAGCATCCTCGAGAGACGCCCGTTCACCCTCCTGACGGATCACAAGCCGCTAATCCATACCGCACGGCAGTCTCCCGACAAGGCCTCTTAACGCCAGGCGAGACAGCTCGACTACCTGCTGCAGCTCCACATCACGATCGCCTACACGAAAGGCGAAGACAACATCGTCGTCGATGCTCTCTCCAGGGTCGAAACCATCTCGATGCCAGTCAAACCCAACCTGGAGACGCTCGCCGTTCACCAGGGAGACGATGACCAGCTTCCACACCTGTTTGAGGCAGCGACGCTCGATCATCAGCCTCTCAAAATCAACGGTACGCATCTGCTTTGCTCTGTTGTAGGTTCCTGCATCCGACCTTACATTCCTCACAGTTTACGGCGAACAGCCTTCGAGGTGATCCACAACCCCTCGCACCCGAGCATATGAGCAACAGTCCGCCTCGCCGCCGAGAAATACTGCTGGCCGAGTATGCGAAAAGACTCCGCTCGGTGGGCCCGCGCCTGCCAACTGTGCTAGCGAACTAAGGTCCACCGACACAATCATTCAGCTCTGGGCGACTTCAACACCCCAGACGCGAGGTTTGACCACATTCATCTCGACCTCATCAAGCTGCCTCTCTGCAACGGCATGCAATACTGTCTCACCATCATCGATCGGTTCTCCAGATGGCCGACGGCCGTCCCGCTTCCAGACCAGCAAGTTTCCACCGTTGCGAGGGCTTTCTTCGACGGCTGAATAAGTCTCTTCAGTACGCAGCTCACCCACACCACCGATCAGGGCATGTAATTCGATGCCAAACTCTTTTCGGCTCTCGCGCAGCTCACTAGCGCCGAGCGCGTCCGCACCACGCCGTACCATCCGGAATCAAACGGCATGGTTAAGCGGTTCCACCGCATGCTCAAAGCTACCTTGATGTGTAAGCCAGCGACACCATGGCCCGAAGCGCTGCCCACAGTTCTTCTCGGCCTTCGCACGACCTTCAAAGAGGATATAAAGGCCTCCCCGGCCGAGATGCTCTTCGGCACTACACCGAGGGCACCAGGACATTTCTTCGTCACGCCCTCCCACCCAGATGCCGGCGCTCCATCGTTTGTCCATAACCTACAGTATCTAATGGGAGGACTCCTGGCGACGCCCGGCACAAGACTTATTCTGCCCCCCAAACCCTTCTTCCGCCGAGATCTCCGCTCCTGCCCCTACGTTTTCAGGCGGATCGATACAGTGAAGAAGCCGCTCCAACCGCTGTACTCCGGCCCGCATAAGGTACTGGAGCAAATCAGCGACATTCTTTACAGTATCGACATCCGAGGCATCGGCATCTCCACGACTTCCCTCAAATCAGCTTATGTAGAGGCAGTCGACTCGCCACGAGACGCCCCAAACACGGTATTCGGCCTGGATTCCCTCGAATCATATCCGACGACCCCTTCGCCATGGTCGCCATCACCTCCACTGCCCTCACCGCCGTCACGCCACCCGCAGACGGCTGTTACACCTTCGAAATCGTCGCCGATTCCGCTGCGGCCCCTGGCCGTGCCTTCCCTTCCGTCGCAGAATCCCTCTGCAGACTCTCCTCGGCCACAGAAGTACGTAACGTTCCGTCGTCCTCCTGCCGTCGTCATTGGAGGGGGAGTAGCTGTGGGGACTCATCCGCAGCCGCAACAGCGCCGGCAAAAGCAACAGCTGCAGCCGAGGCGCGTTCCGGATAAAGTGGCAACGCTGTGCTCACTGCACGTGACCCCCGCTTAGGTGGCATAAAAGCCGCACTGCACGCTTTGCTCTGCACTTTTCGCATAAAAGTCGAATACCGCACGAAATGTACCGAAATGTGACTTATTTGTAGAATTTGTATTAATAGACTTCTATCTATCTATCTATCTCCTCCTGTGACACCGCCCAGATTATATCATGTCGAAAGGCTAATATGCGCTGCTCCACGCAGCCACCAATTGAAGATGCAGCTGGATAAAGGCTTGATGAGCCAGGTTATTCTTCCCACCCACCTCAGCATGAAAATTGATGTTAAGATGGTCAAAATGTTAGTCCAAAGTCGTTAGTACCAATTACTACAAATTAATATAAATCTAACATTAAAATTCCCATTTAGCGAAAATCGCCCTTATCCCTCTGACGCGTAGTAGCACCACATGGGCAGCTTATAGAACAAATTTAGAAAAATCATTCGGTTTTATTGGTAATCTAATACTACAATGGCCGACATGGCAAAATTGAGTCAAAATTAATAATGTAGTCCGAAACATTCTTAAAAAATTTTATTATTTACTATTCATTACATTTATGAAAAATTAAAGCTTAAAAATAATTTTTGAATTTTATGTTATAACATTATTAAATATAAGTAATTAATTATATCGGTTATAAAATTATGCATAGTAGATTAAAAAAAATGATTACTGATTAGTATTAAAAACAGAAAAATTTATTTAAATGGGCTTTGTGTTATTTTTAACACTGTACAAAGATAATGTTAACTTAATTTAATTTAATCATGTTACAAAAATAGCTAACAATTCGCTAATTATTGTATCTATTTTATTAGAATCATAAGGCATAACGTATTCCGAAATATCAAATAATGATTATGAAAGTAAAAATTTTGCAATTTTGAATCATTCGAAATTAATTCTTAATCGATGTGTTAAAAAAATATTGACCTAGTATTATTGTCTGTGAAAAAAACATGTATTAATAACCTTATACAAATATACACTTAAAATTATACATTTATTTTTTTAATTTTATAAATAGAATTATAATTAAAAAAAGTAAAATTTTAATTATTTTCATTTGCGATTATTGCAACAACATAACCACTCACCTGACTATTCAAAGTATATACAACATATGCGTTGCAAAATGTTACCGCGTACGATGTATATGTTATATAATTTCTGTTTAAAATGTGTCAGTACAATATTTAAAAAAAATATTTGTTATAACTGATTAATAAATAAAAGTTGATTTGTAATTTACAAATTGCTTTACAAAATAGTTCAGGTCATCTATTATTTTTAACATGAAATAGGTATCGAGTATCAAGTAGATCAATTTAATATTTACAATTATGATTAAAATATACACTATACAAGGTGTCTTTTCATTCCTTGTCTCCAGCTGTACCACGCGATAGCTGAGGTAATTCTAAACATTTTGTTTTGCGGTCGAAAACTGTCAGAGGCACCCTCACGAAAATACAGGTATTTAAAAATCGTAAAAAACTAGCTCCCATGACCTATTTCGGGTCCCAGCAGACCGTCAACGACGGGAAGGGAGGTTGCAGAAGTCGGGCCTTTAATTCGCCCAAAAAATGTTTAGAATCTTCTCAGTTATCCCGTGGTATAGCTGAAGACAAGGAATTAAAGGACATATTGTATAATGTCATGAGAGTATATACTTATAAGCCTAGATTCAAAGATTTTTAATTATATAATTACAATACCTAAGAGCAGAATAAGTTCTAAAAATAATCAATTAAAATTTTTATGTAAGTTTTTAAGACCTTATCTTGTGAAATTATTTTTCAGATAACAATTTTTCGAGTTTCCATTTTGATACTTAGGCAACGCAAGACTCTGATACACAACTGATTGCTCTCCTGCTAGAAATATCCGAGTTACTTGAGAAACTTGTTCACACTTAATTCTACAATCATTTGGAATGTAAAAGTCTCTTTGAGAAGGTTGAAGCTCTCTAATTCAAACTTTCTGCAGTGAGCAGCAGGCAGCCGTATAAGATCAGCCTAGAGCCACGCTCCCTGCGTAATAAGCTACAAAAATATGCAGTCTACAACCTATCACAACCGATTCCACGATACTGGCTACACTCGCCTCGTATCAGCGACCTATTGCACAACAACACATACGCATGCGATACTCTCATACCCGACAACATTCGCTACAACTTGTTCTAATATCTTTTTCTTTTTAAGGTATAAATCTACCGACCAAGATATATGTGGTATAATCTATGGATAAGATATTGAATTTTGCGGAATCTGTAGGATGAAAATAGACGGGGTACAGGTGGAAGGAGAACGCTTAATTTACTTTGATAAATTCATTTTTAATTAACCTTTCTTATTAGCACAGCAGTCACGTGCACTCGCCTCGGAGGTTGACACAACTCTATCCTCGTCCCTTTACCGTTTCCTTCGACGGCCCCTTAAGTTTGGGACCTGGACAACACGTGTCGCCCGGACTTCGAGCCGCCCGGGTTATCCCCGGCACATTTGGACCGAAGGCTCCGTTCCGACACCGATACCTGCGCATCCTCACCCTCTCTCTCTCTCTCTCTCAATTCCTCATACCTCCGCTTATAATCCCACACAGCTGTTGGTTAAATCAATCAATTGAATTGCCAATATCTTGTACAGGTTTATCAGTAATTATACTTAATAAAAAAAAAGAATAGAACAGAAATGTAGGTGTTTAGATTTTATTAATGTCATTAACTTTTGTGTACATTTTTTTATTATTTATTTATTTTTATTATTTATTTTTTTTTATTATTTATTTATTTTTATTTTTTATTATTTATGCACTATAATTAAGCTTCGCAAGCAATAGCCATTTCGATTACGGAAGCATGTAAATTTTCAAAATTCATGTTGCTACAGGTTAAACCACGATATAATTTCTTTAGACCTTCCGATTGTTTATCTTGAATGAGACTCTTGTTTATCACCCTATCTGGTATTGCTGATACAAATTTAGAGTTTTCGTCGTTCAAGTCGATGTTTATTTCTTCACTGAATTCATCAAGCAATATCGATCTTTCACTATCATCAAAAAAATAAAAAATAGGTTAGAATACCATTTATAATATTAATTTTTTGCATTAATTTTACTGTAATTTGTATATAAATAAATTAAGTAAATAAATAATTTGTTTTGAATATATATATATATATATATATATATATATTATATAAACGAACCTTATCAGTACTTTGAGAGTTTCGGATGAACCTTTCCATGGTTTAAAAGACATTTGATCAATCAATTTAGTACTCGATATCAAAGGAACTGGAGTAACTGTTAAACCTACATGTGATGTAGCAGACCATTTCTTCTCGTTCTAAATACGGAAATTCAATTATGAATTCAAAGAAAAGTAAATAAGGAGAAAGGAATAACATAAGAATATCAAAATTTAATAATAGTTTTATAAAGATATCATTTTTAACTAACTTATTAATACAAACCTCCGCAGCAGAGTTGCAACTATCATCTACAGTAAGGTTGTCATTGTTAAGGCTAGAGCACGTGGACGTATCTATAAATTTATCGACTTCAAACAGAACGCCATTTATGGTAGGAATTACTGTCTGCTCATCAATTTTTACTTGGCACGCTCCACTAGCGTAACGCTAAAAATGTTATAATAAATAGAGTATTTATACTTTGTAATATAACGATATTCTTAATTAGTTTACCTCTTCATCGGATGCAATTGTCGTATTCCATCCAGAGTCAACAGCTGCTTGCAATACTTCAAAGATTCGTATTTTAATATCAGTTGCTACATCAGAGTCAGTTTTCAACATTTGTGCACGTTGGAACTAAAATAAATCAAATATTATTATAGCGCTACCTAATTTTTTATTTCCATTAAAAGATAGATAAAAGTAGTTAAATTTTTATTGATTGGCAGTGAAACAATCTAGACTTAAAGTAAACGCATGTATACGTATTATTTTATGAATATAAAATTTATAGGATTTACAATTCAATTTTATTCAATTTTCTATCAAATTCCTGCAAATGTTTTGTTTAATTTGCATGTTTTCGTACTTCTTTATGAAGGCAAGGTTTTTAATTGCATGTTAAACATAAGATAAAACATACTAATCCATTTTTAAAATAACCAATGAAGGGTGTCTTCATTTGAGCTTCTATAGCACTTATTTGATCACAGTTATCGTGATTAATTATCCGCTCAGTTTGAATATTTTTCACAGCTAGATTCATAGATTCTACAGCACAATAATATTTAAGTTCAGAAACGTCATTGGGATCGGATATTAAGCTGATCATAACTTCAAAATCGTAAGCCATAGCTACTTTAATATCGTCTGGCTCAATAGTTGTAAATATATCTGCTTTGATTTTTTGTCGTATGGACGGATATTTTTCTAAAATATAAAATTAATTATTATTTATGATTAATTAAATGTTACTTTTAATACATTTATATTTATGAAAAGCTCACCTGCGGATATAACAAGAGAAAACAAGATGACAGTCAACCCTAAATAAAAAAGTATATAAAAAGTACATCAAAATAATTAGAATTGTATTTACAAAATGTATATAACAAATAAAAAAGTTAATGTTCAACCTGTGGAAATCATGATGTTTGACAGAGACATCTTGAATAGCTTGTGTTAAAATTCCGCAGTGCATTTATAAAGGCCTTCATTGAAGAAAATAACAATTTCTAAGAGATAATATAATAAAAATTACATTAATTGCATTATATTAGCTTCTAAAATACAGATATAATATTTACCTGTTTAAAATAACATTAAGCAGAATAAGGATAATTGTGCATGACATTAGTAGATATAATTTTTTAAATATTTGTAACAAATGAGGTTACAATCGTCACAATAAATTTTAAACTAGTCGACGGTTATATGCCCGCATAGATAGTCTCTAGTGAGTGGTGAGCATTTAAAAGTGAATAAATATATGAAAATTCTTTTTTCGAATTCCGAGAAGCCTGGGCGCTTCAATTGTTTGCTCATTTGTAAAATGTAGCCCCTCTGTTCAATTGCGTGCAAAAGACACATGGGGATCGTGATTTACACTATAAAAGGGCGATTGTTTGCATAGTAAGTTAAGTTCATTTTCTTAGTCCGACTCGATCGGAGGGCAATTGCGAGCGACTCGGCTGACGCGATCGGAGCCGTACCGGTCGAGCACAAGAGGATAGTAAGAAGGTGTACCCGGATGGACCAGGGAAATAAACAGGGAAGAGCGATCCCCTGTCTCGGCGGGGTTGGGATTGGCCCTCCCCGTTTAATGTCACCCTAGGTTCAGGGGAGTCTGTGGATTCGCTTCGTGATTTTTTGGGTCCGATATATCGGCATGCAGAGTACGCTCTACATCGTCGTAAGCCGCCCGCAACGTAGATATTTTTGGAGATCTATGGCTGCTCAAACACTAGACCGGAAGTCGAGGGGAAGTCGCGAGGGCTCGCCGCTGCCGGGCGGCAGCCGCAAAAAAATTCCATCTCCCACCAGCCTGCAGTGACAAGTAGCCAAACCGGGCCGGAAAACTTTGCTCCACGCGATCGAGCAAAGCAAGAGCATTACTCTCATTATCTCTCTAGCGAGCGCAACTACCACTGTTTTCAAAATCTTTATAAGCGACACTCGAGTCATTAAAAACATCTATCTCAAAACGAAAGAAAATTATTTAAACGTACGTCAAAAATAGTATTTTAAAAGTATTTCAATAATGTATTAATAATATATTATTTATTGTTGCAAAGAACTAATTTTATACATAATATTGTTGTGAAATGCGTGAGCGAGCATAGGCAGTCTTTACTGTTTATTTTGTTGGTTTTGGAAAAGGTCAGGTAAGGCGATAAAACCCTTGCTTGCTGATGATTTTCAGTACCTCAATGGCATGATGTCGTCAGTTGGGACAATAAGTCTTTCGGAATTTTTCCGTCGTAAAATCTACGCATCCGCTTGCGGTAATCTGCGACTGCAATAGTTTTTATTATGTTTAGTCGCTTATATTTTCATTGTATATTTATGTCATTTTTTGCAAATAAAGAATTTAGCTTAATTCAATAAAAGTTCGAGTTTATTTCAATAAATAAATTCAATAAATATTTAATGTTTTTGTGATGTTTACAATAAAACAAATTGATACGCGAACTTTTTTACGCTATTATGCGCTCATGTACCTCAGAAGGTAATAGCTAAAATTGCAGCGGAAAGACACCGCACCGAAAGACGAATTCTTGTTGGGCCTAGGATTCCAATAAAAGATATCTTGTTCCAGGTAGTAATTAGCGATCTTTATTTCTCTGTCCTTTTTATTTTTGTTATTTTATATTTTTTCAGAAACTGGTGCTGATAGAAACTAACGTTTCACTGTATTATCATCAATTCCGTAATTTATATATTTTTGGACACTAATGTATATATTGCTGGCGTGCGTTCAGTACCAACTGTTTTCCAGGATCGGCTCGCGGGTTCTGCTCTTGCTTGCACCGATTTGAGCGCGCAGCTCACTGAGCCTCCACTGCTGCTACCCCTTCAGTGACGTAAGTCTTGAACGCGACAGGAGTAACGAAAATCTTTTGGCGTTGAAGAGGCCAGAGCGTTTAATACTGGTGAGGAGCCTTCCATCCGATTCGATGGCGGAAGTGCTGGTGATGTAGGTTGTGGCGGCGGGTCCGGGAACAGCGATGCAAGAAGTGGTGAAATTGGCAGGACGGAGGTGTCTCTCGCTGGATCTGGGCCTCGTTCGTCCGTCGACCCGGACACTTTCGGAGACATCCAAAGGATTGGCGACAGCGACAGGATGGACATCTGTGTTGCGAGTGGTGCATGGAGCGAGTGGTGCATGGATTCTTTGATGAAGCGTTTGTACTGCGCATCGACCAGCTGGGCAAAGTGGGCGAAAAAATTGGCTCCTGGATTCGCCCCTTAGAGTCGAAGGCGTAAGTTGAGCGATAGCTTAAATAACCCGAAAGTGGCTTGTTGGCAATCGGCGCCGGCTGAAGCTTGTAATTGAAAAATTAGCAGGATGGTCTGCATTGCATTGCCTGCGTGCTGAAATGGCGGTGGTACCAGCACCAGAAGGGTCAGCTGGAGGCGTAGTAGAGGTTGCTGACCGGCCACGTTGGAGAAATTGGACTTCTCGGTGTCCGCAATCGACCTTTTCTGTAACAGATATAATTCATTGATGGAGCGGAGCCGATCTCAATTTTGTTCTTGCGAGAAGTCTCGGCTCAGGCCACCACCATTTGAATCGATCTGCAGTAGAAGCGGAAGAAACGATGGTGGCTCTTTTGAGTCGGGTCTCTGAGTTTCCGAGCCACCAAAACGTCCGATAATTCATTAAAATTAAGCACGTAATTTATTAATAATAATAGTGTAAATAATAGTGTACATACAAATAGTTCTGACTTTATCCGAATGGATAAAGATAAAGCGTAGTACCGCCACATGGGCAGCTTATAGAACAAATTTAGAAAAATCATTCGGTTTTATTAGTAATTTAATACTACAATGGCCGACATGGCAAAATTGAGTCAAAATTAATAATGTAGTCCTAAACATTCTTAAAAAATTTCTTAAGAAATTTTTCTATAGAATTTAACATGATCTATTTTATTTAATATTCATTAAAATAATGAAAAATTAAAACTTAAAAATAATTTTTGAAAATGATTACTGATTAGTATAAAATAGAAATATTTATATAAATGGGCTTTGTGTTATTTTTAACAATGTATAAATATAATGTTAACTTAAATTAATCTAATAATGTTACAAAAATAGATACAGTCGCTAATTATTGTATCTATTTTATTAGAATCATAAGACATAACGTATTCCGAAATATCAAATAATGATTATGAAAGTAAAAATTTTGCAATTTTGAATCATTTGAAATTAATTCTTAATCGATGTGTTAAAAAAATATTGACCTAGTATTATTGTCTGTGAAAAAAACATGTATTAATAACCTTATACAAATATACACTTAAAATTATACATTTATTTTTTTAATTTTATAAATAGAATTATAATTAAAAAAAGTAAAATTTTAATTATTTTCATTTGCGATTATTGCAACAACATAACCACTCACCTGACTATTCAAAGTATATACAACATATGCGTTGTAAAATGTTACTACATTTAATGTATATATGATATAATGTATAGAATACATATAGATATATAATTTCTGTTTAAAATGTGTCAGTACAATATTTAAAAAGAATATTTAATATAACTGATTGTTTAAATAGAAGTTAATTTTGAATTTACAAATTGCTTTACAAAATAGTTCAGTTCATCTATTATTTTTATGCCGATCACATTTGAATAGATCGGACAAATGCTCCGTTGCTGTTCGTCGGGAGTGGAAGGAGGAATAATTAGGATAAGGTTGCGGGATGCAGTATGGATGGCACATACCTTAAGGCGGGCTTCATGAATGTGAACTCCCTTAGAGGCACTAGGAGAGCTCACATTGAGGGATTCCGTCTTCATTTACATGATCATCCTTCCTTATTATTTATTCGATGTAGCGGAAACCTGGTTGGGTTCTAGCATCATGGATAAAGTCATCGGGATTGATGGATTTTCTGTAGTTCGGCAAGATCGCGGTGCAACTCGGGGAGCGAACGACGAGGTCACATGAAGGGATTGGTGAAAAACTCCGACCGTGAATACCATCAATTAGGGTGTAGCTTAGTACAACAAAAGCTGCTAATCTCATCTTGGAGGGAAAGTAGGTTTTCACTGCGTTCTCTACACAAAATGTTGCTTTCGTCTCTGTCGGAACGTTGACGTCCGATGCCAGGCAAGGTACTACATTTATAAAATTGTGGTTAAGTCGGGATCAGTATAGTGTATTCGTGCAGAGCAAGAACACTGCACGTAACCTTGGCTTTAAGTACGTTTGACATCGGCGCGGTAAATTTTTTATTAGATGGAAAGAAGGCAGTAGGACTCATACTGTAGCCTCTGAAATGAGATTATGAATATATATATGAGCATGTACTCGTCGGGAGTTCTGCCGGGGGACCTGCGGACAGGAGTGTTTTAACCCGTGGCCCTGGCGTTTCGTCACCGTGTGACCATGATAGTGAGGATTATCGAACTAGAAGTGGGAAAAGGGCCAATCTGATTTGACTAAGTCGGGCAGATGCTTCATCGGCAGTCTCTGGGAGTGGGCGGGGAGATAAGTTTGCAGGCTGTAAAAAAGGCAGCAAATTTTTGAGGGCGGGGTTCATGAATGTGAATTCTTTGAGAGGTACTAAGGGTACTTACATTAAAGGACTTTGCCTTTATTTGCATGATCGTCCAACTTACCATCTGTTTGGTGTAGCAGAAACCTGGCTGGATCCTAACATTGAGGATTCGGTCATAGGGATTGGTGAATTTTCTGTAGTGTGGCAGGATCGTAACATTTATGGTGGGGGAGTTGCGCTTTATGTAAACAAGCAATTCAAAGTGAGTGTTCTCTCATCCTCGGACGCGGAGGGGGTCGGAAGGTCTGGGGTGCTGGAATACTTGTCGCTGGAATTGCAACGATTATCTCCGGACTACAGTCACAAAATCATTCTCGGTGTTCTGAACGCCGATCTCTGCACTGACTGTGAAGAAGCTGTGTTCGTTCGCAGACTTGCAGCGGAGTTTTGTAGATCGCCCAGCATGGTCCTACGCATATTGTACCCACATTCCGCACCTGGATAGACGTTATACTAGTTGAAGACAATGACAGGGTAATTTCGTTCGAGTTTCCAACGAGCCCGCTCATTTCCACAGCAAGAACAATATTATTGAAGCAATAGTAGAAATACCTGTCCCTGAGCCTATCTGTTGCTCCTTTAAATACCGTAACTATAAGAGCATTGATAGTAATGGGCTGGTAAAATTGTTGTCGGGTTGTGACTGGAGACCGTTGTTGGCAGATGACCTCGACGTTGGGACTGCAGTCGCGAGGCTCAACTCCAATCTAATGTAATTAACCTGAATTAAAAACGCCTACCTTGGATTGGGCTTGAGCTTCGTGACCTGTAGTGCAAAAGTAGGGCACTTTACAGACGGTACAGAAGGACGGGACAGCAACAGTTCCTTAAGGAATTCCTCGATCTTCGCAAATGCGTTCAGGAGAGGTTTTGCTCTTAACTCCATGGGTGTAAGACATATTTTATATACTTATGACCTCCAGGTTTACCTTAGTTTTTCTCGGAATAGCCTGGAGGCTGGAGCTAGACACGTGGTGGCTGCTGCACGGGCTGTCTCGGGCTGGGCTTCATCTGCATCCTTGAAGCTCAATGTGAGAAAGACATCTGCAATTCTTTTTGGATCATGCAGGTTCTTTCCGACATTAAGTCTACAGAGTTCAGTTTTATTGAACTCGAAGAGGGGGTGGTTGTGCCTTTGTTCGGAACGGTAAAGAGTCTTGGTGTTGCACTAGACGCAGGTCTTGCCTGGAGGCCGCATATCGAGTTAGTTAGTAAAAAAATCAACCAGCTGTTATATAGCTTGTGCTTTTGCCGTCAGTACATCACGGAGGCTCTTCGGGCGAAGATGGCACATTCTCTAGTCTTTCCTCATTTTAATTTTTGTTTCATTGCTTACTTAGATGCGTCCCAGGAGCTAAGGGCAAGGCTACAACGCTCACAGAATTCTTGTGCATGGTCTGTGACGGGCGCTATGTGGGACGATTATATCACCTCCTTCAGGCGTCGATTGGGTTGGATGGGAGTGGATAGCTGGAGGAAATTTTTTAATAATTTTTCATAAGCCGGAGTACCTCGCTGATCTATTCTCTTCCAGCGCTTCCGATCGGTCGGTTAGGGGTGACCTTCGAAAACTTTCTGTTCCATGGATGCGCACCGAGACGGGAATCAGATCATTTTCTGTATAAGGTGCTCGTCTGTGGAACAATCTGCAATCCTGCATAGAAATGCGTCCTCCGTTAGTCGCTTCAGGGGGCTAGTGATGGAGCATCTGCGAGTACGGGATATTGCTGTTTAACTATTCTAGTCTGATGTCCTCATGGTTGTGTTTTAATTTGCGTCCTAAATTATTATGTTTTCTGTTATGCATGTATTACGAGTATATGTGTGTATGATTCAATTTCATCTTCATTCATTGTAAATACTTACATTTACTCATTGTGTGTATATGTGTATGATTGTGATTCGACTGATAGATAATAAGAAAAATGTCATTTATTGATTTATGTATACTTATTTATTTATTGTTGTTACTGCACTTCAATGCACTGCAAATCAATTATCTCTCTCTCTCTCTCTCTCTCTCTCTCTCTCTCTCAATCCCTCATACCTCCGCATACAATCCCACACAGCTGTTGGTTAAATCAATCAATTGAATTGCCAATGTCATGTACAGGTTCATCAGTATTTATACTTAATATAAAACAAGAATAGAACAGAAATGTAAGTGTTTAGATTTTATTAATGTTATTAACTTTTGTGTACATTCTTTTATTATTTATTTATACCCTTGCACTATAATTAAGCTTCACAAGCAATAGCCATTTCGATTACGGAAGCATGTGCATTTTCAAAATTCATGTTGCTACAGGTTAAACCACGATATAATTTCTTTAGACCTTCCGATTCTTTATCCTGAATGAGACTCTTGTTTATTACTCTATCTGGTAATGCTGATACTAATTTAGAGTTTTCGTCGTTCAAGTCGATGTTTATTTCTTCACTGAATTCATCAAGCAATATCGATCTTTCACTATCATCAAAAAAATAAAAAATAGGTTAGAATACCATTTATAATATTAATTTTTTGCATTAATTTTACTGTAATTTGTATATAAATAAATTAAGTAAATAAATAATTTGTTTTGAATAAAGATTATATATATATATATTATATAAACGAACCTTATCAGTACTTTGAGAGTTTCGGATGAACCTTTCCATGGTTTAAAAGACATTTGATTAATCAATTTAGTACTCGATATCAAAGGAACTGGAGTAACTGTTAAACCTACATGTGATGTAGCAGACCATTTCTTCTCGTTCTAAATACGGAAATTCAATTATGAATTCAAAGAAAAGTAAATAAGGAGAAAGGAATAACATAAGAATATCAAAATTTAATAATAGTTTTATAAAGATATCATTTTTAACTAACTTATTAATACAAACCTCCGCAGCAGAGTTGCAACTATCATCTACAGTAAGGTTGTCATTGTTAAGGCTAGAGCACGTGGACGTATCTATAAATTTATCGACTTCAAACAGAACGCCATTTATGGTAGGAATTACTGTCTGCTCATCAATTTTTACTTGGCACGCTCCACTAGCGTAACGCTAAAAATGAAATTATTTATAAATCTCGCATGCTAATGTAATAATAAACAGAGTATTTGTACTTTGTAATATAACGATATTCTTAATGAGTTTACCTCTTCATCGGATGTAATTGTCGCATACGAGCCAGAGTCGTAAGCTGCTTGAAATATTTCGAAGATTCGTATTTTAATATCAATTGCTATATCAGAGTCAGTTTTCAACATTTGCGCATGCTGGAACTAAAATAAATCATATATTATTATAGCGCTACCTAATTTTTTGATTTCTTTTAAAAGATAGATAAAAGTAGTTAAATTTTGATCGATTGACATTCAATTTTCTATCAAATTCTTGCAAATGTTTTATTTAATTTGCATTTTTTTCGTACTTGTTTATGAAGGCAAATTTTTTAATTGCATACATTTATTATGTAATATTTAAATTATTATGAGTTCATATAGATATATCGTTGTGTTAAACATAAGATAAAACATACTAATCCATTTTTATAATAACCAATGAAGGGTGTCTTCATTTGAGCTTCTATAACACTTATTTGATCACAGTTATCGTGATTAATTATCCGCTCAGTTTGAATATTTTTCACAGTTAGATTCATAGATTGTATAGTACAATAATACGTAAATTCAGAAACGTCATTGGGATCGGATATTAAGCTGATCATAACTTCAAAATCGTAAGCCATAGCTACTTTAATATCGTCTGGCTCAATAGTTGTTAATACATCTGCTTTGATTTTTTGTCGTATGGACGGATATTTTTCTAAAATATAAAATTAATTATTATTTATGATTAATTAAATGTTACTTTTAATACATTTATATTTATGAAAAGCTCACCTGCGGATATAACAAGAGAAAACAAGATGGCAGTCAACCCTAAATAAAAAAGTATACAAAAAGTGCATCAAAATAATTAGAATTGTATTTACAAAATGTATATAACAAATAAAAAAGTTAATGTTCAACCTGTGGAAATCATGATGTTTGACAGAGACATCTTGAATAGCTTGTGTTAAAATTCCGCAGTGCATTTATAAAGGCCTTCATTGAAGAAAATAACAATTTCTAAGAGATAATATAATAAAAATTACATTAATTGCATTATATTAGCTTCTAAAATACAGATATAATATTTACCTATTCAAAATAACATCAAACAGAATAAAGTTAATTGTACATGACATTAGTAGATATAATTTTTAAAATATTTTTAACAAATGAGGACCCAAACGTCGTAATAAATTTTAAACTAGTCGAGTCTCAATTTTTACAAGAGTTGGATAGTTACCCATGTGACCTTGACGCAACTACGCGCTCCATGTCAACCTTCTCCCACTCTAGCCACGCGCGCAATCGTGCGCAGGTGTACGGCGGCACGTACACCTTAGCGCCAAGCGGATGACCGTCCACTGGTACGTACGAGGGGCAACCTCATAGCATGCTCCCTTAGCGTCGCTGGGTTGTCACGTGCAGAGGACGGCAGACACCGGAGCGCCTATTGCGGCAAGCATCGCGACCTCGCGAATCTGGTAAAACCCTCTGCTCACTCCAACAGGGAGAATTAAGCGTTAACTGGCCAGTAGCTCTGAACTCGAGCAAACGGAAACCTGATGTAATATGCTACATACAAACGAATATTTGAAATTACTTTTTTAAAATCGCATATAAACGATAGTGTAGAGACACGCGCTCTACTCCGACGGTTGTATATCCGCATAGATGGTCTCTAGTGGGTGGTGAGCATTTAATAGTGTAAATATACGAAAATTCTTATTTCGAATTTCGAGAAGCCTGTGCACTTCAATTATTTGCGCTTTGTAAAATGTAGCCCCTCTGTTCAATTGCGTGCGAAAAACATGGGGGTTGTGTCTTGCTTTATAAAAAGATGATTACTTGCACAGTAAGTTAAGTTCATTTTTTTAGTCCAACCCGATCGGAGGTCAATTGCGAGCGTGACGTGATCGGAGTCGTACCCGTCGAGCGCAGGAGGATAGTAAGACGGTGCACCCGGACGGACCAGAGAGGTGACCAAGGAAGAGCAATCCCCTGTCTCGACTGGGTTTGAAATTGGCCCTCCCCGTTTAGTGCCACCCTCGGTTCAGGGAGTCTGTGGAGTCTCTCCGTGATTTTTTGGGCCCGACATATAGGCTATGGGTTCTCCGCGCACTTGTCGTATTTCGGCCCGTTTTCCTCATGTCCCTTGTCCTTGAAGTCGGTCGGCGATTAGGCGTTGTCTCACATCTCTCTCTCTCTCCTCCTCCACCGTTTCACATTAAGCATAACATTATAGATGTCACCTTTACTGTTCCTGTGCCTGAGCCTGTTAGTACCTCTTTCTCTTATCGAGACTATAAGGGTATTGATGGGCAAAGGCTAATTAATAAGCTTGCAAACTGTGATTGGGGCGCTCTGTTGGTGGTAGATTTTGATGCTGAGACAGCTGTTACGCAGCTGAGCACCAATCTAATGGAAGCAATCGATGAGCTAGCTCCTATTAGAAACGTGCATTTTAAAAAAGGAGGACTCCCTTGGATTGATGTTGAGCTGAGTGACTTGCAACGGAAAAACAGAGCTACTTACAGACGATACAAACGTACGGGACTGACGCGGTATCTCCAGGACTACCGTAATCTTCGTAGCAATATACAGGACAGAGTAGATCAGGCGAGGACATTATATATCCATAATCGCCTGGTTGATACCAATAACGCAGGCAATACCTGGCGTGAGCTGCGGAGACTTGGATTGCTGCTGCGTGCTCGCGCATCGTTGTATGGGCTCACGCCGGATGAGCTTAACACTCACTTTGCCCGGGTATCCATATCTACCTCTGAAAAGGATGATATGGACGTCGTTCTGGAGTCAGCCTGCGATGGGGATGCGCGATTTAGATTTAAGAATATTACTCTAAACGACGTTATTTTGGCAATTTCGCGATTCTCATCCCAGGCTGTCGGCGAGGATGGCATTCCGTAAAGTATAGTTGTCAAGGCGCTTCCGGTAATTGGCCCTCACTTGGTACGCCTGTTTAACGGTTTGCTTGATCGTGGCAGCTTTCCTGAGGTTTGGAAGAAGGCGCATGTAGTGCCACTGGCCAAGACGAAAACTCCATCTGGCCCTAGTGACTTTAGACCTATTGCTCTGCTGTGCAATACTTCTGTTTATACATTGTGACAATGTCACAGGTAGAGGATAAAGTAAGGAGGAATCTGGGGGGGAAAGAACGGGGCGGACTGCGATACATGTAACGCGACCGCGGGGCGACCTCCAGCAGTGTCCGATTTCGCGATTATCGAGGCTACCTATGAGGCGACAACAACCAGGCAAATACAACCTGGACACACGACAAGGCGTCAGGAGCGGCCCCTACTACAGGGAACTGGGAGAGCTCCAGCCGAGGTCGGGTGAGGACGCGGAGGAGCGTTGGCTCGGTGAAGCACGCCAGCAGCCGCCAGGGCGTAACAACGCCGGCTTACGAAAGGCCTAGAGGCGGCCCGTCAGCAAACGCCAGATAGGCCGCGGAGGCGGCCCAGCGACGAGAGCCAGCGGTCAGTTCGGCAGCGCGGAAGATAGGGATACAGACGGGGAACGGGAGGGACTGTCGCGTATGGAGATGCCGCGGGCGGAGCTCGCGAAGAGGGTGGGGAGCACTCTCGCGGCGCGCGAGCGTACGACGTTGGCGGACGGGAAGTAGCAACCGCGGCGGAAGACCCTCGCTCTCTTTCGCCTGGACCTCCGACTTGGAAAGACGTCTCCGGAAGACTCTCCTCTCGAGTGAAAGAAGGAAGGACGTCCTACCGACTCTCTCGCCCCGACGCTGAGACGGAGGGAGATCCAACGGCGTGAGCGGACGATTGCTGCTACGGCAGCGCTCAGGAGGAGAAGCCACTGAGCCCTCCAGCCCCGGTGCAGCAGCCCGACCAGGAAGCCGCGTCACTCAGCAGGAGCATCTGCCTGCGATCCAGCGCTGCAGCAGAGAGGCTGGCTGATCAACGCCGGCACGAGCACCACGGCTACCCGAGCAGCCTGAGCTATCGAGGAGCCACGCCGACGGACCGCGATACGCGGTGAGTGAGCTCGCGAGTCCGGGGCGTCCTCCACGCGGACGGGAGTGCTCGGGACGCGTACGCGGGGGCAATCGGTCGGACGGGGTGGGTCGCAAGCAAGAGCGAGTACCGCGACGACGGACGGAGTTGGAGGTCGCGAAGCGGGCGTGCGGTGAAAAGCGTGTTATGCGTGGTGGTGCTAGGGGAAGCGATTCCTAGGGAGGGGAGGCAGTAGAATAGGGCCGGCCAGCGGGCCGGGAGTTTTGTAAAATAGAATAGGCAATAAAGGACCACCGTTGATCAGTACTGGCTGTAATTAATTTAAGTAATTTCCCCCCCCCCCCTCTCCCCACGTGCCTCTTGGTTTTCTTCGGGACGAGGAGATAAAGCGTCACATCCGAGGCTATGCCTTTCCGTAGCAGCCAGCGGTGCCCCCTCTGAGAGAGAGAGCCGCTCGAGGATACCCCGCTAGCCCGATAAAATACGGCGGGCTCAAGGATTGGACCGCGCGAATCGGAGGAAGGCTCCGAAGCCTGCACGGCATTCGCGAAGTGTTACAACATTAATGACCTCGGTCTTGCCCTTAATTCCATGAGAATAAGACATATTCTGTACGCGGATGACCTTCAGGTGTACCTTAGTGTCCCTAAAGATGACGTGAAGGCAGGAACGCAGAAGGTGGCAGCAGCGGCGCGGGCAGTATCTGACTGGGCTACGGGGGCATGTTTGAAGCTCAATGTTAGCAAAACTACAGCGATTCTATTTGAAACTCGTAGGTTTTTATCTGACATTGAGACGTCGGGTTACAATTCCATCAATCTTGGTGATGGTGCTGTCGTACCCCTGTCTCGCACTGTTAAGAGCCTTTTGTATTGCTTGACGGAGGTCTTACCTGGAGGCCACACGTGGAATCAGTTTGCAAGAGAATAAACCAGGTTTTATAAGGTTTGTATTTTTTCCGTCACTATACTACCGAGTCTCTCCGTGTTTTGCTGGCGCGCTCTCTTATTTTCCCTCACTTTCATTATTGCTCAGTTGTTTATTTAGATGCGTCCCTGAAATTGAGAACAAGACTTCGACGATCCCTTAATTCATGTGTTCGATATGTGACAGGTGCTAGGTGGGACGAGCATATTACCCCCTACAGGAAGCGGCTAGGTTGGATTGAAGTAGACAGCTGGAGGAAATATTTTCTGTGCATAGATATACGAGTATGTAAAATATTACGTGTACATCAGCCACAGTATCTAGCTGATCTCTTTAGTTTCAACAGTTCTGGTTGTCCTATCAGGGGAAACTATGCTGAATTAGTTGTGCCATGGATGCGCACCGAGACTGGTAAGAATTCTTTCCAAGTTCAAGGTGCGCACCTATGGAATAGCCTGGTATCTAATATTAGAAATGCTTCATCTTTAGCTCTTTTTAAGAGCAAATTAATGAAATGTATGCGAGATATTGATATTGACCTTGCTGAGACGGATGACTAATCTATGTTATGTTATATGTTATACGAGTATATCTTATGTTAATCTGACTGTGATAATGTTCGCCAAAGTCTTTACCTCTAAGTGCGATTAAACCTGTAGCGAATCGTGTCAGTACGGACCGTATATGTGTGCGGAGTGCGTGTGTTGCTATGCCGCGACGAGTAGAGTTAGGACTGGGCCGCGCGCCCTCGCGACGAAACGCGTGTACCGGCGTTCGCTGCTCGCATCGCCACTTGCCTCGCGGACTTGGCCGCGACTTGGTCAGAGTCCGGAAGTCCAGCCCGAGAGCCTGGGAACTTAGGGTCGCTGCTCGCTGCAGAGAGCGAAGCCCATCATAGCATCGCACCAGGGTCGCTGCTCGACGCAGAGAGCGAAGCCCGTTGCTGTTTTTGGACTTGCTGTCCGTCTTCAAATCTCCGCTGCCATCGTTTCATCGACCAGCCGACCTGAGCCCTCCGTGCTCAATATTTTCATTGTGTGGAGCCGCCATCGCTACCTCTCAAATTGACGACTTGGACTCGTCCAGCCCAACGCTTAAGCCGACATCTTTGGAAGCCGCAGACGTGCTGCTACCTTTGGCGCCTCGGATCGGGAGCGAGACGAGCAACCTTGACCTGAAGCTACACGGAGCGAATTGAACACACGAGTCGACGAGAAAGAACTTCTGGTACTGCCTGTTTCCTGGGACGACCCGGCCGACATCTCCACGGCGATACAAGGATATACAGGTGAAACCTTTCCGACCGTCGGAGAACCCACGGGCTCCGGTGATCTTAATCGGGCTACCGAGTATTTGCGGACGTCGCGCCGTTTTCATTGTATTGTATCTTTATAAATCGTTAGACGTGCGAGCGAGATTTATATTGCGCGAGACGAGTGTTTGTAATTTATTAATTTAGACGCGAATTCGGATGCATCCGCTGAACCAAAGAAATTATCTTTCTTTTGGTTATTATTAATTAACCGCTTTTATTTGTATTCGTTGACCTTTTGTTTCCTCTCACCTCAACCCCCTTGAGTATTAATAGATATAGCATATAATAGAAAATAAATTTATTACAAACCTTAATGTTATATGTTTAAATGTATTAATTTTGTTAAGCACAAATAAATTTTATATCTATCTATCTATCTACCTCTCTCTCTCAAGTGACAACGTCATAACGAACTAGCGAAGAATATCAGGGACCCGTGCCACTCATTCGCTTGTTCCCTTAGATTACTCTCTTAGCGGCTAGGAATCAGGAGTTGTATGTAGCCCAGTCTCCCTCAGGCTTCCGTTATCCATTGAATCTCTAGAATTGGGTGTAGCCGTCTTGGCTACCCCGTCGGTTCAGGTAACGTTCAATATAGACCCACAATTATTTTTAATATCGTATCCACGTCTTTGTTTTCTTCAGTCCTGCTTGCTAATCTCGTCCCGCCTAAGCATTCCTTTGAATTTCTATGATTTAACTATAATGCTAACATAATTCCTTTTTTTTAATATTGAGACAGCCTGCCCTTAGGCTTGTGACATCGCAATTTTCATTTTTGTGTAAATAATAAAAAATAAATAATAAATGTATAATATAAGTAATAAATGTAAAGATAAATTATTATAAAATAAATAGTCCATTCATGTATTTTCATTGTCTAATAAATTAAAAAAAATGTATGTGTGCGCGTAAAGAACTGAATATAACAATTCTTATGTCTGGAAACAAAGCAAAACTAGCAAAAGTATTAGAAATACAAATTGGTACAGCATCTTGATTGTGATTTGCACTTTGATTTATAGCAAATTATTGACTATTGTGCAAGTTATACAAGTGTTACACATAGAAAGGGTTCAATAGCACGATATAGGGAAGTAATGTAAATACGTACATATTTTCATAAATAATTTTCGTAATTTATATTAAAATCTTCTCGTTCTTGATACACGTGTGACTTTACTTAATATAGCGTCAAACCAAGAGTTTAATGATAGAGTTTCGGAAAAGTTCGCGGCATATCACTTGTGCCGCAGATTCCACTGGCTATATAAGCTAAAGGATGTTTTTCACCCGGGCCGTGCGGTAGTACACCCTAACAATCACACACACTTTCAGGCAATGAGTTAAATGAATGTATATACAGAATGAAATGAAAGATGAATACTAAATACTCACACATACTTGTAATACAATAAATTTAGGGCGCGAATTAAAAACACGATTGTGAGGATTTCTGATTAGAGTTATCCGCAATTGTGATGTCCCAACCCCTGAAATGCTCCGTCACTAGCCCCCGAAAGCGACAAAGGAAGAATGCATTCCTTATACAGGATGACAGTTTCTTCCACAAATGAGCACCTTGAACAGAGAAAAATTTAATTCCCGTCTCGGTGCGAATCAGAACAGGCCTGAGTTGAAAGTCATAGCATCTTTATTTGCATAAGATATCTCAGTTCGGGTTATCCTCACCCAGCGCTGGATTGTGGTCGCGGCAGCTCTCTGGTGCCGATGGTCTCGAGGGCGGCAGATACATATGCAGTCCACGTGTTCACCCTTAAGTTAGCTGTATCGAGCCATGGGACCCCTTATTTTTAGCACTGTATTAAGATAATGTTAACTTAAATTAATTTAATAATATTACAAAAATAGCTAACAACCGCTAATTATTGTACCTATTTTATTAGTGTGCTCTCTGGTTTTCCCCAAAATACGAGGTTTACTATTAAGGTAATTAATAAAATTGATTGCCACCGTTAAATCCACTGTTATCCAGATAACGCATGTCTCTACATAGATTGTCATAGATGACGGCCCACAGGCCCATCGGTTCTACCTTGGATTTCGCAAAGGGCATTTTTCCCTTTCAATCAAAATTACCCGAGAGGGTCGATGGCAGATTAAGAAAAACTTACAAGACACTCTTGCTCGAATTAGCGCCTCGCCCATATAGCTGAGTGTCTGCCAGCTGAGCCGTCAGTTCCGCTGAGTCGCCGCGATCGCGAACACAATAATTATACACTCTGTATATTGAATTGTACTTAAATCAATAAATAATATATTATATATATTGCATACCCAGTAGCTCTGTATAACTTTTACTTGCCCTAGCCCACCGTCTCAATTAGAATCATAAAGACTAAGGTATTCCGAAATATCAAATAATGATTATAGAAGTAAAAATTTTGCAATTTTGAATCATTTGAAATTCATTCTTAATCCATCTGTTAAAAAAATATTGACCTAGTATTATTGTCTGTGAAAAAAACATTTATTAATTAATAACCTTATACAAATATACACTTAAATTTATACATTTATTTTTTAAATTTTATAAATAGAATTATAATTAAAAAAAGTAAAATTTTAATTATTTTCATTTGCGATTATTGCAACAACATAACCACTCACCTGACTATTCAAATTACAATACATATCTATGAATAATTTCTTTTAAGAATGCATCAGTACAATATTTAAAAAAGAATATTTAATATAACTGATTATTTAAATAAAAGTTTATTTTGAATTGACAAATTGCTTTACAAAATAGTTCAATTCATCTATTATTTTTAACATGAAATAGATATCGAGTATATATTAGATCAATTTAATATTTACAATTATAATTAAAATATGATCTATATAATGTCATGAGAGTATATACTTATAAGTTTAAATTAAAAATTATTTAATTATATAATTACAGTTTCCATGAGCAGATTATATTCAAAAAATAATTAATTAAATTTTTTATATAAGTTTTTACGTATTATTTTTTGCTAATTAATTATAAAATAAAATAATGGCGTGTATAACAAAAACTAAATCAATCCTTTCGAAACCATATTTCAAACTAAATCAATTTAAAGTAAAGTTGAGTCACTCTGCAACAGATGGCGTTGAGTGTACCGAAAATGTTCATTGTTCAAAATTTAACAAATATTATTATTGTATTTTGAAAATTTCTTTTTGTAGTTTGTAATCCGAACTACTTTTAGATTACCCATTTCTAATAAATAAAAACCTTAAACCTTATTGTATCAGCGTTTTATTTTATTGACTACCGAGTATTGCATATATTACCTGATGAAATTCGTTAATTTTTTATTCCAATTTAAGATACTTGCAATTGACTTTTTTCATTTATTCTATGTATGATTAAATTTAAATACTTCAATTTGTCATTAAAAATTTAAACGTATTGATTTGGATAGGAATATAAGTAAATATATGATTTTTATAAACAGTACAATGAAAGACAAAAAAGAATAAAAAGACGAATTATATAATTTATTGAGTACACTTTAAAGGATAAATTTTATATTTACGCAAAAATTAGATAAAACTACATCGGAGAAAGTATACGAGATGGAAACAGGAATAGGTATCATATATAAGTCAATAAGTAACCAACAGTGAAACTTGGCGGAATCAGTGGAGTGTAACACAAGTGCGATAAACCGACCAATAAATGAATAATAGAAAAATAATGCGAGGTGGTCCTCGTCATGGAATCTCGAGAGGGATCCGGTAAGAACGATAGTTGGGCGTAATCCAATGGTCTCGCTATAAATTATCGAACGATTGGCGACTATTTCCAAATGGTGCGCAAGACGCAGACTATATTGTCGCCCCCGACCAACAGATTCCACCGAGATTTGTGTCTGGCTGATAAACGTGAACAATCGGCGAATGCCAGGGTAGCCGATTGGTCTCGGGGCCGGTCAATGGCCGCGACGACGCGCCCTCGGAATGAGGAGTCGCGCGCGGTCGGCCGGGCGAGAAGGCCCTCGGACCCCTGAGCGCGGCCGTCGGCTCGACAGGTAAGCACGCCGGGGCGACGGGCGGGAGGCGCCCGCGCGCGCGCGCGCGTCACTCTTTTTACAAGGCCCGGCCGTAAATCAGGAGCAGTTTCGGGCCCGGAAAAAGCTGTTTTTCGGCGGGGCCCTCGCGGCTGCAGCGCGTGCGCGTCCTCGTAAATCTTGGCGCGTTGCGAAATTCCGGGACGAGCCGTAAAGCGGCGGCGGCGGCGGCCGCGGGCGATCGCCGTAAATCACCGGCGGAGGGGCCGAGTCCTCGGGGCGGCGGGCCGACTCCTTCCGCCCGGGGCCCCGGGAGCCCGCGAGAAGGCGTAACGGCGCTCCTGCTTTCACGGGGTTTTTATCGCGCGGGTCGCCCCGGAGCGACGCTGCACCTCGCGGGCGTCGCCGCCTCCCCCGCCCGCGTAAATCACGCCCCCGCGGGGCGAACGGTAGTGCGCCCAAGGGCGTAACAGTACCAAAGAGTAACGCGCAGGTACGGCGGGGAAACCGGTTGCACAATGGGCCTATTGCGCGCGCATAGCTAATCCTTGCGCCCGGGCGGCCCGGCCCCCCCCCCAAAGGAGGGGCGTTAACGGGCCCCGAGGCGCTCCGCTAACGGTCGCCCCGGGCCCCCCCGAGCCAACTCTTTTCCTCGGGTACAGTTAAAGGATGACGGGCCGGCCGGCGCGGCAAGGCCGGCCACTCGTTAAGCCCAAGGCTCCGGCGTTCGCACGGCGTCGGCCGTTTCCGCCTGCGGCCCCGTTGCCTCGGCCCTTCCTCCTGGGGGGATAGCCCCCCGCAAACACGGCCGCTCATCCCTCGCCGGTGTTAATTAGATCGGCCCTCGGCGTCTCGGCCGACGAGGCCGCCTAACGCTCCTTTCGCCCGGCGCGTACAGTGCTTCCCTTGATCGGGCGCGCCGTGTAGCTTCTGCGCCGGCTCGCGGCGAGATAGTGCCATTTTTTTTAAACGAGCGCTTATTTATCCGCCGGATAAGCAGCCGTGCCCCTCGGCGTGCCTCGGCTGCACTCGAGACTTAAAGAATCTAGAAAACTCGGCGCTATCGCTTTGGACAAGTCTAAAAGCGGACTGCGTATCCTCTCGAAACCGAAACAAATTTAATGTTTTCGAATGATTCATTCGCGCAAGTGCATCATCTTACAAAGTCTCAATGCCACGGCGGAATCTACGCGCCTTACAAGCGGACCGTTAATATTATCGTCGTAACAACACCGGCTTCTTTTTTACGACCGCACGCATTCGGCGCCCGCGCTCTATTGCCTATTTTTAGACAAAAAAAACATCTTTATTTCCTCGTACCCACGAAAATTTAATGCACAGCGCTTTACGTATAATTTATGCTTTCTTACATATAGATCCGTGAAATACCAATGTGTTTCTGTTACTCATGCATACCCTCTGCTCGACCTACTGTGAATAATCTCCTATTGTTATGTAGTTATGATTAACTGTTTAACTTCACCAATGCGCCATGGTTCTTACATTCACATATTTTTGTACTTAAATTACAAAATAAAATTCTACTATTTCAATATTAATATCAATGATGTGAAAAAATAAACCTATTTACGTAGAAAACAAACCTATATATTGAGCTTAGTATGCCAACAACAATAAAATAGAGAATAAAATTCGATAGGATCACTCGTTCCGCAATCATTTGGAAACTGATTACGTGAAACACAATAATATTGATAGAATTTAGGTAATCGCTCTCATAAAAAGGTAAATTGTTCTATGTTCGGTTCGCCGTTTGCCAAGTCCGGTGAGTATTCAATTATCAACTTTTTTTTTTCTTCGCGTACATAATACAGAAAATTTGCCTGGAACTTTGACTTAGGCAGCAATGTTGTCGAGAATATCAGGGGCAACTTGTTAAGCCGTACGAAAATCACTCAAGTAACAAAAAATCTCTTGCGATTTTCAAATACCCGTCGTACAGTCGAAACCGCTCCTAAATCTGTGAAACGGCAAAGTACATCGGAACGTATATTATTAGCGGCGACACAATTGCTCGGGAGAAAACTCAAAGTTGCGAGGGTCACGGCGGGGCGCTCGGCTGCAGACCGGCCGCCTCGACCGAGCCGCTGACGTCTCAATGCGACCGCACGGCTGCGGCTAGACGCACCTCGCGATCTCGCGCGCGAAGGTCCGCCTCTTGGGCGCATGCGCCGGCCGTCGAAACCGAGTCAAGGGTGAGAGGCGCCGCCGCGAGGTTTCAAAGGGCCCGACGCTCGAATGTCGCGTGCCGCCTTCGCCGGTCGGGTTCGATAAAGATATATATCCCCGGCGATTGGCCTGCCGAGCCGAGGCGCGAGGCGTGTATGTATATCCACGTATACATGTGTGTGTATCCTTGATCGGTTCTTCCGAGCCTCTTCTCTCACGCAGGCGCGAGCGCGCGCTCGTGTGTGCGTCCCGCCGGGTGCGAGGCAGTGCGAGGCCGGCTGCGCCTTCGGAGGCTGGCTATACCCGATCTTGAAGGCTTTTCGAATTATGTACATTAAGTGTGTCAATGTAATTGTTGAAATTCGTCGATTTCATCTTTTCCTTCGTCCACATGAATCCGTTTTCGTCCAAGCGCTTGATCAGCATAAGCTCAATGGGTCCTTTTCCAATAACATTACATAACTTTATGGCCTAAATATATCTTTTTTATGTAATATACGTAACATAATAATAGTTATATATTCAACATGTTTATAAGCGAATAACGTATTAATGTATCGCATGTTTCAACAAAATTACTTCAAGTCTCGATGTTAAAGTAAATCATTAAATATGCTGCTAAAAATGAAATTTTTGTATTATATTTATCTATATATTCTTATGTTACTTTCAATCATGTATTTTTGCATGTGTAATTGTACCACTTTGACTCATGAGCTTAATCTCTATCGTTTGCAATATTAATAATAATTCCCCGCGCAATTAGTAAGTAAATGCAGTAATTATAAAATTTGATAAAATTGAAAATGAATTTTCTAAAAAATGATGACAAAGTACATTTGCGCAAAGTTAGGCGTTGCAAGATAAATAGAATACATTATTGCTGTTGAGTAAGAATTGAGTACGTCAATGTTAGCTTTTTAAAATAAATAAAACTTTTTCTCTTTGCATGGACCTATTGTTGAATGTGTAACTCATGTATAGTTGAGGCGGCGAGTAACCAAAAGGCCTGACAATTTTTCAAACCTCAAATTCCATTTTTGTTCTTTCAACGAAAGCGAAAACGTGTCTCTCGGTCAAAAGATGACAAATCGCTTATTCGAGGCAAATCCCGACCTCCTTTTTCCATTCTTCTCCCTTTCGCATATCATCGCGGCATCGCTGCAATGGAGAGAGCGAGTCGGCTCGGACAAAAAAATCATTCCTGCGTGCATCTGCGCTAAGTGTTTTTTACCACCGCTCCTTTTTTTTCCCCCCGCGCAGCTTTCGATCCTGGCAAGTCGAAATTAAAACAGAAAATACTCTAACGGCTTTTTAAATCCCCAATAAATTGAAATCTTATTTTCTACTTTACTCGTTTATTCTCGAGCTAATAGAGATAAATAGGATAAAACACAAAAGTGAAAATAAAAAAGCCGAAGTAAATGAGAATAAGAATGGGCGGGCACGTTTGTCGGGGCTTGTAACGCGGCGAGGTCGAGGACGGTAAAAATAAGACAATGCGCTCTCATGATGATGTACTGGCGACGGAAGAATAAAAGAGACACGTTTTGGGTGAAAGCGAGATCTATTTGTAGGGGAAAAATCCCCGGGAAAACGGCTAAAGACGCCGGGGCAAAGAAATAAGCAATGGAAAGCGTGAACGAGTCCAGCTGCTCGGCGCTCGGCCCGGCGCGGCGCTGGGAGCATCCCCAGGATGGGCAGAGCTCCGGCCGCGTGTTTACGAAACTCATAATGGCCAAGGCCGGGGGAGGGGGGGGGGGGTCGGCCGGCGGCCGGCAGGCGAGAAGTCACCGATTTGGAATTCGGGTGCGGTTTCGCCGACAGCCCTGGGAGGGGGAGAGCCGAAGGCAAGAAGACTCCTAGGCGCACAATGCGACCCCAAGGCCGGGAAAAGCGCTTCCCCCCTGCGACCTTGCCCTCCTCGGCCGCCGGGGAGGTAGGGGAAGATCGATGGCGGGCGGGAAGCGCGCCCATCGGTCCGCGCGCGCCTGGGAAATCGGCGGCCCCCTCGGCCCGCGTTGCCCAGCTCCCGTTAGAGTCGCGGCCGGTAAGTAGCGGGGCCGGCCAAGGCCGCTCCGACGAGCGGCCAGGGGCCCCTCGTCAGGGTCATCATGGATATATCATCCGGCCGGGGTTTTTTTTTGCCGCGCGGGGGCGGCTCCGCGGGCCTGATTTACGAGGGGCCCCCGAGGGGTGGGAGGCACCGTCGCACGACGCCGGCAGCTCGGGGGCCAACCGATGTTTATCCCGCGCCAACAATGACCCATTTTCCGGGCGAGGCCTCGGGCCCCAGGCTCTCGGCGGGCTCCGGGGGGGCCCTCGGGGGATCATCGCGCAGCCCTGGACCGCCGGGTGCCGCGAAGCAGCGCCGCGGGGGCAAAAGCTGCGAGGAGCCCCCCGAGGGCAAGGACAATGCGCCCGCTATATTGCGCCTAACGCGCCTTTTTTTTTTTTCAATCTCCGGTTGACGCGGACGCCCCGAGGGCTGCGCGTCCCCCTCGATTACGAGGGTTCGCCTCGAGAAACGCTCTCTTTTAGTTCCGCCCGAAACGATTATTTAATTTACGATGAGCTGCACGGCTTACGCTAAAGAACTAATTCTTCAATGTACAGTTTTTATGGCTGCCATCGTAATATATATTCTTCTGGGTATTACTCTGTGTACAAAGTCGTTCGCTGGCAGGCTCCGGTAAGCCCTAAATGTCCGGTTTAAAGGGTCTCCGACACGTTGTTTCGCATCATCAAACTCTCTTCAAGAGTAATGGCTCTTTACCATTTACGTAGTCAAAAAAATTGTGGAAAATTAAATCCAGTTCAGCTTACTTTCCTCGGAATCAAGTTAATTAAATTTCGTTTACACAAAAAGTTTATAAATTATAACATTTTATCCCTAATTATCTAAACCACTTTTCTTTAAAAAAAAAATCGTGAAAAATGCTTTAAACGTCATGATGCTTTCAAAACTATTTTTTGACTCTTACTTTCCGCAGAGTGTACGGACTCCTCCTATTTACGAGGATATTTATCTATCAATTAATCAGCGGGTAAGCGTACAATTTAAGTCTAATGTTTTTTGGTCCGGCGTAAACTAGGCTTACATTGGTCCTGCTCGTACATCAATTAGCATTTCCCCAGTTGCCCGGGGAGTTGGCGTTATTGCACAGCAGCCGAGCCGATGAAGCCATTAGCAGGTAATAATTACACGGTCGGCGTGCAGGCCGCGCATGTAAATCATGTGCGCGCATGCATCATCGGCCGGGCGCGGGAGACCGCGCACGAAATCAATATTAGCGGCTCGTCGGCAATAATAACAGCTCGATCGATCGGCCGGTGGGTATCAATCACCGCGGCGCGACGTCCCTGTCCCGAGCGGCGCAGCTTCCGGCGGCTACATACACACGCCCTACAGCTGCCCCCGAAAAAAAACGCAGCATATATACATATACACACATATACATATACACATACACGTAGATGTACATGTATATCGGTCGATGCAAAGCGCGGGGCCAAGGCCCCGGGCGTGTAATTGCCGGTCGCACGTACGCCCAATGCACGGCTATAGGTAAGTCGGGGTCTTCGTAATGGGCCGCGCGGCTCTCCTCTCCGCGGCAACAACCATAAATAATTCCGAGACGCCCTCGGGCTGCGCGGGAGGGGCGAGGGCGAGCCGCCGCCGCCGCCGCCGCCGCCGCAGCCGAGCGATATTTCTTTTCACTTTCGTTGGGCCGGGCGGAGAGCGCCTGCGCGGGCCGATCTGGGTCACCGGGTCAACGGGCCATTGGCCCCGTTCCACTTTCGAGTTTCCTTTCGCTCTTCCTCGGGCCGCGCCTGCGCAGAGGGCAGGCCGCACGTGAGCTACACCGCCGCCGGCGCGCGCTTCCTCCTCTGCGCTCCGCAGGACGCGCCCGGCCCTCCTGCTCGCACCTTTCATTCCTCCAACAACAGCGTCTACTCTCTGTCTCCCCCCCTTTTCTTTTTTTTTTTTCTTTCTACTCGGCTTTCTTCTGCGAGAGCCGGTAGCTTTGTCGGGAGATTCGGCGCCGTAGCTCGCCTCGTACGCGCGCTAATCGAATTTTTTTTTTTGCCAAGTCGCACATAATGTGCTTTCGACTTCTTTTTCATTCCCCGGTAGCTTTCGCTGGCAACTTTCGCCAATTCGAAGACCCGCACGCCGTTGTCACCTGGATTCTATAGGCCCAGCTAACGCGCGATCCTATTTAATCAAATTAGAACACGTGCGCTTTGTTCATAATAGCGAATGAAACAAAAAAAAGGAAGACGATGTACCGTGTTCAGTGTATCGTTGTGCACTTTAACATTTGCCATATTCATGGCTAAAAATCGAATGGGATAAGAATCCAAGAACCCCTGCAAGTTATAAGATATGTAATATCTTAACTGGTTTTACTACTTTTACGAATTGTTATTCAGAGAGTCAGTTATTTAGAAGACTCAATTGAATAAAAGTTACGCAAAATATTATACTTGTTGATTTGGCATGCTTTTACACTTGTATATTCAGAATTTATCTCAATATTACGGATTGTGCGCATTCATTAATGCAGATTTGTGAAAGAATATTGTAAATGTACTATTGTATGCACGCAATAAATAATGCGGAGACAAGTAAGGCGTCGAAAAAGTAACATACATCATCCGAGGAAATATCCCCGGCAGCGGGCGAAAACTGTTAAAGGAAAGTGCATGCATAATGCATGCGGACTTGTCGATGCTTTTGCTCAACTGAAAAAAAGATACTCGAAGATAGGAAGAAATTTAACGGATGCAAGCGAGATGCATGTGTGTTAATTGAATGGCCATTTGCGGTCCATATAATAGTCCTCTCACTTTGAAAATTAATACGTTTACAAGGGAAAAAAAGTGGGTAATGTATTACTTTCACAGAGGCCGGAGCATATGTACCAGTAGGCTTAAAGGTTTCTCTATATATCGATGATAATTAATGTTGATTGCGCGTAATAGGCCGTAATAAAGATATACACAGCGTAAAATCAAGACGTCCGAATGCTCCTCAATAAAAAAAAAAACAAGCCCCTCTTCGCGTCTCCTATATCCGTTTGACCGAAAACCGAACAACCGTCCCCTCTCGAAGAAATCCAGGTTCCCGCAACGGCCGGGATCTGGACCGAGCGGTCCCGAGGGCAGGGGCAAAAGCCGAAATTCCGAAAGAATCCTCCGGCCGCGGTGAAACTGCGAGCGGGGCGCGAGGCAAAAAAAAAAATAAAATAACGGGCGTCGGCGGGGCACAAAGCGGCGGGCCGCGGGACCCCGGAAATCGGGCTTTCACTTTCCCGTGCTCTCGTTCGCGGCGCACTTTCCCCCCGAAGCCGGGCGTTCGCCCGGGCCTCCCGGCAAGTGGGTTTCTGGGTTGCCGGCCGCGCTTCCCTATTTCTCGCCCCCGATACAGGCCGCGCTCTCACTTTCCGCCGCCGGCCCTCTTTCTCCCGGGGGCCTTTCACTTTTGTTCGCGCTAGCCGGCCCTCGCGGCCGAGTCCTCCGCGTAGCGAGGCGGCCCTCGGCCGCGATAAGAGATGCGCATACGATGCGCTCTGTCGGCGAGCGTTGAACCGGCGTTTCGCTTTCGTCCGCGGGGCCAGGGGCGGCTTGCGAGGGCGGCTGCCGCGGAAGCGTGCGTTGCGCAAATATTATTTCTTTTTTTTTTTTTTTACCTTCCTTTTTCGGCCGGTCCGCAGCGGCGAGCTTCAAGGCGGCCTCGCCGAGGCTTTCGCAACGTCCTCGCGAGGCCCACCGGCGCCGCCGCCGCCGCCGCCGCCGCAGCTTTCTATTTTGAAAGGATCGGGAGCGAGAGATCGAGAGCCGGAACATCTGCTGCTTTCGAGAGGCCGCGCCAGCGAGGATTACGCCGCAAGGTTGGGCCCTAATGGGGTCGCCCGCTCCCGATGGGCCTATACGCACCCGATTGACGGAGATCGGCCCCGGCTCCCTATATTCCCCGCGGCGGCCCGAGCCATTAATTAGCCGGCCGCGCGCCCTATTATACGTGGAACGCGATACGTGGGCACGTAATAGGTGGCGCGCTCGCGCTTTCTACGGCTGGCCCTCTGTGCAGCGCTCCCTGCCTCCCGCTTCGAATCCTGTCGCTCGAGCCGTTTGTCGTTGATTAATTCACAATGGGAGCGATCGAGGTGGAAAGCACCCGTTGAGCTCTCGTTATTATTCCACTCTAAAGACTAAAAAATTAGTGCCGCTCGTTTCTCAGTCCGCGCAGGAAAGTTAGAAAGTGCCGCGCGCGCCGCCGCGTGAAAAATCTGTCCAATGCGAACCTCCGCGGGCCTGCCTGCTAGCACTGCGATCCCTATATCGGCCCCATGCGCACTCGATCGCTTTGAACGAAGGCAATATCGGATCGTTCTCTTGCCCTTTGCAAAAAATCTCAAAACTTCGTCCGAGCTGCGTATAGGTGCGCGTGTCGCGCGCCGCTCGCCTTGCCTTTATTCCTGCACGAGATAAGACTACTGCGGCCGGCCTGCGCTTGGCTTTACAGTGGACCCCGGGGCCCCCGCATTAAACTGTAAAGCGAGCATAAAAGTTTATTGGCCGCTCGAAAGTCGACAATATTTGCACCATAAATCCGAGGATTCGTAATCAATCTCTGACTTTCGATTTCTCCCCCATCGCCGAGGTGCCCCCGGCGGGCCAACTACTACGCCCAATGCACGCAGCCAGTGCGGACGCGATCCCTATATATATACGATGCGACGGCGAGCGGACCCGCGAAACCGCCCACAAATAGCCTATCCAAGCCTCTGCACGCGCCCGGAAAAAGCCCCGTGGAAAAAGTCCGCGCCGAGTCTCGTGCCGCCGTAAACCCCGGCTTTTATGGCGGCACGCGTGCGCCGGACGTACCTGTTCTCAGCCCTTGCGCCACGCGACGCCCCGGCGACGCGCCGCAGTAAAAGTCCGCGCGCGCGCGCGCACCCCGCCCCTATGTACGCACGCGCCCACGCGCCCAATAATCGTAAAGGCATAAACAGCTGTAAATGTCGAGGGGGAGGCGCGCGCCTAGCCCTAGAATCCAAGGGCATAAAGGACGCCTCGGCGGAGGTTTGCGAGGCGCGCGCCTACAGCCTCGGTCCACCTCCCATACCAGCTGGATCCGGACCGGCCGTTTCTGCGCGGACTCCAGCCTATGCGGTCATTAGGGTCGGTATTTCCGAAGCGGGCGTCAAACTCGACTACTCCAATAATAATATAACATTGCGCGTTGCGTATTTTTTAGTGCACTCAATTTACCTGGAGCGCAAGTTCTATTGCGCTAGATTAAATACATATGTCTTTCGAAGTGAAATAATTTAAATTAAGAATCTTCTGGGATCAAAGTTTATCTACTGGAGATTTATCACCTTTTCAAGAGATTAGGAAATTATGAAGTATATGTAAAGGTTTATGTAACCAAATAAAAAATTCAGTTTAAGGAAGGTATATACGCATGAGTGAATTGTTATTGATTCGTTCAAGCGTAGATTATGCAGTAATCCCACTCTGTAGTATATCCATTTGATTATATGCAATCTTAAAGATGTGTGCTAAAGTTATTAATTGTAGCGAAACGTTATTATTACTTGATGACGCATTCATTATATGGACATTAAGATTTAAACGAAATCCATTCCTTGAATTGCCTATTCAGTTATCAGTAAAGCAGACAGTAAACGCATGAACCAAACATACCTATCATCATCTACTTGCAAACAAACCATTGAAAACACTCTGAAAAAACAAATTAGTTTTGTATTAAAAGTTAAATGATAAAATAAAATGTCAAACTGGATTGAGAAAATACAAAATCTTAAGAAATCAAAATGTTAATGATAATCTTGAGTTTGAAAAATTTTGAAAAAAGTCCTTCCTATTTATACTACGGAAAGAATAGCGATGGAAAGTGCACTTGACTTAATCGCTTGAGATTATAATAAAAAAATCACAATTTTTAGGACGATTCTCAAAGCGTTTTTATATTTTTGAAAAATTATAAAAATGACATTAAATTTAAACTTGTTTTAATTATTGTTTGTTTTAATTTGTTTATACAACATTCGCATAAATAGAAACTATGGTTTTACAAACTTTTACTACGGCAAATATCTTCTATCACTACTATATAAACAGAGTACGATCAGGTCACTGCAGCATGGATAAATCACTCGCAGCTATTGGTATAAGAACTAATATAGATTACAATTATGGACATAAAGATAATCGAGATCATATTTTATGGCACTGTCCGTTTAATAACGATCAAAGAGATTTAACTTTTAATTTGACAATTAACTTTAAAATTGTTAAAATATAAAATACCTCTTTCAATACTAGCGTTTCTATGTAACTTTATGAATGTAGTTTGTAAAACGTTAGATATATGTTTTATAAATTACGAGATCAAAAATTGTAAATTTTATATTATTATTTGTAGAAAATGATCTCTAAAATAGATTCGAATTGCTTAAGTAAAAAAATTGTAGCGCTCAGTTCCTCTTTAGAAAAAATTAGCAAATATAATAGTTCCAGTGTCTAAATGAGTAAAAGCTACATAAGGTCTATGGATTCTCGTCTCCATCTTTGTCCAGTAAAACCAAATAGATTGACAAAGAAATCCATGGAATAAAATGTTGGAATGCAACATGATTCTGCGCGTAGATAGTCAGATAAAAATGCACTTCCACACTCGTCTCTGTAACAGAAGGAAAAATATTTAAATGCCCAAAACAGCAGGGTGAAAATGGGCAGAGGTGCAGCATCGACAGCATATAAATAATCGAAGAAAGCGGGCAACGCACCGGGCGACAACGGCAGAAGGCCCGGGCTTTCTCGCGATTAATAAAGAAGGTAATATATTGCATAGGCATAAAGCATAAAGAGACAAAATACAGGAACACACAGTAAAACCGCCCCGGGGCTGTAAACCGGCCGTGAAAAGGGGCTAGCGGGCGGCTGGCGGCGCGCGTCGGCCACTGCGATGCCGGGCAAGTGGCCGGCGGCGCGCGCGCCGCATAAAGTTTTATTATCCGCTCTTTATAACCGGGGCGGCCGCCCTTCGGCCCCGACATTCGCCCGGGCGAGCGGCGTTTACGGCGCGCGTATCGGCCGCTCGCCGCCTCACCTTGGGCCCGGCCGCCGCTCTATATTTGAAATCGACGGGCGGCCGATTTTGAAAAGGCGCGGGAGACGCCGGCATTGGCCGCTCCCTTGCGCCAGATCCGCCGGCGTGTGTACACCCGAGGAGGAGGAGGAGGGCCGCTGATCGGGGAGCCGCGAGTCGACCGCCCTAGCGGCTCTCCCGCGGCCCGAGATCATATACATCGTTGCTTACGACGCTTTATGCAGATTCCGGCCCGTTAAGGCCTTTCCTCGCGCGACCTCTAGCCTACTCTTCGCAGCTCGACCTTCCGCGCGCGTATAAGCCTCCGCGAATTGAGGACCCGGGGCGCGGTCGTCCTCTGGGATGGCGCCCTCCCCCCGATGAGGATCGGCGCGTTTATCGCCGACGTGGATCTCGCGGAAGCCGTCGGCCGGGAAAAAAAGGTGGATCATCCGCGGGCGCTTTCGAAAGCCCCCGGTAGCCTACTTTGACGGCTTCATTACGAGAATCGGCCGAGGGTCTCTCGGGGGGGATCGCCGGCCGCGGGGCTCCGGGCATTCCTGCGCGCGCGGCTTTCGCAAGCGGTCCGCGTGGCTCGCCTAATCCCGGGGAGCCGAGCGGGAACGCGGGCCGAGCTCCTTGAGGCCGCGGCGGCTGAACTATTCGAAAAAAAAACCTTGGGGCACGCGCGCCGGCTCGCGGCGCGGCGCACGCAACCGCTCTTCCATCATTCACGCTCGCGCACTCACACGCGTAATTACATACGCCGCGGACGAGAGAGGCCCGCGTTATATCGTGTCACGGCCGGTGAGTGTACTTCATCTGTAGGGCGTCGCCGCGCCGATCTGCCGCTAAGTAGGTCGTGACCCCAAAAAATCGTCATTGTGTACGCGAACTAGGCGTTTTCGACCGCCGCGCTCTCCATTGGCCTCTAGCGCGCGAGCGGGCATCTCGAATTGTGCTCCGAGGTCGAGGTGAACAAAAAAATACTACAAGAAAAGAAATTCAATGTCACCGGCCTGATAAACGGATGCCCGTAAATTACCGTTTGCTCCCACTTTATAATGCGCGGCCCTATGTCCATTCTTACGTTGTTAGGATAACCTATAAATTCCATGAGGGACTTGTTCTCTACATAAACCCTCTTGCACAGCTTTCAAATTAGGGCTCAAAATTCCAACAGATTCTTCTTTCTGCTGTTTTTTCTTTACGTTTCAATTTTCGCACAATTTGACATATGATCATTTAACAACACAGATAACAGCAAATTATCTTATCAAACCTCATTTTTGCACCTCTTTAATAAAATTAAAACCTTATAAGATCAGAGCTCACAAACATGAAGAATAGTTGATGTCGCTCTTACTTTTAATGCATCTCTTTAACGCGGGAGTCTTCAGTATAAATCAGCCTGTGTAATAAAACAGAATGTACCTTAAAATTCAACCTAATAACCAATGGATTGCTGTATTAGCAGGTAAATTGTATATTTTTCTATAAACAAAACATTTATCGGAATTATATTATACATCTTTCAATAGAATTATATTAAACTTGGTAATGATACAAAATAGCTGTTCACAAATTCTAATGCAGCCATTGGATTAAAATACTGTCTAAATTGGAACAATAAATTATATAGATAACGTTTATGTTCATTTGTCGAGATATTTTAAAAATCTTTAATCGCATTTAATGTATAAAAATAGATTTATAGAGTTTATAATAATTTAAATTTTAAACAGTTTATTTATACAGATCCATTTGATTTACTTTAAGCGTTGAATTGATAAACTTAATGTATAAATGCAATGTTCAATATCTTAAAAATAAACAATATAAAACAAACTATGCTCTTTTGATTGGACTTTATAAGCTAAAAATCAATTGAAAAATTTGTTATAAACTGTACTTGAATTATTTATTATAATTTACAACGTACAAAGAATTACGATACCATATAAGTATAGAATAAAAATAATATAAACACAATAATAGTGAAATAAAAAGAAAATTAAATTCAAAACTACAATTACGTATGCAATAATTACGTATGCAATAATTAATTTACAAAACAAAGAAGAATTTAATATTTATTGAAATAATACAATTTCTACCAATATATATACATATTATTTTTACTTGAGAAGGTATTTTTTAATAAGAGGATTTTCACCAAACTATTTATGTACATACAAATGGTATTGTTAATTATCTATTGCAATACTTTTTACAGACACTTGAAATTAAACGAGAGTTATTGGCAATATTAAGGGAGATTTATACTTATTTCCTCCCTGAACTTTAAGTATATAAAACTACACGTATTTAACATGTAATTCATGACTGGCTTGCTTTTTAATAAATTAAATTATTTATTTGTTTTTATTTAATTTAAAATGCGAAAATCATTTTCTTATTTTAATGTAATTTTTTCAAATAAATTATTTTTTTTATATTTTAATGTTATAGAATTAATAAAATCAAAGTTACTCCTTCGTTGTTTATTAAATACCTTTAATTGATACCTTTGTATGAAAAAATGTTTATGTAAATATTTATTAGACTTAAATTTATACAGACAGATTTGTAGTAAGTCTTATTTACCTACAAAATTTTAATATATTTTACGAAAGAAAATTTAAAGTAATATAATGTTTATTAAAGGTATAATTGCAAATTTTGGGAGAGTATACAAGTCTAAATCTTCCTAAGCGATAGAGTTATAATAAACATAACTGTATTTTTAACCTCTTTTGTGCTTTGAATTTATAATTTAGAAAAAAATTCAATGAATTTTAAATTTCTGTTTTTGCATGAAATAATTGAATAGTTGTGAATAGTTTTTATACTCTGTGAATAAATTTATTGAAATCACAAATAATTAAAAATATAAATTTCTATATAAATAAAAAGGAAAAATCATGTGCTTTATTGGTCAAGTTTTTTATAATTACATAATTTATATTAATATATTTTTTCAAACAATATATGTATATTAATCCTATTATTTATTAATATTGAAATATTTACATGTTTAAATTGATTCACGAATTGTCGAATGTGATATGAATAAAATTAAGAGCCTTATTATGTTTTAAAGTATTAATATTGATTATTAGCGAGAATAAATTATAAATGTTCTAATTATATTGTATTTTATTTATTTATTATATTTATTATAGAATTGTTATTACATATATAAATTAATCAAATATTGTAAGCAATTTTATATTTATTTTTACTTAATTTTCAACTTTACAGGGTATTTGCTGACGATGCAAATAGGAATATCGATTGGCTGGATCTCTCCTAATCTAAAAAAACTAACAGAAATGGAATCGATTATTTCTTTGACGCTATCCGAGGCATCGTGGCTTTCTGCTATATTTGGTATAGGTGGAGCAGTAGGAAGTTTTGCAGGATTTGTTTTAGTCAGTTTTTTTGGTACTAGAAAGACTATGTTATATTCATGTCTAATGATTAGTTTTGCATGGATATGTTTCATAGTCGCAAATTCCTCCTACTGGTTATACGCAGGGCGGTTTTTCAATGGATTATATTCAGGGACTACTTATGGCATTTATTCTCTTTATTTAGCCGATATATCTTCAGCTAAGTTTCGCGGCACTATAATTTCTATAGCGTCAGGAGGAATTCAAATTGGGCTGTTAATGGCTATAATTATTGAATCTTACTTACCTATGAAAGTATGTAGTTCTATTTATTTAATTCAAAGTGTAATTGGATTAGTCATTCTTATTAATCTTATGGATTCTCCGTATTATTTAGTTAAAATTCATAACATTGAAAGTGCCAAAAAATCAATAGCTTTTTATTTTAATAATGCTAATGTAGATAACAAACTACAAGAAATAAAGACTTTTGTCGAAATGAACTCTTCTGGGAACATAAAATTTTACTTTAAAGAGTTAAAAACTCCTGTAATTAGAAAATCATTGTTTCTGTCAACTATGATGTTTGTATTTCCACAGATTTCCGGTATAATAGCTCTAGACTCATACGGGGAGATCATTATAATCAATTCAAAAATGAATTTGATCGATTCAAAACAATTTATTATTTACATAAATATTGCAAGTATTTTATCGACATTATTAACAGTAAGATTTATAGATAGATTGGGTAGAAGAATTTCATTAATAATCACAAGTATAGGAATCAGTGTAGGATTAATTTGCTTAGGACTGCATTTCTTCCTACTGGATTTGAAATTTGATGCAGAAAAATTACAATGGTTGCCAATATTTTCTTTATTTTTATACAAACTCATATATCCAGTTGCTTATGTATCACTACCGAATGCTATTTTAAGTGAACTGTTTCCAAATAATATAAGAAGTATCGCAGCATTGATAGCCTGTTTGAGTACAGCATTTGTCTCTTTTGTAGTGGTGAAGACGTATCAACCACTGGTTGATTCGGTAGGTGAATCATACACATTTTGGATTTATGCTAGTGCAGCTTTAACGGCAACACCAAGCGCAATATTTTTATTGCCAGAAACTAAAGGTAAAACATTTCAAGAGATTCAAATTATGTTGACCAAGTGATAAAAGAATATTTTAAATTATGATAAATTTATTTTATAAATAAATGTGGATATATTACAATACTCAAATAATACAGGTGTAAAGCTATATAATTATTTTCACATGATAATTGAAATAAAAAAATGTGTTTCAATGTGTTTTTTAAATATATTGCATTATGTTTTTAAATGCGCAAATAACTGTGCTTAAATCGAGGCTTAAATGCTTCTGATGATGCGCGCCGCTCATATTTGACCTTAAAACAGGTTGATGCTTTAGAAATATAGAACAATCAAAATTTTCTAAAATTGATAAGATTTCAAATTTTCAATTAAACATAGTGAAATAACGCGTTGAAGAAATTTTGTTGATGTTTGGTGCAAATGCCTGATTGTTATTCGACTTGTAGTTAAAAATACGTGTACCATCTAGTGTAAACAAGCGAGGAAGCAACGTGTTTACCGTAAATGTTACATAGTAAGGATGTAGGGTAAGCGGCCACATGTGCGAATGGAACGTTAATCGAAAGGAAAAGAAAGGCAAAAGACCGGGCGCTTCCCGTATCGTGGCGGCCGGCGGCGCTCGCATTAGAAAAGCGGACCGGCGGCGGGCGTTATCCCGGCGGCGCGGCGATAGTCATGCAGTCGAATCGCCGCGGCCGGTAAATCATCTGGCCCGGCGACTTTATTTACAAAGGCCCGCAGGGGGCGCGCGGAAAAAAGCGGCCGCGCGCTCGTTAAGATCGGCGCCGCGTGGAAGTGGCTTGGTAAAAGCGGGCGAGTCGAGCGGCGGCGGGAGCGCAGCAGCCGAGATAAAACACTTTCACCGGTCGCTCTAGAACTGCTTTCGCCCGCGCTCGGCCCGCGATCGGATGCGCGCAGAGAGATCGCGGGAGCAGCAAGTGGGTCAGCGGGTCAGAGACGCCCACGATAAGCCAGAGGCGCCGCGGAGAGAAGTGCGTGCGGCCCGGAAAGGAGAGTAGGCCCGGGGCGCCCGAGCCCCCCCGGACACCGCGGCTAACGCCCGAGCGTCCCTCGCCCAAATCCCACTAGTCGCAATCGGACGGATGGCATTAAGTAGAAAAAAAAAGGAAAAGAAAACTGAGGAGGCGCGTGTCCGCAGCCGCGGCGATTTCCATGCGACCTTACTCCCGATCTCGAGAGGCGCCGGCTCGCGGTCTAAAAACGAAGGAGCCCGAGGGCCGGCCGATCGATTGTGATCGACTAAACAGAAATCTGCATATCACCTTGGCGGCGCCGGCGCCACGCGAGCCGCGCGGTACAGCGTTCTATGTACACTGCACATCGGCGGGAGGCGCCGGGGAAGGGGCACCCGAGCCAAGGCGAGCCTTATTTATTTTTTTCTTTCATTTTTTTCTTTTTGTTTTATTTTTATTCCTTCTTCGTTTTATTTTTTTTTTTTGTCTGCCCCGTCCGAGTTTCCCCGCGCGGCGGCGTCTCGCTCCCGGAGGATATCCCCGCGGGCGCCTATCGAGATCGCACCGCCGGCGCGCGCCAACTCTCACTTTCTCCGCGCGCGGGCGCATAAGGCGCCGCGGCGGCTCCCGTGGCGCGGCTGAGTACTGACCCGATTCCGATGACGGCCGCGCGAGAAAGCGAGAAAGCACCCGGCGCGAGTCTATGTCCCGATCGCGGGTCAGATCGCGGCCCCGGGTGAAACTCGCCGCCGAGCTAGGCGCGGGTTCGCGCCTCGCGGGAGCCTCCGCGACGTCTCGGGCTCCCGCACGATTTTCCTTTCGATGTGTGTCTGTGTGTGTGTGTGTGTGTGTGTCCTCTCTCTCGGGCTGCCGGTGGCTTTCCGTCTCGGAGGCGCAAATGCCCCGCATTTAACGGAATTTTATCGATTCGTATGGATGGTATTCTCGGCCATATTGCCGTCATCCGCGCGGCATGCGGAACTTTGTAGCTGTGTAACCTATATGTTTTACGAAATAGCGATCGATCCGTTAAATCTATTTCTGATGCGCTATATGAAGGCTTCCGATTTGCCCCGTGATTCATACAATTCCTCGACATAACAACTAACGGTATCTAATGAGCTTCCGCAGGTATATATATATGGCGAAAGCGTTAGTTTTAATAAAGCACGGTTTAATATATACGCATATTTAATGCTTCGCCGAAATCGAGAGTATTCCCAACGATGATGTATCTTTAGAGATAGATCTTCTTGATAGACGCTGAACGACAACTTGAAAAATAAACGTGCAATATGCAAGTTTAGAATAAACGTTAGCAAGTAGAAATAAATCAAAACGTCCAAAATATGCAAATCATGTGGTTTCACTTGTGTTCTAGGCACAAATTTGTTCACGGCTTCGTGGAGGAATAAGCATCCGCTGACTTTGGGAAGACGAAACTTTATTGCTGAAGGTTTAGCGTGCACGTATAGCACGTACGTATATAAGTCGGACGAGCGCAAAACTCGAAACCACATGCAAACTCGGATCCGCGGGGATTTGACGCAATTTCCACGGAAAACATATCTCGCTCCGCCTTAAACTACATAGATAAACCTTGGAGATAATTGAAAGTAATAAAAAAATGATCAACAAATGAAAAGGCACGCGGACGTGCAGTTGTACTCGTAAAAAAAAAGGTTCCCTTTCGGCACTGCTCACGGCCGATCCGCGCAGAAGACGACTTGCCGCTCGGCCGACATTTCTCCCGTAGGATATTGCCAAACCTCGGGACTGGCAGGCGCACTCCGGCCCTCATCCACGAGCGGCGGGAAGAGCGCGGCACCTGCGCGCTCCCGGGGCCGCTGTTCACGCACTCGGCCCGGTTCACAAGTGCGTGCCGCCGCGGCGGGTTTAACATTAGCGCGCTTCCTGCACGGCGTCGACGGCGCGCGAGTCAAGGCCGGCGCCGGCGCCGTTCAAGGCCCGGCCGTCCCGGCGTTTCCTTACGCCGACGCGGCGCGTATAGCGGATCTGTCATTGTGCCGCGCGCGCCATAAGGTCGCCGAGAGGCCGCCGTCAATGGGGGAGCCGCGCGGCCTTCGCTCTATAGCTCGTCTCGAGGAGGCCCTCCCACGGGCGTGCGGTGATCGATCGCGAGCGATCCGTCTAGAGGACGGCCCGCTATACGTAAACACACCTTCGAATCAACGGCCGGCTTGGCGCGAGGCGCCAAGATCGCGATCGGGGCTTGGTGCTCGGGATCGTTAAGCCGCACTTGCCGCGGGCCGACCGCAAAAATTAATGGATATACGCGCGCGCCGCTCAATCACGAGAGCGCACAATCGCAGGAGGAACAGGAATGCATGTGCATAACGCGCATTAGGAGCGATTGCGAGCTGATCGCCTCTGCTCTTGCCTCGCTTATCGACGATAAGACGAACGGTCTTCGCGTCAACCTCGTCGCTCGTCGCCCGCGCCACTCCCCGAAATATACACAGGCGTCTTCCACGCGGGGCCGACGACGTCTCGAGGACCGTAGGGAGGCCGGGCGGCGGGCTTCTAGCGGCGCAAGCTCGCCAGTCAAACGCGCGGGCCGACCTTCTTCCCTCATTAGCGCTTAGCCGCGCTAAGGCCGAGTTGCCTTGCGAAAGTCCCGCGCGCGGGGAAAGTGAAAGGCGGGCGGGGGGGGCGGCGGCGTAGGCAGCTCCGGGTCGCCGCGCGCACAAAGGGGAACCCGCGACCAATGGCCCGCCCCGGCCGACTCTCTCTTCCTCCCGCGTTTCTCCCGTCGACCGGGGGGGCGGCCGCCCGGGCCCTGGGAATCATCGAGGCGGCGCCCGGCCCGGGGAGGTCGCCTGTACAATGACGCCGGGGTCCGGCCCGAGTCGTCTGCCCGCGCGGCCGACCCACATACGCGCGCCTGTGCGTGTGAGAGAGAGAGAGAGAGAGATATTATCCGCGCGTCTACGCGTTTCCGTTGGCTTCGATTGCGGCCTCCCTGTAAGTTAATAAAGCTTCGCCGGCTGCTAAATTATCGCTTGTATTGTGCAGTTGGGCCGCGACCTCATTCTTTGCCCAACCTTGACCGACCACTTGTCAAACATTTTCTTACTGCTGTTTGTCTGAGACTACTCGTGTTTGATCAAGAGGAAGAATACCATTACTCAACCTGTTAATTAAGCGTTAAAAGCTTATTTTTAAAAAGGCTTTCTCATCTAATTCCAGTACACAAGATTATACAACCCATCGCATACTGTCAACGTTCTGCCCTTCGTTATATCCTATAACAAATGTATAAATTACATTTTCATTCGAGTGGACTTACTTAATCCATGGAAGGCACGTTAAATCTAACGATGGACGGTCAAGCGCCTGCCGCAGCTTATTCATTCCAGCGAAAAACCCCGTTTGCAGGGAGAGCCGACGCTCGCAACCGTCGCTATCCCCGTCGCTGTATCTCCCCTGGTGCGACGAATATAGTGCGTGCGCGCAAAAGCTTAGTGCCCAATGGACACGGGGAGTCGCGGCGCGTGGAAATGACCAATTACAAAGCCAAACGGTACGAGGAATCTAGCGTGAGCGAGCCGAAGGCAGGCGTCGCCTCTGACTCGCCCATCCGGTGCGGAAGTCCGACATATTGCCGGTATTTGTTTGCGAGCGCGCGACTTTTTGCTCCCCCTCCTCTTTCGCTCCGTCTCTCTCTCTCCTCTCTCTCTCTCGCTCCCTCTCATGGCTTCTCTCTACCTCCGTCGCTCTCTCGTCCTCGAAAGTTTGGAGGCGCGCGTCGAAAATTGTCACGGCCTACTTGTGTCGACCAACTGCTGTCGCCGCCGCCGATGCACGCGCACGGGGATGCGTATATACGAGTACGTACGTATGCATTAGCATATTTCAAAAAGTTCCCCGCCCCGCCCCCCCCCCACCACACCCCCAGCTCACTCTTTCTCTCTCTCTCTCTCACCTTGTGGGCATTTGTGCTAGCGAAGGGGTCGGAGAGCGCGCGCGAGCCTTAAATTTCCATTTCCGGCCCTTTGTCTCCCGATTCGAGGTTAACTAACGCTCGCGCGACCGCCTCATTGGCCTGCTTGTGCGAAAGGTGAAAGCAGCTCGTCCTTCCGTCCGCCGTATGAATGACGGCGCTTTTGAATACATGGTGTATCCCTGTGTGTATGTGCGCTTTAATAGCGTTGGACTCGATTGCTCAATCGACAACGATATCGTTCCAGTAGCAATGATTATAACGACTTTCATTGCATCCCATTTTTTTAAAAATACCTTCGTTGAAATTACAAACTCTCTTTGATGGCACGTTCTAATAAAAAGTATTTTGAGATTTTCTTGTATTTCGTACCATAAAGAAATATAATTTTCAGTTCGAATATTTTGGAATTTTTCAATCTTGCGCAATTTTAAAACTCATTGAAAATTTAAACACCGCTTTATTAATTTTTGTGACGTTTTAATGCTTTTTGAAAGAAAACATTTCTAGTGTCTTTAAAATATATTTTAAGAACTATTATCGATAAAGTAATGCTTCTTTTGACCTTCTGTTTCAGTATTCAAGCCAAAACTATTTACGACTGTTATTAATTTCTACACAATGAAATAGATAGATAAATAATATCAATCCTTTAAAGAAATTCTTCTGTCTATATATATACAATTATAAAACCACAAAAAACCTTTTTCCCTTACTACTGTGGATAAATCTAGGATAACCAATAATTTTTTTCGATTTCATTATAATATGCAGATAAAGTTTATTATGTTTGTAAAAATTCGAAACTATATATGTAGTTCACCTGCATTGACGACCTGAATCCAAAGATTTTATGAACTACTGATCAATGAACAGATAAGCCTGTAAAATGATTATCGTTACAATATTATGTATTTTATACAGTTTTTCTTGTTCTGTAAATAGCATTTTACGTTACACCAAAAAATGATTTTTGTTCCAAAATCTCTATTCAAAACATGAAAGAAACTGTAATCATTGTTGTTAAGATAAACATTAATTAGTACTAGTATTATTCTTAATATTGTTTAAATTTCTGTTTCGTACTATATAGATATATACCTATATACAATCGAGTTATTAATGTACGTTAATTTCAATTTGATATTAGTACAAGCACTACAGCATCAGTAACAATTATGTGTAAAATACAAAATACGAATTTATATTATAATATTTCATACGAATATATGTATGTATGTATATATTATATTGAAAGTCAAAATAAGCTGAAGAAGGTCTTAATATATTAGCAGATAATGTTTTTAAAAAGACGAAAAAGAATATTAATCTAAAATTAGTAATATTTTATTCAAGGTCTTTATATCAAAGAGATTTAATAAGCAGTAATCCTTGATTTTTTTGTCATATATAAGGTCTACTGAAGATAAAAAGTGGTTATGCTGTTTTCTAAAAATATGTTATTTCTGAGTCACGAAACTTATGAATTATAATTGAATCAAATTAGTAATAATAGTAATCCGATTACCAATATTTAGAATTGCATTACAATTATTCAATATATTGATATTTTCTGAAAGAAAGTAGATTACACCCTAGTAGACATTTAAACTACTTTAAGGTAAGTTTATCAGTAGATTCTTAGTTTGAATCAGTTTTTGAAACGCGACTACTAATAAAATAAAAGGTTTAGATACAGGAACATATTGCAACACATCGTATCGATATAAAATTATTTTTATTGCATGTGTTGGTCAATATCATACATCTAAAGTTCTATTTGATTAATGCACATAAAATGTAGTCAAATTTTTACCAAGGCGTTTCTAAAAAAAATATGATTGACATTTTTATTAATACAGAAAAAGCAATTGATTTTTGTAATAATAATTTTAAAAATTAGATAAAAATGAATTTTGTAATTAGTGCACTACTCTTGCAACTTCCGACATAGTGTCGACGACAATAGAAGATAAGAATGCATTAATATATATTATCTATGTTTTTTGTATCAAACACTTCTACGGAAGCTGTGAGTGGTAGTTATGTTGCAGTTGAAGATTAAATCGTCATATGCTGAAGAGCGTAGTTTAGTAAAGGAAGAGGAAAAACGCGAATGATGCACATATCATAAAGTTATCGATCGAAATGAAGTTTTTGACTATGCATTTTTCATTGTTATTTTAAATTTTAGGTTATTTATTTACAGCTTTATACATTTAATTGATTTCCTTTATAGTATGTAAGGTACCCTAACAGTTTAAGTATATTACCATTTTTCCATGGCACCATTTACCATCAAAACTACTTTTAACATTTATTATGTATTTGGTAACAGAACTTTGTTGGAAAAAGACACATTTTACGATAAAATTGATAGTTTTAGATATTACAATAAAACCAATAATATTTTATAGAAACTTATCCTTGAGTATATATATATATATCATAGTAGGGTATATATCATAGCGCTGTTAGGCGGCGCCTGAATTTTCATAGAGGAAAACGGTGGCGAGGAGCGGCGGGCCGAGTTAGCGCCTCCGATTTAGCACGTGGCCACGAGAGGGAAGAATGCGCAACAGTGCCGCACGCGAGCCGCGGTCCACTTGGCTCCGACTTCAGACGGGACTGAAATTCGGCGATAGAATGCCGTTGGGCAGTAGTTTTAAGCGCTCGTTAGCTCGGTCCCAAGCTTGCACCCGCTCGTAAAACATGCATTGCGATATACATGCAGCGCGTGAATCACGGGAAGTGGCAAATGCCGTTGCCGCGTTTAAATTTTCGAGAATAAATATGCCCGATCCAGAATGTAAAAGTCAATTGTTTCGTTGGTTATTAACGTTGCTCTGCTTTCTTATACAGCTATCATATCGTTTTTCTTTTTATTAATTTATGACATTTTTGGAAGACTATAAACAAAAGTTGACGCAATTTAGAACTGTTAATTACCTAGCGAGTCAAGAAACAGAGTCACGGCAAAATTTGCATCTTATGAAGCAGGCTAATATAGTACGAGAAAACTAGAAAATTCTGGTAAAAGCGATAATGCCTCGACGTTGGCAAGGAACAGTAGACTTAATTTTACCAGATTAGATTCGTTTAGTTTGTCACGACTCTAGTTAGTTGGGTCGATGATACATTGTCAAGTGTATACGCGTCTATAAATGTTAGCCAGTTATAACTGGAGCGTAATAATTACATAGTATTTATATCATCCACTGTTTTTCAGACAATTGATTCAACCCTGTTAGTTGTGTGTAACTATGAATCAGCCAGTGGCAGCCATTTTTTATGTAAAGTTAACAGATTTAAAGCAACTCGATAAATCTTGATAGGACAATTTGGTCAAAAATCGATCATAAGCGATTGAATTCGAATCAAAACTCAATTAAAAAATAATCAAACGCTCATCTTTGGCCCGGCTTGCGCATTCATCATTGTAGAATCAATCTTCAAGTGAAAATAATCGGATTAGATAAGTCCCATTAAAGCAATTAATACGGCTATAAAAGTGAATTTAGATTGAGAGCCAACAGGCCTCACACGGCGCAGAGCAATATAATCGTAAGATCGACGCCCCCGTAGCTCGCGCCGCGGGAATAGTTGCTTTGCGGGCCCGGTCTTGCCGGCGATCATTAATTTTCCTCGGGACGACACAGCGCGCGCGCCGTTCGACTTCCTCGTATATATACATATCGGAGCGGAGCGCGTCAAACAAAGCCTTTTATCCGGGAACCTCTTGATTCACTCGGCGCCGAGGCGCGGCTGCCTGTAGCTTACATCGGGGTGGGGTGAGGCGAACGGGACGAAGGATTTCGGATTCAGGGTCGCGTCGCCACAAGAGAATCGAGCATTCCGTCGGCTTCTGTGCGCCGACGAGTCGCGGAAGCGCTAACGCACTCGGGGAGCATAAAGCAGGCCGATCGCGAAGCCGCATCGCGATCATTTTCCTCTGCACTCGCGAGCGCTGGTCCTTAGCGAGAAGGAAAATCGTCTGGCACTCGGGCGCTCCGCTTTTCTCTTCCGTTGCGTGTAGCTCAGATCTCGAGATATGCTTCGTGATTTTAAAATCGTACGTCACGGTGTGAACTGGTACTCTCGCTGGGACTCGGATTTCGGCCGAGCGTTGTTTCGGTCTTGTTTTGTCTTTCGATTTATCTTATATGCTCCTTGGCTAAAAATGAATTGCCCATGTGCCGAAGGTAACGATGCGTTATACACGCTAGATGCGGCGTGTGCGTATTTACTTTGGCTTGAACGCGCAGAAACGCGACAATGTTGTAACCGCGAAATGCAAACAATCGCTGCCCAGTTGCCTTGAGATTTCATACTAACAATGTTAATCGGTGTTTATTGTACAAAAACAGAGTGTAAGCACTTAATACTGAGCTCAATGCCGTACTGCATTATGATACGAATAAAGTCTATAAGGAAGTGTTATTTCTGCTACGTGTAGGTTTTATCAATACAATCCGTTAAGAATTTCTTGATCAAATTTCTTCTTTTTTTTTCATTGGAAAATAATAAGTCTATTAAAGCTCATGTTTCGATTTGTTAGCTACTTTTAATAGCCGTCATAATAAAAGGATGATGTTTAATTAGAGATTACTTTTATAAAAATTTTATTGCTGTTTTATCGAAAAGACGTAGCGACGCTCATTAACTTAAAATATAGTGATGCGCAACGTGTTAATGTTTATACAAAATGAACATACGTACGAAGAAAACGGTACTTTTTTGCATAAATAATAGATATATTCATTATACACATGCAGGTTATTAGAAAATGAGTATATAATATCAGTTGAGAATAATAAGGAAGTACCGGCTTTATGTGAATATTTCCGTATTATAATATTATGGTATATTTGGTTGTATAAGTTTAGTTGCATTAGGTTTTTTTAATCCGATGCAAATCTTGTTAATATGCTTGGGTAAAAGAACACGTCAATTTACAAATATAGAAAGTCATTATAAACATTAGATCAGAGCAATAATAGAATACTGACGTATTAATTGAAATAATATACAGGGTTAAGTGGAGACCTCGTGAGATTCAATGATGCTAATTTTTATCCTAAAAAAGAAATACGTTCTCGGACAAGTTCAGTACTACGTCCTTCCGACTTGTTCTTCCTTGGGCTCTTGACGAGAATCCCCGTGACGCAACGATTAAATGTGTCGAAATAATCAACGGGGACGAGTATGTGGCTCTCGTGATAAACCGCTACCGGTTCAGCAAGCGAACTTTTTCAGCCTTGGCGGGACTCAGGAGATGACGAAACGGACGCGTCGGCCATCACGCAGGCATTGATTGGAATCTCAATTGAGAGCCGATTGTTCCGTCCGTTTCCGTTTATTGAGAAATAAAGAGCACTTGATTAATCTTTATCAACGCCTGGGTACAGTTAGCTGTCCTTTCGGGAGTCCCTACATCGATGTCGGTCCGATCCATCTCTCTTAGAATAGTCACGTGGACAGTGACGATCGTCTCGGATGATCGTTGAACGTGCATTGTGCACTGCGCCTTATACGGGAAGTGCGCGACGATATAACCCGCTTCACCTTGGCACCGCAAACATCCTGTGCCGGCATCGGTGACGAGGCCAACTTCGTGCTCAGGGCATCCCCGTAGCTACTTGCTCGGCCTCTGATATGGAAACCGCAACATCCGCACTACCCTAACGCTGTTGCGCTTCGGTACATGATACCAAGTTTGTGCGAACTCTAGTGTCTCCGGATCGATGGACCGTTTTTCTTTTGGAACAGAGGCTCTGCTTCCGATACTGCTGTACAAACTCCATTATACTGTTGGCAGCAAGTGGCAAACTATATATATATAGCCCTTGACAAGTTTTCGGAGATTATTTTCATGCTGACGTCGCTCAAAATTGAATGTATGTGGAGGTCATGAGTGTCAATGGCGCAATCGTGAAGCTCTTGGAACTAAACAACATGTTCCGAAGAGTTTGGACACAAAACACATATTTTTATTGACAAGTGTATTAGTGCACGTCAATGAAGATTCAGCCTCCAATTCATTGAATAATATTTGTTCTTATTATTATGTCCTCATAACAAATGACACGCTGTCTAGTAAAAGCTACACGGTTTACTGATTACTTTGCAAAGTTTGAATTACAAATGTGTACTGCGTTCAATATCTCGCGTGGCTTCTCCAGCAGTTGATCCGGTCACCGAAAGTCAGATGCATGAAGAAAAAAAATCCGTCAAGTGCGCGCAAACAAAACGACCTATTGCCGACTGAGCATTAAGTCCCGGAACTGCGAAAGAGTAGAACGAACAAATGATAAAACGTAGTTTGGCCTCGATGACCCGATCGCCCTTTGCGGTAGCCGCGCAGATCCCGGAGTCGAAGTGCGTGTACTCCCGCTATAATCCTGGCCAATCAGCGGACAAACAGATGCTCACCGCGCGAGAGCGAAGGTGAGCTTAATTGGCGCAATTCATATTCAAACGAGCAGTCCGCGAGCACGCGCGTGACCTTCACTGCTCTGCTTGTGTGGTGGCGTGCGAGGGCGACGTTCAATTGACAAGAGTTCCTTCCCGCTTGTCCCGTTCTTGTTTGTGAGATTAATGGTAGTATATCTAATCGGCCCTTTGAAAATATTAAAACATTTACTTGTTTACATCTCAATCTTTATAATGCATGTAAGTAGAGCGTGCCTATAATTAATTTGATTGGTTTCTTTGAATGAAGTGACACAAGATTGTATTTTTCGCTATTTTTTCCTAAGCGATACTTCAAAAGAATCATATTAAATAATGAAAATAATACAATCAATGTAATTGATTGGATTTTGAACCTTGCAGAGAATAGGTTTGATGATGAACATAATCTAATGCGCGTAAAGTGGATAATGAGTCACGATCTCACCTTTTTATAACAGTAAACACATATAAGTGATCAAATCACGATATTCAACAAGAATATATAAGAGTTGTAATTGATACTAAAATTAAATTACAAGAAGAAATTACAAGATTAAAATATAACATTATTTATTCAAGAAAATACATGAATGCTTCATCGAGATAAATCAGCAGCTTTTTTCCGAGTTTTTCGCTGCAGTTGATGTCAGGCACTGACAGCTCAGGCTTCCACGTGTACAAACTACACATATTTTTTAGCTAGAGTATAATTCGAGTATAATACTTGGTCATAATATACGCTTAGTTCTTCCTAAAAGTATCGAAAATATTAATGCTATTCAAAGGTTATAGGTTCTGTACGACAAACGACGATTAATTAATTTCTTAAGTAGGAACATATTTAAAATAAACGTGCAATTACTTATTGAATGGCGCGTAAAGCTCACAAGACATAAGTGAGTATTGTTTACATTTTGTTTTACAGTTTTATAGTTAAATTTACTACTCTCTTCATTATTAAATATTTTAAAACACATAATTAGTACATTATATAGTGTCATAAAAATAATTTATTTATTAAATTTGACAATATTTTTAGTGGGAGTAGGGACCTCATAGAATTTAAATAGATTCCTTTATTCTGAGTTGTTTAATAAATGTTCTTCTTAACACTTACATATATTGTATATTGATTCTTTAAAGAACTCTGAAGTACATGAATCAAATTCCTACATAAAAACCATAAAGTAATTTGTGATAACGTCTACACAGAAAATAAATTTTTCCAGTGTAAATATCCCAGCTCAAAAGGTTTATACGAAATTATATGTAATTGAAATTTAATTCAAAGCTTCTTGGTTCATTAAGTACAGACATAGGAGTTAATGTACCATAATCTCCACCATCGCGGATATTTAGTCCGGAAGCGTATCTTTTTTTTCTACGCAACCTTTTTCGTCTAATCGGTGACATTGAATGACAACATATTTTCCGATAGGAGAGACATATTGTGATACACCGTGAATATGATAAGTATTACGTGTTTTATCAGTGACATTGAAATCGCGAAGGACGTGTGCATTTTTTAATGCTGTGTATATAAGCTTATTATTAGAATAGGAAGAACAAAAGCGGAAACGCTAAATAATTTGAGGATTCGCACGGCGGTGTAAATGATTGTATTTAAATCGGCTGCGAGCTTTGTTTATCGCGGGCGGCGCGAATTCAGCAGAGTCAGGCCAACTCGCCGCGGAGCTGTTTGAAAAGCCGCTCGGAAAGCAAACGAGCCGCCGCTCCCTGCGAGACCCCGCGGGATAATTCAGCGAGTGCACGTTTTCGGAAAGAGCGCAGGGGAGCGAGCCGAGGGCCGGGCACAGGCGATCGCATTGAAAAGAAGTAGCCGTCCGAAAGAGCCGGCGCAGCCGGCGCGGCACTTCCCAGAAGGAAACTGCGTAGCCGCATCTCCGGTTCCCGCGCGCGGGCTCGTATTAATAGAGGCGGCCTTGGCTCAGTGGGAGCAGGGCCGAGAGGTGCGCCGGACCGGCGATAAGCCGAAAGTGCCTTATCGGCGAGTCGCACGCGCGCGCGCGCGCGCGCACTCGCTAACACATTGCACGTGCTGCACCGGCGCGGAATTTTTTCGCGGAAAAGCGCGCGATGCGGCTGGCGGCCGGCTATAGCGCGCGGGGAATATAAAAAGGCGCGCTGTGACCCTGAGCTCGGTCGCGCAAGCGCATCACGTGGTGCAGCGCGCCGCCGACCCTGAACTTGACTCTCCGCGTGACGGCGCGCCGGCGAGCCGAGTTGCAGCCACGCGACGTCAACGCGCTTTTATACATCCACTGTCCGTGCACTTTTCGCGAGCCCGAGAGCGTCCGCTTGCTTGCCCAGGGCCCCGGGGCTCGGCTTTCTTTTGGGAGGGGGGGGGGGGGCTCGCCGCTTTGTGCGGGGGTCGTTTGTTCTTTTTATTTTTAGACAAAAGTTAAAAATTATTTACCACGATATCTAGTTTTTTCCATCGGCAATATTTATTTGTGATAATTGTAATGCGAACGTATTGGCTATTAACATTTTAAGGCCGCTCTTTGTTTATAACTTGTTTTCTTAAGCGTCTCGATTTCATTCCCAATCGATCAAGCGTTGTTTGTTAGATGCCAGATTATATAGAACATCGTGAAACTGTGAAACGAACTTGAAAATTTATCACTCGTAAATGATTGACGTAGTTCTGTGGCGCTCAGTACTCGGTAATGAATGGCGCGCTTCTCGCAAAGTATCGAAATACAAATTTGAAAATTCAAATCAATGTCCCGCTCGGAAAAAATACGTTGGATATATACAAGCTTTGAAAAATTTAAATATTGATCATATAGTGCAGTGGCGCCTCAATGACGTTATGATTTATTTATTACGCAACTCGAATATATCTTTACGTCAATGCGCACGCGGAGCTTGCTTATATAAACAAAAAATTTTGCATTAATAAGGAAGGTCAGAGATTGATTATACAATTTCAATTAAGTTACGTGTCATTGTCAAAATTTTTTGTCCGTTTCGTTTCGCTTCAAGTTTGCAAGACAGAAAGTGTAAGCGCGACCGACTTTTAGATAGGCGGCCTATTCATCATCTCGTCATCGCCGAATCTTTGTGCAGTGCCTCTGCGTCACGTCGTTCTCTCGGTTGCCGTCAAGTCGATGGCGCGGAAACATAAAAAATGTTGCAACATTCAAACTGTACACAAGAACATCGGTATGCGTATGAGTGTGTCGGTGCGTCGTGTACATGTAAGTTTTCGGATAGGAATCGCGTTGACAAGGTCACGGCGCGACATCTCTTATCGGCTTTCAGGCCGATTCTCGCGTTCCAGTCATTTGCATTTCTATACAACCTATTGTTCGCTGCGTTCTTACTAGCTTTACGTGCCATCGGATGAGTAATTGCACGAATAATATGTAGTTGCCTTCGGCACGTTTCGACTTAAAAAAATTAATGAAATAGTTTTTGCATCGAGTGCAGAGTGTTTTTCAAAACATAATCTCGAGTATAATCTCGAGAATTGTGTAATTTTCCGCCGAATGTTAGTGCAGTGTCATAAAACTTCATGGAGGAGGAGGGCAGGAATTCTAGTAGAGGGCATTTGTTCTCTGACAAAAAAGTGTTATTTTGCCATTCTTGCTATAAGAAAGAATTCTAGATATTCCTGTTCAGGAGGAAATTATATAATCAATTTATTTAATGGATTTGTGTATCTACATCTGCTCTAGACCAACTAATGCATTTTGTGCGTTAATTACAAGATTCGACTGGAAGCTTGTATATGTGTAAATGTTTTCCAATCTCTTAAACGGATAATTTGTTTAACAGAATGAGGAAGAAAGAAAAAATCAACGAAAAGCCATTGTGCGAATGAATGAACACAGCATAAAAAGGCTATTACTATTTTACTTATTCACCATTTTATACAGGCGTATATACAGTCAGGCTGAAAGCCTCAAGTACAGCTAGGTGTCCGCTTCCCGTGCGCTCCTCAATTTCGCTGACCTACTTATCCAGCTCTGGGAGCGGCTCTCTTTTCGTCGGAAGGAAGACAGCCTTCGGGAAAGCGCCCGAGCCTCCAGAGAAGAAGGTCCGATAAGGCGGCCGATCGGCGGGGGCGTGCCCACAGATCGAGGGGTTTCGTTTTTGGGGGGAGGGGGAGAAGAGCCGAGGTAGACTGGCCCTGATATAGCCCCCCGAAAGGTCTCGGCGCGGCGGCGCGGCGCCTCGGCCCGAGGTCTGCGGCGCGGGCGAGGAGCGGCAGAAGGTCGCCTAGTTTCGGGCTGGAGGCGCGCTAAAAGCCGGCGTTCCGCGAAAAAGGCGAGGATCAGCCGGCTTTTGTGTCCCTGACGGGATCTAGGAAGAATCCGCCGGGGCGGGATTCCGAAAAAGGCGGAGGATATGATAATCGGCGGCGGGGACGATCCGCGCGCGGCATCCTTGAGCCGCTCCGGAGCGCAAATTAGATGCGGGACTTTATGTCTCGGCGGGCGGCCGCGAGGCCGCCGCCGGTTGCCCGAGGAATCGGCGCCGCGCCGAGCCGTGGCCCTTTGATGCCGCCCCCGATCTGTGAATACGTATGGAAATGCCGGGGGTGCGAGGGCCCCTCCGTCTCCGGGCACAGGTGTCGCAACTCGGCGCCCCGCGCCCCTCCGCAGACGGGCGTTTCTTTTTTTTTATTTATTAGACGCTCGAGATATTTATCTGCCGACCTTCCTGGGCTCGGGTTACGCGACGGGGATCGGCAGGGACCTTTATACCGTGCGCGAACTCATTTTTATTAAGCAATTAATTTTATTGCCTCGGTCTCGTTGTGCCGATAAAGCGCCGCTTCCAACCGCCGGAATTCCCTCGGAGAATTCGAGCCCGCCATTGTTTCAAGGCCGCAGCCCCGAGGGAGCCGCGAGCGCCAGTCGCTTCGCGGATCCGAGGCGAAACTTGTGCCAGCGAGTCAGGGGAGAAAAATGCCGGGCGAGAGCGCGTATATATAATACACGTGTGTATGTATATTGCCAGTCCCGGCAGGGCCGCACGAATCCGCCAGGAAACACGTGAGCGCGATACGTAGCCTCGCGCGAGTGTGCGTCTCGGATTCGAGGCTCTCGGGAGAGTTTGATATTTGCCCGGGAGAAATGAGGAATTAGAGAGAGAAAGCGGGTCACGCGGTGAAAACGCCGACGCCTCGACCTTAACCCTAGCCCAATTAGGATTATATTTATCGATTGTTCACTTAGCCGATGTATTCCGAGCACGTACGCGCGGACCGATTAGACGGCCGAAAGAGCGGCAATCGCAGTGGATGATGATCGTTCGGCTTAGCCGGCCTATGGGCACGCGGCCGCCGGGGATACGCCCGGTGAATGCAGCGCCCCGCACGTAACCCGATTCCTCTGTCGCAATGGGAACAATCGTAAAATCCTTGAGCCTCGCGGCCGATGATGTCCCATATTTAAACGGGTCCGCGTGGGCCGACGTCCGGGAGCCTGGGCTCCATGTCCTCGCGATGACAGGCCTCATCGGCGCGCCGGAAAAATAAACATGGCCGCGGAAAGGAACGCGTACTCGCTGTATGTACGGGCGTCGCGCCCGGCGGCCGACCAAGCGGTCGGGCTCCCTTTTTCAAACTCGTGTATTCGAGGCGGCCTCCCCCGGCGTCGTCTTGCCGCGCGCGCGCGCGCTCACGGGTGAAAGTTAAGTCCCAAGGTAAAGGCGGACGCCGGCCGGCCCGGTGCCCAAGGGGCGATCCACGCGGAAGTTCCTCCAAGGTCGGGCCGTATCGGCGCCCGCGGCAGGGGGGGATAAGCCGCCGCGGGGGGATCGATCAGGGCAGATGAAGGGGCCACGGGGGCCGAGAGGTGCCCCGCTCATATATGGACCCCTCCCTTCTCCTTATCTCGCGCCCGTTCTGGATTATGCATTCTGCGTGTATTTATCCGTGGAACGGTATCGCCTTCGGAGTCGGCCGATTATCGGCCCTCGGGGGGTTGCGTCGCGCAACCTTGCCTCTATCAGCCCAAGCTCCTCGCTTTTACGCTTCAAAATAATATGTAGGTTTATTAGAGTTTTATGCGATGGGATCGCCTCGTTATCCTTCGGCCGGGCGGCATGCGCTGGTGATAAAAATTTCAATTCGTGATTTCCATTTCGTCGGCTATAAAGCGCTATGCGCTTCTACTCAAAACGGATTTATTAATTTTCCTTGATTTATATAGATATGGAAATCGGTTATCCGCGCCTCGTTAACTGCTGCCCTGGCCCAGCTATCAGCAAAGTGAAATACCGTTTGCTAGATTGTTATATTTGTCCTCCGTAATTCAGGAACCATAAACTTAAGGACAATTCCATAATAGGTTACTGGGCTTTCGACTAGATTCTGATCAGAAATAAACAATTTTAAGGAGGAAATTGAGTTTATGGGCACCCGTTCCTAATCAAATTAAAATGTTGGATGTAGAATGCTGTAAACGTATTAATTGGACGATGCTCAAACTTATGATTATGGTCTTTGATAATTTTCATTTTTATTACATTAATATATGCGGGTTAACTTTATTGATTAAAGTCTCCGTTTATGCTTAACATATTCATCGCACAACTAGTTAATTTTCTACTAGAGACAATTTTAAATATAGATTAATGAATTAGGACTGAAATGAAGTCGTGACTACACGTGTAAAATTAAAAACGGAACTGTGCGTTATTATCTGTAACAACGTACAAGCCTTGAGCCATCCCCTTGACTGATGTTTGTGTTTTCACATTGTAGACGAGGACGCTGTAAGTTAATCAAAACATATAAGTTAAAGAAATTTGAGGAAGTCACGCGATGATATCGGGACGGATTAATAATACGCGGCAGAACAGTCGTCATCTCCTGTATAAACGACTGAGCGCACACATCAAGAAAATTGCTTTATTACGTACGTATCGATCGTGGGCCGGCGTTAACGGTGACAAGGACGCATAGCGCGTTAAATTAGGGTTGTAAATTGGAGCTGTGGGTATAAGCCGTAGCTGTAACCTATCGCGTACATTTAAAACGGGCTTATCTATCAGGTTTAACGTGACGACTCTAAAATCGTGCCACTATTTTGTACAACATATGCTCTAAAACATTTGAATTGGCCCGATGTACATCACCTCGGAGCGATCGACAGCGCCACAGCACAGCGCTAGATAACATCGTGTAAAATAACGCGTGTAACGATTATATCCGTACCTCAACATAATTAGCAAGGAAAGCTTGCGCACGATCGGCCTAAAAAGGCACGTAAGCTTCGATGAGCCAGAGGGAAGCCACGCGCCGCCGGCCGGCCAATAAACGATCGCGCCCGGTCCATTATCCCGGGGCGCGCGGGCAGTGATGGACGGTGGACCGAGTATATCGAGCAGCGGCGCTCGGGCGGAATCGGACGGGCGGCTCGTGGGCGAGGGACGCAGGAACCAAGGACCGCGGATCGAGCGCTCCGGGCGCCGGCGTCCGTGGACTTAATCGAGGTGCGCCCCCCGCGGTACTACGGCCAAAGCGCGTATAACGAGCCGCTGTTTACGGCGCTCTCTCTCTCTCTCTCTCTCCGGGGGCTCGACCTTGGCCCCGTGCGCGCCCGCCGCCCCCGCGCGGCCCCTATAAAGGGCGTGTATGTGCGTACGCGGCGACCTGCGGGGGAAAGTGTGTCGGGCGATTACGAGGGCGGCGGGGTGGGGGGGGGAGGCGGTGAAACAGCGCCGCAACCCCTCTCGAATCCCGGGGCTGCTCTCCTCGAGGCCGGGGGGCGAATTTGTTTTACGAGGGATTTGAATACACCGAGGCGCGATCTGCGCCTTTCCCGCCGAGGGACACGTGCCGCGGCGCCACCCCCGTGACGCACCGTCTCTTTTTGGGGGTCGCGCGGCCCTTTTTTTTTTCCCCCGGGCTTGTAAAGACCGATTAGACTCGGCGTCCGTTTTGCGGGAGGCATCGATCGCCCGGGGGAGAGACGTCCCAGACATTCGCCAAGCTTCTGCCGGTTCGCCGTCTCTGGGAGCATCGCGTCCTTTATCTCCGGCGGGATTCGCTCACGCGTGGCACAGTCACTTAAGACCTAGTTACGTAGATGCTCCAATTTCATACGGGTTTGTAAGCGCGGTGTGATCGGTAGACCGAATGCATCGATGGGTCTTTGAGCCCATAAGAAGGATAAGGAAAAGGGGTCGGTCATAATAAGCCACAAAGTGTGAGTTACGAGCTGGTAAAAGTTGACCCCTTTCCGCCTGGGCCGTTTCACCTCCTCAAACATCCCCTTTGTGGATTGTTATATAAAACCCGTGTATTTTTAGACGGAGGCGTTAATTTTGAGCGCGGCCTGCGACTCGTCGCGTGCACACCCGGCAATCGGGTAGAATCTCGCCCAACGGCTTTTTCATCGGCGCGCGACCACTCGATAGATAAGCGCCGGCTGGCCAGAAGCGGGCGGGTCTCTTTACCGGCGATTAACCCACTTTTCTACCGCGTTGCGCAACCTGCCGGCATAGGCTCCCGTCGCCCCGGCCCTCGCGCACACACACGAGCACTTACGCTTTCCGCCGAGGCTCCCAGGCCGCTCGTCCTTTGGCCAGACGACGCCCGGCCCGGCCTTGCCCGCGGAGCGGCGCCGCGAGGCCATCGGACTCTCGGCTGCATGTGCAAGCGCGCCGCCCGTGAGCGCGCGGGGTGAGGGCCGCCGGGCGGCGGGGCGCGCGGCGGCGGCGGGGGGGGAGGATCGCCTCACCCTTGACTGGAGGTGACCCTGACCTGATCTTCCCCTCGCGGCCTCCCGCCGACCCCACCCGCCCGCCGATCGCCCGGCGCCCTCGCCCCCGCGGCTGCGCGCGCACGCCCTGCCCGGGGCGCGCCGGCCGCCGAGCCGGCAGATGGCCGCCCCGCGAGGACGCCGCGCGATTATTCGCGGCTCGTCCCTTATGCTCGCCGACGCCCCGACAGCTGCTCGCCCTCTCCCTCTGTGTTTACTCCAAAAAATTCAATGGAAAACTCTGTTATTTTCATAGCCAATGCGAGCTTATGAAACATTTGATTAAAGTCGAAAAAAACCCAGTAGCTGTATGATACGTTACAGTCACGCATTATGCTTGTTATTTAAGTTACGCTCCCTCATACGAGAAGGTTTGAAAGTAGTAAGTAAATATAACATCATTTTCTGAATAACATGTAGTTTGGCTGATGAAAATAGCATAAGGACGTCTGTTGCAATAGTACTTTTTCATTGTTTTTCATTGTTCTCTAAACACTTATCGATGAATGTAAGCCAATCATATGCATATGTAACAAGAACAGAGGTAGCGTGACGCGGGAGAAAATTTAAAAAATGATCTGCTCATGATAACTACATATAGTATATATAGAAATTCTAGATAATGTTTATAAGGAAACTTTGGCTGTACGCCCATAAATCGTGAAACTTTCCGAGGGATCAAAAAAATCAGGGCCACGGGTCTGATGAAGAGCCCTACGTCACCTTGGAACACTTTTACGCAGGGAAACCGTGAGGGAAGGAGTGGGGGAAAAGGGGGGCGAGGAAGCGTCGCCGATATCCGCTTGATCACCGTCTCGCTCCTGCAGTACCAAATGGATACCGAGTCACCCTCTTGACCTCCTTCCCGACCCTCGTTTCTACTCGCCCCCTCGTTTTCCCCCGGTGACCCGGTATATATACTAGGTATACAGAGCGTCCGCGACCGCTCACGTAACCCGGCACAAATGACTGCGCAGCGAGGTCCGACTTTTTGCGTCTGACCAGCGCCTTACCTTTACTACTGGGTCGCGCCGCGGCCCGAAACACTAAAGACGTTCGAGGTCGCCTTTCTCCCCATGCCTAAGTGCCTCTGCCCAGGGATACAAGTGCGCGAGGTGTAATTTCATTAGCCCCCTCCCCGAGGTTTTTTTTGAAACCGTGCCCACACACTTTTTGCCAGGCCTACGCGATCGACCCGCCCTTTCGCAGTTTATTTTGATTACATCACTTTATTACGGTTGGCTTTTTGCGTTTCTGATAGAGGACTCTTTTTCACGATATTGGATTCTAGGTCACAGAGAATTTTAATTCATTAATTAAAGATTATTACAACGCACCTACATGTCCATCGTGTACAATGTTTTTTTACTAAATAGGTTAGATATACATTCTATATGATTGTAAACGATATTTTCTATGACAATTATTATTTTTATAAATATAGTCTTTGGTTACAAAATATCGGTATGAACTAATCATACTTATTGAACGGCTATTTTAATTTCTCGTACAACAAATTTCTTTACATAAATAATAAAAATAGAAAAAAACAAATTTGGAACTGTATTTCTATCTTATTACAGGTTATATGTTACAGGTTATATTTTATGCTAACTCTAATAATACCTAGCCCATGTTACAACATAAGGCAGCTGAGCTAGCATGCATGTTTTTTTTTGCAAATCAACAATTTTTTTATTTCTGTTAATCACAAAATTCAAGCGATTAAGTAAACAAAATGGACGAGCGGACCCGTAGGTTGGTCAATGGGATAAGTGGATTGCCGAGGACAGCACAAACAAAATGGCGTCTGAGGGCATAAAGAGGACGCGAACTAGCCAAGGCGCGGCGGAAAGCGAGCCGCTCGGCGGTACGCATCCGCCAGCGGCGGTCAGTGGGACGCGGGCGCGGTCCCGTGCCTCTCATACGTGGGCGGCTTTTTTTTGCCGGCGCGCTCGCGGCGAGGGCTCGCTCTCCGCATGAATGACAGACCAAGGTCAACGGAAGGGAGAGAAAGTTGCGTCGTCCCCCGGGCACGCGCGCCGGGATACGCGCCGCCCCGGGGACCTTGGCGCCGGCGCACGAATTTTTAATGGGCGCCCGCGCGTGCCGCGCCTATCCCTCATAATCATTATGCGCCCGGGAAAAACGGCCCCCGCCTCGCGGCCGCCGCATTAATATTTCAGAGGGCGCCTCCCCCTCGCCCACCCCAACTAATGGATTTATACCGGCCGGTTAGCTTTCGTAACGGGGCTAATTGTTTGAGAGGGCAGCCCACGGGGCCGCGGGGCACGCCGCTCTTTTACACCTTTCCCCCTCCTCCTCCCCATCCTCGGATGCCCCCTAATAAGGAGCTAATGGCGGGCTTGTGGCCGCGGGTTAACCGACGCCGAGTCCAGCCGCTCGCTCGGCCAAATGTATGCTTTTTTTATTTATCGCCTTGTGATCTTCTTCGACAGGGGCGATTTTTAGGTTCGTTAGGATGATACATGGGATTCGAGGTCATTATCCCGGGAAGCATTATAGTTGCAGCCTGAGTATAAATGGATTTCTAGCGTATCATTCGTTAAAGTAATATATCGGTTATCTAACTGTTGCGTGGCGGCACGGAGCTAGATCGAAACTTGGCACATCGTAAAAGCGAGATTTTCATCTGGCGCTCATCTCGCAGGCGTTCATTAATTTCCCGGCGAACGATCGCGCCCGATCGATAAGCGGAGAATGCCGCGAAAAGTGCCCTCAGCCGACCCCCACCCAACCCCATCCCACGGCCCCCCGCCCGCCAGCCAATATTCTCCCCCCTAGTGCTAGGTGCTTTACTCGACGCGTAATTTGAACGCGCGCGCGTATAACCTTTCACCCCCCACGCGACCTTCAACTCCCACGGGGCACGTTTTTCCCCGTTTTCCGCCTCCGTCACTATCTCCGCTCGCATCTCGCGCTGGCTTATTGTTAATCCCTTAGTGGCACGTGCGTGGGTATGCCTCTACTTCTTTCTCATTCTCTCTCACTCCCCGTCAGAGATCCAAGTGTCCGTATCGTTGGGTTTGCACGCGCGTATAACTCGATTAGAGAGACGCCTGTTCAATCATAAAGGAGGAGATTTCAAGATTCCACCTAGTGTGTGTATTTGAAAATAAAGAGATCTTCGTTACATAATAGGGCATTTGCAAGAATTAAGAATAAATAATTACTATTCAAGCGATTCATTATTCACGATGAGATGCATTGTACCCAAAAAAAATACGACGATTTTTCGTTATTCATTTGAAAACTGGAATGTAATCGTTTATTAATTTATTTGCTTTTTTTCTATTATTTTATTTACTGCACTGTTTTTGTTTAAAAAATACCCTGTAATGTAAAAAAGTACAACATGATGTAATAGTATAACCGTATTTTAGAAGCTGCAGTTATATGCAATCATTCGTGTAATGTAAATAATTTAACTAATAAAATCAATAAATACATCAGGAATTCTCGGCACAAGTTGGACTTATATTTAGCATCTCCTTGAATCTTGGATGATCAAATACGTGTAACGATTCGCAACAAACTTGAAAACTCACCGCAGATAGATTAGCAGTTTGAAAAATTATAATTTTTCCAAGTTGAAAATGAAGTTTAAAAGTGATCGTAGAAAGTTAACGGGTTTGAGGAATAAAGCAATTAACGTAACGAGCTCATGATTCCGATAGGACGTGTAAGTTGAGGAGTTAACGAGTCGAGGCAAGTATTTATAGGGCGACTTGTTTAGCTTCTCGGTAGCCGACAAGTGGGCGACGTAGATCGAGGCCGGGTCCCTATATAATTGATCCCTCGATCCCCCGCGGCGGCGCTTCTAGCGGGGGCCGATCGAGTGACGCACGCGGGCGCCGGTCTCGCCCCGCAGGACGGCCGCCTCCTGTCCCCGGCGTGCGTGCGCGCCCCGGGAGTCAGCCTGTTGCCGGCGGCCGGCCGGCAGGTCGCCGGCTCACCCGGGGGTTGCTGCACCCGCCCGGCTGCAGGCTGCATCGATCGGTGCAACAAGGCAACAACCCACGCGCGGCGCTGACCTCCGGCGCCCTTGCCTCCCCGCCCCGCCCGCCCGGGAGGAGGGGGGGGGGTAACCTTTTCGTGACTTTGCCCTCCGCCCCTGCGCAGTTGCCCGCGCCGCCCGAGGTGATGGATAAAAGCCCGCTATCGCGCGTGTCCGCTGGACTCCCCGGACTCGGAGGCTGCGCTCCGACCTGCCGAGACCGGGACAAAGGGGAACAATCCAATTCTTACGGGCCGCCGCGCGCGTCGCCTGGAGAGTGCCTTGGGCGCACTCACGGGCCCACCAGCCTACGCCGGGATTATTAGGTTAACAATGAGGCGAGCCGGCGCGTATGTGCGCGGGATACTCTGTTTCGAGCTCACGCGCCCGGGGACACGTGTGCCCCCGGCTGATCCGAGATGGACGAGGATGACTCTCGTAAAAGCACTCCTCTTCCCCCATTCAGACCATTGTGTTTGCTTGTTCCTCCAGCCTCAGTCTCCCGCGTAAATTACCTCGCAATGGGGCACGAATCCTATGCCACGTTTCGCCACGGGGCCGAGAAAATACGGCCACACCACATCACTCCACTCCACTCAGGGGCTGAATAATACTTTAGAGCTCAAGGACGAATTCGACACGTACGCGCCTTCGTGCATTCTCTCGCTATTAGAATCTAACCTGCTTAATTCAATGAATGATTAATTGCCTAATTATGTTACTTATAAACAATCAAATAATAATTTTCATTAAATATGAAGATTGTAATAAAAATCTGTTGATATACTTTTGTATTTTATTTATTATTTTCCGCTTGTTTCTAACTCCTGTACATATAAGATTGCTGCGCATCGTTTTTTCTAGTTTTAATTTTTTTTCTCTTGATTTAAAATAGTTAACACTTTATATAAGATGTCTCGAATACCTGCAACTCTATTTATTCAATTTATTATTTTTTTTTGATTTTATTTTTTGCAATTTCATTTTTAGAAAATTTTTTTTAATTAATCATACTACAATTATCTTCAAAGTTAATTGAAAAATCGGATTATAATCTAATTAACTTTTTAACGCAACAATTATATTGTTCTAACTCGTATAATGACAAATATCATTTTTAAATTAGTTGTAGAGTATACTTATCAATTTAATAGAAAACTATAAATAAATAGTAGCACCTTTTTTGTTTATACAATTTAATTAAAGATAAACCATTTAAAATACATTATAATTCTGAAAATAGAACATCAAAAAGATGCTTTAATAAAATTATGAAATATATAACCTGATAGAGTCAACAAAAAATAAACGAAAATGAAGCACAACTAAATTACGCGTGATAGAATGATTCACAAATCATCGGAATTGACGCAAGTATTACGAACATCAATCCTATACTATTTGATGATTCAAGCTAATACAATATTTAGGCGTCCTGCAATGAGTGAATCAGTCGTCGATCAATTGTATGCAGCGGAAGTATGTCGTTGTCTTGGAAAAAATAGAAACCAGAGTAACTTGAGTTTCTTCGGTGGGCAACATGTACCAATATTACAGTCCCGTCTGATACATACGCGCGAAGTATAAAGCGTGTGCCTATTCCGACGCGTCTTGGAAATCCATATCACGCGTAACTCGAGACGCGCGTCATCGCAGTCATTACGCTAGTACTGATTTAGAAACGTTACCGAGAATAGGGGGCGTTTTTTCAAATCGTTCTCCACAACTCTGGATACTTTGCTATGAAATTAAGCGAGGTTAGCTCGCGAGATGTTTAGGCTTCTCTAATAAAGTACCGTAAACAATTTGCGAGCCGCTGTAAGAAAACTAATCACGTTATCGCCCAGTTTCACAAGCAAAAACATAGATTTTACCTTTTCGCTGTGTTTTCATATCAAAAATTGATTTCACTCCAAAGTCATTCAATTGAAAAAATCGGAATTCGAATAGGCATAGCACTGTCTCCAATAATAATCCCAACAAATTATGAATTTTGGAATTCTCGCTGATCTTGCGTTTTAACGAATGATGACGATGTTACGGACAATCTTTATTCCATTTACATGTTGATTATATGAAAAAGGCTTTTCATGACTGTAGCCGGTGAAGCATAAAAACTAACTAATTAGCCCCAAGTGAGCGTTACTGTGGCGGCTGCCGGCAGAGAAACGTTTTTAAAGGGCCCACTTGTCGGGCAATTAGGATTCAGCGATCGGCTTTCAGGCCGATTGAATTTTGAGGGGCGCTCCCCTCGGCGCGGCGGTGAAAAAACAAGCAGCTAGAAGAGCGGAGCCGAGCCGTCGGGCGGCTGCGCCGGCGGCATTGACCGGCATGCACTCGCCCATTGTCCGGCTCGCGGGCGAGGTCAAGCGCCTCGTCCCTCGGTCTCCCGGAGCCGCTGCAGCCGCGCACGGCGGCCTCGCGTCCCACCAGCTGCGGCGCTGCCAGCAGATGCTCGCGAGGGCCTTGACACCGGAGCCCCTCCCCCCCCGCCCGGCCCCGCCGGGCTTCTCACGCCGCGGGACAAAGGGTTGCGCGGCCTTGGGCGGACGCGTCCCCGCGGCGCTCTCACAGCCCGCGGCTTTCAACCCCGGGCGCGTTGATAAGCCGCCGCGGGTGATAGGGCGATCGGGGCCCTTGTTAACCTCGGGGCAGTGCGCGAGTTGGGGATCGAGGCCTGGGCGCGCGTCACGCCATTGGAATTGGGCTTCTGGACGGCGGCGCGCCGTCGATTAATTAGCCTCGGGTTTATCGGGAGCGCGGCTAGGCGCCCGAGTCCCCGGCACTCTATCACTATTATCGACAGTTTTTAATAGCGCTTAATGGCCGCGCAATAGCATTGCGTTATTATTTTAATGTTACATGCGCGCTTTCGCAATCGCTCACTTTCAAGCGAGCTGCAGCGCTCGCTTTAATTAGGATAAATTTCCCACTTGCGATTGTACATTGAAAACTAATCTATCCCAATATGATTCAGTGTAATGCCATCCAAAGTATTCAAATGTATGCAAACGAATGCGAAAAAGGCGCATTACATTGCACGGAGATATAATAATCGCGGCGCATCGTCCCTATATATAATATTGAGCATGGTTTGCATAAAAATCTTCCGCAGTTAATTTTGATATATTTACACATTATGTTAAGTGATATACGATGAAATCGTAGAAATTAATTAACCTGTCAGGGAATAGTCCAGGCACTATTCGTTTGTCATTGCAAGTGAGGTCCTTGCTTGTTCTGCAGGTCGTAATGTTTAATTTTATGCACCGAAGCTAATAGAAAATACTGTTCCACGGGCAACTACTTTCAAATCAATAAAAGACACGCAGCTCCATAATTGTCACCTTAATTAATCAATGTATGAGCCTTGGGTTTTGATATATTCCGACAAATAAAAAGGTACGAGTGTAAGCTAATTATCTAACCGTATGCGAGTATTGTTCGAGCCAATCGCTACAAAACTCCAGTGAACAAATGGCCTGCTCGACATTGATAGCAGACCTTTTACAGTCATTCAATTAATCATTGGCAACATGAGTTTAGTCGGGTTTAATAGAGTATGGTAATTTCTAATCAACGGAGAGCCCATCCGATTCTTTCGCCCATTTTCCCGCCGCGATCCTTCCTTCGCACAATTGGCGTGATTCCGGGCGCATATTAAATACAACTGGCGCCGTTGCTTTTGCAATTTATAGAGCGAGCGGAGAGCTAACTAAAACCGAGCGCACACCCGAGCGTCGACACTTACAGCCGCGATTCAATTAACCAAGCGCGGCTATAAATAGCCCAATGGCCGCGCGGAGGCCCATCCGACGGATTTACGACGACGCGGCCCCTGGCGTAAGGGCGCATCTTAACGAGGGGATTAACCGCGTCCCGCTTATGGGTTAATTGGCCCCGCGAGTGCGCCGCTCGCCCGGGAGATAAGGCGCTGGCGCGCGCACCTGCGCCCATCTCCAAGGTGTGCATCCCGCGGGACGCGACAGCTGCCGGCTCCGGCACATGCGCGCGTATCGATTGCATAACAAGGGGGCTAGGGTGCCGGAACCCAAACTCCCGGGGCTGTCTCTCACCTTTTGTGGAAAGTCGGCCGCGGGTGAATTATTCATGCGGAGGGTGGCTAATTGAAAGCGCATCAATCCCGGCTAACGGTTAATTTTCCCTTCCTTCCGCTCCTCGGCAGTCGTCGGGCGCCTTGCCGAATGTAGGTCAGCCGCGCTGTTATTAAAAGTGGAAAAATTCGAGCGCGCGGCCCTCATTGCGACCGCGAGCCATCGTTCAGGGCTGCGTTTTCTTTTTTTCCTTTTCTTTTTTTTTTTTTTCATGAAAGAAGCCGCTAAGCCTAATTTATTGCGCGATTTGGCCGCCGGCTGTATTTTCGAAAACTAGAATCGATTGTGGGCGGAGGTTGCCGTGCGTACTCGACCTTCCGAAACGCTTTTAGAACACCATCGTGTCATAAAATTCTTTGACTGTAGACGTTCACTCGAGTGGCCGCTAAGAGATTCTGGCCTTATAGCGCGCACCTTAAATAAACTTTAGCGGGACGGCATCAATAAATCGGAGCTTTATATCCGTTTGGCGTAACGCCTTATACCTCACGCCTCGGCAATATTCGCCCCTGTTAATAGGATGAGTTTTTTTTTTTATTTTTTTTTTTTTCGAAAGAGGGTGTCGTCGCGGTGGCTCGGTGACCTATTACTCATCGCTCGGTGCCCTGTGCGTAACCGTGTCCAAGTAACCCCGCGTTTGGATACGTGCGAGCGCGTGTGTACGTAATCGAAGCTGGCCGCGAGTGGAAATTTCCAATGAGCTCGGGCATCCCGCAGCCGCGGCGTTATGACACGCTACTCAGTTATCGGCTCCCTAATTAATTGGAAAGCTCGTGTTTTCGAAGGGGTTTTGCAACGAGCCGATTTAATTGCCCGGGCCGGCCGAAAACTTGGCTTATCGCTCCGGTTGCGGAAATCGCCTATTTACACATTGGACCCGGCGCTGAAAGCCCGTCTCCGTTTAGCGAGCATTGACAACACGCATCCCGCCGACCTTTCCATTTATACATTCTAGGGCCAAGGTATAATTAAAGCGGCGAGGCTGCGAGGAGCGAAGGCTGGTCTACTGGCAGCGGCCGGACGGGCCCGTTATGTAGGCGATCGACGAGGAAGCCTGGAAGGCTAGCGGGCCGATTGCGAGCGGAGGCACGCGCGCAAGATTTAAAGCGGCATTAAGTGCCGAGCGCCGGCCACGGCTGCTCCTTTTTCTCCCTACTTCCCCGGCGACGAGGCGCAAAAGGGGGTCGCACCTGCGGCTGCTCGGTCCCCGGGGCGGCCCCCGACGCCGGCCCTCGCGTGCCCCCGGGCGATAAGGCGCGCGGGCCGATCGACCGATGGCCTTCGGGCCCACCTTCGCCCTTCCCTTTGTGTATTCCTCCTTCGTTTTTTTGTTTTTCGGGCGCACAGCGACCGCCCGGAATCGTCATCCGCGCCCACAGAGGGCTTGGATTAGCGCGGAGGGCGGGGTGGGGGCCAAGGCCGGGGCCGCCGCGGCAAAGGGTTGGCCGGCTCAAGGCCCGCAGCCTCCGGCCCCCGCGTCCGCTCAATCTCCGAGGTCCGATAAGCGGCCCGGCGTCGGTTTACCTTCTGCCCCGCGCCGAGCGCCGCTCGTCCGGCCTGCCGAGTCGCCGCGAAACCGTGTCAAGGCGAGCTTTGTTCTACGATTATACGTCCGTTCGTCTCGCTCCAAATAGCCCCGCGGCTCGCGAGAGCCGAGGCCCGCGCGCGCGCCTTTACGCGTGTGTGTACATTATGCGCGGGAGCGCGAGCCCGAGCGTGCGTGCGTGCGCGCCGCGGTTATTGTTTTCGGCCTCGCGCGAATCGAGAGCTCGCGCCCGCTCGTCGCCGGCGCCCGAGGCCCGATCCCCCGGCCGCGATAACTCGCCGCCCCGGCTCCTCCGCCCGCGCCGCGGCGCCAATTTTTTCTCCTCTCGCCTCGCGCGCGCGCGCGCGCCTCTTTCATTCCCTTGACTTTTTTTTTTTCATTCTATGCCTTTTAATCGAATCGACCTCACCGAGCCCGAGCGCGCTTCGTGTGTCGAGTCAAATTGACAACATCATTTTTCGAAATTAAGTTCGTTGGGAACGAGGTTAAAAAAGGAAATTGGTTAGATTAACTAAGCGCTAGCGCTTAACGACCAACTAACCAAGGCGCAACCTATATCATGGCTAATATAACCACTCGACTTTCATTGCTTCAACCATAGATTTTTCCCGAAAATGTGTCTCGCTTTAAACAAAGTTATATTTGCGCCCGTTGGTTAGGAATGTATTCTAGGCATAAAGCCCGAGATATAAGCTCATTCGCTTGTTAGACTAATCTGAAAATAATATTAAAATTCCTACATTTTTCACCATTTACATGCGTACTACAGTGTTTCAAATGATTCAATATAAGACACGGATTTTTCATTTGAAAATCAACTAGGTTTTATTATCAATGCGTTAATTAAATGGAGCCTTAAATCAATAATATTAACTAATAAATGCAATAAACCTCATAGAAAATCGATACCATGTGTTAAAATATGACATAACTAACATATGTATGGCTTCCTATATATACAACTTTTATTTGGTTAGAAGTGTCACTCTGAAAACTGATTTAAACTATAAATTCTACCAATAAACTAACCTATAAATAGTTTAAGTTTAATACAGTATTATAGTATAAATATATTTTCGGTAAAAAGACTAGTTGTCTTCTATAAATTAATAAAAAGTGCTATAGGTAATGGAATTCACGCTGCTGATGCATTATATGGCCAAAAACAAACACAAAAGATAGATAGACTAATGTATAATCATCTAAACCAATTAATTATCAGGAAAAATGAAGATGTAGCTTGTGGCTTATAATTTTATTTATTTAGTAGGTGTACTTAATAATAGTTTAAAGTTAGAAATAACTGTTTACAAAAAGAATCCGTGTTATATAGATTAAAATAATTGTGTAAAGGTAAATATACACTATCTTTTACTATGATTTATTGATGAACTAAACTTTATAGTTACATAAAACTTTATAAAACTGGTATTTCAATATCCATTTAATATTATGAAGTTTTAAATAACAATCGTCAATACCATGCAATTCTAAAACTTGCAACTGCAGAAAATACGCCGTCTCTTCATTGCACACAGTCATGTAGACAAGTATTATTTCTGTGCCATCGATTTAGTTCAATTTTTGAGGTTTTCTTATGGAATTGACAATAATTCTTTCTATAACGCATCATTACATTCATTGTTCAGGAAGAATCATATTTTCCTTCCTCTCTGCGCTTACTAAAATTGCTTGCTACCACCCCCTCTTCTAATGCCGCATTTATCTATATCTCCAGGTGGATATTATTAAATATTCATAAACTTCTGACAATTGAGAGCTGAATAAATTTTAATAATTTTATACAGGATGGTGGTGTATCATGTGTGTGTATATATTTACAATATTCCAAGCAAAAAAAAACGATATTTAAGCTATGAAAAATCGTGGTGGCGTAGGCCAAGAGGAGTAGGATGAGAAAATGTTGCGATTTTAAATAATGTTGAGCTTGAACACAGAAATAAGTAAATATTGTCTACTACGAGCTTTAGTACATTGTTTCGACGTGCAGACTGAAGCTGTTCCGAGCCGCGCTCTATCCCGTCAGTCTTTTACGGATCGAGTGCAACTCCCTCTTCAGACCTCTCGAGTGTTTTTGAAGGGCCCGAAGTCGCAACTGCGGTTTCCATAACGGTGCCCGTCACCCCTGCGGCCTTTGTTTCGCGGAAAACTCTCGACTGTTTTAAAACGTAAAATACAAGAAAATACATTATAGACATTAAAAATGTAATTTTTGCTTGACTAGTTTGTCGACCTCTCTTAAAGGTACGACCCCGAGCACATCTATTCGAAGACTCAGGTATCTTACAAACATGCTCCCTAGGAGTCAACACACGGTCTCGCTTCATCGCAATGGCCTCCATAAAACACGCTCGACAACATGAACATAGAAACCCTTCCAGGCTCTGCTCATGCCAGGTCGGTCGATGCGCAAATCTCGACCACATTGGGTTTTTAATGGCAATAAATAAATTAAATTAAATAAAGAACCCTGAATTATAAGAAAATAGTGAATTATTATTAGACAGTACCAGCCGTAATTTGATTGTGTCCGTTTATTTCACTTAAAATAGTACAATTTTTCGCCAGCACTAAGGAATAACTAACCGTGGGGGTTTTTAAATTTTTAAAGGAAAATTCCTGTTTCATTTTATTAATTCCTCTTTAAAATTTATTGACCGCTATTCATACAATATACATGCTTCGTATATGATACAATTTTAAATGACATATTTTCAGGTGCGCATATATTTGATATAAAAAGTTGAGGACACTCGATTGGTGAATTGTTGTTACTTACATCAATGTTTACTTGTAACTGTAGTCCAAAGAAAGTCGAATCGGTTTAATCGACAATTATGTGCTTTAACAACATAATAAGTTCACACTCAGGCTATGAATATATGCAATCATTGCTCACAATCCTTCTCTAACGCAGAGTTTTTCATCTCTATAAAAAACACAGCAAAACTTAAAAGTGCATTTATTATATAACTTCATACAGAATTTAAAAAACTCTTTAGCTCATTACAATGCAATAATTATAATAATTAAAATATCGCACAATAACGCTAAGCAAAAAATATACGAAATTTAAAGTTGTGTTTAAATATAAATCAAGCATTATTGAATAAATCAAAAATGAATTGTAAATATTTTTACATTTAGATTAACATATATAAATATAACTGCAAATCAGGCTCTCAATTTTCCAAGAAAAGATCAAGTCATTATAACAAGATTGCGCATCGGAGCCACAAAAATCACCCATCAATATACACTTAAAAGAAAGACAATTGACATCTGTGAAAAGTGTAAAATCCCAATAACAGTTCAATACCTCCTAATAGATTATCATAAATTTGAAAATGAAAGAAAGCAAGTAAAAATAAAAAATAAATTACAAGAATGCTTGACCCTACCAGATCAGTGTAAGACAACAATAAAATTTATAGAAGAAACGAAACTTTGAAGAGAAATATTATTTTCTGTGTAAACATAACAACTTACAAATATATATACATGCACTACAAAATGTTTAATGTTAAAAGTACCATAATATAAAATATACTAAATGTAATTTTTTTACCTCGGTTGAAGTACTTCCAAAAATGTATACAGATAAATATATGTTTCTTTACTGTAACTAAGAAACCTACTCTATTTATGTACTTGTTAATTCTAAATTTTGTAATGCCTACCTTCGACACCTCAATACCATAATGTAGTCCATACACAAATAATTTATAATAAATAAGTACTTATATATATTTAACTGTTCGTTCGCTGGTATCCACTGAAAATCCCGTATCCTACATCCCGTTTTTGTCTATTCGGTGAATTCTATCGCACCAGACACTATTGCAATACTGCGAGAGTTAGCTTACATAATGTCCAAACGTATTCTCTCTTGATAAATAGTCAGTCCTCTGCGTAACGCATTTGTTTATATTCCAATAGAGTCTGTACATGGTTTACATGTATTTTTATGTAAATCGAGGTATTTATCATTTATTACATATTATTAAAAGGTAACTTTAAAGAATGTAAAGATGTATCATCTCTGGTTTAGGAAAAATGACCAAAAACTATAAAATATAATGTATATACAGTTTGTTCATTAGTGCGGTAATTACGCATTGGGATGTCGAATGTTTGAGACGAGGCTTGAGCACACGTATATAATTGTATCATTTCTACGTACGTACTATAAAGTCATTAACGTCGTTGATTCACAGGACAAACACAGGCCCTGCAGTACAGCTTACCTCCAATTATGAAATCCTCCCACGAGGCTCGAGCCGCACGCGTGGAGGCATGTGGACCCCACTTGCGGCGCTCGCGAGTAAGCCACGCGCCACGAGTCTTACGTTGGTAGCTCGCGTGCGCCCCGTGAACCAATGCTCGTGCACGGACATTGTACCTATCGTGCAGCGTTTAAGGAAGGGAAAGCGGCACCCACCGACCATAACTCACTTGCTTGAAGCTGCGTTTCGCTAGGGGCTCGCTCGTGGATCGTTTTACAGGCGCTTCCTCAAGCCGTCTTAAATTGACGACTGGAGTGTCTTAAGGTAATCTATTTGTTCTGGCTACGAACTGCTGCTAAATGATTAGCCATTTTATATAATGCTAAACTGTTGTTGCATCAATTAATATTTTCTAATTTTTCTTTCATTTCAGAATCATTGTATTTATTTTGAATACAAAGAGAGTATACATAATCAAAGATATTATTATTGAAAGCAATCATTTTCTTCTGTTGATCTACACCAGTACTACGCCTTTAAAATCATAAAAATTCGTAAAAGTAAATCGAATGATATTTTTTTTCTATTTCGTATATCAAAAAGAGCCGATGTACACAGATGACCTACAATACGAATCGCTTATATTTATAGGACAAGCGTCCGCGCGAGGGACGAAAATTAGGAATGACAAGGACCACAGTAGAAGTAACGGGGCTCGGAGAGAATGCCCGGACGCACACCCCGCCGTATACCCGACGGGCGAATGTAAATGCGATCGGTAAGGATCGAGTAAGCGGTGGCCGAGCGCTAATGAAAACAAGCGGCGCGCCGGGAAAAGGTCGAAAAGAGATAAAAAAAAAAAAGGCGAGCGGGAGCAGGTGGCTTACGGTGGCGGCGGCTGTTGCGCCCGGCTCCCCGGCCCGACACCTGCCCGCGTGCGCGCGCGCGCGCCCCTTCCCCCCGCCACGTTTCTTCGGGGGGCGACGCGTGCCGCGCTCGATTGCGTAAACGAGCGCCGATTCCCCGTAAATCCGGGGGAGGAAGATTATAGAGGCGCTGCCTCGCGATCCCCGGGCCCCGATCGAGCGGCCCGTGTAATCATCCCGTGTTCCCCTGTGTATACCGAAGCACCCGCCGATGCTCTGATTTAGTGGCCCCCCCGATAATCAACGGAGATTACTCTGCCCCTTTCAGTCGGCGCTCCTGCCCTCGCGACTGCAGTCGCATGCGCCTCGGTGTCCGAAGACCCGCTGCAGCTTAGGATTGCCCGAGACTCATAATGCCTTTGATTTTATAGTCGCCTTTCCTCGCGTATTATTCGCCATAAGGAGAAAGGAGTCGTCTTTGCCAGGGACTAATATTGTTGTAATCGTTTTAAGATGTAATTGTACTGTACAACTGTGTAACATATCGATCGTTCCTTTCTTAGATATGCTTTCAAATTAATTGTAAGACCAGATTTAAGATATATTATGAATTACATGTACGTATAGAAGCCAATATCCTTGACAATATCAAGTAAATATATTAGTCCAAATGACTTTGTTTGATCGTGTACCCAATTAACCTTCAAAAATTTATGAAAGATCTAATCGAAATATGAGTATGTGTAAGGCATTCTTCCTTATAGTCACAGTCATATATTAATTTCAAACAAATATTTACTAGACAGTGTCAACTAATTATTCTTTTGAATGAAGTATTTTTCTTTTACTTTACACACATGGACTATCATTCGAAGTAAAAATGTATTTAGAGTAAAATAAATTAAAAAATATTTATTTATACCCATAAAGAACATGATCGAAAAAGTATTATTCGAACGCAAAAAAACTTAATCTCGATAAGTGAAATAAGTTTTTGTTTAATATTGATTTATTGAAATTTGTTGTCGAATACACGCACCGTTTGGATATAGGTCATCGTGTGGCAAAATCGCGATAGCACTTGCCGATAGCACCTCGGCGGCGCAAGGAGCAGTTGCAAGTCAGAGGGTCAGTGCGGGGATACGCACCCAGGTGGCGTAAAAAGGCGCGGCTAATTAAATGTCCCGCGGAGAGGCTCGGCGATCGGGCTATTTCCGAAGCCGAATAAAGCGAGCCGGGAAGGCCGGGGGCGCGATCGTAAAGGCCGATATTTCCGCGCGGCCGGCGGCGCGCCGGGTGCGCATTGTAATCTCGGTGGCCCACTTAAGCCGGGCGGGCCGCGGGGCCACCACAAGCTGCGCGGGCAAGAGGCGCGGGTGACGCGGAGGACCGAAAAAGCCGGAGGCGCGGCGCACCTGGCCGAGGCGTCGTCCGCAGCCGCCCACTCTCTCCTTCTCTCTCTCTACTTTCCTCTTGGCGCCTGGGCCGCTGGACCGGGCTCGGGGGTGCAAGTGGGTCGGCCTTACACGTGTCCGCAGTCGGGGATCCTTCGCTCGCGCAAAATTTACACGCTCGTAATGATTTGTGAGATTCGCTTTATGCGTTTGTTCATTAATTATTTCCAGTTTCAAATGCACGTGTACCGCGTTCCGTTCGCGAGTTATATTAATGTCATTCAAGATAAGGATGCGAAAGCTGTATTTTACTATTTTTGTTGTTAAAGGGTTGTACACTAATTCACGCTTGTGCTTGAAATACCTACGAGAAAAAATATCTTGAAAATCTTTATTATCATTTATTCCAATTTTGTTTGAACAGCCCAATGAATCTTATTTTGGAAGGTTTTAAATTATAGTTTATGTACAACTTTGACATTATCCAACAAAACATTTCAAACTCATAATTGGAAAATATTTGTTATTACAGGTATATCAAGTACATAAACGAATTAGTGCGTTATCTCCTTTTTGAAGTATATGTTGAATCCGACGTAACATTCGTGGATGGATTTCTGTGGAGTAAATTTCAAATTAAAAAGGTTTATACAACATTCATTTATAGAATAATATTCATTTTCTGATTCTTGATACCCTATTATTTTATGGACTTTTTTTTTCTTTTCTTTCACATACGTACGGTGGCATAAAAAGATATCGTTATAGGTCAGTGAAAGGAAGGTTATCAGTTATGACGTTTAAGTAGCTGATTTCATAGCTAATTGGAAACTCATGCCAAGTTATCAAACTGAAGAAAAATACATATTTATGGCCTTTTTAAATATCCCATTATATTTTTAAAAATTACCATAATATACGTGTTACGTGTACCGACAACAAAGCTTAAAAACAACAGGTGTACAGAACAAGCGAGGCACACTCTGCTGCAAGTGGAGGAAGGGATACAACTCGAGTGCGAATCGCGCGCAGAAGGATGACAGTGTGGGGGGGGGGGAATCGCGGGCGGGGGACTACGGCATGAAAGTTTTTTTCAGAACAGAAGGGCAGCGCGTTTATCAGAGCGTGAAGTAAATCGTAAATGCATACACGAAGGGCGCTGTAACGATTTTTTCACGAGCCCGCGGACGAGCACGCGACAGGCGGTTTTTCTTCCCCGTCAGCGCTCGCGCGGTCCTCTATTTTCGCTGGTCGCGCGAAGGGCACAGCCTAGTTGCAACCGCGGGCTTTTTAAAAACACCAACCGAGCTGCCTGGCCCTATTAATAGTCTCCCCGGCGCGTACCGAAGCCGCTTTGGTGAATGAATACGTGCGACTGGGCGCACACGTCCTGCGGACGACGTCGCGGCTAGGGCGCAGAAGGGCCCGGGCGGACCCCGAGCAACGACCCGCCGTCGAAAGGGGATCTCGCGTGCGCCTCGGCAGGTGGGCCGGCTGCTTTATGCGCGGCCGAAAAAGGAGAAAAAGCGCGCGGGACTGGATGCAAGCGGAGCCATTGAACCACGACGTCGGCCTCGGGCCGCCCAATTTCTCCTAGTCCCTTCCAGGGCTCGTTCGCGCCGCTGGAGTTCCTTTACTGCCTCGCAGGCTTGAAAACTAGATGGAAGCGATTTCGATGCTTTTCAACGATGATTATCGCGATGAAAACTTTAGAGGCTCGCCGTTCCACCGATCGATTAATCCGCCGAAAGGAGGTAAAAAAATGCAAGCTGCACGACAGATTAATATATACATGCATTCATTCGCGAGGTTGGCTAATGCAAACGGCAGAAATTTCAGCGACAAATCATTTAAGCAGGCCGAGTGAGGTCGATATTAAATTTGAAGGGGAAGATTTATCAAAAGAGATAATTTGCACAAATACATTGGCCGTGCATGGAGGACAATGGAGAAAACGAAGGCATTCTCAATGGAGAAAGCCTTGTTCGATGGTTGTCAGACAAGACGAATATACGTGGGCGTGCGTTAAATAAGCACAGAAAGCGATAGGCGCGATTAGGTGATGGTCTACTGGGAGCGGGGGACTCGCGCGAGAAGAATATCCCCGGTGGCACGTAGGCCGCGTCGCGCGGAGCCAGCGCCGAAATACCGTTGCCCCGGGCAATTACGGTGACGCCTACTAACGAGGCTAGAGCCCAGACGTCCGGCGGCGCGACTAGTCGCGCGAGGCCGGAAGCTCGATCGGCAGCTCGAGGCGCGCGGGCCGATCCGATCCCATATCGGCGATCCTCCCGGCCCTCGGGCTCGAGGCCGCCCGTCCCCGGGGCGATCGGCGCATTGTCCACCGGGGATAAACAAAAAAAAAAAGAGCAGGCCCCAAGGGTAACGCGATACGCCCCCGAGGTAAAGGACACGCGCCGCTCGTTACGGCCCCTCGGGCTCCGGGCCCTTTGTCCTTGGGCTTTGTTGTCTGGGCGACGGCCGCCGGAAGCGCCTTCGCCCGGCCGGATGCGGTCATTACGCCGCGGGCCCGCGGATACGTGTGTGTACATCGGCCCTCGGCCGCGAGCGCCCCCCCCAGCCCGGCCTTGGGCGCGTGTCAACACTCGGGGCCGATCGATGGGAAGGACAAGGCGCGCGCCGCCCAGATATCGCTCGCGTGCCCCGACCTCCGCCCCGCTTTATTTCCGGCTGTATCAACAGGTTGTGCGCCGAGGGTCGCGGCAGGTGTGCGCGGCTTCCCGGCTCCTCGAGGGCGCCCGCCCAACCGCCTCTACTTCCGTCTGCTTTCCACGGGGCTTTTCCCCCGCACGCGCGCGCGCCCCGCTGCTCCACCGGTTTCTTACGGCTCATCCGCCCCCCACAACTGCCTTAATATAGATCCACGTGCTTCCTCGCGATGCTTTTGCCAACCATTACGATCGTGTATTTATAACGTAATTGACATTCGGCTCGCATCGAACAATCCATTAATAGCTTAACCGCGTTACATAAACCCTGCATTTTTTATCGACGTCAATTACTTTTACTTTGCCTTGCCTTGCTCCTCGTTTCATTCATTATACAAATACAATCAACATTTATTTATACGCTAACACCTGTTAATTATTAATTATTAATGATTTTAATATCTATATCAAAGGGAAAATATATGAAGACTTTATTGTCTTTCAACTGCGGCGACAAAATCTCATTAACTTGATAAAAGGATAATCGATAATAGTCAGTGTAATAAGGAATTTCCGAAACGAATATTGGACTCTCCAAATAATTACCGGCAGAAAAGGATAAATTGAATATTCAGTCGAATATCAGCTGAAGTTCAAGGTTTTAAGCTTGAAAATCAATCGGGTGATCCAATATATAACGATTACACAAACTGAGAAATTTCGATAATTTAATATAGAATATCTAACAATTGAATAGGTTATACTCTCCATACAGATTTTGAACTGGGTTTTTCACACGGTGTTCTTTGCCACAATTTTACCACTCGTAACAGCACACCATATTTTTGTTCCAGTGTATCGAGCGTGTACGCACACGAGGGCATCGGTGTGCGAAGGCGTGGGTAACCGGCCTGACAATGTGTCCCTGGATTGACCGGGACATGGAAAGCCACGAAAGGGAGGACTAACGAGGCCGGGATCCTCGTTTCCTGAAAAGCACGGCTGACGGGCGATCCGTAACCGGGGCCGCAGAATCCCTCGGTGATCCGTCAGCCCCGTACCCCGGCCCACGTGACTCCTCCCCGGCCGGGGCCACGTGCGCCGGCGGCGCCCCCGCGCTACCGAAAGGGTCGCAAGGGCCGGCGGAGGGAGGTGGAGGCTACGCACGGCTCCGACGTCACGGGTCGGGCGGGGCGGCCGTGACGCAAGGTCCACGTGCCGCGGCCGCTGTCCTAGGGACGACATTGACACTGGCCGGGCTATCGATTCGCCGGCTGGCGCCCCCGAGTTTTCTCGGTCAGGGCGCGGGCGCGCGATGAATGGGACCGGCCGCACTATCCCGAGCCCCGCGGACACGCAGCCGTGCCCTGTGGATATTTTTAAAGCGCGGCCTTTTTTTTTAGAAGCGCGCTGCCGAGTCTAGGCTGCATCCAAGCGGTCAAAGCCTGTCGGGGGACCGATGCATGGCTTTGGTCCGGGGCTGTGTAACTGGTGTGCGCGGCGTCTATGCCGGCCACTGTCTTGTGAATTATGCGCGAGGCTCGCCGCGATGACGTCCGAGTGCGTAAAGATGTTGGAGCGGTGCCGACGAAACAATCGTAGCTAAATAAATATTAGCGGGTAATCCTGATAAAACCCGCGTACGTCAGCCACGACGGAGCGGGGCTATATTCTCTTCGGCATAGATATTATCCGAGACCTTCAAAATTTTCCGAGTGACCTGCGAAGCTCCGAGCGGTCAACTCGAGATCGAGGCAACTTCAATGTCGCCCTCGCGCCCACTAATAAATTTATCAATTAACGCAGAGCTGCGAACCGTAACTGGATCGGAGGGCAGCCTTGGCTCTATATAATACGCGCTGCGAGCGATGCGCTTGATAAGGACGTCCATTAGTCCTCAAGAAATTACCATTTCTTTTTTTTTTTTTTTTTTTTCTGTTTTCACGCTCCCGCCCGTCGAGTCATTGTAACTTGCATTGTAACTACATTATCCTCTTTACATCTACCCTACATACCATCTTTATAAAGCGTAAACAAATTGATCGAGTCTTACACAATTAGCACTCGAGTTTTCTAGTCACGACCCGCGGGGGTGTAATACACGGTCTTGAGGAGATCAATCGATTAGCTAACGAGGCATGTAACTCGAATGCGTAATTCGCGTAAACCCCTTGCGCAACGCTCCTCGAGCTCTTTCCCGTTTCTCTCGCCCGCGGCTCTAGCACTCTATCTTTTTGCTGCTCTTTTCGTCCGCAAGCTCTGTAATCTGGCCTGATGCAATCGATTACATTAAAAACCGACGGAAAGTGTTAACGCAATGATACAATTTGCTTTATTGCCCGTTGTGCCGAGTTGTGCAGTTCAAAAGAGACGGTATACTGCAAATTATAATTCCTTGTGAAATCGTGCTTTTAAGTGCTAATGACTCTATCTTGGTTCAACTGCTCGTTTTCGTGCCTATATGCCGATCGCGCTTTGAATTATAATAGAAAATGTAGAAACAATAATATTATTAAGAAGACAATATGCGAGTCAGTTGTGCGCTCGAACATTCGCAAATCCACACTGATACTGACATTTTGAAATAACGAAGATTTTGTAATAAAATATTTACGAACAATAGTATTAATAAACAAATCAAATAAAAATGAAATGACCATTGGCAAATGCTAGAGATTTCAATAAGCGGCGACATTAAATTTACGAGAGTTGGACGTAACTCTGCAGGGAGCGACTGAAAGTTCAAAATATTTTTGCGGTGTAAAACTTTTCCTTGGCAGATTACGCGAAAAGTGATTTTCTCCCCATCTCAAGCGAACGGTTTAATTAACAAATTAATCTTTACTTTTTATTAATTAAATAAAAAGATTAGTCGATTGCCGTGCGTTGCCCAATGAAGCGGCCGCTTCGGAACGTTTAACGTCCTCCCAGACACTTGCACAAATCGCGTTATAAATCTAAAAAGCCACGGTAGCGCTCGTTAAACTTGGAATAAACTTGGATAAAAAAAAAAGACAGGGAGATTGCGCAGCGGGCATAAACCCGGCCGCGCACTGGCTAAGCGTGCCCTCGCCGCGCTTCCCCGGCCCTATATACCACCCGGATTTTTCCTCCCTTCGGACGCCCCCGACACACTCGCCTGGAAGTCATCGCCAAGCGCTGCGAAGCGGCCGCGGCTCTCGATCGGCGCACGCGACAGGCCGCGCGAGCCCGCTAAAACGTACACAAAGAACAATGGCGACCCTGGGCGGAGGATGGGCTCGCGTGCCCCGGCGTCTTCTCCGGGGCAAATTGCCGCGCGGGGATCATTCGTGCATCTCGCTCGGGCTATTAATACGGGGAGGTGGGGGGAGGAGGGGGGTGGGGGCCGATAATGGGCCGCGTGCGTGCGAGAGCTCTCCTCGCGTGCCCGTGACCTTGGGTGACCCGCTGGCCGGCGCCGCCCCCTCGGCCTCTCCCCGGACCCCGGCGGCTCCCTTTTTCCTTTTTTTTTTTCCCGTTGCTCTCTTTCATCTCTTTTATTGCCTCTCTCTGGCGCGGCTAAAACGAGAAGGAGAGCAGCGCCGAGGAGCGCCGAGGAGCGCAGGCGCATATATATCCTTGACTTTCGTTAACATTCCGACGATGAGTCTCGCGTGCCCCGCGGGCTTTGCAAATTTAGACAATATATACGTGTATGCGTGTGTGTGTGTGTGTGTATATGGCCCTATATCTGCCGCTTCGGAGCCGCGGCACTTTTGCAGAGGGCCGTTTGGAAATTTTCGGCAAAAAGTCGGCCCGAGCGAGCCTAAGGCTCGCGTGTCCGCGGCTGATGTATATATATATGTATGTATATATAAAGCCGTTCAAGCAATAAGGCCTGCCTCCAGTTGGGCATGCGCGTACGCGTGTGTGTATACACACGAGCTCCAATCGCATCTTGTTGGGCTCGTTTAAATTACTCATCCACTCAAAAGGAGTAATTGAATTTGGCGGAGATTCCGTTAGCGAATCGAGGGAGTCTCGCACATCGGCCTAGTATCGCCCAACGATTTCACTACATTATATATTTAATAGCTCGCGTTACACGGACCAAAGTGACATTGATTGTCGCTGGCTAATGGACAGGGCGATAACGCTAGTTACGCTAGGCACGGCAAAGCCGCACTCCACATTGCATTCGTGCCCGGTTTCGCAATCGACTCGTGCTCGCAGATTAAGATATCGGCAGCGCGCGTACGTGTTTTTATCATTTTTTTTTTCTTCTTTTCTAACCTCCCACTGCCCGCGCGCACGTAACCAAATGTCGATCTTGATATTTACGCAAGCACAGCCTCGCGGAGGACTCGCGGAGATCGAGGGCCTCCCGGGAGGGCAGCTTGCAAGCTAGCACGGCGCTCCTCGGCCACTGGTCTTGGAAACCGGGCGAAAGAGAGAAAGCCGCGGCAACACGTGCACCCGTTGTCAAACAAAAGAAGACAACTGCGCCGTTTTCGACCGATGTGCTTGCAATAAAAAGAAAAAAAATACACATCGGCGGCCCTCTCTCTCTCGGTCTCGGCGCGTAGTGCGCCGCGCGGCGACCGGCGTGGGCGGCGGGCGGGGGGCTTATTTATCCGAGGCGTCCTTCGGCCGGTCGACGAAGATCAGCGGGTAGGACGTCCGTCGGCGCGGCTTTGTCGAATGCGAGCGCCCGCCCGGCAGCGGCTCTGATTCACGCCTCTTCTCGGAACGTACGCGCGCCTCCGTATACACCGCATAAATTATACCCGATAAGTTCGGGAGCGCCCGAGACGCTTTCGCTTTCGCGGGGCCCTTCCGAGCCGCCCTCGCCTCGACCCGCATTAGCGTAGGCTTACCTTTTTTTTCGGGAGCTAGGTCCACGCGATCCGCCCGGGTAACGCTCGGACGTCGGGTTTCGGCGCCCGTCAAACGCGTCCCCCGGCACACGCGTCGATTCCTCGTCTCGCGCGCGCGCGTCTTCTTTATTCGCCGGTTGGATTCTTAAGCGCGTGCCTCCGCACTTTTATGCCTTTCACTGTCGCTGTCTGGCTCCGAGTCGATTGTAAAGAATGCGCTGCCGCCGTTGGGCAGCCGGCCAAATGCCGCCGGGCTCGCGTGCAGTTGCAATCGCCGGCCGGTGTAACAGCGTCGGCCAAGCGTTAACGGACGCTGCTCTCGCGGCCGGTCCCACCCCGTAAAACCATTTACGACTAACTTGTACCCAAATTCCTATCGAAACGTCGTCTCTCAAGAGAGCTATTTATCATCCTGCCTCTACTGCAATCTCATCTCGCGGTATAAATAGCGCGGTACTCTCACTGCGTCTCCAGTCGTATCAGATGACGGAACCGAGTGTGTTTACTATATTAGTTATCGTTTAATAACCGGATTTTTTAATTTCTTCTCGCACTTCCTTCCTTCCGATCACTTGCACTCGAAGTGACGCGCGAGCGATGCACCGTCATCGGTACCGCCACAGATCACAAGCCTTAAAACTTGCAGTCTCATTATAGGCGAAACTTCACACTGCGCTCCGTCAATGACACAGAAGAAATTATCTTGATAAGCACATACCGTAGAAACCATTTATGTAGATTAAATGAACGTGTTTAACACCTAACCTCATAAATAATGACCTTACTATTTCTATTCATAAAAATGGATAATCATTTGTTGGATCGATGACTGAGTAGATATTATTTATTACATTGATTAAACTACAGAATGAAGTTGACGTAAAACTTTTCCTCGAAAGGCTGTGACATTGTGAGTTCCAACGCATTCACGATAAAATAATTTCAATGCGATGCTTGAAAATAACTTTGGCATTAGGTTGGAAAAAAAAAATTACGCATAATATTTCTAAAGTAATTTTCCGAAAATTGTTAAAACGATAAAAAGCGACGTATTCCAATGCGTATAACTGATTATAACGTTATCACCACTTCATTTCTAGCAACGCACGAAGCAAATGTCGCCATGAGAGTACAGATACATTCGTTTCATTCAGCGCGACAATTCTAAGCGCACAATCGGCACTCAATTATAAAAGCTTCGAGTGCGACTTCCAGACCTTCGCGAGTACAAAGGTTGTGGGCGTACAAAGGCAGCGGACCGCCCCGAGCCCGTCATCTCGCGCACATATCGTCAAATTTGTCGCGGGCCCCCTCGGGGGAAAAAAAAAGAAAGGCGAGGGGGGAAAAGGGCCAAAGCGCAAAGGGGGACTCGGGGGAGAAAAAGCCATCGGCTCGCGGGCGCAAGCCTCCCGCGAGGAAAAGCACGTGCACCCCGGGCTTGGACGAGCGGTGCAACGGGCGGGAGGGAGACAGAGGCTCGCCCGGAGAGCGTGACTCATCGGGAATAATCCGAATAAATAGCGCCGCTGACGCTCGAGAGCCCGGGCAAGGCCAAGGTCGCGCGCCGAGCGCCCGCTAATCATTCGTGTAGTATAAATTAATGCACCTCCCGCCTCGGCCTGTTAGCGCGACGAAAACAATGGGCGCTCGCCGCCGAAACGTGCCCCACCTCACTAATTGCCGCTATTACCCGCGAGGCGCATTTCCTCGCGGTTCCGCGGCTCTGCCAAGCCCTCTTATCGGCACTTTACTCCACTGATCTGCCCGGGAGGAAGATGGATTTGGTGTAGCGCGGATCGCTCTTCAAGAGCTTCAGCCGGACATTGCCGTTAGAGCATTTAACTTGGCTCATTTGGAGCGATTGCTTGGATGCTTTTTTTTTTATTCTTTTTTTTTTTATTCGTCGCGTCTAATATAAATGTTGGGTTTTTTTGTTGTGCACCGCCGATTCGATAAACTTGAATTCAAATTTCTGGTAATTGTTTCTCTCTTCCTGACTTTTTTCCCATATTTCTTACTAGACTTTTTAGCGCGTCGGTCTACGTTATGCGGCAGTTTACGAGGCAGGTTTATGTATCGCGAATTGTTTGTAAGACATTTGATGAACTTTCATTCTGAGGACAGTTTTGCAAAATCCATCCACGTTATCCTGCAAGCTGATATTATTTATTACCGAAACATAAATTAATAAAAATTATTCATAGCTTTTTCTGTATACTTACAAAGCCGCAATCAATATAGATAACATAGGCATTAATTAAATGTGTTTTATTACGTGTAATGCTAGTTAGGTAATTAGTTAATCAATATTATTTATGCACTACCTCAAATTACGGCTTGAGTAAATTTTAAATATTAAGTTTCTGTAAATATAATAAACTGTAAATAATGGCTCGACCATGGGCTTCAGCGATGTAACTATGTTATGATCGCGATAAAATGTCAGAGTTTTTCAATGCAAGCATATAGCTATACCGTTTTTGAAAATCAACAATTATGCCAAGCCTCGTTTCCAATTCTAAGAATAGAGGTTGGTTATATACCTCGCAAAGCTTCGTATACATACAAAATTTGATGTTTACACGATAACTGGTACATTTTTTTGTGACACGATAACAAAATTCGACACAAATGATCGCATTGGTTTCGCTTACAAAATAATCAAGTTTTGAACGAGGAAAATGGGAAAAAGAGAATGAAAAATATACAAATTTGCCTTACATACATTGAGCGACATTAGTCTCGGCTTTGACCAATTGTTGAAAGTAATGCTTCAAGTTATTCATATGTAAACGTCGCTCTGGCAACTTTTTGTCCAAACAATTAAAACGGCTCCTTGGAGCGTGACAATGACATTATTGCAGAAAATATAGGTGACGGGTATAAATTCGCATGGCCTACGGTCTCGTGTGTTATTATTGATACAGATGCATTTCTCGGAGCGCGAGACAGGCGCAAGACGCCCTATGCCAGGAATCGCGGCTTAGCCGCCTGCGCCCAAGGCTCCTCCCTCGAAAAATGGCCGATCGGCGCCCGTTATTATTCATGTACACCGGCGCAGGCGGCTGCGAGAGACGGAAACCTCGAGCGCTGCAGCCGGCGGCCGCTTAATCGGCCGGCCATTATATTACCGAGGAGCGCCTTGGCCGACCGGGGGATTATTTATAAGAGCGGCCCCGGGCCTCGACACAGATCGCCGCCGAGGCGGACAAAGGGCCCCGATAGAGGCCCAGTCGGCCGGGCGACAAGCCGCAAGCGTCCGGCTGATAATAACTCACCCAAGGCCGGGGCGGGCGTAACGGTACGCGCAGCCGGCCTTATATATACACACATACGCGTGTATTAATTGGCCGCGCGGTTATCAGCGGGCGCCGATAGCGGCCCGGACCCGGATTATCGGGCGCCGATCGCCGCCAGCGCTAATAATTGCGGCCTGCGCCCCGACTCGCCCCGCCGAAAATCGCCGGCTGTCCGACTAACCACTGGCCCATCGGCGCGATCGATGCGCGCGTCCCCGCGAGTGAATCCAACCGCCTAATCTGCGCCCGACGTACATACACACACACACACACACGGGTAAGGGCCACCGACGGGGGAAAAGAAAAAAAAAAAAAAAGTCCTCCCGTGTCGCTTGGCGCGACTGCATGCGCCGCGGCTCGCAGGCCGATAAGATCGCTTTTATTCTCGGACGCGTCAACGCGAAGCTCGTGGCGAGCCCGGGAGCCCCGCAAGGAGCAGCTCGCCCCGCTCGTATTTTTTTTTTCTTTTTTCTTTTTTTTTTTCACGCGGAGATAACGCTGTATCTCGGCCGGCGCGTTTTTCTCCGAGCGCCCGCGAGACAGAAGTCCCCGGTGGATATATAAAGGAACGGCTCGTAACTGCGACCCGCGATTTAAACGGCGCTCGGTATGATTAATGAATGCCCGGGGCAATTAAGACGGTATATATCGATCGGGGGGAAAAAAAAGGAAAAGGTTTTTCAGCTACCGTTTTTACCCGCGCGCCGATCCGACGCATATGTATATATACATATACACACGGCATATATTGCTCGCGACTGAATATTAATAGCTACTTTTTTACAATGAGGTCGCTACTCTTTCAGCTTAATGGTGCAAGTGCAGGCATAAAGAACAGCCTTGATTGAACCGTGCACTGTTTGAATTTCAATCGAATTGAAACATTATCTCGGGGAATCTTTAACAAAGAAATTATTACAAATGTACGCTTTATGTGAGCCAGTCTTCTTTGGCTCGCGCGGCTGAATTATGCGCGCGGTGCAGCGGACTCGACGGATTCACTCGCTCGATCTGTTTTTTATGCAACTCGGTTGTGCGCTTCCGAGGCGGTCGCCGTACACTCGGCGGATTTTCCTCAGCGGGAAACCCCTGACATCGGGGATTCCCAGGGCGACGCTCTCGGGGCGCGGCCTTAATAAGCGACCGTCGCGGGATCGGCAAGGAAGGCGTCCAAGCGGAAGGGGGTCTATTTTCGGGATTCGGCAGCGAGTCGGGAGAAATGCGTGTTAACAGTTGGCAATTAGAAGGTCGGCCCTGGGCGTCGCCCCGGCCTCCCGGGCGGCGCCGCCGCCAGATGTGCGGGCCCTCGCAAGAGAGAAAGAAAGAAAAGGCGCCCCGGGGCCCTACACACAGCGGCCGGCCGCGAGGCACGGAGATGCATCTCGCGCGCTGGCGACAGCCGAGTGCGTTGGCCCCGCGAGAGCCCTTTTCGGCCCCTCCCCCCCTTCGCCGGCCCGGAGCCGAGCCCAAGGGCAAGGAGGCCGACCGCGGGTGCAACAAACCGCGGCCCGCGCGGCCCCAAGGTCAGGGATCCCCGGGGAGATATTCATTTGGATGCGCGCGCGCGCCGGCGCTTGGCGACGCGCCAGGGGGAAGGAGCCGCCCGCGGAATTCCTCGCGGCGAGGCCGACATCTGCCACCGCGCGCCTCGGCTGCGTCCTGCCCGGCGGCCAAGGCCCGGCCGCGCCAACAAGACCGCGCTGACCGGGGCAAGGGTGAGCCTCGGGCCCCGGGGAGGGGGAAGCCCTCGGGGCGGAGGAGGGTGGAGGCTGGGGAGGGGGGGGGGCCAAGCCGGGCCAAGCGCTCCAGCCTCCGCCGCATTTTTATTGCCCGTCTGCAGTCTGGATTCAGTGCAGGCCGTTAACCCGCGGTGCGCTTCTAGCTGCCGAGCCGCCGGCCGCCGCGCCGACGGTCCAAAGGGCCCGAGCCTTCGATCCCGCTTTCGCAGAAGCACTCGTAACCTTTCTTCTTCCCACTTGTGCCCAGAGAGCCTCCCTTCGAGCCTCCGTCAAGCCGCCATTGCCTATCGAGCCCGAGCTTCGATTCCTCTTGATTAACGGCTTCCACGCGAGCCATGTGTCGCCCTCTCCTCTATGCGCGTATTTCTTTAAAACCTGTTGAATGCCTGTCGCTGCACTTGGCTAATCAACCAAACGTTGCCTGTAAAACCCTATACCACGCTGTACAGCGTCCAACATAGCAATCACTCGATGATCGATCCCGTCTAATCACCTCTACTTTCAAATCGATAATGCAAACATATTAAATTAAATTCGTTAAATTATTTCTTTTTCACTAATTCGACTTTGAAAGCAAGTATTTGAGTTTATCTTAGAACAATATAATGAAGCGGTTCTTAATAAATAAAATACACTGCTAATCATGTTACAAATATGCTCAAGTAGAAAGGAAGAAAACTTTAATCAATCTATTACTGTAATGAAACTATTGTAAATAATTTTTTTTATTTGTAAAACACTTAATGGGCTCGATTTACATTAATAACTAGCTTGCACTATAAATATCAATGATAAAAAATATAATGATTTGAATTCAAAAAATTTTCTGAAACACACATTAAAACATTTTATTTTGAAAAAGACCATTTAGAATCTCGTCCTATTGCTTTTTACATCTATAATTTTATGTCAGTGTCAGAATTCTATTTTAAATTTAATTTATTATAAACACAACATAAAAAATTAAATAAATCTACTGTAATTTAAGCTTTAAATCTTAAAAATTGGAAAATTCATTTATTCATTCAAGCTGCAGCCTTAGACTAAGTAAAAATTTGAAAAATTAATTTGTAATAAAATATTATTAGGTTTGCGAATTCCTGCGGTTAGTCTTATTTAACTATACTTTTTAATAACAATGTATTTCAATTTGTGTACGCGGTATTAATCAAATGAAAACATAATTCATAAATTATACGGTTTACCTTTTAATAAATGTACAATGTAGTGATACTTGAACTATTACGTTTTTTCCATATTTGTTAATGTAGAATGAATTTAAATAATGTCTGTTTTGACATAAGTTTGTTGGAAATTTTTCATTCAACTTGCACGTAAGAAAGTCTGCAGATTTGCCAGGGAAATATTTAGGCCACTAATTTACCTAGGATTTTTGCAATAGAGCAAACTAAATTATTCATAGGAATTTTTCTAATGAGATGTAATCTAAATATGCTACTTATGTATTCAATTATATCTGCTTGACTAGGCGCCAATGTGATAAATTATCCAGACTGGATTTTTCTTCAGACCCTTGAACGCGTATTAATACCATACTTGCACGATATTAATAAAAACTTGACACGAATATGACTGGTCATAAAATGAAGGTTATAATAAAGACATTTAAAAAAATCACCATATAGTGCAATAGCATAATATTATTTATCTCGAAATTATAGCGTCGAACGCAGAGTAGAGCCGAGTAAAAGTCCGGACTGGCCGTACTTACCGAAGAATTTGAAATTGAAATGGAATTGGAAGCGCACGGAATAGCCCAAGGAGCAGAGCGCAGCCCACTTCTAAAAGTGAAGTTATTCCGCAAGGGGTACAAAAAGCCCACAACGCGGGCCATTCCTCCGACGCGACTCGAATTGTCCTGCGGGGTGGCAGCCCGCGGGAAGGGCAGGTCGGGGGCCGATCGAAATGCCAGTAGGCCGCGACTATAGTCGAAGCGCCGCACCGAATCAGCCTTGCCGCGCGGCTTCCCCAGTGGCCCAGTTGGACCTCGCGGGCAAAGTCCTTCGCGGGATTCCTGAAAATCTGCCAGGCAGATAAGGGCCATTTGATCGTTTTTTTTTTGCCGGGCTCGGGGCCGCGCGAGTCACTGCCCGTCCGCTCGGCTTCACGGCCGCTTAGGCTTTATCGCGCGGCAATTTCGCAGGCTATTGGAGCCGAGCCGGCGGGCCGCGGCTTTCAATTACGCCCCGGCAATTGAGCCGATATCCCTCGCGGCCCGATTTCCCCGGCCCAGTGTACGCGCGCTCTTGTGATGGATCTGTGGGAGGTGTGGGCCGGAGGGCCAAGGGCGCGGAGACGGCGGTCCGCGCGCATCCGGTTTGATACGGGCTCGCGGGAGGAAGCCCGCGCCGACTGCCTCCGCCTCTTCTTCCCCCCCCGCGCGAGGTGTGCAATGAGTCAGGGGCAATCTCGACGGGACGGCCAAGTGCCGAAGGTCGTTCTCAGCGCCGCGTCCCCACGCTCTTCGGATTCTCCGGGCCGAACTTGCGGCTTCCCGCGCGGTTGTGCCCCCGGCCGCTTTGCATCTTGCGCGTATATAGGGAGTAGTCGTAAAAAGTATCCTTAGGAATGCACACCATGAAAGAAGATTTTGGTACGTTTTAATAGCGAGGTCGCCGGGCTTGAAGGAGAAATAAACATTGGGTATAACAGCTGTGGATTTCAAGTGTAAAACGCAAGCTCATTTTTGCAAAGCTAAAGTATACATATGCGCATCAATTGGTTTACTCGCAAGATTTATGAGAAAAACCGAGGGACTAACTCCTCACTTGCACGCACGAATTAAAAGAAAAAAAGGTGCCACGCAGTTAGGAAAAAATACATCAATATGTAATGAATACAATCTCCCGATATATGTGCCAAGATTAAATTGACGAGATCTTTTCGAGAAATCCTGTTAAAAAATTAATGACGCGTGCGCTGGAGATGAACCGAGCGGTGGGGGGTAAAAAATGGCGAGAAATCCGAGTGATTTTGAAGAGGCTCGGAGGAGGAGGCGAGGCCTCGGCAAAGAGGCAGAGCCGCGTGACGAGCGGGCCGCCGGTTGAAAGGTCGAGGGAGAGCCGCGCGGTGTCCCTTGGCCGGGCCGCGCGCGCCATTGGCCGGGCCGCGTGGGTGCGCCGGCAGGAAGGGGGGCGGCTGACCACCGGACGCGCGTACGCGGCCCGGGGATGCACCGACCTTGGAGGGATTTTTGCGTCTACCCGCGAGCGTTAACCCCGGCGCGAGCGAGCGCAGCGAGGGGCTTCTCCTGCTCTCCTCCTCATCCTGCCGCCGCCCACCGACCCCACCCCTCCGGCGCGCCTCCCCACCCCCCCCCACCCGCCGGCCGACTGTCGCCGGCTCCTTTTTCCATCCTTTTGCCGCCGCTGCCGCCGCCGCCGCCGCCGCCTCCTCCTCCCCCCCCCCCCACCACCACCACCACCCCGACAGCCGGGCAGCCTTTTTTCATTTCTCCCGACTCGCTTTCGGGCCCGCCGGCTTTTTTCGATGCCCGCCGCGAGCCCAGCCGGAGGATTTCCTATACGCGCGCCGCGAGCCCGCTATCTTCTTCTTTCCTTTTTTCCTTTTTTTTTTTTCTTTTTTTTCTTCCCCGGCCGGCCGGCCCGCTCTGCGCCCGGCCCTTGTGCGCCTCTGCCTCCACCCCCCCCCCGCCGCCTCCTCCGTGCCGCTTCTTTTTCAGAAATCGTCGCTCGCGCGCGTGCCCGGCTCCGCTGCAGCCTCTTCCATCCCTCCGCGCGCTTCTTTTCTTTTTCAGCCTGTCCTTGCTCGGGCCTCCGCCTCTTTTTTCTCCCCAGCTAGTGTTCTCCGAGGCTCCTTCTTTCGCTCCCTTTTTCTCCGCGCCCGGCCACACTCGAACGCCCTTCGCGCCCGCCCCAGCTGCCCTTATACACTCCAGTCCCAGCCTCCGTCCCGGTTCTTCTCGGTATAACCTCGCCCCGCACCCACCCACCTACTATCCCCACCACTCCCCATCCCACGTCCCGTGATCCGCCATGGAAACTCCATTCCTAATCATAAGGAGGCAGTAAACCCCCTTTAAGCGCCTTACACTTCTTGCCGCTTAGATATTAAGTCAATTACCTCCTTTATTGACCGCCTCTCTATGGAAACGGTCTTATTTCGCAGCGCAGCCTTCTATAAAGTGTATAATTCAGTAAACGCGGGTTATATGCATCAAGTTGGCGCTTGATCACGGCTATTCTGCATATATATATCTTAGCTTCGCAATCTGTGGGCTGCCTGTGATTAACGTTCGGATACATTTTTGCTTTTCCCCAATCGTAAATAAAACACCGAAATTGATATTGTCAAGATCGTACTGGCTGTATATAGTACACTCGTGAGTACAATAAAAAAAAAGACGAAATAAGGTTCTGAAATGACCTTGTGAAAAGCGTCTCGACCCAAAGGAAGACTGTATAAATCGGAGATTGAGCGAAGGAGGACAAATGAGCTTATATGCTCGGGGGGGGAAAAAAAAAACCTCGGAAAAAGCCGAGACGCATCAAAGATGGTATGGAATTAGATAGGGTGGGGGAGCAAACGATAAGGATAGGTGTAGGCTCGCGAAGGTCACGGAGCCGAGGACCGAGCGATGGGCAGTCTACGCTTGTTTATCGGCCAGTCAACGGGCTCCCTTGTTTGCCCGGCGGCCCCGTTAAGCCCCGGCTCTGCCAGTATTTCGGCCATCGCCTGGACCATCGGCCGGCCACCGCGCGGAGATGACTCGGGGCGTCCTCGGTGCGCCGATTATCGGGAACGATTGACCGCTCGGCCGAATTATAAGAAGCGGCCTGGGGCGCATAGCCGATAAGCCGGCTAAAGATAGCGCGGCATCCTTCTAGCGCGGAGGCATTGTTAGCCCCGGGAGGCGCAGCGGCCACTGGGCCCGGGCAATCGTGGCCCGTGTAACGGCTATCGGGAGGTGCGCGGGGAATCCGATCGGCCCTATAAATACCGTGGGCCGCTCGGCCGCGGGAATGCCCTAACCTTGCTCAAAGAATCAAATTTAGCCGGGCGGGGGGAGGCGGGCTCGGCAAAGAAAGGAGTCGGCCGCGCGATGCAAGCTCCCGAGGCGGCCCCTGAAAGAGCCGAGCCGGGGTCGTGACCTCGGGCCGCAGCTGCGCCCGAGCCCAAAGGTCCCGCGCTCGCCAAGGAAAAGTGCTCGCGAGAGCTTCTCGGAATCCTTTGGCTGGAGAGGGATTTTAATGGAGCCTGATAGCCGATTCGAATTCTCCTGCGCGCCGAACGAACCGGTTCATTTTCTCATTTTTCGAAAAGAACGCGCGCGCTATTTATAAACTTTTCTATACGGGACTACTCGCGGGGACGCGTTTTCATAGCGCCTGTATATACTTGTTCCACTGCGCGATATAACTTTTGATATCATTCCAGAATGCAGCATCACCCAAAAAGAGGGAGAGAGAGAGAGAGAGAGGTTAGAGAGAGGCAGATCAAGGTGACACGAAAACGAGAGGAAGCCTTCGAGCCTTCTTTCGTACCTATTTGGAACGATGACTATTCAAACCTCGATTCGGGCCCGCTGCGAAGAAACCTCGAATTGTTCTGTGTTCTAGTTTTGACACTCCTCGACTGAATGTTTCAATATATACATCCGCTCCGATTCGATCCGTATCGATCGTTGAAAGTGGATCTGTTGTCGGTGCAGGTGTCCAATAATCAGCGATTGTCGTTTAATCGAAAATGCGCGAGGTTCGAGTTCGTATGGAACAATAGGGAAACGCCAGAGAATCGAGCTACGTGGTAAAAGCTTAAACAATATTCGCACAGAAGACACAAGTCAGGGTCGTTATTTTGAAACATTGTTTAAACTATTCATAACTAGCCAATGTCTGCGAACGAGTGAGAAAGTCGATGGAAAACAGATTTGTGACACTTCTCGTTACTTATCGCTAATACCTTGACTTTATACCGCGGCTTAAAGTGAGAGGTTATACTTACATTACGATGTAGTTGAGTTGGTGAAAATAAACCTCTGCAAACAGCAGCAGTTTAATGTGAAGTTGTATAAATGAGAAAGTTAATCCTTTTTCACTAAATTGCGAATCATTATTCAAAAGTTTAATATCTCCTTTCATATTTCATATAATCAGACAAAATAATCTGTATTGGATAAAAAATTCTATAGAGTTAAAATATTACAAATGTTACAAAATTGTTTAGTACTTTCAACACAAATGTTTTCTATGTCAACTTACCTTTAAATAACTATTACTTAAAAATGATTATTTTCATAAATATAATAAGTATTTCTTACGTTCTTTTTGTGGAATAGCTTCTGACAGGGATCAAGTAGTCGAGGCAAAGTCCTACTTTGATAAAATCATTCGAAGCACGTCCATTGATCAAAAAACAGAATATACAATAATTACTAATATACATTAATTGTGTTCTGTGAAGTTATTTATTATGTACGTTTCCTCGGGTGTCCTAAATGAACCTTTTGTATTTTATTGTTCCGTTAGCCGCGCAGAACTTATAAACAGGAAAAGGCCTTACGGGACCTTCTGAAATGAAAAGTAGCTAGAGCACATATAATAAAAGAGTTCGTGTTCACAAATTCAATAACAAAATTCGAAGGCTGTCTGTAATGAACTCACTTAAACAGTGCTCTAAATTAACGCGGTGCCGAAAGAAAGAGAAAAAACGATATAACTCAATAAAGACGATAAGCGGCACTTTACCCCCCGAGAAGCCGAGTCTCGACGTGTCTAATCGGTAGCCGAGCGCTCGTAGAGGAACGTGTTTCGTGATTCAAGGTCCGATTTGGTCGTGAAGCGAGATTAGTCGCTTTTCAGCTTTGCCTCGGGCTAGCCGCGACAAACGCCTTAGATTTTATCAATAACACGTCACGTTTCCTTTTTTTAAAATGTCACTCGAGTTTATTATTTGTTCTCCTTTTGCATTCTACGTGGGAAACACAAATTAAGCGCTTCAACCGTAATGAAACAATTACATTAATAACGGGCAAAAGAAAAAGAGAAAGAGCCATCATTGGTTTACGCATAAACAGTACCGCAATTATGATCATTTTCAAATATAATAAACCTATACCTCTAAGTAGGTATTGAGTGCAGGCGGATTAAGCAATTCGCAAAGTTAATTTATTAGAAATAGTAGGTGGATCTGGTGAGCGCGTGAATCGAATAATCTTTCCCAATAAATGTGTAAATTGAAAGAGAAGCCTCTTTCCTTCAGGATGTTTTTCGCGGCTCGAGGGAGGAGAACCTTGGAGGTACTTTGATCACGCGTCGCTTCTCTCAAGGGATCGCTTTCATTGTTAGCCGCAAGGACGAAGCAATTCTCCCAACTTCTCGTCCAATGTAATTTTTTCTTTCCTACAATTTTTCTTTGTATTCCTACCGATATCCCAATGACAAAAATAATTATGTGATAAGCGTAAATATATCTGTGTGCGTGTGCATAGAAGCTAATCGCAATCTTAGTATCATTAGTTTTTATTTATACAATGTTTACATACAATGGATAGTCTCTTCTATTTGTAGAATATGTACAAAAATTGCGAAAAAATTATGATGGCAAAGTAAGCCGTTCTGCAGTTATTATGAAAAAATAGTATTTATAAAGGAACATTTTATTACTGGCGTTCTTCAATGTTTAGTATTATTGACTTAGTATTTAATTTTTAAGCAACAAAAATGCATGTTATTCAAATGGAGACATTTTTATCACGTACATTTAACTTTCCGTAATATTCTGCTACGAGGACTGCCATGGGCAAGTTAGATATTGGAGAAATACTTGATGTATTTTGCCTTATGCAAATATCGTAATTTAGGCAATTCTATAGAAAATGCATTCGACAGTCGTATAGCCAGAAATAAAATTATAATAAAATCCTTAATAAAACATAGTGGAAATAAGTATAGTGAAGAACATAGTTTAAAAAGAATGCCCTTGTATACTATAATAAAAGAGATGTTTTATTTAAATTTGGATACCCGTGAAAAAAGCTATTTTTTGCATAATTATTTACTTATAACTTCTTCGGCGTCTTTTTATTTTATGTGCTTTTTTGTGCACGGCTATTCTATAACACGATAATATTACAGAAAACTTAATTTCTCTGCTAATATCATGCTAATTTTATTCCGAGGATCCGAGCTTCACACATTCAACAACGTAATATTATCATATGTATAATTCTCGAAATAACACGTAATTTTCGTATAGACTTTGCTCAAAGCCCAAAGATTTGGACGTTCAGGATAAAGGATTTTTCACAAGTTCGCGCGATTTTTCAAAGGATAGACAATTCAAGCCGTTGATTCAGGCCTCCCTCGCCTTTACACCCGCGCGCTATAAAAGACCCTGGGGACCTTTTATTGCGATCTCGCACACGCACGGTAGCGACACAGCGGCTGCACCACGCGCAACGTACGCGCATTGCCTCGGCCGATGTAACGAGAAAATGATTTGCGTGCCTCCGATCGGAGGATATCCCCCGCGCGGAGGGAAGCCGCGGCGTTCGGCGGCGAAGGCCGCGGCTCGGGGCGGCGAAAAATCGCGGGGAATAAAAGAGGCCCCGGGCGAGGCCCTCGCGGCGCGGAGAAACGAGGCGGCGGCCGGTCCCAAGGGCGGAGGAAGGAGGACACGCGGCAGTGGAATCGAGCTCGCTCCCGGGCAGCACACGGGCACACGGGTCCGCCTATGTATATACGCGCCGGGATATCTCCCTCCAGCGGGGCGGTGCACCTCCGGGGGGAGGGAAGGTTAGGGAGCCGTCTCAAGGTCGGCCGGGTGCAAGGGCATCGGCGCGCGAGCCGCGGGTCTAGGGCCACCGGCCCCCACCCGGCGAACTTGACCGCGCCCTTCCCCGCCACCGGCGGCGCCTCCGTTTTCTCCCTTTTTTTTTGTTCTTGCGCCGGCCCTCGCTCCCTCCCCCCGCCGGGCCCCTTCCCCCCGTAGCTCTTGTTTCTCGCTGTCCTTTCCTTCCCTTGGCGCGCGGGTCTCCGGTATCTCCGGAGGAACCTTTCGATATTGCAGTCGGCGCTCCGGGATCCGCCGCTTTATTTATTGCCTGCGGGGCCGCCGCCGCCGCCGCCGCCGCTTATTAATGCAGTCGCGCGCGCGGCTCCCCCGAGCTTTGCACCCGATGCCCTCGCTCTGGGCTCTCCGGTCGCGCGCGCCGCCATCGAAGAATCCCATTTGCTAATGATATTATAAATCAGTGCCAGTGGCGCGGCCGCGCTTGGAAAATAGTCGGGAATAATTGCACCTAGCCTGCAGGAATTTTTCCGCCTCTCGCTAAATTATCGCGCGACTCGCCGAGCCGTCCTCTCCTTCGCCCAATTGCGAACGTCTCATTAGTAATTCGATGATCATACATTGAAAATATCAATCTTGCTGTTATTGCAATCACGCGAACAGCCTATAATACAACCAAGAGCCTCGCCAAGATCATTTTCGTACTTGCCTTTACAAGCATATTTTATATTGCGGCAATACTTTACTCAAACGAATAATCAGTTTTCAAATAAATAATGCACTGTGAGTGCGTCGGTTAAAAAACTTATTTAGATATCATCTAAACTTTATTTTTTCATCCCAAATTAAATTTAAATATAACTTTATTATAATATTGATTACCTAATTATTTTCTAATTACAATTGTTTGGAATTATTAACGTTATCGTACATAATTAATAATGAAAAACAAAAAAAATTGTTCTTGATCGAATATTAGAAAAACGTGAAAATAAAACTATTTCTGTTATCATGTTCTTAATATTATTAAACTGAATACCTATCTATAATCTAAATGATAATCCTCCTTATCTCGTAACAGTGCCCTTCACATAGAGTTATTTCCATAAAATTTTGTTAAAATCGATCGCTGTATTACCACTCAAAATTATTAAAGTTTTACAAATCAGAAATGAATACATTGTTCAAGACGAAACAGATTCTGCTAAATATGTATATAATATTAATGTTTTAATTTCAGTTTATATTTTTGTAATTCTGACAGAAAGTAAATACTTGAATACATAAAAAATATGAAAAAATATAATGTTTAAAAAAATGTCTACAATAGTTGTCATTAAAGTTATTACTTCAGCGGAATAAAAATAACTTATTAACAATATTTAACGATAGAATATAATAAAATTCGGTTTCCATATATTGGAATTCGCTACTTTGAATTTTGTTTCTATTTTATAAAACATTAATCATTAAATAAAATCATTCAATACAGCTTGTTTTGCATAATTTACACAAGAATAATAAAAGAAAAAATAAAAAAATGTTTCCGCCCGGGATCGAACCGGGGACCTTGTGCGTGTGAAGCACACGTGATAACCACTACACTACGGAAACGATGGTAAGAATTGAGTTTAGTTGGGTCATGAGGTACGATTCACTTTCTTTGGTCTAAATGTTTTGTTTAACAAATAAATGTTGATAAATATAAATAAAAATGTCTCATTTAATAAAGCTAACGCTGCAGGATTGTTGATGTCATTGTTCAAAAGGAATTTATTCCGAGCGTTTGGAGGTAAGTTTACCATTGGCGAATCAAGATAATGAAAGTGATAATGTATTTACACGATTGTTGTTGATAGTTTGACTGAAAAAAAATATACACATTAGAGAAAATGATTGTAGGGCCATTGAATAAATACGGAAAGTCGTTCGACTCATTCGCTTGGATAATAAAATGTGTCAGGATGTCGCAGCTACATCAAATGAATACACCGCGCGGGTGAAAGGATAGCTCAGAAAACCGCGGGAGTAATCCGCCGATCCGACCCACCAGACGTCTCTCCACGCGCACCCCGTGAATCCCCAATACAGGAATCCTCGGCCCGAGCGCCGGGCACAAAGACGGCAGGAGGGCGGGCGGGCGCAGGTCAGTTCCCGATCGACTGGCAATTGGGTCACTGTGCGCGGCCGGGGGGGAAGGGAACTAGCGCGGCCGTCGGGGAGTAACGCCCGGTCCCGGCGGCGAGAGCGCCTCGGTAGCCTTCGGTCCCTTCCGTGAAGCGGGCCGCTCGGCGCTTCGCTGAAAGTTCCCGATCGGATCGGCGGCAGGTGCGGCTAGTCGGGGCCGGGCTTTTAGAAAGCGCGCCTAGCCGGGGCTTTCGGCCCTCCTTAGTGAGCCGCGCGCGGCCGTCGCGGGATTACGAAAGACCGAGGCCGGGTCAACGGCCATAAGCGCGAGAAAGCGCCGCGGGAGGCGCGAGCGCCGATCGTACGTATATGTATACATACGCACGCCCGCGGGCCTTTGGGCGCGCATTTTTTTCTCGCTTTTTATTCCCTTTTGCGCGCAAAAGTCGCCGGGCGATTGACGCGGCTGCGCAGGCACACGGAAAACAAACGCGTGCGCGTACGCGTCGTCGCGGCGGAGATATATCTCTCTCTCTCTCTCGACGTCTGTCGAGTGCAACGCGCCGACTTTCTGCGGCGAGCGCGTTGCCGGCGGCGGCCCGGGACTTTTACTTTTTCCACGGAGAAAGCAGGCGGCTTGAATCGCGATTCGTTTTCCGCGGGACGCGGGAGGTTATGCGCGGCGGCCGCGGGGAACGCCGGCGATCGACCCGGTCACTTTCGCCCCCCGCCGCCGGCTTTCCCCGCGCGGTCCTAATCCGCCGATCGGGGGCCGAGGCGCCTCCTCGGTCGTCGGGCCGGCCGATTCTCACGCGCCGGGCCGAAGGAAAACAAAAAAAAAAAGGGAAGGGCGCCCGGGAGTCTGTCCCAATTGGACCGGTTGGCGCGCGCAACGGCCGCGGCTGCCCCGGTTTGGAGGAGGCGCGGTGGGGGTCGGGATCGGGGCCGGACGCTGCCCCGGGGAGCGGTGCGATTTCCAGGCCGGCGCGCGGGGTCGCTGACCGATAACGAGCGCCGCGCGTCTAGCGGCCCGCGCGCCGCCGGGACAACAATGCCGCAGCACGTGCACCGAGGAGATCGCGCGCGGACGCCGGCGGTGCGAAAGACCGGGAAAGAAGTCGCGGTCCAATTAGCCCCGGGCGGCGTAGGCGGCGCGATTGCCATCGCGATCCCGATCTCGCTCTCGCCCCGATAATCGCCCCGCGCGGCACAATAAACAAGCTTGCGTCATGTGAGATAGGATTACGCCGGGCTTTCCCATAAACCCCCGGGGCCCCGCGCGTCCCATTGTCCACGGGCATAGGCTTCCGTCGCGATATCGCCGCGGGCTTGTATTCCTCTGCGTATGCACACGTATATCGATCGGAGGAGCAATATTTCATACACGTACCGGTCGACCGGCCGCCGGAGAGGGAACGTGTGTAGATATATGCACCGCGTGCAACGCACGACACCGATGCGAGTAACGTGAACTGCGCCGATTATGGATTCGGCGGTTTGGATAGGAGGGACAGGAGCCGATGGCCGATTTATCGGCGGCGCTCGTGCCCGCGGAGGGAAAGCGAGCGCGGAGAAAACGGCGCGCGAGGTTTTTCGCGAAGGCGGAAGGCCCAGGGGCCGACCTCCCAGGTGTCCCCGGCGGGCCGCGATTGCGCAACCGGGGCCCCGGGCCTGCTATTACCATCGGCCGTCGTTAATTCAGGAATAAAACTCGGCCGGCCGTGCAGGAGGCGGCGGCGCGCGTTACGCGAGGCCTTTTTTTTTTTTTCTTCTCCCGCCCGGGTCGCGCGTCGCGCGCACGCGGTAATCGCGCGAGCCGCCGGCGCGCTCCTTTCCTTGCGCCGAGCCGGTCGTTAGCCCCCCGCGCAACCTCGGCCAACGACTCGATGCCTCGCCGATCGCGCCCCTCGCCCCTCGAATCGGCTGTGTGTACGAACGCCCGGGGGGAGACGATAGCGTGCAAAAAAAAAGAAAAGAACCCTCCCCCGGACTGAGTGGCCGTAGGCGCATAACGGGGGGGACGATCGGCTGCGCGGCCGAGATTCGAGTATGGCGCGCGAGTGGGAGATCACGCGGTGAAAGCGAAAGTTGCGCGAGCGCCCGCCGAGCCGTGCCACTTGCCCGCCGCCGATACGTGTGTATCGGCCCGCGCCTCTGCCCGGCTCGCGTGGCCCATTTTTTTCTTTTTTTTTTTCTCTTTCCACCGCTCGGAGAGAGTAAAAGTCCCCGCACCTGCGCGTACGGCAAGCGCGAGGGACGCCGCGAGCGCCCGGAGTAAACGGAACCTTGGATATTCGGCCAAAAAAAGAGCCGTGCCTTGTGACACGTTCCTACGTTGCAAAGGCGCGCGCGCGCAACCGGGCCCCGCTGGAAAAGCCGAGAAGGGGGGCGAAGGAAAAAGGAAAAAAAAAAACATATACACATTACATTTTTCCGTTTTATGCCTCATCAAAATGGCCGTGAAATTACACCTCGCGGCCCGGCCGATGTATATAAGCCCATTAGCATTTGGGCGCAAGGCGTCGGCCCGCGGGCAATTACGTATACCCGCCGCGGCCCCGGGCTTTCCTTAGGGTCTGCCGCGGGCCTTTCTCCCGGCCCGCGACTATTGTTTTATACGGGGTATAATTACCAGCGCCGCGGCCCGGCTGCTCTTGCGGCTCTAAGCGCTCGGGATTTGCATTGCCGCCGCGTTGCGCCGCTTTTTCCCACTGACGTAACGGCCGCCGCCCGGCCCGATGCCCCCGTTATATATATATATTCTATCAATAAAACGCCGAGCGGGGCCTGGAAAATTAAATTACCCGCGTTGCGCAACCCCCCCGCGGGACTGAGCCCGCCGGACGACATATAATGAGCGCTCTAAGCGCGCCGGCAGATCGGCCGCCCGGCCTGTATCTCCATGTACATACATCGGCCGTTATGCAAAAAAATCCTCCGGCCGCCGATATGCGGGCTTAGAATTCCGCGAGGATCGCGAAAATCACGGTCTGCCGTTGGTTATGACGCCGCTGACATCTGCCCCGACAGCTCGCGAGGATATATACGTATACTTGTTGCGCCGAGGAGCCGCCGCGAGTTTCTCGGGCTAGCCGGCCGCCCCCTTTTTCCTCCGATCCCAGCTGAAATCGAAAGTTTTAGAAAGTCGGGGAACTTTTGCCGGCTGCGTGCCCCGGCGCTTATCTAGGTGAAAAAATCCCGATTGACTTAGCTCCTCGCTCGAGTTCGCCGGGCGGTTAAGCCTTCCTCGAGACGGTGAACCGCCGGTCGACCTTACAGATTTAGCAGACGGCATGTATATCGACACATTTGTACCTCCGTCCGCTATACGTTTTTTTTTTCTCCCGTGCGATTCCCGATCGATCCCGATGCATATTCAATGACTCTATTTGTAAAAAAGAATACCCACCGATGCTGAATAAATCGCGCAATTCACGGGGAGTCGGCTTTTAATCTATTCCAAAGACGATAATTTATTTAAAGCGATTTCCAGTAACGCTCTCCGAATACTTTTTATAGACGCCTCGTTAATGTAATACGTTTCCGCGCCGAATCGTAACACGCGAATTGATCTTGTACGTTTCGTCAGCTCGTTAATTTATCCAAATAATAATCGGGCTTTTATAAGGTTATCGTCATTGGTGGATTCAGTTGTTAACTCGTATCATCCGATTAAATCGCTCTCAAACTATACGAACGCCCTCGAAGCGTGTCGTGATAATAACACACGTGCCGCGGTGACACACTTAACGCGCCTTCGGAAAGAGTGTCTTCAGTTATGAATTGATCACTCGCCGACGCCAAACTCTCTAAAGCAGAGAAAGGGAAATCGACTTTATAGAGATCAGAACTTTGCATTCGGCACCGTACGTAAGCCCCGCAATCGGAATGATTTCGAGGGCAAAGAGAGTCCCGGCGAGCATCGCCGCCGGGAAATCTCTCGTAGGCGCGCAGACCAAGAGGAACCTCGAGATTTCTCGTGTCCCTTTTTCTCGCCTCCGCGCCGCTCGTCTTACTTTCATTTTATCCGATTGTCTCGGGAGAATCGGCAACGATTAAAGTTTCTAATTTCTACATGCTAGTGCCCCGAATTTCGGTGCTGCACGCGGCCGGATTCGCTTATTCATCCGTTTTTTATGCCCCTTGTGTACTTCTCTCGAATAGCGGCCATTGTACTGCTATATGGATCAATCTCGAAAGTCGAATGATCTTTCTCGTGACCCGTGTTTTATTGTACTCTAAAAAGATCGTCCAGACATACTCTAATCAACTGAATATTTAGAAAAAAAAGCAAATAAATAATTACCTATTATAATAGAATGAATTTTTTATCTGATTCTTCAGGTACTTCCATCATAATGAATATAAATAAAATAATTGAGCGTAAGTAACGATTGATTCCTTACTAGAATTTCAAATAACAAACTTGAACATGTTGTCTATTAAAAGCATCATGGAATATTTTGAGTTTAAATTTTATAAAATTATGTATATATGTATGTACATATGTATACTATTTGGGCGCGCACGAATTATTTATAATAGAAAAACCTATATGTCTCCGTGTACCAGCACATCCCAACTACGTCATCCAGAGGTTGATCCTGTTGCTTTGGCGCTATACATTGTACTACTATAAGAGAGACATTTATCAAAAAAATAATTAAGCTATGATTAGCATTTGTTTGATACGTGACACAACAATGTTCTTCGCTTGGTTGGCTTTTCGTGTTATGTACACAGAGCTGAAGTCGAGCATCGTAAAAAGGTAAGTATTTTGTTTTTATTTTATTAAATTTATATTAAATTAACAGTTATTGGAAAATTACAGAATAAATTTAAATTCAAAGAAAAAAATAAAGAGTTGAGTAAAGCTTTTATATGAAAAGTATCGAAAAACACTTTACTCTACTTTAATGAAGTAGCATCAAAATGAGTTGGCAGGTTTTTTAAATCTGAATCTCAACCAAAAACTAGGAATGACGGTGACAACGACCTACGTCAGTGATATAAAAACATTATTAGACAGGTCAAAGATGATAAAGCGCCGTACTGACGATAGCGAAAAATAGGCCATCGCGTCAATTAGTTCGCCGCCTAAAATCGAGGGGAGGGGGGGGGGGACACATATGCTCGGTGGACGGGTACCCCAACAGTCACGCACTTGCGAATAAACAGAGGATCCGGGGAACGGGAGGTACCGAGTGCACGCGTGCCTCGCACGCCGAGGCAGAGGGGCGGGGCCGGGCCCGCGACCTTGCCGCGTGCCAAATATTGCGATAAGGCAATTATATTTTCAATATTCCCCGTATCATGACTGCGACGGCGGCTGCTCGGGAATCGCGCGACCTATCGCAGCGAGGCGTCGGTCGCCGAATCAAGACCTTGAGCCTCTCGAGCGCAGACGATCGGGGCGAATTCGCCGCCCGCGATAAGCCCCGCCAGAGTCGATTACTTTTAGATTTACGGCGCTTTCGCAGTCTGGCTTTTTTACTCGTCTTTTTTAATTAGGTCGCCGCTGCCAGATCGCGGCTCGGCTAACGCTACGTGGCTCTTCAACATTCGACGGTATCTATTGAAGTGTATAAAACTCGAGGATGTCGCCATTTTGAAATAGAAAATAGAAATGAAATTTGCATTTTCTATTTTTACAATTTTTCACTATCAACTTTTTCAAATGTTACTCTCTAAATAGCTTACTCTCTAAACGAAATTCCACTCTGATTGAATTAGTGAAAGTTGGTCCACTCAAAAAGATTTATAGAGAGTAGAAAGATACCACTATATATTTTGAAGTTTAAGAAGTATTTCAAATTCGTCTAAAAATATGCAAATTATATAATACATCATAAAAAATATGAAAGTACATACTACCTTATTACTACCTTCCACTATTACTATTTCCTTACTATGTAGATTCATAGTAATAATTCAAAATTATTTTAATACGATAAACTAAATAATATTTATGGTAGATGATACTTCACTTCTATCAACAGTATCATATTTAATTTTGCAAATGCTGTAAACTTGACTACGATAGATTTTATAGAGTGTGACAGTTTACTGTTGAACTGCCATATTGAAAAAACTCTTAAAAAACTCGTTTTGACACAAAACAAAAGTATAGTATAGTATAGTTTGTTGTTATACAGTAGTTTGATGTAAAACAGTTTATCAATAAAGCTGCACACTCTGATGTGGTTATTCTTATCTTCAATATTATTATGTATCAGTTATTTTTCTATACATTTGAAACAATAATTTTCAGGAAATGTTAGCAAAATCATGAATTTTATAATCATAGTTTAAAAATGAATCCTGTTCAATTGGAAAATCCCTGACCGATAGTACCAAACTTGTTACCATGAATCAATTTATCTGTGATTTATATAAATTATGCAAATAGATTCATATGTAATATTTTCAAAAAATTGAAGCGTAAATTTCAAAACGCAACTTTCACTTCGATTATCCAAATGATTAATAATTGCGCAACCGCTAATGCGCAATACGCGCGGAGCTATATAATCACGTCGGAATAATTACCCATAGATAATAATTAACTGAATCCCCAGTGAGTGAGTATTCTTTCGATTTGTTTGACCTCGCTCGCATTTTGAACAGGCGCGAGCATAAAATATCGAGATCAAAACGTCGCGCGTGCCATTTGATACGAAGTGTATAAGTCTGCACACAACGTGTCGGGTGGAGGCTCCGTACTAAATTGTCGATCCCAAAATATTAATTGCCAGGCGATAAGAGTCTTAAAGAAGGTCGATCGCAGATGGCACGTGTTTGCACAAGTACGGCGAGTACGTATATTCGCTATCTCCAAATTACAAAGTATATCGCGAGGACCTTTTTGCCGAATCAATCGCTAGCACTGGGTCGAGCATTGTTTGATCAATCGCTTGGTTGTGTTTACTTCGATTGATACAAGGGGATACTCTGCATAATTCCGTATCTATATATATCCTCGCGCTTACACACGCCCGTGAGCAAAGAAATTCCAGATGATAAATATTTGCACAGCTGCCTATTTTTTGTTGGTTTGGCACAGATCATAGTATAATTGATTATTAACTTGGCGCATAGGTACCCAAGCGTCATTTCGCCGTTGAATAATAAAAACAGAGAGTTGCAGAACTGCAGCTTGCAAACTGCGTTTGAAAAAGTGCTTTCGAAGTTGGGCACTATACAAGGTGTGTCTTTGAATTCCTCGTCTTCAGCTATACCACGGGATAACTGAGGCAATTATAAATATTTTTTTTGCGGGCGGAAAACTGTCTGATGCACCCCCGCGAAGATACAGGTGTTTAAAAAATGGTAAAAATCTAGTCCCCGCGGCCGCCTCCTGCGGTCTCCCCCTTCTGAAGGTTTGCTGGGACCCGACGTTCTTTTGTTAACAATTTTCGTAGGCTACAAATCGGCTCACGACTAAGCCTGGAGGGCGGGATCAGATCCGCTCCTCATTCTGCGGCCCCGATAGTTCCACTCTACTTTCTCCCATTGACTATTTCCGCTACTCTCATTGGCTGCAATGCGGCGAGTAGGCCGCACTTTTCGGCCGTGGAGGCTGGATTTTTACCATTTTGTAAACACCTGCATCTTCGCGGGAGTGCATCTGACAGATTGGCGAGCGCAAAAAAAATGTTGAGAATTGCCTCAGATATCGCGTGGTATAGCTGGCGACAAGGAATTAAAAGACAGATTGTATACACAGGAGTTGAGCACGTTTGAAGCGAAGCAAAGTTGACCGATGCAACTGCATTTCGAAGCCAAATCTCCTGTCCTTATCAGCGGGGCCGTGAAAAGTTTAAGCTCGTGAGTCAAATATTTTATAGCAGGCTCGAAGCGCTAAAAACAAAGGCGGCAAATGCCCCTTCCGTGTGTCATCGATCGCTTTCGGTCGCTTATGCGCTCAAGCACGATTCGTCACAAAACCCTGGATTTCCTCGGATATTATCCTCTGCCCGTTTAACGCGCCCCACCGGACTCTACACGCGATAATGACAAGATTGCGCATGTACATCGTACCGATATAGGATCGCAGAGCCGGCTCGAACTTCGAAGCGGGCGCTTCTCGCCTCCGGATCAGCCCGGGCGTGTCGCAAGCCCGCAAAGCTCCTCGCGAGCGGCAGCGATGGCGCGGATTAACCCACGGGGCGGGGGAAGGCGTCCGCTGCCAAGTCGATCCTCCCGCGGCGTCCTTTTCGCAATGGGAAATCGGGGCGCGAGCGGGGGAGGGCCGATCGATTAAGCAGTCAGTGCACCGCGGCTTTCCCTTCTCATTGGCGCGGCTCGCCGAGGAGCTGCCAAGCGGCCCCTCCGCGAGCCGCGCACGGCTATTCGGCTCATATGGGATGGATGCGCCGAGGGGCCTCGAGACGGGGCGGGGCGCAAATGAGCGCCCGGCGGGCCGCTTCGACGGAGGGGGAGGAGAAAAAAAAAGGCCTCGGGGCAAGAGCGCGTGAAAGCCCGCGGCGGGGCCCGGGAAAAGCGGTAAAAAGCCGGCCGCGTGCGGCATTGTTTATTCCGCGGGGCGGTTGCGTAAGCCTCGGGTGCGCAGGCGGCTCGCCGCGGGGTTCAACGACACCGAGAAGCCGCGGCGGCCGCCGCCGTGAAAGCGTGAGAGTTGCCCCCGCCGTCTGCGCCGCGCCGCTCTCCGCTGTCGCTTTCGCCTCTTGCCGCGGGTCGCGTGGGCGCAGGCCTCCTCCGCGCCGAAATTTCCCCCCCCCACTTTTTTTTTTGTCTCCCCCTAGGCGTCGGCGAGTTTTCCCGGGGTTTCGCGAGCCGCGCGCCAGACGCGGCCGGCATCTTTTTCACCCGGGCTCTTTCCGCTAATTGGGCCGCGCGCGCCGGTTTCGCTTTCCGAAACGACGCCGGGCTGCGCGCGCGTATTACGCGGGCCGCTTGTCCATTTCTTTGGACTAAGTTGCGCGTTTTACGGGGGCCATCGCTCCCGGGAGAACGCGGCGCTCGGTTGCGCGCACGCGGAAGCCAGTTATACGGTCAAGCGGCCTGCGATCGACATCCCCCCCGAGGCCCGGATAATTGCCGCCATCTTCGCCGCCAAGCCCGTAAAGATCTCGGGCTTATTAACGAGGCGCGCGCGCGCGCGCGAGCGCCGAGAAAGATGTTCGCGCTCGACGCCCGCGGAAAATGTATATCTTCTGTAATATGCGCTCTCTCCCGACTTTCTAAATCTAATCTTTGACAAGTTTTTTCGCGCGGACTCCATGAGATCGGCCCGTCTCCGGGCGCTCATAATGCCTGGCCCGGGATAAGATTCCGTCATCTTGACAATGTCCCGTGGAAGGCGGGAGAAACTTTGGCGCGTGTGCGCGCCTAGGGGATAAGCGAGGAAAGTCATTGGGCGAGCGCGGACGAAAGCTCGCGTTTTGTAAAAAAAAGCCTACAATCGCCGGCGCTCGCAAAACTATCGCCGGCTTTCGTGGGAAATCTCGGCGGCTGGTGAGAAAAAGCCGCGCGATTAGACTTTCGATCCGAACGAAAGCGATGTCACGGAAAGTGCATAAATCCACCTCCGCGGCTCGCGGGTGAGGGGCTTCTTATATGTAGGTTACGAAACGACGGCTCGGGTGGGTTCGCGCGCTTTCCACCGGCGAGGCGGCAAGCTCGGTTTTTCCCTCGAAAAGCACGGAGGCCGATTGGATAGATCGGGACCTTGATGGAAGGCTATTTATTCGGTTGCGAAAGAAATGCGAAACATTCACGCAAATAGACAATGCGCTAGATCGCTCGGATCCAAATATACGTTTCGCAAGCCGTGCGAGCCGTAAAAATCGCTGGCTAAAATACAAAGGAATGCAATAAAACGCTCGGCCGATGAAGTATTTCTCCGCGCGGCGACCAATCCCGCCCACGTTCTTCCCCGGGCCGCGGCAAAGCACCAAAAACAAAAAAAAAAAACAACCCAAAAAAGAAAAGGAAAAATCGGTGGCACCTGAGCATATCGCGAGCCGGGCCGGCCGTACTAACCGGCGAATGCAAAACCGCCGATGGAAACGACAAAAAGTGGGGGGGGGATAAAAAAAAAAGGAGGCAGGCGGGAGAAAAGGCGCGGGCGGGGCTCCCACGCGAGCGCGCGCGCGCCCGACAAAAGTCCGGCAAAACAATGAGCCGGGGCGATCGGCGCAGACGGGCGCGCAGACGCGGCGCTTTCTCCCCGGGGCGCGCGGGCGGCGCTCGGATTTTTCGAGCGACCTCGTCTGGCCGGCGATCGGGTTTCGCTTTATTTAGCACAACTAGGATCCCGGGAGGTGAGGCGGGCCGTAGGTGAAACCTCCGCGAACCGGGTCACGCGGAGATGTTGCGCCCCGCGGGCCGCCTCCCCCGCCGCGGGAGAAAGCGCGCCCGCGGCCCCGGAGGAAAGTTTCCCCCCCGCCGGGGTAATGCACCGGCGCGCCCCCTCCGCGCGCCCGCCCGATTTCTCGCGCGAGAAATCGGTCTCGGGCTAGGAGAGCCCCGGGGCGCGGGGGACGACGCGCCCCGGGGGGACCGCGGGCCACTTTTCAGAGCGCGGTAAAAGGTCCGAGGCGGCGGCGGCGCCGGTGCACTCCCGGCCCGTCTTCGCGATCACTCTCGCTGCTCGGGGATCACGTAACGCCCGGCAGCCGGGAGAGAAAACGCGGCCCGTAACAATGAGCCCCCTCCTCGGCTATCCCGGGTTCATTAATCAAGGAGCAGCTTTTACTCCGAGGGGGGGGATCCGCGCGCCGGCCCGGATTTCTAATTGTGAAACCGCCTAAAACGTGCAGCCGCCCGGCGCTGCAGCCCGTTACCTTTTGACCCTTTGTTCCCTCGGGCTAATCTCGCCATCTTGCTGCGCCGTACGCGCTTCTCCCCGGTATACGCGCCATGGGACCGATCTTCCCCGTTGAGAAACCGCGCGGCTAACGTCCTTTTTATTCTGCATCGGGAGACAACTTTTACTTTCACGCTTGCGCCTCCACTTTCTACGCTCCATGTAAAGCAGGGGCCGCGGCAAGCGCGCCTAGCCAATAACTCAAATATAAAAAGTGAATAAAGCCCGGCGCGTGGCTTGTGTTGCTGCAAAAAACTTGGCCATAAGTCCTATGCCAGATATTGTAAAATGATTTCACGTCGGCTGCGTACGTACGGCCCGCGGACACATTCTACTAAATGCTTTCGTGACCCTATTTGAAACTTTCACAATTGGGCTCGATCCAATTCACCAGTAATATATACTATAAAGTCAAAAAAATTAACTTAAACCTGTCACACTTTTTATTTTCTTTTTATATAACGTCCACTTTCTCGAAGAATTTTTAAATTTAAAACAATGTTTCAAAATGTTCTTATGTGTAACAATGTGCGTTGGGATCCACTTAAAATTCAACGGTTTTCCACATTCTGCGCCACTTGACCCAACGCGGCCTTCAAATTTTTCTTCACGCAACAAAAGTGATTACTTTATCGATTTTTTTCAATAGATTAAAAATGTCCAGGCTTCGAAATGGCGCTTAATTTATTGTCTCGATGCGAGCACTTGCTCCACGCTCATAAATCTCACGCTGCATTTTTACTGTACGTTCCGAGCGAGATTCAAAGTGCGTTTAACACTTGAGGCTAGTTTACTAGTTCAACCTAATTATACTGCCATTTGCAAAAGAGAAATATTTGTTCTATCTGCGATGCAAAAAACCGAGTACTTTGCACTCGTGTGCAAAAATACACTTTTATTATTGTAATTAGTGCGATGCACTTGACTCGATTGTCAGCTGGAGCAAAAACAGTTTAACGCCACTTGGGCTTCCGTCGACCCGCGTTTATACGATTGTGGCCGCTTGATAATAAAAAGTCAATAGCGATAAATAGCTTTCCTTTTCATTTGAAACGCCGAGGCTCGTCGACCCGCTGCCACTTCTCTTTTCTCCTACAAGCATCGACCCGAAATGACGCGCGGCTTCGCTCTCTTTTTCACTTTCGGAGTTTCCCCCTTTTTATCTCCATAAAAAAGAAGACAATTAAGCGCGTGATTTTATGAACTCGCTGGATCCCTTTGTTCCGCACTTGATGTCTTGATGGAGAAACCCAAGTATTTTCGAAGCTTCGAAAGACATTAGTGCGCACGCGTGCAACAGCCGCAATATGGAAAGTGTGAAAAAGAGTTCAACGGTTCGCTTGGATTTACGGTGGCATTCGCCTTTCTACCTCCGCCGGGTTATTAAAGTCAAAGAGAACGAAAAGAAAATAGAAAGTTTTGTCTCGTTCAGTCGCTTCAAAGCGTTGTTTCATTGTTGTAAAAGTCACATTAACCGCATGGCTCGTGTTCATTGCCCCTTTAGTCGTTCTCTTTAATTACGCAAATTTATGAACTGAATAACAACCGCGGGGGAACTGCATCCGAGATATTTTGTTTGCTTGGAAATATTCAAGCACTTCGACTTCACGCGAGTTATTTATTTCTCTCGAGTAAATACTAAACGTTAAGTGTATTGAGATTAACGATTTTTGCGCAAAAATTTAATGATGTTATGAATAATGATTTTACCAATCAATTATTTCAGATTACACGTCTGTACGGTAATTCTCGAAAAATTGGAAAAGTAACTTACAAATTATCAGCCTATAAAACTGCAGTCATTAAATTAATGAAAGAAAATTAAGAGATCTATTAAATTTCATTCATGCGCTCGTTCGATCATGACTGTCAGCAGGCTGTGTATAAAAAAGATGCGTTGTAAAAATTCAATGGTTAAGCAATCGCGATTGTTCTTCAAAATCCCCGCTTCACGCCATCAAGGTTGTCTCGATTATCTCGATAACGGTGCCTAAGAGAACCTCCGTAACGTTCTGTGCGTGGCGCTCGAGAAAGCGCAAATGTCAGTGGATACTAAAAATAGGTCCACCACACTGGAGCTACTCAGCACAATAGTCTGCGATGAAAAAGAGAGCCGCGTTGGATGATGTCCGTCTGGAAGCTTTTTCACTTCTCTATGCGGGCGTCTCGAATTCTCGTTTCAGCGCACTGAGATAGAGATAGAGTCCGATCGAATTCGAGCTGTGGAAAATTTTGGTCTCTCGGACGAACGTTACGCTTACGTTTCGCCTAGAGCTATATCGACGATCGATTGGCTAAGGCATTGACGCTTGATTCACAGACGCATTGATTTTTCTTTTTTTTAACATGAGATGCGTCCATGATAATAGCAAGAAAGTCAACGAGAAATCTTGCAAAGTGCTTAATGTTTGTGAAACTTTAACAACTCGTTAACAGAAAAAAATGCGACAAAAAGAAAGCGAAAAAATCTGTCCCAACACTTCGAAGAATTTGAATTATACAGACTTTTTAAACCTTATTTAAAAAATTGTTTAAAAACCATTTCTAATTTGAACATGAATACTGCAGATTAGAAATTCAGAAATTCGAAATTCGCGAAATGAAAAAGAAAATGAAGATAGAGAAAGCAAGCTTTCATTTGATTTTTCAAAGTAGAAAAAAATCATTTTGTTTAAAAAGTTATTTTATGGTTTAAGGTTGAATATGTGTAAAAATACTGTTTAGAGCAGTAGGAAATTTAGGATCGTAGAAATTATTGATATTTGATAAACAACTTAGATTTATATTGCTAGTTTTTTACTTTAAAAGATTTTATTAGAAAAAACAAAGATGAAACCCGTTTATCTCTATATTTAGCATTTTTATAGAAGAGTTTTTAAAGAGTTATGTCGAATATTTCTAGACTAAGATAGTATATAAATTTGAAGTAGAAACATATTTCTATGAATCAATTTTTTTATAAAAAATTAGATTACATTAACTTATTTTTTCGTGTATTTCAAATATTAAAACGTACAACTTAAAATATTAATTTATATTTTTACTCCTTTAATAAAATGGGATAAAAAATGTCGATAAAAATATCTCAAACCACTTTAAAAATAAACTCAGTAAATTGACAGGAAGTAAGTAAACGTTGAGCTAATCAAAATCCACTTGTTCATAAATAAAAAGTTTTTACTAAATAGTTAATGATGATCTTAAAGAAGACAATGTTCACGTAGCATGACGAAGAAAAGCAAAATTTGGAAAATGCTCATCATCCGACCTTGTGGGAATAATGCACGTGACGAAAGGAAAGGAAAAGCGCAATGCCTCGAGGAAAAGTAACGGACCTACCGTCATCACATTGCCCGCGGCTCTTCCACACATGACGTCGAAGGTGTATAAAACGCCGCTGACTCGCGAAGTCGCGTGCGATGCAACTTCTCTCCCTCCCTCTCTGACTCTTCGCAGCTTTTACCGGTTCGCACCGTCACGTTGTGACCTTGGAGCAGATTCCCTGTGTAAAGTCAAAGCGCCTTTTTCTCGTTTTTTCTCTTCTTCCTTGTTCCTTGTTTTATACTTGTCCATTCTTTTGTTGTGTTATAGCATCAGTAGGTTGCTACTACTTTGCTACTAACTTTTTCTTTTAAATTTATTTCAGTAGTAGTGGCTCCAAGTCTTACAACTATATATGAGTATAGAAACTAACATATGATACTTTTATTTTGTGAAGCAAATTTAGAAGTACGTTTAATCTATTTCTCGCTTGGAATTTAAAAAGCACTGACGCGAATTTGCGAGCGAATTCGGAATCTATGTTTGCGGCTCTCAAAACATTAAGAACGAAGCTTAGAAAATCCGATCTACAGAGTAAAAAAAAATACTTATGTATACATACATATAAATCAAAGTATTTAAATTAATATTTTTTCGGAATTAATAAGCTTAGAAGATGCAAATTTTAGTTTTAAATGATTTTTTCACGCATTGTAATTGACCAGCACAAATCATTATAACAAGGGGCCATTGCAATGCTTGCGCGCTATACACTGCAACTCACTTTCTAGTGCATAATAAGCAATACATCATGAACAAACTATCAAGATCTTTCTTGAGCCTCTCATTTGCCCAAGACGGATTATACGATATCATAACTAACCGTTGGTTAATCTGCACATAGGAGGAACAAATAGCATAGCCAAGGGAAAAATATTATCCCTTGAGCGGGCAAAACGTCTGAAGCCGATCGATTAAAAGCGCGATATATCGCGGGCCAAATCGAGACTTTCGACGCGCAGCCTACATCTGGAGATCGCGCAGTCCTCGGCTCGATTAACCCATATAGACGTTATAGTGCGCGTGTACGCGACGTAGCCGCTCTCGCGTAATGACGCTAATAAAGTGCGAGTAGGCCTTGGATTTGTTGCGCGGCTCGAGCCTCCGTGAATTATTGGAGCAACAAAAGTCGCGAGTTTACGCGCGGCCCTCCTTTTAATTAGAGCGAACGAGACAAGACGCCGCGCGCGTTGTGTTCCGCGGGCGCAGCTTGTGAGTCTGATGGATTTAACTGCGGGCGTGCTGGGAAAATCTTCAGGCTGCTTATCTGACCGCAATCGAGTCGAAGTAGCCCTGCACTTTAAGACTGATATCTTTATTATAGTTCTTTTGAGAAAAGGAAAGTTCACGGGAGATTCGCGACTTTTACATCTTGAATCTTGAATTACTGTTTATTAACAAATTATAAGATATCATTTACGTATTCTAATTTGTCAAGTATAATAATAAAATATTAATTGTAAAGTTTCAATTCATCTCAATATCAAATTAGACATTAATATATAATGGTACACATTATATCTAAGAAAACGTAGTGTCATTAGATTTTACGTGAGGCAATAGCAAAAGGTGAATTAGAACAATGTTAATGCGTGATGCTCAGCACGGCGAAAACACCGAGTGCGTATAGCAAATAGAAAGTAAAGGGAAAATTAGTTTTCAAAGGTTATCACGTTCACGCAGAATTGAGAGTAATAGTCTACTTTAGTATGGGACTGGATAAGATTCATCAAAGCACAAAACTGAGGGCGACTGAGGGTGAAAACATCCAGGTGCCAACATTATAAAGTTGAGCCCTCAATAAACCTTTAATCATTCTGGTAGGGTGTACTACTAGCTATATAAGTGTGTAATCGTTAAGTTTTTAGAACTGGCGTATTTTATACTTTTACGTTATACTTTATGAGTTTATCAGGAAGATGGGGTGAAAATATTTTTTATTATATATAGTTGTACATACATATCAGTAAATATACACGTAACTACATTTATATGTACATAGCATTAGAAATAATAATTCTATTTTTTATTTAAATACATAATAAAATTTTATTTAAATTTTTATGAGAATACAAAATAACATTTAAAGATAATTTTTTCCTTGTTTTTCGATCTTAGTCGTTCAAAATCAAAATATAATAAAGTGTTTATTTGAAACTGCAAGTTATATTGTCGCATAAAAAGAATTAAAAGGCTGTATATTTTATGATCATATATTAGAGGATTTAGAAATGTAATAAGCTTAAATAAAAAGTTTTGCCAAAGTTGTAATGAAAAATATATTTTTGTAGCAAGTCTGCTTTAAGTCGTTAATGAAATATGTCCAGAAAGTTGAAAATTGAAATAACACACCATTTAAAGGAGTAAAAGCTGTACAGCGTTTCACTAAAACGTCGGAGAAAGTACAATATTATCTTCTACATTTTTTTCTGCAAAGGTAGAAAGGATCCGAAAGAAATTTACGAGGATGAGGGGATATGGAGGATAAATTATTCGTATATATTATTGGTTGTTTTCGGGGATTTTGTTAATATGTGGAAGGACAATGAAAACCGGACGAAGGCAAGAAGAAACGTGCCGGGTGCCTCAAGAAAAAAGGCGAGTTTCTTTTGAAACAATAACAAAAAACTAAGAAAAAACTGACAGGACTAGGAATAATTATAACTAGTAATGTGAATAAGTAGATTAACTTAATGCACACAATAATCGGAGCGCATTGTCCAAAAGGTTTTTGAAAAAGTGAAAAGTGCCCTTTGCGCCTCTCCCTTTGGCGAGGTAATCCCCAGTTTAATTTTAAGTCTCTCCGACCCTTGTGCCTTCAATAAAGAAGCGCGAGGCATTGCCGGCAAAATGCTGATAAAAAATAACAAGGGCCAAGCAATTGATTTAACGGACCCTACCGATGATGCCTTGTCCTCTGTCGATCGACCAAGCTCACATGACGGCGGACATGGCCACGCCAGGGATCAGTGCAAGCTCGCCCTGCCCACGGAGATACGTTCTAGATTTTCTTTTTGACATACAAAAACGCTCTCACTCTTTCCGTCTGGCCGCTGACTGGCATACATATACGCGAATTATACAATACATAAAATGGCATAAAAGGCACGGGCACACTTGCACAATTGATGGCTAAGGCTTCCACCTCGACAAAGCGGTAATAACAAGCATTAGAGGAGTCGGGGAGACAAGGTCCAAGTATAAGAATTAATATCAATCGGGCGGCGAGACTGGGCGGGAGCGCAGGCGAGACTCGGCGTATCGCCCGGCTAACAAGGCCTCCCCCGAGCGGGCGAATAGGAGCCGACAAGGACGGAAGCGGCCGACAGATTAAAAAGAAGCCGTCCATCGGTGGGAGTTGGGCGCGTCGAGTCTGGACACGCCGCGACCGCCAGGGTCACCGAGTTTACGAGCTGCGGCCGGACGGCCGGGCGGACCGACTACCGGGCCGCCTGACTCACGCGCGCCCGCGAATTCCTCACGGGCGCATCCGCCCGGAGCGCGGGTGGCCCTGCCGCGGAAGCGCGGCCCCGCCCATGGGAACCTCGATCCTCGGCCAATGCTACTAATTGTCGCTCCCTTTTGCCGCGCCGCCGCGCCGAGCGCCCAATAAATCCAGGCAGACGTTATTCCACGAACGGCGGGGTGGAGACGAAAAAAAAACGCGCGAGGCATCCACGGCCGGCCGATCGCCCGGGCTGACCTTCCGAACGGGTTCTCCTTTCGGAGCCCGCGACCCGGTCGCCCGCGCGAGGCAATGCCGAGTAAAGGGGAATCCGTGCAAGGACAAGCGCCGCCGCCGCCGCCGCCGACGACGGCACTTGCGCGGATTAGCATGTAACCCGGTTACATGCGCTTCGGCCGCCGCCTGCAATAAAGCGCGCCGGCCGCCCGACCCCGCGCTCGCTCTCGTTTTCCTCATCTGCAGATGCGCGAGCGTTTAATGGCCGCGTCCGCGAGGTTGCGAGGGACGCTTTTCCCCTGAATCGTCTGCCCGCGCCCTGTCATCGGGCTTTTCTTTTGGAGCTTGATGCAAGCGCTGCCGGCGCTCCTGTCATTTGTCCAAATTATATTGCAGGTTAAGCGTCAAGTCATTGCACGCTTATTTCGCCTCCGCACAATTGAATGAACAAATTTTTCGCTTCGTATTTGAAGTATCACGTGTAAGTTTAGCATTGAACTTATTGCACCGCTTGAAGTTTAAAAATTACGTAAACTACATTTTTATAATTATATAATGATTTTGGCTGGGTAACTTCGTATGTCCTGTCTCAAAAATATATTCCATATTGTAATTTTAATTTTGATAATATGGAAAACTTACAGTTTCTTACAAAGAATATAGAATTATATTAAGCCACAACATACATAAACTTCTTTCTTGGTTAATTTTTACGAGCTATTAAAAATCGTCTTAAAATTACATAAATGATCTCGTAAATGATGTATGAAACAGATGTAAACCTATTAACATTTTGCCGAATCAATGTCTCATCTCTTACTTTGTCTCAGTGGTCTTTTTGTCCGCATCGAGCGGAGTAAAAAATTGCAACAATGTAAATTGATACATAAAAATGGCACAGCGCCCAGTAGTCTGTAGAACGAGTATGTTAAATAACAAAATGCATAATACTTTTTGTCACACCATTGTTCGGCTCAAATGTATAATGAAACGTGTATCTCTTATGCATGCGATGCCGATGAGCCGGCGGTGCTTAAGTGTTAGTTTGGAAAAGTCAATTCAGAGCCGAGACGTCGTGTCCTTTTCGTGCCCCGTGTCAAGTGCAACCGGGTCATAAAGGGTGCAATAGAAGAAGGTATTGATTGCGTCAGGTGTAAACGTTCGATTAACCTTCAAGTGGGTCGCTCGAAGGGTTTCAAGACCCTGACCGTCTAAAACTCTCAGACTTCTTCCGATATCGACGCACGGAAACAACCTCGACATTAATTGCAAGGTCGGAGGTTACAAGTTCGTTTTTCCGTAAAATCGAAAAAACGATAAACAACGCCTCGCGCTCGCCCCTGCACTTTGGGTATATATAGTATGCTTATGCACCTTGAACAAATCAATCAACTGGTACAACTTATTGTTCTTTGTTCTTCCTTACATAACAAGCATGTTGCTTTCAATTCCCTTGCCTCTTCATCTTAATGAATGATTAATGTCAAATTAGATAGTTTAATAAACGTTTTTTTATCTTTGTGAATGCGCGTAAACAATGTTAACCTCGCACGCATTTAAATTTTTAAGAAATTATGTAAAATAATGTTTCAATTTTGAAGATTGATAAATCTAGACTGACTGTCATTCCCCGGTTATCTCATGTGCAACTTACAAGCGTTGAATCGTAGAGAGCGATCACGTAATTAATATCAATGTATATATGCACCTTTTTGAGCTACAAGCGCCTGACTGAAACGAAGCTTGAATGACTTCATTGAATCGACCTTCGCCGCATGCTCCAAAAAAAAAAAAGACCTGAAAATCATGAGTAAGTCGCGCTGAATGCACAGTCGTTTAATCGATGCACTCCGAAGTTGCGCGCGCAAACAAAGTCTGAGGCGTACTCCCGGCGAAGTCCGGCCGCGGGCATCCCCGTGCCGGAGAAGTTTCCCCCCGTGGGTTTCGAATCCGCCCGCGTAATTGAAATCGAATCGGACGGGCGGTGACGCAAGCCTGCCTCGCACGATCTGCGCGTCGCATATACGCACGCTCGAAATCCCTCCCAGCGACGCGCCGCTCGCTTGTGCCGGGCGGCCGAGTGAAAATTTGCAAAATCCATAATCGCTCGGCACGAGGAGCGCGCCGCCGGCAGGGGCAGACAGGGGCGGAGCGACCCTGAATTATGTAATCCGGCGCGCGGGAGACGCGATCGCGAATATATCGACAAGGTCGCGGGCCGGCGCGACGGCGAGAAAAAGAGGCGGCCCGTGGAATTCGCGCCGCCCGCCGCGCCTCGCTCCCGGGCGCGAAATCTCTTTCTTTTTTTTTTTTTCGGCCGTGCGTGCGCACGGGACGAAAGAAGTCGCACGTGTGGGTTCGGGCACAGCCGAGGTCGCCAGCCGGCTTTTTGCCTCAAAAAAAAAAAAAGAAGGGGGGGGGGAAAAAAATGAAATAATGGACTCATCCGCGCATGCCGGAAGTCGCGGGATTATGTCACGGCACGCTCCTATCTCTATGTATCACCATTTTTCCATTTTTTCTTCTTTTTCTCGATTTCGAGTTAATGTATGATAATATTGCTACTTTCATTGGACGCTCGCCTGACTTGGCTTTTAATCGCCGCTTATTTTCTGATGCAAATTTTATCTTCCAATACATTTAGTTCATTATAGTTTCGCGATTGAGGACAATGTCATAGAAAAATGACGATCTCCGTGTATTTAACATTGGTTAAAATTCACAGATATTCAAGCTGCCAAGGTTATTAATTATTAATTATTAAACATTAATTATTTCAATATGATGTATAAATAATTTGAATGGAGGCTTTTTATTGATATGTATATTCTTAAGTATTTATTTGATACAAATACACATAATTATCCAAGAAATAAAATACTAACTACCAGCTACCACTTGGAACATCTTACTACTGCAACTTTAATGTCTCAGTTATCGATATTCTGACGAATGAGGTAACCAGTTGAAGTTTTAGTGATGTATCACTGAAGAATGATATTGCGCAAGTATATTCTACATTGAGTATTTCTTTTAACTAATAGCAGTAATGCGATTTTTAATTATTTCAATAAACTTGATGCTAATCTTATTAAATAGAAACGAGATATTTCATATTTATTAAAAGCCATAAGTATTATTTAGTTTACAGTGTAAAACCGGAAAGTTATATTAACGTTCTAGTGTTTAATTTTTTATCAGGGGAAGTGTATCAGATCCTATATAAATATTAAGTTTTTTCTATGCGCAAAGGATGTGATTTTAGACGTGCAAATAAAATTGGCACAAGGATCAGCTAATAAATATAAGTACCACTAACAGAAGATTGGCTAGAGTAATTAACTGTGCGTTAGCTAAGCGTGAATGCTAAGAGGTAGGAAATACTCGAGGAAACACTCAAATATGCCAAAGACAGGTTATTCATGGTCTATATGATGATAGGAAGAGGATAAAGCATTTATAATCCTTCTACTGTTTGTCTATACGACGACAATACAAAATATCGTACTGACCTATAAGTGTATCAGACTTAATTACTGTACATCGTATTTGATTACTGTATGTAACACTCTGCGAGGTGTACCAAAAGATACCAACTACTTGTAAAACATTAATAACATTTAAAACAATTACTTTTTTTGTGGATCATTGATATCACATATTTGAAAAATTAATTGATTGTTATTGTTTATTCTTTTGAATTAGTTATGCATATAAAACAATCGGAATATCTTCTGTGAATAATCCTCAAGAAGTAATTTACCTCGATTATTGTCATTTTCTACAATGTTACTGGATTTTGAACTTCTAACGTCGGTTGCGACAATATCTGTAATATTCACAACATTGTCTCGTATTTATGTAAAATGTATAAACAAGATACTTATTTTTATCGGACATCTACGAGGCACTTTAGAATGAAAGAAATCATTAGTCAAAATCCGAGAGAATCTTTTGAAGTACAAGTTTCGTTTTCGTATACATATTATTCGTATTGTTTCCTCGTAATAATCTTCTATTCATCAAGCCATTGCCATTGGTGCATTACGTAATCTATCGAGAGAAAGAGTTTTTGATGTGCTAATATTATTGTTTTCGGTAATGCTATTCGAATCAAGTGCACGCACGCACGCGCGCGGCAACAACTAGCATTTACGATGTATACATCGCGGCGCTAGCCGCAGTAAAGTTAATCTCGCGTAACCAGATGGAACGTACATTAGCCGCTTAATATCCGGCTTATCTCTTAATCTCGAGCGCGATGCCAGAGCTGGAGCAATAAAAGTATGTAGACCCGCGAGAACCGGCGAGGCGTCCCGCGAGTGGGAACGGAAAAATGCAAAAATTGCCGAATGACGTTGCGGAATGCCGGGAGCCGGGCAACGTCACCGAGTCGCGGCTTCGGCGGAACGCACGAGAAAAACGGTGGCTCCCCCGCGGCTCCCCCCACCCACCCACCCCGAAAGCCCCGGGGAGCGGGGCCGCGGTCTGCCCGAGCCAAATCGAGCCGCCGCGGAGGGCGGGCGGCGCGCGGAAGCGGCCGCGAACTCTGCGGGTGCAGCCGAGCCGGCGACCTTGTCCTTGCCCCTGAGAGCCGGCGCTCGCCTTGGCCGCGGATCGATGCCGCGCGCTATATACGTGCAGCGGCGGCGGCGCCTCGGCGCAACTACGCACTCGGGCTCGTGCAGCGCGGGCGCAAGGAGGGCGGACGGCCCTCGGCTATTTCGGCTCTTCCTCCGAGGGGCGCCCTGGACCCCCGGGGGATCGTCGTCTCCGCGGGGAAGCCGAGCCGGTGGTGGGTCACGCGCGCGCCGCGAGTCTCGCGACCCCCCCGGGGGGCCGACCTTTTCTCCCGATCCCGGAAGTTCGAGCCGATCGGCCCTCTGTCGCGCTCGAGGCAGATTGATATTGCCGCTTAGCGTAGGTCGGCCGCCAAGGTCCTCTCAATCGAGCGATCCATCGCTCTACCACTGATTTTATTACACACAAAAAGGAAAAGACGCCGCACGAGCTGTTCTTTAGCCGCGGTTACACGTGTACTACGCCTTTGTTCGCATTTCTTGCCGCACTCTCGGCTGCACTCACGTATTGTATAAACAACATTTCATAACGGAGTGCTTTTCATCGCCCGTGCCGTCGCCGCCCGTGTACATGTGGACCGATCTTTTTATTTACTCGGATAAGGTGTTTCTCCATGGGTGTAACCAATTTGTTTTTACAACCTCTTAAATCAAATCGAGAATCGGGGGTATTGATTCTTTATATGTTTCATTCGATTGTTCGGTCAATCGTTCCAAGGTCCCGGAGTTTTACTTTCCTCGCAAAGTTTCAACAAGACGTTGTCATTAACGTATTGCTGATTATTATTTTGAATAAGTAATCACTTTGGTTGTCCGCAATGTTTTTATTATTCAAAGGTTGCCCTCTGTATATTAATATTTAGTTATTGGCTTGCAAATCGACCACTGCTACCTTTTTATGACTGATTAGCTTGTAATTGTAAACTAATTACTTTAAATAAAATGGACGGCAAACAAGAGGAAAAATTAATAGCTGCTTAATACGAAATATGTTATTCAAACGCATCCTGCCCCTAATTCCCTATCAATTATGGATTCGACTCAAATAATTTCCAGCTTTCGCAACATTTAAACAGTATAGTTAAGTTATAATCGTCTCTTCAATTTTAAAACATTTGTCACAAATTTTCGTATTTTTCGTAAGTCGCACTTGAATCATTACGTAGCATTTATGGATATATTAACTAAGTTACGTTAAAATTGAGAACGTCATGATTTTTTAATTCCTTTTATTTCGTCAACATATTGCCACATTGAAAATTCACGTCCCTAAAACCGGCGGCTCGTGGTCCTGACACTGAGAAGATCCATGTGGCCAAACGAACGGTTCTATCGCTCGCTTACCTAACTTATCAAAAAAAAAAAACAAGCGTAATGGAATCCTGGAAGAGGCTCTTCCCGCAATACTCATCAGTGAGTTTGCCCAGTACGGGCGGATCATGGGGGCAAAAGTGTCACCCGCGTCTGACTTCCTTAGGCCGCGAGCGCATGCGACCTACGGTCCGCGGCACACGCGCGCATTTTTTCCCAACCGGCTCGTCATTATTGCCCCGCGATACGCGATTGGTCACGCTTACCTTTGACATTGAAAAATCCAGGCGCGACGGCCAGGGAGCACACGGACACGCGCGCTCCCCCTCTACGCGGGCGCGTCGCGCGCGCACACAAGCGGACGGAGCGCGCGCGCGCGGCCTCGAGCGCGAAGAAAAAAAAAAAAGAACATGTGTACGTATATTGCATAAAGCCGAAAGCATCTTTTTACGCGGAGAGGAGGCGCCCGCAGCTTGTCCTTTGATCGCGCGCGCTCACCAAAGTCGCTCGTGTGCGCGCTCGCCGATGTATATATATATATATATACACACGTATATGCGGCTGCAACGCATTGGCGCGGAGCACGAGGCTGCGCGGCGGATATACATGCACGCGCGGCGGCGGCGGCGGCGGCCCCACCAGCCGGCAAGATTTTCGTGGCAACTTTGTCGGCGGGCTTGACGAGTGCAGGCGCGACGGGACGTAATTTAATCGAGCCGAACTCCGAGGCTCGATCGCTCGCGCGGCAAATTGCATCGGGAATTCGGATTCAATTAGTTTTGATGGTTTTATTGCCGCCAGGCCCCTTTGATGCGATTAACGCCGAGCGCCAAACTGTAAACAGCCTCGCCTCTCCGGCGAATGTCAAGTGCGTTGTTGTTTAAAATATAAAAAGAAAAAAAAAAGGGTTCGAAGACGCTTCGGCGCGTAATTTCCTTCTTTAATACTCTTCTGATCATATTTTGGTACGGATGAGTATCGAAATAAAACGCTTTTATTTTTAACGCGCTGTTTGTAAGCGCATGTTTGTATATGCGTTTTTTCTTTACCTAAAGCCTCGGCTTGCAGATTAATAAGCCGACTTTGTATTTAAAGCGAGCGAGAGGCCAAGTGTACGCAACGCTAACTAAAAGGAGTTTTCTCCGTGACACATATATATTTAGCCGAGCTCTTTTCGACCCGAAAGATAAGCCGCTAGAGCCGATATTGTAGACGAGGAAGTACAGGCCGCGGCGCATATTTCGCTACTCGCAACATTATTTTCGAGTAAACAATTTGTCCTTGCATGTGTTTTGAAAACGCTCGGACGACTCTGCGCGGCTCCGAGGCAGAGGCTCGCGAGTCGTCCGAAAAAGGCTTTAGAGCCGCGCGGGCGCTCGGGCCCATTGGCCGCACGTTGGATGTAGGGCCGCGATCGGCGCGGCGCATGTCGGTCCCGCGGATTTTCCCCCGGGGCCGCCCGCCGCCGGCTCGCTATCGCCCGGCGGACGATCCGAGCTACGTGTCAAGGACAATGCGATCCTTAAATTACGAATCCGCAACGGAATACCGCCTCGTAACCGTATATCCCGAAGCGTGAAAGCGAAGAAGCGCGCCGACGCCGGGCGAATTTCGCGGAAAGCCGTCGCGACCGGCTGCCGGCCGATTTTCTTTCTCACGCGGCCGCTGATGCATCCCCGCGGCTTCTGGGAACCGCGACCCAATGCCGCGGCGGGGACCGACGGCTCTTCGAATTACTGCCCCCCCCGGCCCCAGGGCAATAAAGCTGACCGGCCCCCGCGCGGGCTTATCTCCGGCCCTGCATCTCGACGGCGAGACGCCGTTCGCCGGGGGGTCTGCACTCGAGGTGAAATAGAAGAAAAAACCGGTCGAGCCGTCGAACTCGCGGATTCTCGAGTCAGGGGGGGGGGGGTCATGACTCGCGCGTCCCTGACCACCTGGCCTTGTCCTTGCCCCGGCGCGCGATCTCCTCGCGACCGCGCGGACTCGCGCGCCCCGGAACTCCTGGCCCGGCCACGTGTTCGCCCTTCTGCTCCGCGGGGGCTATTTCTGCCGCCGAAGACCGTCGCCCTGCCGCGCGCGCGTCCGCCTCAATCGCACGCTTGTTATTCAATCTACCGAATTGTGCCCCCGGCCTGTAGCAAAAACATAATGCCCTCGTTTGTTTTTTGAGGAATGTTTCGCGATCCTCGCCGGGGGACTATGTGCTTCCGACTGGACATATCCGAGTGCGAGTCCCTCGACGATTGGCCGGATATCGGATATTAACCATGCAGACGCACTCGGCCGGACCTCCAAATGAATATTCAGATGTGCTTCAGCAGAAACTCGAAATGTATTTTGCGCATTATCGTTTATTATACAGCTCCGATTACTTTAGATTTCTCTGTATAAAAAAGCATTATAAAGCCACTTTAAAATACGCGACGATTTTTGTCATGCTTACATTCAATAGTTAATTTTGGATTTGCAAATAATTTTAAAGATTGCATATAAATAGTATCGGCTAGTACCAAGGCCAACTTTGCAAATCAAGGTAACGTATACATATATACAAGTTTTGTTAAAATTATAAACATTTATAAAAGAAGTCTTGCAATAAATCAAAAAGCTGTTATATATATAAATTACTCACAAGTGGCTTCTAAATTTTATATTTATCTAAATATGTTATTATAATATCTAGATTTTTTGGTGAATTATGTAATAATTTAGCTTTTTAATCCAATAAAATAAATTTTAAAGAAAAGGTTAGCTGCATGACTCATTGATATGCCGCAGAAAAAATGTATAACCTTCGAAGCAAAATTTAAAAGGTTAAAGGTACGCAGATTTTTTAGACAATATAAAATATTTTGCATTGACTATACAATTGATACAAAACTAAAATTGTCAGCAATTTTCTTTTATCGTTATTCTATACATCTCATACACTCATAATTTATTAAAGTGCCTCAAGGTACGCTGTATACTTAGCAAATTTTTTACAATTAATGCATTTGAATAAAAAAGAAAAAAATCGACTGTATATTATGAAGGAGTATAAATATAAGTCATAGTAATACGAGTAACGAACGCAAAACAAGAGAAAATACGTCACTTTACTGGTTTTATTGCGCCCGTACCTACACATAAACGATTAGTAAATCCATGTGTGAGAATGGTATTTAAGTTTGCTAAGAACGAAGATTACAAAAAGATCAAATACTAATATATCTAATCAGCTATAAAAATCCATTTATACGCGGGCATATAAATTAAAAAAATATTTACAGACCTTTTCGTTTCCCAATTGAGCGCGGGCATGAAAAATATCTATATACCTAACGACTTCATCCTTTGCTCCGCGAGTGCCGATAAAGTTACTCACCATGAGGCTTTCAGCACTCAGGGCGATAAAGTCGTTTATCAAATGACTTCAGCCCCGAACCTCGCGGTTATAATAGTTCGTACGGCTCGCTCTCATTGGCGCGCGCCACGGCGCCCACAGTAAGAATCTTTCGAAGATCAAGAGCAACAACCTTGCCCAAGGATAAATGGCCCAGAGCTGATTGAACTCGGTCGTAAATGCCTCGTCACTAGATAGCCAGGAAGCATAACAAACGTCGCATGCGCGATCTAAGAATCGGAGGATTGAACGCAGCCGCGAATCGTGGAAAGTTCCGAGCGATTAGAAGTGCGCGCGACCGGGACATTCCGCCCCGGCGGGTTATCTTTGTCACCGATTAATATCCCCTGTTGCGAAACCGCCCGAAGGACTAGGTTACATAACCCCGCTAAATAACACTGCGAGCGCGCGGAATTCGCGCAGCCTCGAGACGGCGGAGGGCACGCGCAGACATCGGCCGACGTTGACGGGATTGCGTAACCTGCGCGCGGTCGGTTCATCGGGCGATAATCCTCCGGACCGTGCATTCCTCTCCGACACCGCGCCGACTGATTTTTTACTTTCCCAAAACACCCGCCAAAATCCCGCGAGGTGGCTCGAGCTCACGCGCAATCCGCGCGGACGAGCCGACTGATATCGGTTTTTGTCAAATCGACCAGTCGTTGCATCGCGAGGAAAGGAACTATATAGAGCAGAGTCGTAGGAGCTTCGTCATTTTCCCCGCGAGCGAGCGAGGAACGTGCGCGAAATACGTGTGCGCTACGTACCTCGTGTCCAGCGCTCACGTTGTTGACGGCTTCGAAAATATTGCCGCATTGTACTCGGGAATGTATATGCGCACTATATTATTCAGTGCTGTTATTTTTGTTTAATGAGAGTTTTACAAATTTTTTCAATCAAAAGGAAAGGCGCATGATGAAAATCTGATGTATCTCCCATAGATGCTACATTCAGTTAATCTTGAATGAAAACATCTTATTTTCTTTTAGATTTTGAGACATTCTGTTTGTCAATCTGTTTTTTTATTTCGAAATGTAGATGAAAAATTTTTTGTTAATTTTTTTCAAGGTCACTTTTTTATTTCGTTGTTGAGACGTTTCTTGTCGATGTGTTTATCGTCGCTCTTTGTTATTTCTAAAAAAGTACATATTTTAAAAAGATTTATACACATAATAAATAATAAAATTCATTTAGGTTATTGCAACGTAAATTTTAAACATTCAATTAAGTTCTTAAAGCGAGCAAATAACGTCATTATATTCTTAAGTATTGTCTGAAGCTCAAAAATTATCGAAATATGAATCTCCAAATTATAGCTTTAGTTTCCATACAGAATATAAACATAGTAATGTAAAAAAGCTTGTAGTATTTTAACCTTACACTTATATTTTTGAATAATAAATTTCCTTATTAACTCTTTAACTACAACAGAATAGACATTTTACGAACAGCTATCGAATAATGATATTTATTTTTTAATTCAAAACTTTGTTTATGAAATATTATTTTTCTTTTTAAAAGATCGAACAGCCTATTAAATAAATTAAGTAGTAATAACTATTCATGCATTTATTGGAACTGAAAATTTAGCTTAAGGAAGCCACGTGCCAATGAATTGGCAGCAGTTTTATAATAGGCTTATCACGAACAATTCTAGTGATTTTCGTTCTTGATAATCACGTAACGGGCAAACATTGAACATTTTTTTATTTCGTTTAATTTATTTGTCAATGTTTACTAATTAAAATTCTTTTTTATTGTCATTTATAACAATGGAGCAATTTTCTATTATACCTAATAACATTTGAAAAGTGATAATACACACTTTCCAATACATTGCGCGTTTCAAATAGAAAAATACGGTAGATATTTGGATACTGTCATAAACTCTGATAAAATCATAATCTGTTGAATCAGTTTTACTTTCAACTTTCTTCCTTATTGAAGTCTATTGGCATTTATTTGAAGTTACAATTTCTTTCGCAATCCATTGATGCCCCGGCTAGTATGATAAAAGGAAGGACTCTGGCAACGGATAAGCCTCGGGTTAAGCCAAGTGTCATATAAATTTATTTTTTCAACCGAACGGTTATCATTCAGAAGTTTAACGGTTTTCATAATGTTTCCGGATAACGTAGATATTAAAACTCATAAACGACTTTGAGTCGTAATACAAATTATCCTCTATCATTCAAGGAAATTGAGTAACTTATCTAAAGATTTTTTCATTTCCTCGTTGAATTTGCAAACCACTTACATATCCAAGGTTTGTCACGACAAAACATTCGTTTCTAATTGTTGTAGCGCAAACATGAGCCGCACACTGTAGCGCCTGTAGAAAGTATTGTTTTTTAATGTCCAAGAATATCCTCGAGGCACACATGGAAAAATTGAGACGCGCGACAAGCGCATTCTCGCGGATGACGCGCGATTGAAGCCGGCAATGTATGCGATCACAAGTGCGCAGGGGAAAATCATTAAGCGACCGCGGAGTGCACACCGTGACCTTGTCCTTGTGACGATTCCAATGCACGCGCTGTACGGCAGCGATCAGCAAGGAGTAAGGCGCTTCGATCTATCGCGGGTGAGGCTCAACGGGAAGAAGCAGCCACTCATCGCGCGCCGTGTTTCACCTACTAGTTGGCCGACGCTATGACCTGATATAGCGCGCTCGATGCGGAATGCAATTTGCTTGCGACTCAACGTCACTCTACTTGAAAATCTCGCGTATACACGTAAACTTAACTTCCTGGAAGGAGACGTCGCTTTATAGATAAAGGGGATTTTAAATTGTTCTAGCCGATAGAGAAGATTTTCCGATGACGCAAATCGACTGAGCATCGACTTTAGCGGAATTCTCAGAGTTTAGGCTACGATCTTACAAGATTAGTCTTTTGGATCACGAAAATGTTTGGTATTAAAATTAAATTACACGTTACATATCTCGCGTATATAAAATTTTTCATTCGGTTGAATCGTTCCTTCTAAAAAGCTGTTGAAAAGATATCTAAGTTGGAGTAGCAACTTTGTTACTTTTTCAACCTGACTCGCTTAATGAGAAAAAGATAAAAAAAATTCAAAACATTTGAAATGTGCAAATTAATTTTAATCTATTAAAGCATAATTTAGCAGAAACAATTTTTAATCATTATTTAATACATGTTTTAAACCAATTATGACGTTAGTTATATCCATGTTTTGGAATCATTCGTAAATACAATGTACATGTAACAACTGGAGTACCGCGAAACACTGAACGGATCATTAACAATGTTGTTAAAAAAGATTTATAACTATTCCTGTTGGACACACACGAGCTAAGACGTTTAACAAATAAATTAATTATATTTTAAAAAATTCGTCGTTTTCGAATGATATTTGTACGACGACTTTTGATTAAAAAGTGAAAGTAAAGTCGAAAAATATAATTACTTTTCCTGTGATTAATGAAAAGGTATACGGGTTAGTAAGCGTTGAAAGTAAGGAAAAGTATGGGTGAAATATTGAAGAAAATACAGGTCTTGCCAAAATGAAGCCGTTTTCACTTGGAGCTTGGAGTAGGTCACTAGCGTACAACACGAAACAATTAATCTTCGAGCTAATTAATCTCGAATAGACATTTGATTGCGTAGACACGTAAGGAAATTAGCTTTGCCATTCTGCATTTGTTGATTAGTATTCACAGCGACGTAAAGAGTCCGAAAGAAGTGAAATACAATGCCAAGAAGCAGTAAGAATAATAGAAGTTGGCCTGCAGACGAGTGCGCAATACAGGCGAGGTGGCAGCGGTAGGCGTTCAGCTACCGGGAAGATAAACTATCTAGCGAACGACAATGACTGTTAGGCGCGCACCTAGGAAGCGATTAAATCCGGGGCGTAAACACGTGCTGCGGCACAGCGGCGCTATCGGACGATTTTCAAGTTCAGCCGGGGGCCCCGCGCGCGGATCCAGGAAGGAAAAGCCGCCGCGGCGGGCCCGCGATCCGAGCCTCGCTCGAAGGTGAGCGCCTTGTTTTCCCGGCCTCGGCGTTTCCCGCGCGCGCGCGGCTTACGTCACGAGGTGAGCGCGCGCGCGCGCGCTCTCGCACACCTGCGCTCGCGCCGAGTTACCGTTCGAATTCCCAGGTGACGTCAGGGGCCGGGCCGCGAGCGCCGGGTTATCTCGGGCGCGAACGCCGGCGGCGGCGGGCCGATCGACCCGCGAGCGATCGATCGGCCCCGCGGCAACGGCCGCCGAGGGCAGATCGGCCCGAGGGCTCGCCGCTGTAATCGCGCGGCCCCTCCCGCCCGATAACGAGGGGAGATTACTCCCAAGGACAAGGTCGCGCGGCCCCGCGGCGGCCCAGGGCCGGGTCCCTCTTTGTCCGCGGCTCGGCTCCGCCCTCCCCCCGCTATCATTATCCCCGTCTCGAGTCGTTTCTCCCCCGTTCGTTTTTATCTCTCGGGGACGCGCGTATAATTCTCGGGCGGGCGCTCGCGCTGTGTCCCTCGCCCGGCGCCGATCCTCGCCTCCTCCCTTTCCTCCAATTACGCCTTATTTTTCGTGCGCGCCTCGCTCGGCCCGGAGTGCGTATTTGCACTGGGCTTGGGCCGCGGTCGGTTGGCCGTGCGCCGATCGCGAGGCCTGCCACTCCCGCGGCATCCTTGCCTTCGGCGCGATCGTAAAGCCCGCGCGCGGCCCTACTGCTCCGAGTGCGTGTACAGACGGGGAGCAAAAAACGGCCGACCGTTGAAGGCGCTGCCTTGTTCGGTTTGCCATGAATCTGATACGCGCACTCGGATGCCCGATCGCGTTCCGCCGATAATCTTATATTGCCCGCTTGGGGATAAATTCAGTTAATCCAATCTTCTGCTCATTTTCACTCGTAAGCAAAAATGTTGTTATCTCTACGTGTAGGAGCGCGCGTGGACTTCAATCAAACGATTGCAAGGTTGAGACTTCCAACTTCGCAATGTCAAAGATACAAGTTAGGAAATTGATCGTTAAAAAGAAGCTTTAGAAGGCATTAAACAATATCGTTGAAAAAGAAATACGTTACTAAACCTGCTCTATTGCTGTATTGAAAAATACCAATTCACTCTTATGCAGAGATATTTTTAAAAAGTGTCAATTACGCTGCAAAGCATCAAGCTCGCTTATATTTGTTAAAAAATATAAACTGATTAATCATTCCAGCTTTGTTAACTTTTAGCGTGTGCGCCATTTACTGCCTCGACCTATACAACTTATCCTCTATAGAGATACAGAAAAAAAATATATGTATATAATTATTTACTTCATTTGTCAACACAGTCTGTCAACTTATTTTGGCTGTTAAATCTATGATTCAAAGTCTTTAAATGGTATAGTGATCTAACGTACTGATCTACAGATCCAGTTACGTTATATTTTCTATAATCCCTGTCATTGGATATAGTAAATTTTAATAATCACTTTATTTGACTTTGCATTGAAAAGTGCAATTACAAATTGTAACAGGTACCGCGTGCGCTACAATGGATTCGATGTCAATGAAATAATAAGAGAAACCTTTTTGCATTATTTTCTTCTCGGAAACATTAGCCTACGAAGTGCTGGCACACGCATGGACATAATTTCATTAAGATGATAGCCCATCATCGAGACTCTGCGAATTAAGTTGTGATCGGCTACAGTGTAGTTATTGCTTCGTGCTAAGTACATACGCTAATGGACAGGATAACGCTCGGTGTAGATCACGCGAGTGTAATGTATTATACTTGGTATTGGGCCCATTTAGCAAACTAGTATGTGCACTTAAATATTCAAAACACAATTAAAAATAAAGTACACGCAAGGTTATTTAACTTTTACCTTCAGAGAGGAAAACTTGATAGGAAAAAGATATTTAGTGTGTCGCAGGCCTCGAAGGAACACACTCGATAAACAACATAAACGACTATAAATTATAATCTATAGGAATTCGATTAAGTTGACGAGCTCCTACGTATAGCTTCTTATCTGGCATTGTAGACAGTTCCAACAATACCATTCTCAATGCACAGACGTAGCTTCAGCCGCGCTGAACGTACACGAAGGAACATCCGCTCGATCCGCGATCCTGGCGCTCGACCGCGCGCGCGGACTATTTCTAGAGAAGCGGAAAAATATTTTGGAAGGCTGCTCTTTCTTGAGCGTCGCGCAATCCGCTTTCAAGGAGACGGGCGCGCGCGCGCGCGCGAGCCGCCTCCGATAAACAGGCTGCACCGGCGCGCGCGCGCGCGCGTCTCCCCGTGCATGTACGCGTTGCGCAACTCCTTTGAGCAACAATGTTTGAAAAATTGAGGAGTTTCGCAAAGCTCGGGCGCTTGCAAAATGGGAAAAAGAAAAAAAAAAGAAAAAAAAAATTGGTTCAGGGCCAGGCCCACGCGGCTTATCTCAACCTGGTCAAAGCGCACGTGCGCGCGCGCGCTGCACACATGCACATCGGCCGTTGCAAAAGCCCGCGGCGCGAGAGGGAGAGAGAGAGAGAGAGATGTGGCGGCCGACCCCCGCGGGTCCTCGCGAGCGCAGCCCAGAGGAGCCGGCGAGCTTGCGGAGCTTGCGCCCGGTGGAGCGCACGCGCCGCCCGCGAATATAGAAAAAGCCCCCGCGGGCGGAAGTTGCGCGAGGCGCGCGTGTCCCCGAGCTGCGCCCGAGCCCTAGACGGCGCCGATCGGGCGTGTATATCGGCTCCTGGCGCGGGCCTCGATATTATAGCGCGCCTCTAAATAAATTATTAATAAGCGCCAGCGGCGGCGACCTCCAAATCTCCCGATGCAGTGCCTCTTTTGTGTGTTTACCGTTCGAAAGAGTTGACCTCACGCTTTAATCTCTGACTCATCACCTTCGGCCGTAAACAATATTGTAATTTTAAACATTTTCGAAATATCGGCAGTTGCTGTTGCAGCACGCGAGAGCGAAAGTATCGCGCTCCTCCTTTTCCTCGCTCACGTTTTATCCGATATGCAACTTTTCGAATTCATTCGGCATTATTGTTGCACGATACCGGGGCGAAATTCCGGCTCTCTATTGGCCTCGCGCTCGCGTCAGCCGGCACCTGCCAAGTCTATCTTCTTTATACTTCGTGCACCTTGTTGCGCGCGTAGATAGCCGAATACTTGAATCTTGCGGTTTAAGTGGTACTACGCCAGTGGCAATTCACGAGATAACAATTTAAATGGATATCGCATTTACTATTGGGTATTTTAAGGAAGATAACGAATCTCGCTGTATCCATTCAATATTGACGCGATAAAACGTCTACAAATAATTATTCCTTGGTGCATCGTTCGAGAATTAACCGCTTATTATACATTTGCGTTCTTTTTCTCATTTTGCACGCGTGACATTAGCCTCTTTCTCGGGAAACAGGAGCTGCATCAACGCAACCACAAGACGTCGTTCAGGAAATAAGGATTTTTGTCCAATTTACTACGTGACTCCGTATCGGTATGTTCAAACGAATACGACCTTCGCCTCGAGGGCATGTCAATCGCCCAGTCCATCCCTTGATGAAGCGCTTGAGGCTTTCGCGGTTTACCGAAGTGCGCTCGCCTCATTGAAGCGGATTTGTCTGCACTCGAACGGTCAATTTAATCGTCAGCGCCGTCCTTTTCGTAGCTCCTATATGCGGTGTGTACATACAATCATTGAAACTTCTGACTAAGCATCCGGTGATTAATCAGTACAAAAAGCTTTTATTGCCTCGATAACAAACGTCAAGGTATTAACAATTTTTAACACTTTTATGCTCCTTCCGCGCACCCAAACTGACTCAAAACGCCAATTTATTGTTGACAAATATTTTTCAACATTTCTCTTGTCTCAAGCGGGTTGAACGAAAACTTATTGCTTCTTGGCAATTGAGTTAAAAATGTAGTGAATCACTACTTGTAGTCAATTGATAAGATGATACACGAAAAATCCAAGGATTACTTTATACGTATGCCCCCTATCTTTGCCAGGTGATTATGTTGCTTTTTTTTAGTTCTCTGATTGAATATGTCACTAATATAATATGATTATTGTTTTAACTGATTTTTGACAAGTAAGTGTTTGATTCATACCCGATATTATACACTACTGTAGTGTCTTATGATTCTAATATTATCAAACATTGTTAGTCCGAAAAAATACTGTATTATTATTTTATCAAGCAATATTTTTATATCACATTTTTCATATTTATTTATTGAGGTTTGTACGAATTATGTCTACTTGATTTTGTTCGTTCTTTCTATGTGGAATCTATAACGTGTATCGAGAAATGTATACTATTTTGGATTTAATTTACTCTTGTCTATCGATTTAGTTTCACCACCATGTGTTCTAATATTTTAAGTGTATATTATTTCTTAGAGGCAGTATGTTACACTATATAATGGGGTATCCTAATGTATTTTATATAAATAACATATAATTATTGTTTTTGTGCCTTGCATAAACTAATTTACCTATTTCATAAAAATTATATTTAAGATTTTAATCTTTTTGTTACAGTACATTTATCACAAGATCGATTATGGGTATTAGCGCTTTCCTCGGATTATTTTCTGAGTTGATTTTAGCTAAGTTACTTGTACGTACAAGTACTTGTTTTATATGCAATGTATACAGTAATTATTAGATATATTTGAGGTATTTCATATCATTCTTAAATTATTGCAAAAAGTAACTGGTACTAATATTGGTTCAGCTATTACCTAGAAAATTCGGCCAAATAAACATAGTTGAGGGACTACAATGTTTTGCATAAACTGATCAGCTTGTAAAATTGTACATGTAATTAATAAGAATTAATAAGAGTCTAGATTCTCGTAAAACGTTTTAACGAGGTCATGTTTGTAATAGAACAATAGTTCAAGTACACGAGTTAATCTGATATTGAAATGGCAAACAAAACTGTGAAACATAATTAGCAACCTTTATTTGGCATTAACAGAAATTTTAGTTTCAAACATGTTTTAACGCGTAATCGGCTAAAATGAAAATGTAATTTTATCAAATTATTTTAACTCGGCACTCTTATAATAATACATACATGTATAATGTACTGGTATAATATACTTGGTAAAAAGTTGAATTATATCGAAGGCCATTGATAACGATATTATGTTTCTTCACAGTAGCTTTAATAAATCAAACATTAATCTTATAGTTATTTGCTCACCAAATACCTGAAGTATAACTTGGTACAACAATGCTAGCGTCGCCTGTAAAGGCATCTCTAACAACTACGCGTCTTCCTTTTCGGCTTTAATCGGTATTCGCTCGTTAAAAAAATAGCAATGTATAAATCATTGGGTCAGACGCATTGTAAGCGGCCAAGTCGTATTTGTTCCCACAGAACAAATATTAACATCGGCGCGCTGCTCGGCCTCCCCCGCCGGCTCCCTTGTGCCCCCGCGGAGCGAGGGGGGCGCGAGGTGATTGGCGCCCGGGCGGCGCGGGCGAATCGGCTGGAGCGAGGGCCGCGCGCTCGCCGGGACAGGGGGCTCGGTAACTTGGCGACGCCTCGGCAGATAATCCCGGGCGGGTTGCGCAACCGGCGGAGCCCTCCTCCCGCCCCCCCCGCCTCCCCCCGCGGGGCGCCCCATCGATCCCCGCAGACGGTGTCCGCCTCCCTCCAGCCCCTCCGCATCCGGGATCGCCCGGCGTTTCGCGCGTCGGCGTCGCCGCCGGTTGCCCGGCTGACCTTGCGCGATTCCGGCGAACGCTAATAATAAATACGCGAGCGGTCGTTTACTCAATACACTTACGCGCGCCGTCGGCGAGTCTCCCGCACGTGCCGCCGCCGATGCCGCGAAGCCGCTAAGTGCTCCGTCTTTTTTACGCCGAGTCAAGGCCGCCGATGATCGCCCGCCGCCTCCCCCTCGTCCTCCTCGGCGCGGATTCCTGCGCGTGGGGCAGAAAAGGACGGGCGAGGCTGCTGGCGCGGGCTCGGTAGCTTCTTCTGTCTCTCGGCTCGCTCGCCGGCCGGCCCGACCCCCGCCCCCCCCCCCGCCCCGCGTGTGGGCGGCGGCTATGGGAAAGGGCGACGGCTGGTGCCGCGAGCGGCTCCATGGGATTAGGCGCGTGCGCCCGCGCGATTAGACCTCGGGTCAAAGTCTCTTTTAATGAGATTCGAGGCGAGCCGAGCCGCTGTGGGGGGACCACTTTGTCAGAGGGCAAATACGCACGATAAGCATTGTTTGACAGTTGCTTTATTGGTCATTAGAACAGGTGTCCCGAGGATGTGGCTTATTGTCCTGGCCAAGTACGCTCGATTAACCATTGTTTAACGACTCGTCATTCTTTCCGATCGCTTGTGACCTTTATCGCCCCTAATCGATTGATAGATAACTTATACTCACGTAGGCTGGAAAGTTTTTCGCTCGCCAAATATTCAAAAGCCACATCAACCTTCGTTTGCTTCGTTTTCTTTATTCTATTTGCCGAAATTTAGAAGTATAATCGCGCGCTGAACGAAAAATCTACATTTCACCGGACTGAGCATGAATTTGATTGGGCTCGGCAACTGATGACATTGAGTCACATGTTTAAGAATTTATAATATTATGTGAACATAATCGTTTATTTTTAGTCGGCCGACCTTCGAATTTGATGTAACGTGCTGCAAAAGTGACACTAATGATTGGTACAATTTCCCTTTAAACAATACTTTCCCCGAATTGTTTATTATGCATTTGGTGCGTGTATACTCAAACTTAAAATTTATAAGCCAAATGTCTCGCAATACCTTTGTAATGAAGCTTCTGATTACTTAAACGTCCTTCGAAAAATTCATGAAATCGCTTTTGGGGGCATGCAGATCAGATTTTATTTCATCGATAAAACTCTATATAAATTAATAAATTAATCAGCCAACTAAGAAGGAAGCACAACACTGATTAAAAATTAAAATTTCCAACTGTTTTTAGACAATATTTCCTTCTATGGATGTTAAAAATAGTTATGAAATTAAAAATACGCCTCGCTCGAAACGCTTCGATTTACCTTTTGCCTCTATTTGAGCACAGTGCGAGCTGTGTGCACAATTTCTTTTTCGATCGATATCCGCAAGAGTATCGAGTAGTAAGTTGTACTCTCGGCGCTATCGGGCATCTTTTAATACCCCGCACGTTCGTAGAGAAAGGTGTACTGTTGGCAAGGTATACGCGCTATCATCGCGCTATTACGCCAAACCTCTCAGGCTGCTCTACTTTTTTTTCCTTCGCTGAGTATTACATTTGTGCACGTGTTCGCGGTTATGTTATATATATGTGAGGGAGTCGGCGTGTCGCGTAGGAGCGTTGTTGGCTCGAAGAAAATATTGGTTGGCCTCAAAGTCAGCACTCGTGGATCCGATTATGCATTATTGTAATGAAGCGTATAGCCGAAGGTGATTCATCCGAGGCGATGGAAATAGCTTTCACGAAATGCTACTGGGCGCTGGAAGCTCTAGTTCTTTGAGGCTACGGCTACTTTGCGCCCCGTCGCCTCGTTGGGAGAGTTCGAGCGGTTTTGCATGGTTATAAATGGCATTCGGAGGAGCTGCCGATGCCTTTCGTCTCACTCGAGCCGAAGGTGGAAAAAAGAATTCATTCCTCGTCACTGGTAGAAATAATAAATGCTGGAAAAGAATGGAAACCAGGAAGAATAAGCGCTGCCAACGTTATAGTATTGATACATAGTAACAATTATAAATAGCGATGAATAGCGAGTAACGCGCGACCAAGCATGCGACCTTTAATTTTGAAAAATAATCTTATTTCCAATAGTATTGAGGAAGTATTTTTTCACTTAAAACTTAAATCATAAATATTGAAATTGTAGTTAAAAGGTCACGTTCGTATTAAATCAAAGTGACAATTCTAAAAAACAGATGCAAACCAAAATAATTAAATGTATCTTGGTATAAAAAAGTGACACGGTATTTTTGAGTTTGTTGCATTTCAAAGTCGTAATGAATGTTGACAATTAATATTCATCGAGGTTATCGGTACAATCATTTTCAAGGTCGAGTCAATTTCAAAATTATCAGGCACCTTTGCATACATTAATGAAACGAATTGAAGAAACACGAGTCTACTTCAAGCGGTCGTTTGAAAACTTGAAAACCGGCGTTGCTACATAAGCTGTACAAACTTATATATAGATATACGTATATAACTTCAGGCGCAAAGGCGCTTGTATTTGGGCGCGTGGGCCGAGCGGGCGAATCGGCACTCAAAAACAAAGTGTATGAAAAGGCCGTTGAAGCCAATCGAAGACTGGCGCACTGGTACAATAGGAGGGACGAGCCGCCGGCCTCGGATTCGCCGAACTCCCTCATCCCCGGGCCGAAAGTGCCCCAGGCTCTCGAGAGCAGTATACTCGCTATCGTTATCATTATAGGCGGCCCAAGGACGGCGGCCAGCCAGAGAGAGAGAGAGAGAGAGCTCCGAACGGGAGGAGGCGCGTCATCGGCCGGCAGACGGGCCTACATGTACACATGTACGCGCATTCGTGTAACCCTCTCCCGCACGCGCGCTCCTGTGTCGGCCGCGATAAGGAGGTGCGTGCTTCACATGTGGGTCCCCGTCCCCGCGGCGCTCGGCGGATCCGCCCGGGAGCCCGTTTCGCGCGTGGCCTCCCTCTACCCGGGCGCTGCCGATAAGCGGGGCTTATCCCTCCTTTCTACGGAGAAATTTCGATAGCGCGCTATCGCGGCCTTGAAATTTCGCACGGCTCCCCCGGCTCGGAGAGCCACTCCCGCGTGTTTTCGCCAAGCTACTTGCGTGATCGCCTCCCGATTGCGTGTCCGACTCGAGCACCCAAGACCTATAGAATTGGTAGGCCGAGCCGCTCGTGCCAACATGTTATCATGCTTAGTGACACGGGGGTTCTTCGGGGGTTTTGCGGAAAGCGACCTTTATTACTTCAATGCGGAAACTTTTCGGCCCAAGTTTTGCCCGCGAGCTACGCTGCCTATACTACGTTGACTACGTGTAATTTACCGTGAATTTCAGGGAATCCTTTAGCTGGGTTAAAATATTACGTCCATTAACGGAAAGCCGCAGCTTTCTGTCTTGGCATCGTTATTCCCCGGCTATAGTTACTCTTACGCCATAATATTCTTTGTTCAATTCTAATTGAGTGCTATACCCTAATCCAAAGTCCATACAAAACATCTCATTTCTTCGGCATAACGATCGGAATTCGACAATCGATTAAAAAAAACTCTATTCTTTTATCTAAAGAACAGAATTTCGAATTAATTAATTAACACTTGACTAATTAATCAGTTAAGAACTGAAATAAGTCATTGGTTTGATGAATGCCCACTAATCGCACATCGGAATTACAATTAGAATTAGAATTATATTTATTAATCTGATCGTCGATCCTTGTTCTAGATCATCCACGAGGCCAGCCAGACAGGAAGTACCTCGAAAAGCAGGCAGAGACGGCGGATTTATCGAAGATTTTCAACAAATTGTTGGATACGAAAATGTGATTCTGAATTAGAGCCTGAAATCGAGCCTATAAAATCATAGATTGGCCATAAAAGTATCGATAACAATGACGTTCGTGGAAAGGCCGCTACGTCCCTTGCTCTACATAATTGTCCGATCGGGAAGGGCGAAGAATCACTGCGGTGATGATTGGCAGCGTGAATAATCGACTCGGTCCCTCTTGTGAAAGCATCGGGCGATCGGCGGTCCGGTGGCCGGCGGCGCCCGCGGCGACGACCAGCCCCGGGAGATAATTCACGGAATAACGGAGCCGGGAGCGCGAGACCGTGACCGGGAGACCGGCGGCCTTGAACCCACCGGCCGAGGGCCCCTTGCCGCTCGGCCGAGCGAGTTTCGCGGGTGGCTTGCCGCGAGCCGGCCGATTTGCGAGCAATGCATAAATATCGTTGGTAAAGTGGAATGACCGGGAGCGAGGCGGCCGGCGCACAGGGTCCGGGATCCCAGGCGGGGTCGACCGTTGCGCAGCCGGGGTCGGGGAACCCCCGGCGAGCGTATATATATATATAGCGTGCACCGGCGATCGATGAGCCGAGTGCCGGGGAGCACGCGAGGCGCGAGGCGCGCCCAACCTGTTGAGCCGACCTCCTCCGCGGAGCTTGCGGCCCGCGTGGGTGCAACGACTTCCCGCGCGGCCGCGACGCCGCGCTTTATTAAGCGGCGCTCCGATTCACTCGGGGCGGGACGCCTCGGGATCGTTCGACACTAGCGGCCGACTTGCCTCGCGGGACCGCCTGAGTCACTCGGTATACTCGCCGCGCGTCCGCTCGATTTTTCCTGCTGAAGCGCCGCGGCTGACAAAAGCCCGCTTATCAACTGCCGCGGCTTGGTTAACCAGAAGCCGATGTAGTCGTAGATCGACACGCTTTCCTGTGTACACGTGCCAACGGCTCGCGCTCTGCTAATTGAGTCACGCTTTGAGGCTGCGGCACTTGAGCTTACTGGAAATTTCACTAATAGTACGCTGTCAAGCTTTCATCGATTCGATACATGGTCTAATGCCACTGAGCTACTCGGTCAACCTTTGTGCATTTACCAAAAGAAAATTGATCGTATATTAATGATTTGCGTAACTTTACAGTTTTTCCCACTGCTCGGAAACTGGTTGTCCAAAGTTGACTCTGCGGCTAGTACGTCTTTAATTAGATTGGGATAAAATAAATTGAAGCTAAATATAATAACTCCATCGCTAGTCTCGGCAGTAGAATGAATTTCGCAACGGTTTTAATTTTAATAATATTAAAAATACATTGGTAATATATTTATTAAAATACATAGCTTACGACAAAACTAAATTTGGTTTTTTGTTTGCATATATACGTGGTGGAGCAGACTCGCGCTACTAGCGCCAGGTGTCGAGCCGTGCCTAACCTTTCTCGCAAGTGCCAAAACGGATGGTCAGTTGATAGATAAGACTGCACAACTCTCTCCACGGACGATGCGCCTCACTGGTGAGTCCAGTCGCGGTAACCCTGGGCCGAAAAGTTCACAGCTCGTTCCATTAGATATATCAAATTTATGTATTCTGTACGAAAGAGAAGTCAAAGGAAAAGTCGAGATGAATCATTGATACGACCTAGGTTTATAATTATAGTCTGGAAACGCGGAGATAAAATGTCCCATCGGAGTTTCAATAATAGCGACACGTTTACTAATTCGAGATAGCGCAATAACGATATTCCGTCCCGCAGAGCCGTCCAGGAAATTCACGTGCCGTTCTTTTGGTGAAAATCCGTATGCAAGGACAATAATACTGGGCGACTGATTAGCCGAGTGGGCACGTGGGTCGCCCATGAAAAATTCAAGGGGCGGGGGTAAACGTTGGCGGCGGCAGAGCGGGTATATCTTTAAAGCCGGGGAATCGAGACGTTTTTAGGACGGTACATCGCGGATGTGTCTGATCGATCGGTGCTAATGAACTTTGTAAGAAAAAGCTATTGTTATCGCTGTAAGCGCGCGCGAGCCAGTGTAATAAAGAGCCGGCGCGGAGGAGGAAAAAGGAGGCCGTCGGCGGCGACGCGCGCCGCTGTCCAAATTGACGAGCGCTTAATTCGGCCGGCGGGAATAGATAGGTCCCCCTTAACCGAGGTGATCCAATTGATCGGGCGCGGGGGCCGAGCGCCGCGGCCGGCGACAAAGCCCGGCAGCTCCCCGCTAACGGGGGCATTGACCGCGCGCGGGCGAGGCGGCGGCGGCGGCGGCTTATCGGGTCGCGGCCGGGGCGCCGATTGTCGCGCGCTGCAGGAATGCGCGCGCGGCCGATACGCCGTTTGCCGGGCGTAACGGGAGACGCGTCGGCGTTACGTAGCCTCCCAACCCCGGTGCGCTACGCACCAAAGAGCCAAGGATGATCCCCGGGCCAAGGGCTTACGTATACGTCGGCGGGCTCCCCGGGAAGCCACGGGAGGAAGCGTCAACGGTGGAATACTATACGCGTATTGGAGCCGGTGGGCCGGCCGCGGGCGCTTTTTCGTCATGTGTGCCGGGAGGTCAATCGCCCAACATGGAGCTCACGCGCTCGCGTAACCCACGGCGTTACGTAAACGCGAAATATATTTCTACGAGGCACGTGCTCGTCAATATTCGGCGGCCTCGTTTTATCACCTGCTTCATTAAAAAAAAAAAGGAAAAAAAAAAACTGAACCGTGTACAGTTTGACGAATAAGTAGCCGCTGGTGAATCGATTATAGCCAGGGGAAGTGGCCGGCTGCGAGCGAGTCGCCCCGGCTAGATACGCTATATTAGTTCGTCTTCTACACGGTACTGTTTGTTTTTAAGATTTTTATGGAGATCCTCGTGATTACGGGCCCGCTCTGATTTAATCAGGGTTTATTACGCCGATTAAGATTTTATCGGCCGGAGCCGGCTTTTCCACGTTATTTTCCTATAAGACTATCGGGGATCGAGCGACTTTGAACGATATACGGGACACGGAGCCTCGCGGTCGCCGCCGAAAGCCTTGTAAAAACACTTTCACACCGAGTCATCTCTTCTGCTCGAGGATGGCCGTCGTGACAAATGGTACGTTTGCGCGGCGCTTGCACCGGGAGGCGGCGGACTCACAAAGCCCGAGTGTAAGAGTCGTGAAACGGCCGGTCGAGCGGGACAAAAGACGATCCCCGGGAAAGAAAGACCGGGGAAGAAATCCTCGGAGCGCGTATAGATGCAAGTGCGCGCAACGAGCGTCCGGCGGAGCGGGTGCATATCGTTCTGATTTTGAGCCTCGCTTTCTCTTTCCTCGGCGAGCGCCGGCGGTAAACACGCAATATCTAAACAATTGGGAGAGCGCGCGCGGAGGAGTAGCCGCGCACCGAGGGGGCCGGGCGGGACGGGAGGAGGGGGGGGCGGGTCGGCGGCTGCGGCGCGTGTCAACGGCCTGCTCACTATTCAGCGCAAGTGCCGCGCGCGCACTTTGCGGCTCGGCCGGGGCCGGCGGGGGCGGCCGCGCCGAGCGGAGCACCCGGGGTCGTTGCCTCCGCGGCCGACATCTCCGCCGGCCCGCGCTCCAGTTGGCGCCGCGCAGCCGCGGGGAAAGCCGAGCGGCGGAGCCCGCGTCTCGGGCCGCCGGCCGCCGGTCAAAACAACCGGAGGCTGCGCGCACCGCCCCCCCGCCACCAGAGTCCATCCTCCCGGGCTTGCCCGAACCACCGCCGGTTTCCTCCGCTCCCGGGGCGAGCGTCCCGGGCAAGCCGCCGGCCCGGCTTATCTCGGCGGCGCGCCCGAAATAAGCCGCGGGGCCGCCCCACCCGGAAGAGTCTAGGCGCCGGCGGCGGCGTTGCGTAAGCCCGTCGCGTCCCCTTCGGGGCTCGTCCTGCGCGGGCGCTCCTGCCCGTCTGGTGCTCTCGGCCGCCCGGGGAGCCGAGGCCGTCTGGCCTGCCGCGCCGAGGGCGAGTCTGACCCAATAGGGGGGCAGTCACCTCTGGGCCGATCGCGCTCACGTTCCACCAGCGGCGCCGCCTGCGGCTAGATACCGAGAGCGGCCCTCTCCGCTCACCGGCGAGCCGCTCCCGCTACTCTGTATTGTGCGTGCGCCCGCTGCGCGCTAACCCGCGCTATTTCTATCTCCGGCCGGCTGTTCATTGATCCCGCGGCCGGAGCCCCGATCTCTCCGCGCGACGCCCCCAGCCCTTGAGGAAGACGCGCGCCGAGCCAGCCCAAGAGCCGACCGCCGCGGCGCTTTGCCTCTGCCGGTGGGTGGAAAAGGCAAAGGCCGCTCGGGGGATCGAATCGACGGCCGGTGGTAACGGCGCGGAGAGACACTCGGCCCGGGCGCTTCCCGCTCCTTTCACGGCTCTATCCCCCCGCCGGCGTAATTGGCTCCCGCGCGATCCGCACGCATCTGGGACACGCGCCGAGCGAGCGAGCCGCTCCCGTGGGACAGCCGCCGCTGCCTCTCTCTCTCTCTATATATATATACGTGCGTGCGCGCACCTGGGGCGAGTGAACTCGCGCGGCCGAGCCCGACTACTGTTAGGATTCGCGGGCCCATTGTCTCGGCCCAAGGCTGCGCCCGAGCGCCGGCCTCGGATTCCTCCCGCTCGGCCGCCCGCGGAGGGAATCACGTCCGCTCGCCCAGGAGGTTTCGGCGCCGATCAACCGGCCTTGCGGCCGTCGCGCCCGGAACGACGCCCGGAAGTCTCGCTGACCCTGCGGCTATAAGCGTCGAGGGGGCTATGCGAACGAAACAAAAAAAAAAAACCCCTTTCTGCGTGGAAAAATGGATCGATTTGTGGGAAGGCGACGCCTTCCATCCAAGACGTAAAAGCTTCCCCCGGCCCCGGCGCACTCGGGCGCACGGCTCGCCGTACGGTAAACCGAATGGCACTCGCTAATTGTTGCCGAGTGCGCGGCGCTTCCTCTAATCAACCGACTGGCTAATATACCGCGTGAAAATACTCGTCAGCTTGTTTACTCATCTCGGGCTTGTAGAAGAAAAAAAAAAGTGTCGTACTCTCGTGTTTACGCTCTTGCTTCCGATTAAAGTCTCATTAATAGACGGTCTATTGGGGCCCGGCCAACGGTCGAATCTAAATGACGCATTACCGCGAACTCTAAACGATCGGCTATCCATTAAGAGGATTATAGAGCGTCACACTCGCGGGCACAAATATAGCGGATTATTTTTAGTCGATCTAGCGTCCACCGCGGGGGGGGAGACGAGGACTCCGTGTCGGCGAGACACAAAGGGCATCGGGCGCGGTGCGCACGCAATTAACGTGCCAGTGAACCTCGCGGGATGCAGAGGCGCCTCGGGGCAAGGGACGCGACGCCAGATCGGCAGATTGGCCTTTTTCCCAAGCAGCCGATATCTCCGACCGCGCGGCTAGAAATAGCGGCGATAACGAGGCTCGGTCGAGTTAGTCGGCTATTAAAGCGCCGGGGGACGGTCGATATGATCCGCGGGCAACCGGTGCAGCGGGGACGCGCCCGTATACACGTATTTCGGGGCGGCAGTCGGTTAGCGGGCGGTCGCTATCGGCCCAGCAATTGAATAAGCCGCAGCGGAGGCTGGGCGGCGGGGCCGCTGACCCCGCCGCCCGCGCCGACGGAAATAAGCCGCGCGCGCGCGCGGCCCGAAATGAAGCTCGGGCGGGCCGTGCATTATTTAAAGCGCGCGCTCGGCTCGGCTCGGCGGCCCTCGGGGTGGCTTGGGTTCGATCGGGCCGCTTATCGCCGGGGCCAACGGCCGGGGGGTCCCCGGGGCGCCTATTTCGAGGCCGGGGCTAACTGGGCCGCGGGCCCGGAAGCCGCCCGAGGTCGGCCCAAGCGATCGCTATTCCCGGCCGCGAGCGCCCGAGCCGCGCACCTGCGCCAGTCCGCTAGCCGGCCGGCGTGTATATATATAGCGCGGGCGCGCGGGGGACCGTTAGCGAGGCGCCGCTCCCACCGGCTCTCTTTCTAGGGCCTCCAAGTTTGCGCGCTAGGGGCAACGACTCCCGAGCCGAGCGCCGATCCTCCCGCCGCTTTGTTTTCCCCGGCGCCTCGGGGGCCCGATACCCGAGTGCCGTCCGATGGCTCGGCGCGTGCGATCGGCTCCGCCCATCCCGGCTCGTCGTCCCCGAGCGCTCCTTTCCTCGCGTACGCGTCCCCGGCGGGGAGAGTCGGGGGGAGAGTAAGGTCTCGATCGGCGGACTCGCGAGGAAAGCCCGGCAGCCGGAGGATTCGGCCGATTTGTGGGTCGATCGGGAGCGCCGGGAGGACGCGGCTCGCGCGGCTGGCGCAACGCGCGCCTCGGTTCAACGACCCGGCGTCGCGGCCGCCGCCGCCGCCGCCGCCGCCGCACGAAATTTCATAAGTCGTCACGCTCCGAGTCATTAAGGTCGTTACGTCGAGAGGCGGATGTCGAAAGATTCGGCTCGGTCTTCTCCGCGAGCGGGCGCTGCACCCGCGGCCGGGCCCGGCTGCTCCATTAGAGGCCGCCTAATGCGTCCACCGGCCGAAAGTGAAAGGGAATGCGGGTAGTAGCCTCACTTTTCCCGGGCCCGAGAGCCGCTCGGTTTTTTCGCCCGGCCCATCGGAGGCCCAGAGCGCGGCTCCTCCCGGCCCCCGACGCCCGTCTATTCTCATCGACCCGTGGCCCCCGCCCCCCTTGTGTATTTGTTTATCCGGGAATCGCGGCCGGGATTTATATTTAAATCCCCGCCATTGGCAGTTGCCAGCCGAGGCATTGTTGATCGCAGCCCCCGCGGCGACCACCCAAAATATACCTCGAGTGTGCACGGCCCCAAGGTTAATGAAAGGATGACCGCGGCGAGGCGCTCCGCGGCGCGCACCTCGCGCCCGGCCCCCAAAAATCTACGAGACCCGACCTCACGGTATTCGGAGCGGGCGGGAGGCCTTCGGATTAAATAAAATCGACCTTCCCCAAAGCAGAAGCCGGCTGCCGGGGGGAGCTTGCGCAAGCGGTTAATAAGCGCTAGCGCCGCCGATGCGACGCGACCCGACGATGGCCCTCGAGACGCGGCCCAACCGACCCCCCACCCCACCCCAGCGGAGCCCCGGTCGGAGGCACTCGGCCTGCAACTCGCTCGGATAACGAGCGCCGTGCAAACATGTTTTGACGCTCGCGGCGCGTATGTAGCCTCGGCCAATTGAGTTTCCGTGAAAAACAGCCGATCGGCCGCCGCGGCGCAATAACTCCCCGAGCCCGCCAACTGGGTAACGCCCGGGCGGCGATCTTCCGGAGCCCCCGCGAACCGTCGCTTCCGGGGGCCGGAAGCGGACGGCCGGGGAGTCGGAGACTCACCGGCGGCCCGCGGCCCGTCGCGGGCCCAGGGCGCCCGGCTTCCGAGAGCGATTGTGACATTCCCCCGGTGCTGAAAGCGCGCCTCGTGCCTCGGGGGGGTCAAGCACTCGTGATTTACGCTCCCGAGGCCAGTTGGCCGAGTAGGAGCCGCCGCGGCAGGTAACCGCCTCGGCTTCCGAGAACCTCCTCGCCATGGCGCCGGGATTATATATTTATCAAGCGATGATATCCGCCGGGAATCGTCCGCGCGCGCCGCTAATTTACGACGTCTGCTAATTCGAAGAGAGGGACCGACGCGTGTGATGAGCGGCGCGACCACGCCAAGGCCTTTGTTCGTCGGATCCGAGCGTATCACACACAGACACACGCTCACGGGGAACACACGTGTGCACGAGGAGCAAGGTCTAGCCGTTGAGCCGCTCGGGCGGAAGCCCGGCTGACTTTTCTTTTTTTTTTATTTTTCCCCCCGGCGCTCCCGTCGCTTTCCACGACGGAAGCCGGAAAGCTCGGCGGCCTTGGGTCCCTTCGCCGCGGCCGATCGCCCCGAGGACCCGCGGCTTTCCCGGGCGCGGGCAACTGCGCCGCGCGCGTAACGTCGGGCTTTATCGGGCCCGCCGCGCGCGCTACAACGCGGCTGATCTTGAACCCGAGCGTTCACACCCGCGCCACGGCCGCGCGTCCGTATATCCACACGAATCGGCCGATAGTGCGACGCCGCCGAAGGCTAATTCGATAATGGAGGCCGCCGCGAGCATCTTCCCGCGGCGGCCTTGCGGGCACGCGCGCCGGTGGCCGCCCTCTTCTTCCGCCCGCGGCGGCCTCCCGAAAAGGCCCGCGGCGCATATACGTGTGCGCGTACGGCCGTCCGGGAACAATATATACGTGCGAGCGCGAGGAGGAGAGGGCCGCGGCGGCCCCGGCTTGCCCCCGTGTCTCTTCGTCCATTGTTTTGGGAGAAGCCGCCTTGGACCTCGAGGCGGACGGCCGCTTCGGCTTTCTCAGGGCCGCTTTGCGTGTATGCGCGCTCGATCTCGCCGAGCGCACAGCTGTGGCGTCGTTGTATATATTTATAAATTATTGACTCAAAGCGAGGATAAGCGGGGCGGCCGGCAGATAGAGGCAAAGAACGCTATTGAATATCGGTGCGCGAGGACAGGGCGGGAAAGCGGTTGGTCGCCCGGCAAATGATAACACGCCGCTCGCGCCCGAGTCAACATCCCGAAATACCGCGCTATTAAACAATCCGTCAAAAGGCCTAAAGCGGCCCGCGATACTTGGGAAGATATAGTTTGGCCAAGATCGAATACAAACACGGCCGGGCGTAACAATAAATTTGTCCGTCGCGGGCCCGTAAAAGTAAAATAAACCGCGCGTAAATATAGCCGGGGGAAGCGTTGGCCCTTTAGGATCACACTCCGTGCGGCGGAGAGAGAGAGAGAGAGAGCGGCGAGTAAAAAAAAAAAGGAGTCACGTGTCTCCGGGCGCGTCGCGGCTGAAGGAATTTTAAAAATACGTCCCGCGTAAATTTAGCGGCTGCCCGATAATTGGAGCCCTTTCCCCGCGGCACGTGCGGGAGGCCGCCCCGGGGCCGTTGAACCGCCCGGGGGCACATCCCCGAGGTGCACTCGGCACCTGGCGTTCTGTCGCCTCCCCCCCCCGCTTCCTTCCCCGGCGGCCCGGTTGCCTCGTTGCGCGCCACCCCGGGCGCGTCGTCACCCACGCCTGGGAAGCGGCCCGGCCTCTCCGCGCGCGTGTAAAATCGACCGGAATGTTCCCCGATATCTACATGTACGTGTGTGGATGTGGCGGCGCGTGTACGGTACCAAATGCCCCCGGTCGGTAAGTGGAGTACCACTAGCGGGGGCCCGGGAGGCGCGGGCGCCGCCGATGGGCGCCGGCCGTTCACCCGGTGTTCTTGAACCTTCAGGGTCAGCGCGCCGAGCGCCGCCGACAGCGGCGGCTTCTTATCGCCCGCCGCGGGAGGAGGCGGCGAGAGCGCGCGGGCCGTCGGACCCCGCGCGCACCGCCTCGGTGCGGCCCCGCCGATTTTATCGACGCTCCGAATTCTTCAGATTAGGAGGGATGCGCGACCGAGCGTCGGCCCGCCAAAAAGCCGGCCGCCCGGCCTCGGCTCTGGGTCGATCGATACCGATCGCCTGCCGTCCTACTCGGATGTGCCTCAGGGTTATTAATAACTAGACGATAAACCATTTGGACGAGCTTGTCGTCTCTCGCTAAATAATTCTCTTCTGCCTACTTGTTATACACGTTGAAGCTGTTCTTTTTTTTTTCTGTTACACTCGAGCTGTCGCTTCGTTTACCGAGTATCCTATCCTTCCAAGTCAAACAAGTGGCGGAAGAGAGGAGAAAAAAAAAACTACTGGATTCTACTAAAAGTCGAATTGACACAATAGGCGAGAGAGGGAAATATTATAGTTGCCGAGAAAGCCGGTAAAAAAAGATCGAGGGAGATTCGTCGGGATGTAATGCTATAGTGGTATTGCTTCCTTTGAAAAATGAACGAGCAAAGAAGAATTGTCGAGGGGGACGTCGGGGCTCGGAGCTTCAGTGAGTCTCGCGCCTCGTGGAGGCGTCAAGGTCAATTTCGCGATTTCTTCCGGAATCGGGGGTAACGACCTTTGCTCTCGCGCCGAGGGTGAACGAACTCGGGTTAAATTAAATGAGATCCAGTGAATTCTAAAGCCGGCATGTGCTCCTTTCTCAATTTAAGAAATTAACTAGACTCTATTGTCGATAATTTATATAAATGACCTCGTCGGAGACTTGTAACGCGATTACACAACCGTTGGAGCTCGAGCTAAAAACAATTCCAGCCAAATAATTGATGAACTTGAACAAAATCAGAATCCCTTTAATAAATTAATAGCTGTTTAAATAGCATTTAAGCTTGGATTGAACGAAGAAGAGGAAAGAAAAAAAACGGCACCTCTCGTTGAAAATTTGATCGGAGTATAAAATATTACCGGAAACCCGGAGAAAAGCACTAGCGTATAATCCAGCATTGGAAGGACTGCGGGCGTCGACACACACACACACACCACCCGTACCGTATTTATTTTCGGCCCGCGGGGACATTGGGACAATGTTCGGAGTAACAATGGACCGGTGCAGGAGTGTGCCGTAATCGGGATGGCTAATTGAAGGCGAGTCTAGTCGGCCCGGCATTATCATTCAAATGGCACTAGGGAGCCTCGGGGCGGCGGGGGCCGCGGCTACATAACTCTTAAAATAGTAATGCGCGGTGTCGGGTTACCGTGCAGCGGGCGGCTCCTGCCCGCGATACCCCCGGGGGAAAGAATAACACGAGGCGGAAGGATTCCCTTTGTATGCGGCAATGTAAAAAGAGCGCGCGGGGGTCTTTGACCGCGGGGGCGGGCCGCGGGGATACCGCGGGCCGGGCCGAATCGCCCGGGCGAGGATCGGCAGGCCGTGCACTCGTGAGCCCGTCTAGCCGAAAACTTTCACGCCGTCTGCGGCGCCGCGAGCGAAAGTACGCACACGCGGGCACAGAGAGAGAGAGAGAGAGAGACACGTAGACAACGGTACACGTACACGTGTGTGTGTATATATATATACATACATACACGCGGGCGAATCCTCGCCGCGGTCTTTTTTTTTTTCTTTTGCCCCGCTCTCTCTCGATGCGCGATTTTTTTCTTTTTGCTCTGGCGATTGCCCGCGCGGGGGAGGGAGACGCCCGCCCCCGCGTAACGGCACACCGTGACTAATCAAACGAGGCGCGCCCCCACCCGGCGGCGGCGGCGGCGCGCGCGCGATCCGCCGGAAGCGTCGTCGACCCGCGGGTCGACGAACTTGCCTGCAGCGGCCCCGCGGCATTATGTCACAGCCGGCCGGCTCGTGATTTTCTACTCTTACCCGCGGCCCGGGACGCCCGCAGCCGGCGCTTACGCAAGCCCGCCTCCTCTCGCGGACGATCCGATACGTACATGTATATACATGTACATGTGTACGTGCGTGCGCCCGCGTTTCCACACTTTTCTTCGGGCGTTATTTTATTTTTTTCTTTTTTTTCGTTTTCTTGTCGCGGCCCGCGACCGGCCGCCTATCGCGGAACCGAGCCGCGGGTTCACCGCGCCTTGGGCAATTGGCGCGGTCGGAAGAGCACCGGAAACGCGGGCAGTCTTCAAAAAAAAGAGGCCGATCTCCGCGCCGACTGGAATCGCTCTTGCCCCCGGGGATCGTGGAGGTTTTATCGCGGGCGGCCGATTGGCGCGTTCTCGAGGAGTCGGCTCGGGGGGTAACACCCGACAATCGCGGACCGAGCGAGAACAACACCGGGGTAGTGTGTATCGGAGGGGTCTCGCTCGGCCGCGAAGCGCCGAGTGGCTCACCTTGGGGCGTCGCGCGCGCGCATTAGAATATTATTTTCGAAGCGCGCGAGCGGATATATAGGTGCACGCCACGGGCCATAAGCGCCGTAAACTCGCCCGCGATCGGAAGCGTTGCGTTATTTGGGCGGGCGGGCCGAGGCGAGCCATCGACAAGTAGAACGCGCCGGGCATATAGTTTTACCGCTCCTTAACCTTGCTCGGGATCAACAAAGCCGCCTAACGCCCGAAAGCCCAATAAAATCTATTTTCCGCCGGGGCGCCTCGAAAAATTCGTACACGTATACATTCCGGAGCTTGAGGGCGGGGCGGTTCGACGGGCCGATGACGCCTCGCTACGACTCGGCCCCGGGGACGGCCGACGTCCAGCGGGAAGGCCGCCGCTCGGCAAACCGCGACTCTTTGGGCAATTACATTCCCCGGGACGAGACGAGAGCGCGCGCGCGCGCGGCTATTTCTAGTGCGGGAGCGGCGCGATGGCACTGCCGCGCCGAGGGCAGATAAGCCCCGCGGCCCTCGGGACACGCGCCGATAATGACCGTTTGCGCTTTGTCCGAGGCAAGGCCCCGCGGGCCATTGTTCCTGGAGGCTGGGGAGGTGCCCTCTCCCGGGAGCGTTGCGCGCGCGGGGGGGGCTTCTTCCTCCGGGAATGCCGAGGCCGCGCCGTCGCGGTGAGCCGAGTCGCGGGCCGAGCGGACGGAAATGGAAATCGGCTCGGCGCCGTGGGGGGAGACCGCCGAATGCCTACGGCCGAGCCGTTTCAAAACGATCGCGAGGAGCGCGCGCGTGCAATCGAGCGGGGCACAAAAAAGAACGACAACTGGAACGGCGCCCCGGTCCTCAAGAAAGTTCGTGTCCCAACGAGCAATTTCACTTTTACTCTTGCTCCTCGCCCGAGGAAAAACGGGGGCTCTTGCACTCGGGACAAGGATGTCGTCGCGCATAACGTCCTTTCTCTTTCGTTTTTCACACTCTGCCCGGCTGGCTTTCCGTTTTGCACCAGTGAGGACCGAGAGCCGGTGCAGCGCGCCTAGGGCCGCCGGCCGTCGCTCCCCGGCCGCGATGCGTCGATCCCCCTGGCCCCGAGCGACTCGACTCCGCTTGGACTTTTTCCCTAAGATCACTTTTTTTTTTCCTCTCGGCCGAGCTGCGATCGCGGGCCGATCGATCGGATCGCGTCTACCCCCTATCGCGAGATTTCGCTCAAGATTAAGATCAAGGGCGTCGCAACGATTAAAACCTACAATGTACTACTATGTATTGACAGTTGTGCAATCGTCGAGCGGCTAAGGAGGTCGCCTCGGACGGAACCTCCATACAAATGCTAAGCATTTCGGCTGTGCCGCGAAGAATAAAGAGCTCTATATCTGATGGCTCGACAAAGGACCGAGCCTCGCGTCTTAGACCAAGTTTATAACGTGAAGACGCGGCGCTATATGCGCGGGAAGAGCGGCATTTCTCGAGAATACAAATAATAACGCGCAAACGATCGATCCTGCGATGCGTACATATACTCGCATGCGCGTGTGTACATTGGCGGACGTGAACGGCCCTACCGAACGGGGGGCAATACACGGAAGCGCGCGAGGCTATTAATCGAGCCGCACCTGTCGCCTGTAAACAAAAGAGTTTCTTTTTTAGTGCGCATAGGCGCGCGGGCGCAAAGCCGAGTGTTTGCGCAACTCTCGACGAGCCGTATAATCTCCCGGGGGGGCAGATATAACCGGGCCCCGTCCACTCGGAGGGAGCCGGCCGTTACCCGGCGCGTCACCCCGGCCTGACTCGCGCTAGAAAAATCCGTGCGTTATCTGCGCCGGGTTACGGTGTTTCCATTTAGGCCGGCACGTGCGAAATATCGGCAGATAAGAGACGCGCGACCTTGCGCCACGGCGAGCGCACGTGCGCCGACGCGGCGCGCCCGGCCCTGGGCCGCGGAGGTCGTTGCCGCGCGGGCCGACCGACTCCCGGACGAGCCAGGTCTATTGTCCGCCCCGGAGGCCTCGGGAGCGGGGTTTCGCCGAGCGTATCCGCCGGGCGATCGCCCCGGCTCGCGGAAATAATAAGCGGGGCTTTGCCGATGGCCGGGGAGGACACACGGAAAACCGAGTCAATCGGGACGGGCCCCTTTGGCGATGAGGTACTCTTACCGATCGGACCTCTGCACCGGTCGGCCGAGGCGAGATACGCTTTCAGCCGGCGTTTAGTTAAGGGAGTTGGATATGCGCTGGACAACGGTTAAAAGAAGAACAACGAAAATAAGATTTGTAAGTTAAAAATAAGTTAAACGAAATTGATGTTGATTAAAAAAAAGTGTCTTTTCTTCGCTAAGGTAGCCGGTCGAAAAAAGAAGTTGCGGATGTAAGATTAGCCTCTTGTAGAGAAGATCATTCTTGAAGTACAAAAATACTTCTTCCAACTTAACTTATTCATGGGATTTATGAGAGAAAATAGAAGACGTCGCTTCTTTTCTTGAAAATTTAGATCAAAATAAGAAAAATACATTGAAATGTACATTATGTATGTTGAAGCATATTTAACGTATCTGCGAGCGTATCTGCTTGATTTTTTAACGACCCATTCAAGATCCATTCTTAAAATACAACTCTACTATTTTTTAAACGGTCACCTTCGATAAATGAATTTATTCTAGTTTGATTCTCTGATCTTTTAATGCTCAGCCTCATACACGAGAAATATTATCCAATAATGCCGGCTAGAATTCAGGAGCTAATATCCATTGTAAAAAAAATCCACGCGAGGTCTATCAGCTTATGCAGTGCATATAACATTTTCTTAGCGCAACATCTCGAGCTATGATAACCCTGGCCGCGATATTCCATTTCTGCTGACCTTATTACATACAATATGCCCTTTCTCCTCAACACCTTCCTTATAATCCGGATAAAACAATGCAAGTCCATTTACTCGGCTCCTGCACGAAGGCTGTTAAGGCAAGAAAAGCGGCGAGCTGCTTGGCAAATATAGCGACGTCCCCGCACTTGGCCGCTTCTAGATCTTCTTGAATTCCTATACGCCTTCGGTCCCCGCGTATATTTATAAAAAAAAAAATAGCGCCGTTTAACCCTGGCAAGTTTAATCTGGCTATAACCGAGAATTAATCCGGCCGACATCTCAATATAAACAAGGATACCGAAATGTTAAATATCGGGCCGTTTATCAATCGCAGCGGGCGAATAAAATTCTTCCAGGGCAGCCGTACGCGCCGAGTTATAATTAGCGAATTAACTAAGTGGAGAGGCGATAAAGCGAAACGGCCGGCTCGAAATCCGCCGGTCAAAATACAAGGGGGCGGCCAGACCCACGGGCGTGTATATATCAGGGCGCGCGGCCGAGATACTGGGCCTATCGCCGGCGAGCCGCCCGGGCTCACGGGGGCGGCGGATCAGAGGCGCGCCGAGAGCCGCCAAGGTCGCGCAGCCTATTTTTACACGAGCGAATTTCGTGGGCCGCTTCGGCGGCTTCGGGCCCCCGGAAATTCCCCGCCGCGAGATCCGCGGTCCTCTTCATCTTTTATCCGAGATATCGGTTTACGGCCGGCCTGGGACACGTCCCCCGGCCATCATCGGCCCATCCGCCGCCCGCTCGATATACAAGCCTGGCCATTATGCCGACTTCCCCGACTCCTGCGTATACATGTGACCTTAACGGCTTTCTACTTTCTCGCCGATGCGTCGCTTTGACAGGTGCCACCAATCGGTGTACCAGCAACCGTGGCCGAAGATCCAGCCGATCGCATCCGCGGGTGGTCCAGAGACGTGGCCGCTTGCTGCAGATCGGCTCGTTCGGAAGGTTAGACGCAGGACTGCGGAGGCTCTGGCAATCTTTTTCGCGGGCTATCCGTCTGGAGGAGGCTCGCGCCGGGGGGGGGCGGCGCGTGCAGCCACTGTTTACATATCATTCCGGGGGGGCGGCGAGGGGACGCGGGCGCGGGCCAGACGCCCGGTATTTCGAGAAATTCGCCAACGGTTTATCGTCCACACGCCCTCCCGCGGTAAAACTACTCGAGGCTCCACGGCTCTCGGGCGGCCGGGCCGGAATGAAGACATTTTTCAGGTTCCGATCGAAGGTCGCGCGGACCTTGGCGGCCGGCTTTCTTTTTGTCCTCCCCGCCCGGCCCCTCCCCTCCTCCTCGTCTTCGGCTCCGCCTGCCGTGTCACCAGCCGTGTAAACAGGTCCGCGCGTCTCGCGCAGACGCGGAAGCGGCCCGCTATCGTCGCTAATTCCCTCGATCGCCTACCGATCGCAGGAGGTATATATCTGCCGATCGGGCCGCCCGCATGGCCCTGCAAGGCCGAGCCCGGGCTCTGGGGGTTTTTGCCAAGAGATAAATCTCTCCTTCGCGGATCGATCTTTCCTCTCTCGGCCGATCTGTAAGTGGATGTGTAAACATCCTTGTCCTATTGGTCATGGTGTGTTTTACTTTTTTTTTTCCCCCGATATTTATAGGAATGACACGTGGCGATACAGGCCGATCATGTGCAGAATATTATGTATGTGCATTAACAGTTGTATAATATAGGATGCTTATGGTAAATCCAGAAGAAAAACGTGTGCTGCGATCGAGATTGCACGCGAGATTTCACGTGTAATTAAAGCGCTTAATATGCACAGGCTTACGTTTGTTTTCATCTTTTTAACACATTAAAATATTTCAGTCAAGTGTTACTAATGCTTGATCAGTGATAATGACTGAGCCCGCGTTCGCCTGCGTATTCACTTGTAGTTGGATACTGAATATTATATTAATCACTTGTAAGTCATTTTATCAGTCATTGAAGAAGAAAGACCTTGGAGCATCCGAAGCAAACATTGAAACCATACTTTTAAATGGATACGTAGTCGGATAGACTTCGCTTCCTCGGGATTTCAAAACGCATTCCTGCTCTAATCTACGGGAAGACGGTACCATTTCATAAATTATCTACAACCATTACCATACGTCACGACTTTCTTACGCAAGGGTAAGCATAGAGGAAGAATTACGGCCAGCGGGATAATTAGGCGGCGAAGTGCACGCGCGAGTCCATAGATCCCGGGCAGCGCAAGAAAGGGGAGGCGCGGATGCGCGCCGTGCGCCGTGGAAAAGGAGAATACTAATGACGGTGCGCGCGGCACGTGCAATCGATCCCCCCTTCCCCCGGGAGAAAAGCTCGCGGCCGATTTCTCGCGTCTTGCGAGGATAGGTTGTGTACTCCCGCGGGGCGAGGGAAAGCGCGAGAGGCCGGGCCGCGTGGGTGCAGGAGCGGGCAAGCGCCGCGCGGATTTTCACCTCGACGAAATCCGAGGGACTTTCACTATGGGGGGGAAATCGGGCGGACTTTCCGGCTCGCGAGTCGCCTCGTCGAAAAGGTCGGGTGCGCGGGTTGGCGGGGCCCCGCGGGGCGCCCAGGGAATCGCGCCGGAGGCTATATCCCTTTCTATTCTCAGTCGGCGAAATCGCGCGGGGCCCCGGCCCGCTCTTTCGAGGAAAAAGAAATTCGCTACTTTTAAACAGCGGCGCCGCCGCGCCGGCCAAAAAAAGCCCGGGGGATATAATAATAAAAGACATTTATCTAACGAGTGGAGTCTTGCGCGCGCGTAACACATCTCCTTCCGCAAATATACACGCGCGGCGTCTGCGCGAAATTTCGCACGCGGCCGAAGGACGAAGCGCGCGTCGCTCGGGCTAGGCGCGCCTGTTTTTTTCTTTTTTTTTTTTCGTTTTTTTTTTCCTTTTCGTTGCCCCCGTGGGGGGTGGAGGGGGTCAAACTCGGGCGGCGGGACCAGCCTCGCGATTCTAAATCAGGATCGTTCCCCGTCGGCGCGCCGCCGCCGGTGTGTCCGCGAGGCCGCCGCCGCGGCTTGCCTCTCTTTTTCGCACGTCGCCGCGCCTCGCGCCTCTCCTTGACCTCGAGAAAAATCCCCGGCAGGATTTCACCTTGGGCGGCCCCGGCGAAATCTCGAAAATAAACGATCGCCGAGTTACGATAGAGGCGATGGACCACAGGCCCAGGCCCGGCCCCTGCCCCCTTCCCCGCCGCCCACGAGCCGTGTATATTTCTGGAGGCTCTTCTATTTGCGCTAAACCCGGCCGATTCTTTCGCCGCCTGCTCACGCCATTTCGCTCGAGAGTCTTAGTCTAGGTCTTATTTCTGTATGCCGATCATGACACCGATCGATAAAGGTTCGGATTCCTCGATAAATTTTCCTTCGCTGAGAAAACGCGTCACGGATGTCATTTTTCTGATTTTTTTTTACTTTTGAAGGACTCCGTGACTTTGCAGGAGTATAGATGCAAAAACGTCGTGGTATCTTGCAGTGAAAGTGGTAATTGTCGAATCATCCCCCATTGCACCTTAATTTTTATTAACGATGTAGAGTGTACAAAAAGTATTTGGGAATAAAAATGATTGGCCTCTTCAATTGAATTTAGCATAAAAAGCTGTCTAACGATTGGCAATTGCCAGCTGTTGGAGCCCGAAGCAATTTTTCAATCCAGTCCACCCCGAGGTCTACCCGAATGAAAGAAAAAAGTAATAAGTTGTCTCCGGCGGGTTTGCCAATACAATTAGAGGGTTAAGAGCGAATCCAAGTTATTATACTTATGGTTAAGTACCAGTTCCGACATAAAAGCGAGAGCTCATCGTTCAATCGACCAGTCAACGAGGGTCAAACGTCGGCTCGATCCTGAATGCACGCGGGACACCGAAAAAAATGAGCGCTGCTCGATGATTCCTTTTTTGATCTTTATTTACAGCAACTGTTTGTGCGCTGTTGATTTCCAACGTAAATTCGAATTGACATTAAATCGTTAAATATTGAATTATTTCTGAAAATGACAAAGAATTCTGGAACACGGTAATTTTTTTTTATTTATATAAAAGTGATTATGCTAAAACGGATTTTGAATACACACTGAAATTATTACATTCCATTTAACTTTTGGAAAATTTGCCAATTAGGTTTCTAATGCTAAACGCGACGGTTCGATGAATCCTCATTACCATAAGTGGCAGAGGAAAACTAAAAAGTCAAAATGTCAAATTGAGAGAAAGAGAGAGTATTGAGTCCAAGGAGAAAAATAGGACTTTCGAGTCGTTTCTGTCTTTAAGCTCATTGAATGCAAGTCCATCTTCCCAGTTTTGAAAAGACACCGTGTTTTATGCCGCATGCAAATTATCTTGACAAATGAAAAAAGAGAAATTCTTTGGTTGCATTAAAGAAAATAAAGAGATTGTCGAGTCTCCGGCATAAATATTAGTGCGACTTTTATCGCACTTTGATTTTTCCCTTAGTAATTATCCAATTGAATCTTTGTTAGAGTTAACATCCAATGTCGCTTTATTAGCGTTAGGTAGATTGTCGACGACCTCAGAGTCGGTATTAAAACGGGCAGTTCAAGTTCAGCGAGCGAGACGCAGATAGGCAAGAGCGTTCGTCCGAGGCATTGAAACTTATTGGTCCTTGCTCGTTAATAAAGCATAATTAATTGTAAAGGAAAAAATGAGCGCGATCGGTTATGAGACAATCGGTGAACGACGACCTCTCGAGTGAAGCGTTCGAAAAATGAAGCCGCAGCCGAAGCCGCGCGTATATACCTATACATAAGGAGAAAAACGCACCGAAAGAGCCTTGTTCGATTCGAAAGGAAAATCCTTGACAGTCAGTTTAGTGTAATGAGGTAATTATAATCTTAAGGCAATTAAGGAATAACAAACACGAGGCGTATAATTCGCGTGGCGGCATTAGGTCACTCGAGCCGCTTATACGGTAGAGGCGCGAGCGCGTCATCGCTCGAGTTCCTTCCGCTCGGCGCGACGGCCGACGTCCCGCGCGCGCAGCCTCGAAGCGGCTCGTCTCGCGGCGCCGCTCGGCTCCCCCGGGCGATTAGGCGGCCGCGCGCGAAGGCCGCCCGCCGCCGAAAGGGAATTATCCCGCGGCAAGACGGGCCGAGGCCGTTATGCTAATGCGAGCGGGCGTTGCCGGGCCGAGCGAGAGGACGGCCGAGGCCGCGCCCCCGGAAAAGGGTGGCCGGATGGAAGGGCTGGCGAATAACAAAAAAAAAGAAGAAAATGGCCGGAAGTTCGGATAGGATAGCCTCCGGAGGGGCTTGATCGATCTTGGCCGGGCGGGTCCTCTGTCGGAGGAGGAGTCCCGCGGTGAGTGGAGTTACTCGGGCGGCCTGCCGAATCAGAGGCGGACGACCCTCGGATCCGTCACTATACCCGCTGGGATTATACTCCTCCGTTCCTCGTTGGTCGAACCGTTACATTGTTCTCGCGTATATATACCACTCGTTCAAATGACCCTTTGACAAGGTGAATACGAATTAGGACTCGAGTACAATGCGAATACGGCTTTGAATAAAGCTTTGATTAATTGCGCGGGTATTAACTTCCACGCGAATGAAATGACAAGAGTGTATGCTAATGACAATCTCGCTTTGGCACTTTCGCTTACTCGCTGGGAATATATATCAACGGCGGAGTTTGAAGGTGAAGAAGGCATCGAGTAATTGGTTATTTGTATAAAATAAGCGTTACTCGGGGAATAATGACGAGCGCCCGTGCGAGAACGAGCAGACATAAATAATAGGAGAGATAGAGCGGGAGGCGGTGGGGCACATGGCCACACGAGTGGCGATATGTGCTTTATAGGCTTTTGAGCCGAGGCAGAGGAGGCAGAGTCGTGCCGAGGGCCGAGGCGCATTATACGCCATAAAGAGATTAATCGGTGTAGACGCGACCCGAAGGCATTCGTGCGGCGAGAGGATGAAAAAGAGTCGGGGAGGACTCGGCCGAGTGTCGGGAGCGCGGCGCGCGCGGGCCAATTAATCGCCAACGAAAACAGGAGGGTCCGCCGGGAGCCGCGGAAGCTGCGGCGCGGGGCAAAAAGCCCGGGGCGCGGCGGCATCGCTCTCTGGGTCACGGGAGCGCCGGCTGCGTGCGTGCGTGCGTGCGCCGAGGTCGCGGGCGATCGGGGCCGAGGGGAGCCGGCCCGAGCAGCCGAGGCGCCGAGGGCCAAATCCACAACGCGCCCAGCCTCGCCGGCTCCCCTCCGGCCTAGGCCCGCGAGCGACTCCAGCCGTTGCGCGCGCGCACACTACAGGCTGACGGGGTACGCAGCTCGAGGCCCGCGGGCCCGATATACCTACGCGCGCACTTGTTCCCGGACAGTATACGGCGCGAGGGCGCGGCTGACAATGGGCTCGGCTGGTACGGACTCGGGGAGGCAAGGGAGAAGGACAAAAAAAGGGAGGCGAGCAAATGTAGGTCGAAGGGCTCTCGCCGGGGGCAGGAGCACGCGCGCCGCCGGTCGGGACAACCTCCCGAGCGAAGGACGGAGCCCTCGGCCAAGGTCGCCGCCTCCCCCCCGGCCCGGGAGCGATATCAGGGGCCCGATGTCGGTCTCCGCGGCGAGCGCGCGCTTCCCTCCGGCCGTATATAGCCGAGGCCTCGCCCTTTCACTCGCCGGCGCCGCCCGCTCGGACTTTACGAATGTTCACCGGCCGCGGGTCCGTCCTTCCGGGGCCCCAAGGCCCGGGAGGCGGGGACCGGGCCGCCAGACGGACCTCGCGACCTTGCCACGTGTGCCGGGGCCGAAGGGCGCCGGGCTCAAGGGCTCGGGGGGAGAGAGCCGCAGATGAGTCGCCGGCTCGGCGCGGTATATATACCTACGCGCGCCACCCGATTACGCCGGCAGACGCTCGTGCGGCTCTGATCGATCAAGGGCCGCCCTCGGCGTCCCCCCGAGCCGCCCGAACTTCCCCGCACTTGCCCTGGCCGAGCCAACTTTCCCGCCAACTATTATAGCCGCACACACTGGGAGGGTTGAGCCGTGGCGGGCAAAAAAAACAAAAGGAGAGAAAAAAAAACGGGGGGGGCGCGCCGGCACTTCCCCGAGGCGGCCTAATCTACCTAGGCGTGGCCCGCGCGAGAGAAAGCTCCGCGATTTCCACCGTAAATATTCGCCCCCGCGCGAGCAAATCCCGGCTTTCACCGGCGCGGCGCACTCGTGAATCATCGGCCGCGCGGGCGACGCCGGCTCTCCCAGACTTTCACGTCGATTAGCATACGAGGAAGGGCGCAGCATCCCGACCTTGGAACTCGCGCCAAGCCGCGGGGGCTGCGAGTTGCCGCGCCCATTGCCTCGATGTTTCCCGCTAGCGCCCGCCGATCCCCGCGTGCAGCCAAAGACCGGTTGGGGTGAAAAGCGACGTCTCTGAAGGACGGACGCGTTTCTTCTGTTCTTTGAATTTCAGGCGGCAAGTGGTGCCTTTAAAAGAAGGGAAAGTGATCCTTGTGGTGCGGGCTAATTTATACAGTGGAGACACGGGTACCATTAGTGGGAGTGAGGAAATCGGGGGCGAGTTTGGGGGACTAACGAGCCGCGCATCCCCGAGGCGTCCGGAGGCGGGTCCGCGGTCCTCCTTTTTGCCTCGGCGGCGGCCTGTGGGAGCCGGGCGAGCGGGAGGGACGGCCTCGGGCGGAGGCGGCCGCCGGCGTCTGGGAATTAGCGCGGATTAACAGGCCGGGGCAGACGCGCCGATTGCCGAGCGGCCGCCTCGGAGGCGTTTGGGCGCGCGCAGGAGCCAACCGGCGGGGACCGCGAGCGGCACACCTGCCCGGGAGCCACGCGCCCCACGGGCTAACGGCTCCCCGCGACCTTGGCCGGCTCGCGCAACCCCGGGCCCGCGGACAAAGCAAGCCAGGTAGGCCGACCGCGACCTTGGCCACGGCGGCGCGCAGCTGCCCCGGCCCGCCTCCTCGTTACCGCCCGAGTGCCCCGCTGATCTGTCGCGCCGGGCGTGTCTCCATTACCGGGGGCCCGCAGCCTCCGGCTCCTTATCCCGGCGGGGCCGGCCAAAGACCGAGCCTCGCCCGCCGGCGCCTCCGAGCGCCTCGGGAAGGACGCCGGCCGATATAGACCGCGATAAGATAACGCCGCGCGGCAAATTAGAACGCGAATGCCGGAGATAAGGCCGCCGTGCGATTCGCCGGAGCGCCGGCCGAGTTCCGCTGCCGAGCGGCTCAACGCCCTCCTCGTGCCCTCAACGCCCGAGGCCTCCCTTATCGCCCGAGCTCGAGGAATATTTGACCGCTCGCGAGCGAGGCTGCCGGGCCCTCCCCCGCCTCCCGCCAAGTTTCTCGCTCCCGATAACCCCCCTTTTTGTTTATTTAATAATAAAAGCCCGGCTCGAGGCCGGCGGCTCCTGCGCTCGCCCGGGCCTCGGCCAACCGCTCCAATGTTTACATTCTTCGTTATATATACACGTTCACTGGGAGGCATAATTCGATTTGAAGGCATTACGTCATAACGAGCATCATAATCGTCGGCCCCAAGGCTTCCTTTATTCCATTTTCATCGGCGGGAATTTTCCCTACAAGGAATCTCCCAGCTCTATGGGCAAACATTTATTCCCGCGACGCCCGGCGATCGCGAGCCTATAGTATACCAGGCTGAGCGAGAGTCTGAGGCCTCGGAGGAAGCCTCGGCGGAGCCAGGGCTGTTCACGCTAGATAAATTCATCTACGACATTGCCCCACTTCCCAGCAGGTGAGCCCGGGCTCGCGTTTGCTCAATTTCGAATACTTGGAAATAGTAAACGAAGCTCGAAACGAAGCCTCGCTCCGCGTGTAATACACCTATTCCTACGCGTATACCGCAAGTAGGTGCGTGTAATAACGTAGATGATAAAACGGCCACGATTGAATAGAAGGCAACGGGGCGTTCGGGCCGCCGGGCGACACTGTACTCGCACCGTTTCTACTGCTTTCATTAGAGTACGCACGGGCTTCGGAATGACGAGGCGATAAAAGCGTGGAGACGTGGGCGGCGGCCAATGAGACAGCCGGGTAATATAATCCGTGTGCCCTGACGCCGGCAGGGCTTTGTGTACCGAGCCGATTCGGGGCGAATCCTTCCGCCGGTCCTTCCGCCTCGCCGCGCGGACGACGTCGATCGATGATGGGGCAAGGGTCGCGCGACCTTCGGCTCGGCCGATGGCGCAATTAGCCGGCGAGGGCCGCGGGAGCGCAAAGGGGGCCGCGGAGGAAGGGCCGGCCCGGCCGTCTGGGAGCCTTGAGCGGCGCGGGCGGCCCGGCCGGTCGCCTAAGTCGCGCCGGGCATTATATGACGCCGGCGGCCGGGCGAAGGGAGGAGCGCGCAATAATGAGGAGGGCCCGAGGGGGGGGAGAGAAGAGCCCCGGGAGCCTTCGCCGAAGGAGAGGGACCGCAGTCTGGGAATGCGCGCGGCTCGGATGTATCAGGGACACGCGCCGCCGGGCCCCTCCTGCCGCCGGATTTTCATGCGCGGCCCAAGGCCCCGCTCGATTCGCGCCCGCCCCGATGATCGCGCGGGTCGCCGTCGATCCGCGGCTCGGCCAAGTCTGTAGGATACCCAGCTTCCAGGACAATGTGCACGCGGGCCTGTGTGCGCGGAGGACGGCTTTTTTTTTTTCCCGCCATTAATCTCGTCAGCGTTGTGGGCCCAAGCCTTTGAAGGGTTTTCGGCACGCACTTAACCTCGAGACGTCTTTCTCCGCAGATATATCCCGAGGCAGATGCCGGCCATAAATAAGCGCGGACGGGGGAAGGCCCCCCGTCTCCGGGGGCGGGAGGACCAGTGCGCCCGCCGACTCTCCGCCCCCGCGTGCGCCCTCGTGTCCGAGCCGGAGATTTTTCGACCAACTTTTTTTTTTTTTTCCCCGCGTACGAGGCGAAAAAAGCCCCGAGAATAACGAGGTCCTATAACTCCGGATTTGTAGGATATGCCGGCGGAGGAGCCGCCCCCCACCGGACCTTGACCGACCCACGAATTGATTCCTTTTATCCCCGGCACCTGTTATACCACCAGATTCCGCCCGCGTCCGAGTCCGCCGCCGGCGGATCATGCGACTTTTATTCGAGCACGGGGAATTATTACCGCTCGCCCTTGTCGAGGCCCTTATTAAGTCGCCTCCGCGACATCTTCATTTATCTCCATTAATGCAAATGGTCCAGCTTAGGAGTTCGCACTACCTCGCAAATGAGCCAATTCCTGTCTCTGACTTATACTTCTTTTGACTTTTCGAGGCAGCCTAATACCTACGTTGAGCCAAATCATTGGATTAATTGAAGAGATATCTCAAAAGTGAAACTTATATTAAGCTAGAAATGTATCATGAAAAGCAATTACTTACTAATTAATATATAAAGTTTTTGTTTGCCGACATATTCATTAATTAATTTAATGGTTTGTTATTAAGCACAATATTATATTTTAATATTTAAATCTTGGATGAATTTGACGATGCTTCTCATCTCCGCATGACGTACAACATCTTGTTTATAAAATATGTTCTTTCCTTTCGTTTGTATAAAAAATCCTAAAACGTAATAGTATGTAAAAAAATTAAGTTATTTTCGGCTGGTTATAAAAATAATTGCAGAAAGAAAGACGTAGATCGCAATAATTTTAGTAATGTAAAAATCAATACTATTTTACTTTTATATATATATATATATCTCTGTATGAATTAGAGTTATTCATTGATTTCTATTCGGTATTCAAATTGTACACAAATAAGTGATACCTTTCTTTGGGTAGCCGTGTCGTTGAATTATGCACACTGCAGACAAATTTCCGTTCTCATTAGCAACCCGTAAACCACTTGATAAAAGCAAGAGAAATGTGGGGACTATGTGCAGCGCGAGTTAACCGAATCGGGGCGAAACTAGTACGAGTCGGTACATAAATAACGCTTAAAAGTGCGGTTGAAACCCGAGTGAAAATGACTCGGCGGATAGGCGGGAAAGGCGGCAGAGCCGGCAAAGACGCTTTGGCCCGTGGCCCCCGGAGGACCGTGGGACAGGCGAGAGAAATTTTCAATTACCACGGCTCGTAAATCAAAGAAAGGATCGCCGGCCTATTATATTTGCATCCTCGGGCGCGCACTCGTCGCGGACTGCGGGCGGGGCGCGCGACCAATTACCGGGGATTCCCCGCCGGGCCATCGATCGCCCCGCACCTGCACCGATTCATCCGCGGGCCCGGGCGACTCGTCGATCGGCGATCGATCAAGACGGCGCCCGCGCTTTAGTGCCTGCATCCATCTCGCGGCGCGTATATGCAACCGAGCCAGGATCCGCGGCCAATAAGAGGGCCGCGGGCTTTCCGAACGTGCGATGGTCGCGAGCCTCCGCTCGAGCCTGACGTGTGTATCTGTGACGAATCTCTTTATCTCCTCCGTAGATTACGTCGGCCGAGCTAGATTTCACCGCGGAGCGATGAAAACGACTCGGGCTTTATCGCGGCGGACGGTGCCGATTGCCGATCGCCAGGTTAGATTGCCGGCCGCGCGCCCGATAATTTGTCAAACGTCCTCTCCGATCGGGCTACCGTCCTACATCCTTTACAATTCGATAGTCCTATATATATGATTCGTGCGCGTGCCTATATAGAAAGTTGGATGATTAATTAGGAGAAGGAGATTGCAGTCCTGCACAATATTCTCCCGATTGTATAAATGCAGAGCTGAATTCGGAATTCCGATAAGCATTAATCTCGCGCACTTGGATAACTCGGTAAAATAATAAGAATCATCGACACGTTCAAGCCTCGCTCGGCGAGGGTCATCAATATCGGCTTCTCAAAATAAAGACTCGCTTCGAACACTGGCGTACTTTTGCCCCCGAGCGCCAGTGCGAGACTTGCGTCTCGAGCACGCGTACCCAGAAATCGATCGACCCTACGGATTTAATACGCTGCAATTGGGGAAAACAAGCCGCTCGGGTAATCCCCGGCTTGATTATCCGCGGGGTCGCATTGGAAGGAAAAGGGGGAAAAGAGGCGTCCCGCGCGTGTTGTGCAATGGCGCGCAACAGAGCCGCCGGCCGAGCTATACACGAGGCGCATCTACGCAGCATCCCGGGGCACTTGTATATCCCCCGCTGCAAATGACAGGAGCGCCCGGAGGGGGCGGGTGAGGAGGGCGCCCGGCGTCGGCACGTGTCGGCCGGTGCGCGCGTCCGAGTGCACCGCTCGCCCTCCCGGCCGCCGCGGTTCAAGTTCGGAGTTGAGGGGCGGTCGCGCGGGGCAACCGACGCCCACCTGTCGCCACGAGCCGCTCGATCCCCGGGCGCGCGCGGGGGCGGCCTCGTGCGCCAGCCGCCGATCCGCAGCCTCCGAGCGCGCGCGCGCGCGCGATAACAGACTGGCCCGCGGTCGTTGTCCTCGCGCCCGCTTTTCCTCCGGCTGCCAGGACGCGATATCGCGCGCGTTGATATACGCCTATGGCTACGCCGGAATCTCGCGGATTCCGAGTCAACTGCACTCTCGAGCTTGGGAGTCGGCCGAGGGCTCGCCCGGCGCCTCCTGCTTTTTCGTTGTTTCGCCCTGGCGAAACGCGATCCCCTGTCGAGTATTACCCGGAGGTAATACAAGCTTTTTTTTCAATTATCGCAGCCGGCCCGATCGGTCAGTTCACGGACTGCTCTAAGGCCCCGGACCAAGGACCAGCTAACGAAACCCGGGAAGTATGATGTAAAAGACCGATAACCCACGCTTTATTATATCCAAGGACTATCGTCACTTATCTCCCTGGCACTTTTACCAGGGCCGCCTTTCAGAGAAGAATTTTTATTTTAAAGAAACCATTTTATATTCGCACCGCAGCTGTCACTCTGATATACCTTGAAATTTTTCGACCAGTCTAGACTTTTGAACCAATCTTGCCGGACGATCTGCACCATTCACCTCTGCTACTTTTCCTTCCTGGATATTCAATGACTTACTACTCACCATGCCAGATAATTTATCATTTTCAAAAAAATTACATATTTTTTATGCAACAAGCAGCCTTTCAATGACATTTTGTTCTCAAATTAACGCCTTACTCGTATGCTTATGTTTGCAAGTCAAACAATTTGGAATGCGAGAAAAAATCCACTGATATAATCGCTTACTAAACATGAATTGAGCTCGGAATTGAGCCACGTTGTTTCAGCGATAGATTGTCCAAATTAATTTGTATACCATTAAAAGTACTTTATAATTTCTCCAATGATTAATGTACATAAATTTGTGCACCAGATTAAGAATCGTTAATTGTTAAATATCTTACTTTATAAATGTGCATTTAATAAACAATTAAACTTCATTTTTACATGAATTTTTAGTTTTTTGTCACTTGGTCTATCCATAAATTATCAATTATTTAATAAAATATATTTACTTCAATAGTTGCAAATATTTTTTGAATGATGTGAATTTTGAGACTGATGTATAGAATCAATTTTTCGATCCAACGGCGATCTACAAGTTATTCATCCAGATGCGATCGATGATTGTTGTTGTTTTTGTTTACGAAAATAAAAGTTTTACATCTTAGTCACGATGTAAAGTAATATAATACGCAGTTAAAGAAAAGTTTTTCAAAGTACGTATACTAATTAAATAATGAAAAATCTCTTTTAAGATTAATAACCTCTTCAAAGATATTTAATGACATTTGTAGATAAAATGTAAAAGTTTATCAAAGATTAGTTGATTGGTATTAGGCATCAAAGAGCTTTTAATAAAATATTGTTTCTTTTTCTTTGTTTTCCGTGAGTTTGTTAATTGAGTGACGAGGAGGGGATTAGGATCAATTTCAGGCAATTCATTTGTAATAAATAGATGATTGTTTTATAATTCACCAGACAATGTTTATTCAGACGACCTCACAACTCCCAAGCGTACAAAATGACGTGCTCACTGGGCAATATGCGGGGCTGCTTTGTATAATTGCGTGGAGTATATCTCGGTTTCATTTACTTTTTGCCTCTCATTCTTCGCCAAGATAACAAGAATTGTACGTGTTTTCAAAATTGTTTACAATTTATGTACGTGTGTATTAAAAGTATATATATTCAGTGTATTGTGTCAAATGTGTGTAACTCATATTGTGTTTTCCAGTATTAACTCTTTTTTGACTTTATATACTCCAAGTGTGAGTGTTTTTATGTATACGCGTGTGTATACGTTTACGCTCGCGCGCATTCGCTTACATTTTTTCTTCCATCTGTATTTTGTAGTCTTCCTCCTTAATGGATAGAGAAATATATCATACTTTATGTATCGTTTACTATAATAATTATTATGTGTAGTTTATGCATAACAGTATACGACGATTTATTCAACGCTAGTTTCCTGCACAGGCATGGGTATACTGCAGAGGGAACAGGAATAAACAATGGAGGATGGGGGATTATCGTGGATATGAGGATGCGGTGTGGCTGGGGAATAAAAGAGCATTCTCGGGCGGTTGGCGTGTCCTAGGATTACAAGAAACACAGGATAGATTTTTTTTTTGAGGGCAACAGTAGGGGACACTTTACAATGTACAGGTTTCTAGGCTTCTTCTCATACTCGTTACAAAGTTTTCTTTCCTCTCGCACTCTCGCGCTCTCGCTTACAATCATATCGCTTTTCCATAACTTCAAACCTTTAAATTCGAGGGATATACACAGGAATGACTCCAAGTACAATAAATACATCGAGGAGCAAATAGTACATTAGCGTTCGGGTGAGTAAGTTTTTGCATCTTCGGGCGGGGGTTTGTTTGTGGGGAGGCCTTTTACTTTCAGGCCGACAGAATCCTATTTTCGCGTGATTAGCGTGTGCGTGTGCATGTCTTTTTTATTCGGGAAAATGCAGAAAGAAATAGAGCAATTGACTTTGCTAATCAAAGGACTCTAGCTGTTCTCGTCTCGAGCGCGCAACTGACATTGGCTGTCCTTCTCTCTCTTCTATTCTTTCAAATGAGCAAAGGATACACGAGAAAGGAGCGGTAGGTGCTGATGGGTGTGAGGTTTCAAGGAGCTTGACAGGACATATCAGTTTGTCGTCGTTGTCGTCGTCGTCGTCGTCGTCTACGTCGTCGTTGTCGCCGTCGCCTCGCAAGTCACGCGCCTACATATTTTTATTTTTTTTTTTTGCTTTTTTTAATACCTAGCCTTACCGAGACTACTATTTACAAGTAAACTCCTTACGCGTCTTTATATTCCTTTCTTCTCTGCTTCTCGCACATGCATGCATACGCACGACACATAATTACTCCGTGTATTTAACATTAATGTCTACGAAGATTCCTAATGAACTATTTTTCGCGAATACCTCGCTCGGGTTGTCCTTTTATTTCCTCCACGTTTATTTTGGCTCAATTACGTCGTTTGCTTTAATTAGTTTTCAAGAGTAACAGATATACAGATTGAGTCGAATGAGCGGGTTCACGTAAAATCTCGCCTGCTTCCGCGAATTCGGTTTTTCTCGTGTCTCTCCTCTCGTTCGGCTACGGGGTGTGGGGGTGGGGGGCGGGCTGGGGCTACTAATGGTGAGGTGAAAAGTGAGATGAAATCGGTGATATTTTGGTGTGCTTGCAGGGGGGCATTGGGGGGACAGTGAGGGAGAGGGGCCGCCGCGGTGGGCCGTTCAGTCTCATTTGACAAAACTTCTTATCGCGATTCCGTGTTTTTCCTTCCCGTTGTCCTTAGCCGTGTAGCTTTCTTCGTTTTTTTTTTCCTCTCCGCTTCCGTTTATACTCGCGAACTATTAAACGATCGACAAAAAAGGGTTTGTCCGATTGCCCCGACACACTCACTTGCGCTCTCGCATATAACCGCACGTGCGAACCCTTTGGGTTCATTATATTTTTTTTCGCATTCGTCATATAGCCTCGGACTATTCTTCCGATTATACTATATATATAATATATATATACTCGCTCATACTTAATATATACACGCGCTCAAGCACTCGTCTCTCTGACACTCGGAAATATTTCACATACGTACCGCACATGCAAGATGAATAATCATTTTTATACGATTATACACTATGCCTTAGGAGATATTACAATAATATTAATTACTTGCATAAAATTCAATAATTATAGTAGAGTAGATGATCGATGAATGAGGTGGCGACTGTACAGGATGCGCGATTTCCATGATTATCACATGTAATAGATTAACCTTTTTTTCTGTAACGCTTAAATTCATTATTCCCTCCTTCTTTCGATACAGAGGTTGCTGCATAAGCTAATTTTTCTGGATTTTCTTCTTCTCTCTCTCTCTCTCTCTCTCATCTCCCACTTCGGCTCATCCTCCTTCCCCTCCTCTCTTCACAAGACGAATAGGTTTGGATGAGCGGATGGATGGGCGCCTCATTGATTTATTCATCGCATATAGCTTCCTCCATTTGCAGGTGGGCTCTCCCGAGGAGCCAAGATCGGCGGATCCCAAACACGGCACTTTGCATCTTGCGAACCCTCGAGAGTCCCGAACTCCTCAATCGTCGCATCACGTCGGCACTCGAAAACATCGCGATAGCGTCCGACCAGAGAAATTGTATACTTATACAACTTAATATATTTGCACTTTATCTCCCCGAGATCCTTGAATCCCTCGCCCCTCCGCCGGCGTCGAAGCAACAATGTCATTTAGAACAACCACTGCGTCCGCCCAGCTCGCCGGGAGAGGGAGAGAAGGCTTTTTGTGTGTGTACAATGTCTGTGTGTGTGGGGGGTGTGTACGTGTGGGCGCGGGTCCCCGGGGCTCGCGCGCCGCGGGCCTCGGCTGCGGGCGCGCGCGCATGCGGGGCCGCGCGGGCGCCGGTGGCCGAGCCTGGCCCCGGCTCCTCCTCCTCCTCCTCCTCCTCCTCTTGCTCCAGCTCCAGCTCCTCCTCCTCCTCCTCTCGGCCGCCGCTCCGCTTTTAAATAATAAATTATTTGGTTTTTGTGTGTAACGCGCTCGGAGCGTCCTGGCACTTTGAAAATCGTGGGCGCTCCTGGGGCCCGGGGTCATCGGGCCGGGCGCTCTGGGCGGGCCCGGGCGGCCCGGGCTTCTCAAGCCGCGTGGCCGCCTCGAGGCGCGGGTCACTACGCCTCGAGGGAGAGGGCCTTGCACGCGGGGGCCCCCTGCATCAGCGGCCTCGGCGAGGGCGAGGGCGACTTCTTCGAGAGGTTGAGCGGCTGCTGGCTGTCGGCGATGTCCACCTGGAGCTCGACCACGTTGCCGGGGCAGGCCCCGAGGACGAGGTGGCCGGCGGCGGCGGCGGCGGCGCCCGCGCTCGAGCTGGGCCGCGGGCTCGTGCTCGCGCCCGTGCTGCTCGTCGCCGCGGCCGAGAGGTACCTCGGCGACGAGGCGGGCGAGCCGCCGGGCCCCGCGAGCAGGTACTCGGAAGACGACTGCTGCTGCTGCTGCTGCTGCTGCTGCTGCTGCTGCTGCTGCCTGGCGCCCGTCGTCGTCGTGATGACCGAGGTCGCCGGCCACCTCTGCTGCTGCGCGTAGCTCGACTGGGCCGCGCACTGAAGGAGTCCTTGCTGCTGCTGCTGGTGCACCGGGGAGGCCCGCGCGCTCATGGTCGTCGTCGAGGCGCACTGCTCCGCCGGCGAGGGCGAGGAGGCCGCCGCGGGGGAGGACCGCGGCGACAGGCCCGGCTCGCCGCGCATTATGTAGTTGTGGATGATGTCGGTGCGCTTGAGCTGCTCGGCCGTCATGCGCGGGCTCTCCATCAGGCTCTTGGCCAGGGTCGAGTGGGTGCTGCTCAGCAGGCTGGCCGTCTGGGGGCACTGGAGCTGCGTCTGCGGCTGCGGCCCCGCCGCGGAGGGGCTGCGCGCCGGCGGCGAGGTCAGGTGCAGGTGCAGCTGGGACTGCTGCTGTTGCTGCTGCTGCTGCTGCTGCTGTTGCTGGCCGAGCTGGCTCTGCTGCTGGCCACCCTGGGCTTGGGGGCCGGCCGCCGGCTGCGGGCTCGCGCTCACCGCGGGCTCCGCCTCCGCGCTGTCCTTCTGCCGGAAGGCCCGGAACTTCTTGTGGGGCTTGTACGCCTCGTCCATGAGGGAGTTGGTGTCGTAGAGCGGCGGCGCCTGGAGGACGCGCTTGAGGACGGGCATGTCCTCGACCTCCTTGTCCTCGGAGCGCGGGCTCGAGCAGACGCTCGTCGGGGCGCTGCTCGTGCTGCTGCTGCTCGCGGGCTTGTCGGGCTTCTCCGTGCCGGACTCGATGCCGCTGTCGCTCGGCGAGTCGAGCTTGCGGAACCGCGGGCACTGGGGCGGCTGGGGAGTCTTGGCCAGGCTGCCCCGGTGCAGCTCGTCGTCCCCGGAGCTCGTGCTGCCCGAGTTGGCGCGCCGCCGGTGCGGGCAGAGGCCGCCCGCGAGGGTCGCCGCGAGGAGGGGCGCGCTCGAGGCGTGGTGCCCCGAGACCCCCGTCACGTGGTGGTACTCGGTGAGGGAGGCCACTTCGCCGCTGCAGGTGCTCTCCGTGCTCGAGACGCTGCCCAGCGGGCTCTTGACCGCCTCGTCGAGGGCCACGTCCGAGACCGAGCCCCAGGAGGCGGCGGGCTCCTCGTCCATGGGCCAATGCTGCTGCTGCTGCTGTTGCTGAGCTTGCTGCTGAGCTTGCTGCTGCGCCTGTTGCTGGGCTTGTTGGGCCTGCTGGGCTTGCAGCTGCTGCTGTTGCTCGGTCATCTTGAACGCGAGGAGCTTCTCCGAGTGCAGGGTGTTGAGGGTCCGGAGGTCGGGGATCTTCTTGAGGAGCTCGCGGAGGATGTCCGGGTGCTGGGGGTGGTTCTGGGCGAGGACCGTTTGGAGGGCGCTGCGCAGCTTGTTGTGCATCCTCTCGACGAGCTCGGTGTTGCGGAGGCCCGGCCGGTCAGCCGCGATCACTACCACCGAACAGAAGAGCCCGAGCTCCGCGTCCGAGAGCCGGAGCGAGTTGACGCGCTCGGCAAAGTCGAACATCGAGTCCATGAGGAAGCGGGCGTTGCTGCTGTTGTGGATCGACTCGCGCTTGAGCACTTGGCCGTTGAGGCAGATCATGCTGTTGGTCTGGGCGTCGAACATGCAGGCGAGCCGGACGAGGAGGACCTCGAAGACACCGGCCTTGAGCAGTGTCACCTGGTCGTCCTGAGCCAGCAGGCTAAATCCAGGGATGCGCTTGGCGAACTCGACGACGCCGCGGATCGCCGGCGAGAACCTCTTGGAGAAGTCCTGCAGGAGCTCCTGTTGGCCGGTCAGAGGCTGGGGGTTCGGGTTGAGCGGGCACGCCTGTAACAGAGCAAGGGGAGAGGGCGCCGGTTAGAGGGTCGGCTCGCTCGGGGCAGGGGGGCCGGGGCGCCTCGGCGCGGGCTACTCACCAGAGTGGGCGGGCAGGCCGTGTAGTTGGGCGTCTCTCGCGCCCTCACGAGGACCGGGGCGACCTTGTCGCGGGTGAAGTCGCACGTGTCGAGGTGGGCGCGGACGACGGTGGCGAGGAGCCGCTGCTCGTCCTCGAGCTCCGCGGCCACTGCCTTCTCTTGCGAGCGGCTGTGCGAGCTCTGCTGCATGGCCGCCAGAATCCTGGCCTTCTCGCGCTTGGGCACGCGCCCGAATCGCACGGCTGTAACAGACAAGCGGAACATTCGCAGATGAGCAAGGCGCCACACTCGGGCACGGGGAGCACTGGGCCAGCACAGAGGGAAAAGGAAAGCGGGGCGGAGCACGTGCCGGGGGGGGGTCGTTGAACCGGCGGGGCTCGGGGCTCGGGGCTCGGGGGGCCGACGGACCGGACACCTACGTGCGTTGTGGTAGTTGACGACGCCGTTGAGGATCCCCTTGAGGATGGGCAGCTCGTCCCCCATGACGGCGGGCATGAGCTGCTTTTCGAATTTCGGGGAAATGTTGGCGGCTTGGTGGCACGGGCGGGGAGACGAGGGGCGCTCGGGGCGCTGGTGCACTGTGTGTGGCTGCGGTGCCGGGGGGCGCCCGCCGCTAACTACGAGTTGTCGTCGCGCGAGGGCCACGCGGCCGAGGGACTCGGCGGGCACTGAGTGGAGCGCTGCTTGGAGGCGTGCTCGCGCGAGACAGCATCACCGCCGACTGAGTGACGTCCCGCGAGCAGCGTTCAACAGCCGCCCCCCACCAGCCGCGGGCGCGAGCCGCCGCCGCCGCCGCCGCCGCATCAGCGACGCCCGAGCGCGCGCGCGCTCGCCCCCACCAGGCGCCCCCTAGCCGCCGCCGCCGCCGCCGCCGCCGGCTTCTCCCTCTCCGTCCCGCCCCCTCCCCGGCGGCCGGGGCCTCTCGCTCGCTCCCGCGAGCACGCGCGACCCGCTCACACGGACGGCCGGCCGGCCGCACACACGCGCCCCGCGAGTGATTGTGGCCTTTGCGCCGCCGAGCCTTTGGCCTTGAACTTGGTTTCGACGATAGCCGCCGCCGCCGCCGCCGCCGCTGCCTCGCCTCTCTACGTACACTGGGCGAGGGCGCGCGGCTCTGTGTGCGGCCTCTACACGCGCCTGCCGATCCGTTTCATTCTTTGTCGCTCTTTCCGACCGCGTGTGTGAGATTGAGCGCGCGCGCGCCTCTCTGTCCCGCTAATGAGCCTGTGTGCACGTAGGTGCAACGCAAGTAAGCCTGTGTGTCCAGGCTGCCCGCGCGAATAAATGTTTGTCAAAGTCGAGTGAAACGTGCCCCGACTTTGGAGGCGATTGCGCATCAAGTGGCAACACTCGTCCAATTAGTCCGCCGAGTTGCATTTCTCTGACATTGACCGGAAAAGTTTATTTACTCGGGCGGTTTTTAATAGAGCGCGGCAATTGTTGACTCGGTTGGCGCTTGCACAAGCGTATTGACCCTGAGCCGCGTCCGAGGCAGGATTTTCCACCGAGGACGGGAGGCTCGCCGGGACTTTTTGCCCGGCTAACTGTAAAGGCGAACGGCGCATTGTCGGGTAGTCGCGGAAAGGCGAGGGCATCGGGGAAAAGCGGGCGTCCATTGACAGAGAGAGAGAGAGAGCGGGCGGGCGGCGCAACAGCCAGCCGGGCGACCTCGCGCGCCGGCGTCCGAAGGCCGAATGAGTGGCGCCCGCGAGCAGAAGCCAAAGTCCCGGCGGCGTGGGGCGCGCGGGCCGAGGGGAAGGTGGGGGGGGGGGCAGGGTGCCGGTGGTGGGGGCCCGGGCGATAGGTTGCCCCGGGTTCGCGAGGTCTCCGCGGGCGGCCGCGGGGGCGCCAGCGGTCGGCGGCGGCGGCGGCGGCCGGGCCGCGGGTGGGGGCGGCGGCACGTAGCGCGCGCGAGGACGTAGCGGCGCGTAGCGGTACTCCTTCCACCGAGGGAACCACTTGCGAGGCGGCCGCGCGCAGGGACTATTGACCCCGCGACTGGGCGCGCGGGGGGGGGAGCCGGCCACGCGCGCGCCTCCTCCGCTCCCGCCCGAGGATCGATCACGCGTGTCTGCACCTACATCTGCATGCGACGTGGGTGTACCCGCGCTCTCCTCCGCGCGGAGCTTTGTCCCCGGGAGCATTAGCCAATAATTGGGTCCGGCTCGGCGGGACTTTCTCGCGCGGCCGCGGCCACTTTCGCCCTCGGCTCGCGAGGCGCGCCGAGGAGAAAGAAAGCCGCGAGGCCCGTGGCCGCGTTGCGTAAACGGTCGATGCCCCGGCAACCCAAATTTCGAAAAGCCTCGGGAGCGCGGCCGCCCGGCCCTAAGCGGGCTTTTCCCCCTCGGGCCCCGCCGCGCCCGGACGTTGGCCAACCAATCCCCGGGCCCCTCCCCCGCGCCCATCCGCACACTGTTATGGCGGCTCGGCCGGGGGACTCATCTGCCACGAGGACTTGCTTTCTCGCGGGTCACTCTTGCTTGTCGTTGCTTTTGTCGCGCGCGTCGTCAAGGAACAAAGGGGGGAGGGAGAGCGGGGGGAGTAAAAAGAGTAAAAAGAAGCGGCGAGTACTCACCATCGCGACTCATGCCGACGGCGATGCACTTTTTGAGCCGGCAGTACTGGCAGCGGTTCCTGTTGATTCTGAGGATGCTGCACTGCTGGTTCTTGGTGCAGGGCCGGTACTGTATCTTCTGCTGGATGCTGCGGCGGAAGAAGCCCTGGGGAGAAGCAGAATCGGCGATGCCCTCGTCAGTGACGTTTCCCGATTCGCTGTCGGAGGAGGAGCCGCTGGGGGAGCCGATCGAGGAGCCGGCCGAGCCGCTGCTCGGCGGGGGATGGCTGCTGCAGGCCAGGTCGCACTCGCACAAGCACCCCATGGAAAAGTGGCGCGGCGGCGGCGGCGGCGGCGGCGGGCTGGGGTCGGCCGGGAGTGCGGGAGCGGGCGGGTGCGCGCGCGACCGTTTGTCGCGGGGCTCGAGTGCGGACTGGCGGCGGCGGCGCGCCGGCCGCGACGTCTCCGCTCTAGCGCGCCCGCGAGCGACAAGGAGAGCGCGAGCCGGGGCTATCGGCCCTCGCGGCCGCCCGAGCGAGAGAGACGCTGGCGCCGCCCGCGAGGTGGGGGCCCTCTGACCCAATTCCCGGACGTTCACCCGCAGTTCACCGCGTGAAAGTGAGAGTCCCTGCGCGCACGACTGCCGCCGCCGCAGCGCCACCGCCCGTCTCTCTCTTTCGCCTCGCTCTCTTTTCCGCCCCCCTCGCACCGCCGCCGCCGCCGCCGCCGCGGAAAGCTAGAGCCCGCCGCCGCCGCCGCCGTGTCCTCGGCCCCCACCCCGCCGATTAGAGCGCCCGGCCAGGCCGCGTCACGCGTCCCTGCGCTTCCCCCGCAGGGGTGGATCGACCTCCTCCTTCGACGCCCCCGTGGCCCCGGGCCCCGAGGACCCGGGACTCGGGGAGCCTCGAGGGCTCGGGACGCACCGGCCGGATTAGCCCCCGTGGGCCGATCGATGCCGCCCGGGGCTCGGCCCCTTTTTTACCGGGGCCCTCGGGTAAACAAAGATCGGCGGAAAATCCCGCGGCGGCCGGGCGCGCGCGGCTTTCCATTTCAGCCTTAGCGCGGGCGCCTTGGGTGCGCTGCACTCGCGCGTATTCTAGGCGTGGCGCGGCCAAGAGCCGCCGCGGATGTATAATTATAACGAGGGAGATATTGGCAGCGGGGCGAGGCCGGCGCTCCCTTCCCCGGTCCTTCGCGGCGAAAAGGCGGGGGCGGGGGCACTCGCGGTCGACGACCCGGGGCGCCGGGTAAGTGGCCCGCGATTCGGCGCGCACGCGCCCCGGGGAAGTAACCCAGGGCCGCGCGGCGGTGACACGGTTGCGCGGGGGCCCGGGCGAAAAAGAAAAGTCCCGCGGCCCGGGCGGTCGTTGGCCCGGCGCTCCAGTTCCGCGGCGGGCGCCCCGGGGGAGGCGCGACCCCGACACGGACTCGGCCTCGCCCGGCCGCGGGGGCGCCGACCCCGGCATCGATCCCGCGGGTCGACGACCGCCGCGGATGCGCGCCCACGCCCCCACGCTCTTTTGTTCCCTATCGGCGCGGCGCGGCCGGGCGTTTCGGCCGGCGAGGCTGCAGGCCCGAGGTCAGCGGCCCCGCTCCCGTTCGCGCGGGCGCCCAGGGTTCGCGCCCAGGTGGCCGCCGCCCGCTGACACACATTCGCCCGGCCCTGGGCCGATGCACGGGAGCCCCGGAGCCGCGCGGCCTCTAGGAGGAGGCGCGCGAGCGCGGGAGGGGCTGTGAGAGGCGCCCGCGCCGAGGGGCCAACGACCGGAGCGCCGCGGCCGCGAGAGGGGCCTGGAAAGCGGAGAAGGTGAACGCGGGGCGCCGGGAGGGGAGCCGGGGGAGCCGGGGGGCCGGGGGCCGCTCGCGCCCAGGGAGATCCAAACGGAGTAACGGTGACGTACGCGCGCGCACGCGCCCAACGGCACCGCGCGGGCATTAACCGGCGCGCGGCCCCGGCCGAGGAGCCGCTGCCGCTCCGGGCCGCCCCAACAGCCCGTGTTGTGACGCCCGCCTGGCCCACTTTTCCCGGGAGCGCCCGAAAACCCTCCGCGGCCCCGGGCTTATCTGCGCCCGAGGCGGCCCCGGCCGATACCTCGGCGCACCTACCGCAATAATAAGCGCCTGACCCGATTCCGAAGTAGATTCGCCCGGGGGGTCACTAACCTCGGGCGCGAGCGCGCGCGCGCGCACTGCTGCGGTTGCGCCGCCGCCGCCGCCGCCGCCGCCGGCCCGAAATACCCGCGCGCGCAATGAAATGAAAATGAGATCACGACTCGTTACGACATGAAAAGTGACTCGGGGAGGGGCGGCGGCTGGTGGGGCGGCGCGCGACCGCCGCGGGAGGGGCGCCGGTGCAAGCGCGCGCTCCTGACGTAACCGGCTCGCGGGCCGGGGTCGACGACCGGGGGGTTAACGCACCCCTCGGCCGAGCCCCCGAGGAGGGCCGCCGAGGGCCGCCGAGCGCGACTCTCGCTTTTTGGGCGCGGCCCGCGGTGCAACGCGCCAAATATGGCCCGGCCGACTCGCGGCCCCGGGCAAAATGGCGCGACAGCGGTGCGACCGAGCGAGGGGCCTCTCCCGCGCTCCGTCCCCGGTCGCCCTGGCCGCGCTCGGCCCGACCGAGCCCATTGGAGGCCGCTTTGTCCCGCGTCGGCGGCCGGGACAGAGAGCCGAGCGCGCGCTCGCCGCGGCGGCCGCGGCGCGAGTGCAGCAGGACGTCGCGCTCGGCCGGGCGCTCGGCCGCCGCGCGGCACCTGGCGCGCTCTCTCGTCGTCCTCTGGCAACTGCGCCGGGGTAGGGGCACCGGCCGCGGGTGGGGGCGCGCGAGGCCGTTGACTCGCCGAGAGCTCGCGGCCTTCGCCGCCCGAGTCCCGGCCAGTCCCCCCGGGCGACCCGCGCCCTCGGCCACGACGCCCACCTGCCGCGCGGCCTCCCCGTTACGCAGCCTCGCCCCCGAGCTCCCTGCTCTTCCGCCCGCGCCCAAGGTCGCGCGGCCCTCCCCAACCTATGCGCGGGGGCCCGCATCCCGCCCGGGAGCTTTGTCCAGGCGAGCGAGAGCCCGGAGGCCCGCACTCGGCCAGCCGGACCTTCGCTTTTCAAGCATTCCTGCGGCGTGACGCTCGGCGGGCAGACCGACCGGCTGCCGATCACCCGGCCGATCGCCGGGAAGAGCCGCGACACCTTGGGGGCCGCTAATCCCAATGTCCGCCGCGCGGTTAAATTTAACGCCCGGGCCTTGACTCGCTCGGCCATCCTCCTCCTCCTCCTCCTCCCCCGCGGCCCGAGCCCCGGCCAACCTCGCGGTTTCCGTGAACGCTCGCGCCTCCGCCAAGTGCGGTCGATAGCTTCTTCGGCGGCCTTCAACTCGCCGCGGGCACGCGGCTCGCCGCGTGTGCGTCCGTGTGCGCGCCGCGCTCGAGTTCCCATTCACTTCCTGGCCTTACACGGACGCCGGGCCCCCGCCCCGCCCGCGGCACCTATCCTCCTCGTCAGCGTATTCCTCGCGACTTTTGCCGCCGGGACGCGACCCCCGCGAAATTCGATTCTCGATTTTGTTCGACCGTCGAGGAATTTCGCGAGCAACTCGAGACCTCTATGTCCTCCGCCCATTCAGGCGCTTTATTCCTCTCTTTCTTTTTTTTTTTTCCTTTTTCTCTTGTCCCCTCTCTCTTTCCCGTCCATTCTCCGCGTCCTCCAGACGAGGAATAAGCTGACGAGGCTCGTACTCGGCTATAAGGGGAAACGGCTCGCGTCGTGCCTCGTGCACAGGGATACACGTACGTTGGGGGTACTCTGGGTGCTAGCTTACCTTGCATCCTTCGCAGGAATGGACGCCGTAGTGGAAACCGGAGGCCTTGTCGCCGCAGACGCGGCACAGAACTGTGGTCCCATCAAACTCTGCAAAACAATCGAAAATCGACTTAGCATTCGCAATAACATACACACGCTCATTGGTTAAAAATAGATTTAACGCGAAACCTTTGTTATTCCTCTTATATTTATTTAGTAAGATAATCACGCGGGCTTGTCGAAGATAAAAAAAACGAATTGGAAATATCCGAGTATTATTATTACTATAATCATTATTATTATTACGATCGACTCGGTTCTTACGAGTGTAATATTGACCAATGATTGAATAATCGTATGCAAATTCAATGCTATTCAATATTTACTGCATACGGTTAATTTCAATTTAAAGTAAAAATACGTCTGGCGCAGCGACAGTCATAAATAATCGATGGTTACTTTGGCCAAAAGTGTCGCATAGGAGCGTTGGCAGAGGCTCCCCCAATCCTTGTAAATAACTTGAATTAATCAACGAGTCCGAAACAAAGGTGCAAGTGGCGGAAAAGCTGGACTGGCTTTGTGCGCGGCAATATCGCAGGTGCTTTTTGCCGAAACAACAAACACTCGGGGGCTTTTTCGAGCTACGGGAGATAAAAGAGAATTGATAATCAGGCCGGAGTCTCGGGGTTTTTGCCGACGAAAAGTCCCGAGGCGGCCGGGGTTTTAGAAAGCGGCGTTTTTGCCGAGGCCGCATAAACAATGGCAAAAGCGACAGTGGTCCGGATAGGCGTCGGGCGCGCTTTCCCGGGGAGGGAGTCGGAAAAGCGGGAAAAAGGCGCGGGGAGCGCGCGCGAGCGCGAGCGCCGGGGCGGGGAGGGGGGCCGGCTGGCTGGCTGGCTGGCTGGCTGGCTGGCTTTCCCACGTGGACGCGCAGGCGGCAGCGCGACAGGGTAGGGAGAGAAAGAAGAACACTTTCTCCGGCGGCGGCGGCGGCGGCCGCGAGAGAGTTACAGCATCGCTCGGCGGCTGTTACACGGGCCGCGGGCGTGCTTTCACTCGGGCCGCCCCGGAGATAGCGCTATCTCCTTGGGGAAAGGCGCTTATCGCGCGCGGGCGTCGACCTCGCGGCGCGGCAGGTGGGCCGTACCTATGTTGAGCTCGGGCTCGGGGCGCGCCGCGGGCGCCGAGAGGGCCGAGGAGACCGTCGAGTCCATCGTCGGCATCGCCGCCGAGGGCTGGAGGAGGTGGGCCGGCGGCTGGTGGAAGCCCTGGGGCTGGCGCGCGGCCAGGGCCGGCGAGTGGGGCCGCGCCGCCGGCTGGGCCAGGGCCGCGCAGTATTGCATGCTGCTGTCGGGCGAGAGGATCATGTCGGCCGGGCTCGGGCACTGCACTGACACTGGGGCGCGGGCGGCATGGGCCCGCGGCTCTGCACAAGGACACCTCGCGCACGCGGCACTGGCGACTACTCGCTCTCCTGGGTCGACCTCCCCGGGCGCAGGACGGCCGAGCAGTGACGCGGCGGCGGGGTGCCGGCTCGCGATATAGACGCGCGCGGCTCTCTGCGTGCGGGGAGCGTCTGCGGCGCTCGCCGCGGCTCGCTCGCTCTCCACGGGCCGAGAGTGAAAGTGAGTCTTTGCTCGAGGGAGGCTCGCGTTGCTCTGACTGCCTACCTGGCGGCCGGCGCTGCCGCCCGGCTGCGCCGCCGCCCTTAGCCAGCCCCGAGCGCGGCCCCCCTCCCCGAGCCCCTCGGCGGGGTGGGGGCCGGCCGCCGGGCAGGCCGTCTGCCGGGCCCGCAGCCGCCGCCGGCGAGTTCATCGCATTTCCAATGCTGGAGGTCACTGACAACGCCGGCGCTCACAATGCCGATTCCGGAGCGGCCAATCCGAGGGGCCCGCGCTGCCGGGCAGCCCGGCCATTGGCCGCCTGGCCGCCCCTCCCCGCGCCTCCGCGCCACCGCCGCCACCGCCGCCGCCGCCGCCGCCGCCGCCGCCAGCTCCTTCCTCTCTCCGGCGTCGCCGAGGAAGTTCATCGGCCGAAACCTTGACTGAATTACCCCGCAGCGGCGGCCAAGGCCATGCGCCGAGCTGCGCGGCTGCGCGCGTGCCCGAGCCCAGCCGCCCTCGTGCGTCACTCTTTTCTCGCTTTTTTCTCGCGCTCCTCCCGCTCCCCGTCCTCCCTCCGTCCCTCGGCCCTCGCGCCCGCTCCTCCGCGTACCTTTTGCCTCTTTTGCTTTCTCTTTCTTCGGGGCGTGTTTTCGGGAGCGCGGGGAGGACCGCCGCCGGCCCGGGATCATCGCACCGCGCCGCGGCCAGTGCCGCCGACGCCGCGATCAATCCCACTTTTCCCACCGCGCGTTACTTTCAATGAAAGCCGCGGGGAAAAAGCCGGGTGCAACGGCCGGAGGAGAAATCGGCGGGCGGCTCCGGGGGAAACGATCCCGGCGCATCGCCCCTTTCGCTAGAGCCTCCTACGCGCGCGGGAGAAAGGGAAGCGGTGGCAGCGGCGGCGGCGGCGGCGCGCGAAAAAACGCGAGCGAGGAAAGCGCGAGCGCAGCTGCGGGGCCGCCGGCCTTCCCGCGAGTTCGACGAACCTGCGGGCGCGGGTCGCCCGGGCCCCGGGAGGGGAGCCGCCGCGCCGCCGCTGCCGCCGCCGCCGCCGCCGAGCGCCGAGGCTGCGGCGAAGGGCGCGCAAAGCACCTGCCGGCGCCCCCACCCCGCCCGATCTGCCTATGCCGCCGCCCGCATTTGCATCGCGCCGCCGTCTTTCTTCTGGCTCCTTCTCTTCCCCTCCCCCCCTACCCGGCCGGCGAGGTGGCCCTCCGCTCGCCGCGAGTCCTCTGCCTTCGCGGAAGCCCCGGAAGCCGGCGGTCCTTGCGCAACCGCGGCCGATGCATTATTAATAGCCGGCCCGGGCGGCCCGGGCGCCCCGAGGCCCCGAAATAGAAGCCGAGGCTCCGGCGACGGCCTCCCGGCGACGCGCGGCCGATCGTCATTCCTGGGCGCGCGCGCACGCGCCCGAGCCGGACGCGAGCGGGCCCAAGCTCGGGCAAGCTCGCCTTTTACAGGCGGCCGATCGCCATGCAGGAAGCGCGGGCCGCCCGCCGGCCGAGGCGCCCCGAGTCCTTGGGCCTGGCCGCTGAACCGCGCCCGAAGGACGCGGCTATCGCGGGCGACCCGGGCGAGCCGCCGGCCCCGGCCCTCCTCCTCGCCCAGGACGTCGAACCTCCTCGTCCTGCCGGCCCGCTTCCGAGAATCCCCCCCAAGGACGACCCACCCACCCCCCACTCCGCGATAGATACTCTCCTTCGGATATCCTTCGGCTCTCGCCAAAGGCTTCCTTCCATTCGACATTTATTCAAATGCCGAGGCTTCGCTCGCGCGGGCCCGCCGCGCCCGTCTCCAAACTTTACGCCGCCCGATAAAAACCCTCGGGCGTAATGAATTTTAATCCGAGCTACGCGAGCGGCCGTGGCGGAAGCTACCTCCTCGTAAAAAGCCAATGGGGCCCGGCGAGAACAAATTATCTCTCCTCGAAAGGTGGAATAAACGCGAGAAGCCCTCGTTACTGCAGCCGACGAGATTATATTCCTCGGAGCTTTATTGTGCGTCCACAAGGTCCCCAGGGCGAGTCGGCGGCCGAGTCAACGGGCCCGATATTCGGAAATGATATTCGAGGCTTTTTAAAATGATTGATCCGGGATACGTGGATTTTCACGGGTGACCTGGGGGGGGGGAGAAAAAGTTTCCCGGTTGCCGAGAAAGTAGACAAAGCCGATCCTGCGGGAGAAAGGAAAAAAGGGACGTGGGGCAATATAAGGCCAGCGAGCATAAAGAAAAAGGGAGACTGAGAGAAAGGGATGGATGCGGGGGAGCCGGGGCGCGCGATAATAAAGGGGAAATGTAGGATAGCTCGAGGTGGGGCCTCCCGAGGAAGAGGAGCTCCTTCCTCCCGGCTCCCGGGCGGGCCCCCCCCCCCCTGTTATTATATTCGCAATAAAAGCGGAAGCCGGGCGAGCGGCGGCCGCGGGACGTGACCCTTTTTAGCCGGGGCGCGCGAGCGCCGAGGCAGCCCGGCGTCCGCGTGGGCGCGCCGCCCTTGCCGGGGCAGTCGCAGGGCCCCGGGTGCAATAACGGCCGGGGCGCACGTATATAAAAGCCGAGCGGCCGTCCCCGGGTCTCGGGCGCAACCCGGTTATGGCCAGTGCGCCGGGGCCTAACCCTTCAGGGGCCGGGGAACCCTTGCCGGCCGCTCGCTTGGGCCCCGGCGAAATTCGCTCGATCCCGAGTCGTCGGGGGAGGGTGGAGGGGTGGGGGGGCGGACTCCGGCCCGAGGCGAGAAGAGCCCCGGCAATTGCAGGCAACTTTTTTCCTGAATGGGGCCCCGTTTACTGCGCCCCATAATAAACGCATAAAGTCCCCGGGCTCGCGTGGCCGGGGTGGGGGCAGTGGGTGTGCACTTTCCCCGGTCGCGCGTGCGCGGCCCGGGCCCCGGGATATTGTGCCCCGGGGCCCTAGTCCTCGGTGGCGCGCGCGCGCGCGCCCGCGCGTTACCCTTATTATCGACGCAATAATTCATTTTCATGATTTTACGAGGGGCCCCCTTAACGAGGGGAGCCGAGGGCCACGGCCCTCCGGCTCCGCAACCCCGCGCCCTCTCGATGTAATAATTGCCGGCTGCGAGGGCGGCCCCTTTTTTTCCGCGGGCGGCGCTCGGCCCCGGGTTTCTTCCCCGGGCCGAGGCCACTGCCCACCGGGCGCCGCGAGTGTCAACCTTTTAATGAGATGCCGTGTTGACCGAATGAATTATCGTCCGCGCGGCAAGCCGGCCCTCCGGCTCTCGGGGCCTCGAGAACCTCTTTCGCCGCTTGAATCACGCGTCCCGGAATAATGCGCGAAAATAAGCGAATACGTGTTAAAGCTCCTTTGTCGTCTCCCTGCCCACCATCCGCTCTCCGCTCAAGACTTTATTTTATTAACGTAAATATGATTTACCGGGTATTTTACAATCGTTTTATCTCGAACGTTGCAGTGTACTGCCACTCTAGGACACTTATTTACGCGCTATTTGTTTATACGCCATTCGACAAGGATACAGACTCAATTATTCAGAATTAGCCATTGATCGTTTCATTTGCAGACGACACACTAAACGTCGTCTCGAGCGTCTCTCGGCTGCACTTTCGAATAGAAAGAAGGAAAAAAAGGTTATCTCCACGTACAGGTATTCGCTCTTGATACACATTTTTTTAATCATCTCACGCACTGACAATGATACATTCAAAAAGTGGCATTGAAAGTCAATATTATTTGATCAGCTGCTCGGCGAATCAGTTTGATCAAGGCAACACGGCGAGGTTGATTGCGATTAAAAAAAAGGCCCCGCTGAAAGTTAATGAAAATAATGAAAACCTCGGCGGAAGCGCACTACAACGAAATTAGCAAAGGAGGCCGGTATTACAGAAGAGAGTGGAGCGCAAGGCACGCGTGACTAATCGCGAGGCTGAATCGGAGGCGCGCGAGCCGTCTCGGTGAGAATCCTCCCTGAGAATCTCCCCGCGGAAGCGGCCGGCGCGGTGAACTCCCGGGGCCGAGGGGGGGGGGAGGGCCGCTCGCGGGCGGCTTACGGGCCGTTAGGGTCGTTGCCGATATCGGCCCTCGGGCGGGCGAACCTCGGGCCCCAAGGAGCCGGCGGCCTCGCCCGCCCGAAAATCCCCGGGCGACTCGATATTTACGACGCGGGCCCCGGGGAGCGGCGCGCCCTTGATTTACGGGCAGCGGGACGATTGTTGGCGTAATGACATGTAAAAAAGTTGCGCAACAACGCGCCGCACCCGTAAATCAAGCGCGCGCCTCGGCAGTCAATTATCGCACCGTTTTGTATCCGCGCAGTCTTAATCGGCCGGCGTGGAAAGTCGATGGGCTCGCCGAAAAAAAAAATAATTCCTTGTAACGAGCGGTAGTGGACTTTGTTCGGCCGCGACACACCTGCCGGACGTGTTACTCGCCGGTGACGAACGCGCCTGGGATAAATAAGAATTGTTGCCGAAAGCTCGGAGGCAGGGAGCTTCGGGCGAGGCGGGTCCTCGACCGGGGCTGCACCGCACGCGCCTCGGATTCCCATGCGGCCGAGGCTGCCGCTCGCGGTGAATGAACTTATCGCGCGAGGTGTGCGTCGACCGCGCGGGCCGCAGCCCGTGTGTATGTATGTATATATATATGTAGTGCGCAGTGGGTGCCGCCGCGCGCCGTCTGCGCTCCCGGGCGCCCGCCGCGGCGTTTTGTCTCTGATGAGAAACAACTCTCGCACGCGGGCCCAATTGTTGCGCGCGCCTCGGCATTGTATTCCGGGGATTATGCCAGACTTCTTTCACCCCTCGCCTCCTCGACTTTCATTCAGTCTCCATTCTACTCGACTCCCCGGTCTATATGCAAGCGCGCACCAACGAAATATTAATTAGGATGACAATTATAGAAGCATGTGGGTATACATAATCTTTATTTCGGCCCCTGGCCCCACTAATGGCCGGGCTTTGCATAAATTACGTAAACCGTTTATTCCAGACTTGGTATTTTACCGATACCTTTCACTCGCTCTTAATTACTCCATGGGCATTAATTGTATTTTTATTCGGCAATTATCGCTGACGGATTTATTACTTTTATCACTAGGTTACATTTAACAGTCTGTTTACTCACTGTTATTTTTACTTTCGCTGTAGCTTGAAATTTATATCTATATTCTCGCTACCTCGTTCTATTATTTCGTCCTCTTTGGAGTCTCTTTTTATGTCTTTGAAGGTTTTTTAAATCTAAGCTCGGGCGCCGCTAGAATCTTCAAACAGCCGTATATAATAGGCGCTGTATTGTGCAACCGGCGCGATGATGGCCATTCAATTCGAGTCGGTCGCCCTCATCCGCTTAGTATGCAAATGGGCATTTCTAATCGGCGCGAGATACGCGCTCATCGGGGGAATCTGCTAAATGCGGACGGCGGCTTTCGTTATCTCGAGCGGCGGCCGCCGTCGAATTAGCGGTTGCGCGAGGCTGCTAAAACTTTTCGAGCTTGTGTACCGACTGGCTGAGCAAACGGAGCATCAAATAAAACGAGGTAAAGCGCAAGAGAGCCGTGAGTCAGGGCGGACGGGATACGCACCTTTCCTCAAAGAGGCCCGGCCCCCCCCTCTCTTAGCGCGACAACGCCAGGGGGAGGATAAAAAAGGCGTTTGCACACGTACGCACACAGAGGCGCGCGCGCGCGGCGATTGATAAGCAGGGAGCGCCGAGGGTCGAGTCCGGCTAATTTTCATAAAGGCCGACCGGCCGCGGCCCCGAGTGAATGACCGGCGGGCCGCGACGCCCGCGCCAGCCATTGAGCGGCCCTCGCGGCTGACAATGCCCGCGCCGCGGCTTTATATCCCCCGGGCGGCTTGAATTACCGGAGTCGCGCGCGCGGTGTCCAGTTGCGCCGACGCCGTCTGCCCCGGGCCGAAGGGAAGGGAAGAAGAAGAAGAAAAAAAAAAAGAGAGCCGCCCGCGAAAAGCGATACATTATCCGGCGAAAAGAGGAGATGCCGCGCCCGGGGCCGGCCGACTCGCGGAATTCCGAGCCGCTCAGCGCAATTGGAACGGGGCCGGGGGGGGGGGGGGTGGCCCGGGACGAGTCGGTGATCGCGGGCCTCGATCGATGCCGGCTTACGCAACCGCCTGTTTATTTTAGAAATATACGCGCCAGCTGCCGGGCCGGCTAGAGCCTCGCGCCAAGGCTGAAAAACACCGAGGATCGAGCGATCCTCCGGCAAATATTTGCCTTCTGATGTAACCGACTGGGTGAGCGACGGATCGAGCCGGGCGATCGGCCGCCCGAGTGGGTGGCCGGGCCCGTGACCTTGAGGGCCCGGCCCCGGGGGTGGCCACCCGGGCGCCGTCCTTGCGCCGGCGCGCCGGGTCGCCGACCGGTCGCTCAGTGCCAAGGACTCGGGGGGAGGCGCCCCCGGGGCCGCTCCACTCCGCGGCCCGCGAACAATCGCCGCTTTGTCCGCCTCGCTGCCTCGATTAACGGCCGCGGGAGGCTGCGCTCGGAGGGGCCTGGGGGGGGAAGAGGAAAGCGAGCGCGGTCGAAAGTGCGCGCGGGCCCCGGGCCCCCGGAAAATCGGGGAGCTGCACTCGCGAGGCCGGAAGGCCCCATTGTCCGGGTGCGTCGCGGCCTTCGGGGGACGCGACCGCGCGGCGCTGTGGCTTTACGAGCGCCCGGGCCCGGAGCCGCCCGACCGAGGACGGCCCATTCTCTTATAAATAGAAAGGAATGCAAGTGCGGCGGCGCGCGGGAGCGAGTGCCCCCCACCCCCGGGGTCGCGAGGGCCGCGCAAAAAGCCCGAGGCTCGCTAGGCAAGGAGGCCGTTAAAAAGCCGAGCGCTTTCCTTTTCCCCCGGCGCGCCGCGGAAGCGCCGAGGCTGTCGCCCTTGGGCGCCCGGGCCACCGCCCCCCCCCCCCCATTGTCCCGGGGCCCTTCCAGGAAGCGCCCGGGCAGCCTTGGGCCGACGACGCGTCCCGACCTCGTCGCGGCTTTTTGCCCGCGCTCGCGCTCCTCTTTGTGCGCGCGGCCTCGGGCGCCGAGGGGAAAGCCGCGCTTCCCCGAAGCGGACCCGGTCCCCGCGACGATGACGAGTGCTTTGCCCGGGTGCACCGCTGCCCTCAATATATCACGCGCGGGCGATAGGGGCGCGGCCCTCTCCGCGGGACGGGCCCCGGGCCCGGTGGGAGTGGACTCCTGGGCCCGCGGCTCGGGCCCGCCCGGGCTAATTAGGTACCTGCTTGAAATATGGCCCTAATGCGATTAGGGCCTCGTGTTTGTCGGCACACAGCGAGATTATGCGCCGCGTGTTTGACTTACCCGGAAGGGATAATCCAAAACAAGCCTCGGGGGAGTGGGCGAGGAGGCGGCGCAGCCGGGGAGGGGCCCCGGGTGGGCCGAGGGCCGCGGCCGCGAGCTCCCGGCTGCCCCCCGGCCGCCCGGGAGAAATCGCCGGGATAATGGAGCCGTCGTTATTCCGGCGAACCGCAGTTTACGGGGCCGCCGCCCGCCGCGCTAATTTACGATAGGAGCGCAACCCTTTCCCGGGCTCCCGGCCGGCTAAGCGCGTTAAAGAACCACGCCCCGGGTGGACCCACCGGGCGAGGAGCGGCCGGCCCTCCGCCGCCCGCAACCTAACGACGCCCCCATTGTCCGGCAATTATACGCGGCGGCGCGCACTCGGCCCCAACCCTTTGGCCGGGCCGCCGCGGGGGAGCGGCTCGCTGGGCCCGGGCCTTGCGCAACGCGCCCTTTTTACCGAGGGGGGGGGGGGGCAGGCCGGCGCCCGGAAGCGCGAGGCGCGCCGCGCGCACCCGGGCCCATGGGGGAGAGCCGCTCGGGGTCCGCGCGCGCCGGCTTCCGCGAAGCTTACGGGACCGCGCATAGCTCGACGTGGGAGTGCGCCGGCTACAAGTGCACCGGCGCCGTCGTCCCCGCACGCGAGCCGCATCCGCGCCGAGCGGTCACCGACCCCCGGGGGGAGGGCTCCGCTTAGCTTTTCCGCGCGCGACGCGCGCCTGCCCCGGGAATGCCGATCAGCCGAAAGGGGCCCGGCTCCCCTGACCTCGCCCGCCCCCGCCCGCCTCGCGCCCTCCCCTCCGACCGGGGGGGAAGCCGTCGGGCGAAAAGAAAAAAGCTCGCGGGGAGGTTGACACCCGGCCCCGAAAAAGCCCCGGTGGCCGCGGCATTCCGGGGAGGCCTCGCTCCCACAGCGCCAGCGCTCGTTAGTATTCCGCCGACGCGACGGCCCGATGCGCCCGAGCCGCAGCGCTAGAAAAAAGGGCGACGCGCCGATCCGGTTCTCCGGCTGGTGCGCGGCTAGTTCGCTCGCGGGCAGCATGGCTAATCGGCCCCCGGAGAAGGACGCGCGTACTATAATTCAGGTGGCGCGAGCCCGCGAGTGACGTGGCGCCCGACCGCCCTCGCCGACGTTGCATTCTTTCGGACTAGTTTACCTCGCCGCCTCAAGCTTTACCATTTCCGACCAGAGCTTCATCCGAGCCCCCATTATAAACTTTATTGCCTTCCTCGGCAAGTCCATTCGAGCGAACAACTAATCTTCTTAAATATCGTTTATTTCCTGCGACGAATATCTACATTGAATCTGCCGGGATTTATTCGTAGCCGATGTCCCTTGAGAACGAAGCTATTATTTCTCCGATTTTTCGATCATTCTCGTTTGTCTCGAGGAGACTTTTAATTGCTGCACCCTTGGCGTAATAACTTTATTGGTTTTATAATTATTACGATCAATATACGATTGTTCGCATTACTAGAAATTGAAGACTTCCCATTAAAAACATTTGAAGATGACCGCCGAATAGTATAATAGAGCCGTCTCGGGGCGACTCACCTCGTAGTTATGTCTCCATTCAAGGGCAACGTTAGTTTCTCATTATTACCAAGACGACCCTTATTAAGCTTTCGAGAATCGAAGTCACGATTCTTCCCTTCGAGAATCCTCCATTTAATTCAATTGTGCCCGAATGAGCTGGAGGATGAGCCAACGCCCGCATACGCCGCGCCGGAAAAAACCTCGCCAGTCATCCTCGGGACGAAAAACTCGGGCAAAACAAACAGACACGCCGCGTGGCCGCTTGATATTATACACGCATAGTTGTGTATATACATACATATACACATTCCCCCGAAAGTGTGAGAGCCGGAGCGAGCGAGGGGCGGGGTGGGGAGTAGCCCGAGCCCCGAATTCCGGGCCGATAATCGCTTTAATAAAGCGCTTATGCCAAATCGTGAGGGTGCTAATTTACAAGGGTCAGGCTACCCGGAGGCGGCGGGCCCTACACTTGGCGTCTCGGAAAAAGGTGTTGCTCCCCCCCCCCGGCGTTCGCAGGTTTCGGTCACGGCGCGCCGTGCATCCTGCATACGGGTGCCCGGGTCCCGGCGGGGGTGGGGCGCGGAGGGAGGCATCGATCGGGGCCAAGCGAACCATAACCTATCGTAAACCTCGCTTCAGTGAAGTAGCCCGCGCGCGAGCCTCGCTGCCGCTGCACTACTGCTCCTCTTTCTCGACCTTCTTGCGCCCGTGCCTCCGAGGTGCTGGAAATTCGGATGGCTCATAAATCATAGGGGCCTCGGATCCAAAGTCGATCTTGCGACCTAGTGATTTACGATTGTTTCGAATTAATCGCTAATCTCGTTGAAGCAAGATCGATCGAGGCCCCTTTCTTTCCACGCTCTCTCTCTCTCTCACAGAAACACATCGGCTGGCGAAAGAATATTTAATTCGTATAATTGGAGGAGGCACGACTTTTGCTCATTCCGCATCAATCTCATGGGATGTGCGCTCCCTCGTCTGCACTAAATCTCCATTCGCGATGTATCTAATAGTAAATAATTTTCTAATCCCGGTGAAGTAGAGGTCGCTCGGAGCGACTCGGCCGCGGACAGGCCGATCGGCCCGAGCGATCGCGGTACTCGGGGATCGGTGCAAATGACCGCGGCGGTATAAAACGAGGCGGAAGCGGGCGCGCAGGACTCGCGGATTTAGCGAGCGGCCCAGAAGAGTCCCCCCCCCCCCGGTCGGCCGGCAGCGGCAACGGCAAGTAGGCGAGTCCGATTTCTCGGGGTGGCCCCCGGCGAGGATGGCCGCCGCGGGCAGATGACCCAGTGCCCCGAAATCTCCCTCCGAGAACCGACAATGCCTTTCGATTAGGCGTTTATTGGATCGGGAGGGTGCAGGCCCACCTCCTCGGGCTAATTGGATGAGCGAGGCGAGGGCCTCCATTGTCCGAGGGGCCTCGGCGAGGTGGGGGAGGAGATTTGCGTGGACTTATCGGGAAGGCCTCTTCCCGGTGGAGCGGTGTCGCTTAATCGGAGGGCCGGAGGATCCCCGTAGGAGATCCGAGGAAGGCCCCGAGTGCCCGCACTTCTCGGACGAGATCTGCGCTCCCGATTGCCCTCGTTTGCGTAGACCGGGGAGCGGGCCCGAGAGCAGGAAGGCATTATGCGCGCGCCGGGCCGCACTATTGTACCCGTTGCCGATAAATTGGACTTGTCCCGGGCGCTCGTGGAATGAAGTGCAACGAGGCCGGCGGTGCCCGAGGAGTTTTCCCCGCGAGCGGCCGCCCGGGCAACCGGGCTCGCGGACTCGGGTAAAAAGCCGGGCCGGACGGACAGGAGGCTGCCGGGGCCTCGGGCGGGGCCGCCCCCAAAACCCGGGGCGCCTCGCTCCGCCCGCGTCACAAAGGAGATAAGCGCGCGAAACTAAGCTCGCGGATCGGGCGGCGCGTGGAGGGGGCCGGCCGCGAGCGCCTCTCTCCGCGCTCGGGTCTCGGGGCCGTCCTAACGGTAGGGCGGGTCACTGGACGCGCGCGCGCGCCGACGCCGGGAGAGGGACTGGGATCGCGAGCGACTCGTCGTCGCCCGCGCCGGTGCAATGCCCTGCCTAGGTGTAACGCTCCCCGGCGCCCTTACGCGGCCCCGCCGCCGCGCCCGCCGCCTCCCCCTTCGCCGGCGGAGGACCCCGGCCCCGGGGTGGGCGCGGCCCATTGTCCGGGTGGCCTTGCCCGGGGTTCGTTGCTCCCCGGGCGGCGGTCGCGCCCCGGGCCGATGACCCGCGAGGGGAGCCGGGCCCGCGGCGCCTGCCGTGTCGCGGAAAAACCGCGGGCCGAATGGAGGAATTTTAATGCGCCGAGTGGCTAGCTCCGCGCGCGGGCAGCCGAGATACGCCGCCGGCCCCGCTAACTGTACCGCGCGCGCGCCGCCGCCGCCGCGATTCCGCAAAAGTGAAGCTCGCCCCGAGGAATCTTTGGGAGCGCATAACAGTGTCCCCGGGTGGACCGGTGGCCGCCGCGCGGAAAAACCCCGGGGCCCCGGGGCTTCCGCGAACCGAGGCTCCCGGGCGGCCCGGCTCCGTTCTTTCGTCCGCGGGCCCTGGGCGCGGGCGATCCCCGCTGGTCGGCGGTGGCGTCTTTGGCTAACGGTAGTCGGGGGCCGCGCGCGCGCCCGCACCCCGGGGCCCCGGCTAATGGGTAACGAGGTAACGAGCCGACGTACCCTCGCCGCCGGCCGCGCCCGTGACGCACCGGCCGGCCGGCTTTTCCGGGGAGTAACTGTACCGGCGACACCCACGAGCGCCCGCGTACGTCACGGCGCCCGCGATGCAAAGTGCCCCCGGGGCGCCGTTACCGGTCAATGCGCCGATCTCCCGCCGGGCTTTTTATCGGGGGCCGCTCGGCCGTTTAACGAGCGCCCGACACCTCCGCCCGCCGCGCCGAGAGGATTTCGGCCCGATTCCCGGCCCGCCGACTCGCTCCGCCAAATTTTTCACGCCTCCGCGGTGCGCCGCGCGGGGGAAAGTGGGTCGGGCCTTAATTGCCGCGCGTAAACCTTACTTTCGAGAGAGGCGCTTTAAGGCTCGCGGCGTCCGAGGGGTCGCGTTCGCCCGCCCGGCTTTATTTAGACGTTTACTCCTCTCTCTCTCTCTCTCTGTCGGCGCGAGCGGTCGGGCCTCCGAAGAATTTCCTTTGTCCCGCGGCGCCGCCGGGAGGATAAGGGCTCGGATCGCAGCCGAGCGGCGACGGGGCCCCGCCGTCCCTTGGCTGCGGCGGAGGGGGTAATTGCGCCGCGAGCATCCCCCGGCCGGCAACTGTTGCGCGTGGGATAGCGCGAGGCGGGCCGCGGGCGCAACAACCTCGGCCGCGGGATAGAGGAGGGCCGTAGCCGAGCGCCGGCGATCGGAAGGGCTGTAACTGTTCTTTTACGCGCGCCTCCCCGTTGCCGGCGGCTCGCGCGCGCACTTCTCCGCACGCATATCCTATCCTCGCGGGGCATGAATGACATAACGAGCGGCTCGGCGGCGGCGCGCGGCCGTCGACCCGCCGCCACGTTATGAAACGGGCCGCGTCGCCCCGCCGGCCCTATCCCTCCTACGGGCGCCCGCGCCGCCCAAGTTTCGGGGGCTCGCGGCCCTCCCGTTAGGGCAGAAGGCCGCCCCGAGTAAAAGTGAACGAGCGCCGCGGGAAACTGCCCGCGGGTATTTTTCTGACCCACTTTGCCAAAAGAGTTCGTTGGCTCGGGCGCGTCGGGCCGATCGGGGCCCGCTGATAAGTCCCCCCCGGGGCCCGGGGTTACGTGGCCGCGGGGGCCGACGTAACGCCCGCGCGCCGGGGGTCGTTGACCCAGTTGGCGCGCGGCGCGCGCCGCGAGGCCGATTCCTGCTTACCGACGAAAACATCCCACCGGCCGGGCGTTGTTTTTATCCGGGAGGCCGGGATCCGCGCGCGGGGCCTCGGCCGACGCCCCGGGGTCGACGCTCGCTTATGGGGTAATCGTCGCGCCAGGCGGGAGGAAGCGGCCCGGTGTAAACGAACTGGCGCGCTCGCGCGGCCCGTGGTTAGTGACCCCCGGGTCCCCGGAACCCCGGCCGCGGTCCGATTTCGAGGAGGGCCGCGGGCCCGCGCGCACGTACGCCGTCCCCGGGGTCACTCACTCCCCGGGGGCTACGTGACCGCCCGGCCCGCCCGCTGCAGCGGATGCGTCAGCCGTGCGGTGCCTCGGAGGGCCCGCCGCGGAGGCCGATCGCCGCTCCGAGAGCGCGCGCCGCCGGGGGGAAAAAAAGCCGGAGAAAGCACTTTCTTCGCCGGCGCGCGCTCTATCATGACCCACCTTCACCTGATCCCCCGCTTTTCCATTATTCCCCGGGCGCTCCTAGATGAGCTCGCGCGGCTAAATTTATGCCACCGCCTGCATAATTCATCGGGGCTAAATGAGTTTTCTTTTCGTCCAGCCGACCATACGGTCCCTGTCGTTTACGGCCGCTTCTTCGGCCCATCCCGCCGGAGCCACCGGCTTGAGGGACAAGTTATACTCCTACGTATGACTAGCGACCCTTTCAGCTCGCCTCGGCCCCGCAGGATGCAACTCATGCGCGTCCACATAAATATCCGAGCTTACCTCGGCATAAAATATCCACTCGAGCATCGGGCACACGGCCGCCTGCCCGAGCTTTTTTCCCTCTTCAATTTGCTCGAAACGCCGGAAAACAATAACAATTCTTACCTGCACAAGGAAACACTTTTAAAGGACTGACGAATGCGAGCATTTTGAGCGCACCTAATAAACTGATTCAGGCCTCGCATGTTGTGTGTTTTGTTTTTTTTTTTGTTGTTTTAAATGCATCGTGCGAATGATAATTTGTAAAACAAAATTATTTACAAGCATACAGGTGCAGTAATAATAACAAGATGCAACGGATGTATAATTTGAAAGAATATTAAATTAGTTGGTTTTGTTTAAAGTGGCGTTTAATCGAAAAAACGAGTTAAAAATGTGAAAAGTTGAAGGGAAAAATTGTTCGCATGGCATGGGAAAGAAGCGACAAATGAGGATGAATTTGCAAGTACTCCAGGAGGCAGATGGAAGGAAGGCATAATGAGAGGTGATCGGCCGACTTGAGCGTCGCAAGAGCACGACTCGCGGCAAAGTGCAACAAACCCGCGCGCGGAGGAAGAAGCGCCCGTGCACGAAGGAGCGCGCGAGCTGAAAGAAAAGAAAGGAGGGAAGGAGGAGGAGGAGGAGGCGGAGGAGGAGTAGTAGGGGAAAGCGAAGAGAAGAAGAACGAGAGGAGGAGGAGGAGGAGGAGGAGAGGCCAAACACGCGCAGCGAGCGAGAGAGAAAGATTAGCCAAGGTGGAACGAACCTCGAGGACCGATGCCAGTGAACTCGGTTGGCCGGTCACTAACCAGGTAACCCACACTAGGTGGCTCCCTCCCCGGGCGCCGACTCCCCGGGACTCTCGCGGGCAACGTGCTATGCAGCCCGAACGGTTATAAGGCTCTCGCGCGCGGCTTTTTCACCGTTCGCCAGGAGGAGCGCGCAGCTCGCCGAGCGCCGGCCGAGGGCCGCCTCCCCCTCCCCCTCCTCCTCCTCCTCCTCCTCCCCCCGGCTAGTCGCGCGGGGTAATTGCGCTCGCGGAATTCCCCGCTCGCCTCCTTCCGCCTTCCTCGCGCCGCCGGCCCTCCGATAAGCCGCTCTCTCGTTATCCCGGTTAATCCGGAGGGCCGACGCGGCCCTTTGTCCCCCCGGAGGCTCCCTTCGACGCGAGCCAACCTTATCATCCGAGTCCAGGGAGGCCGACTCGGCCGCTTTCCCATCATAGGACACGGCCAGCCATCATCTCCGCGGCGCTGTCCCGAGGCAGGCGGAACGAATGGCCGGATGTGTTTATATCGAGGCGGCCCCGGGAGGATTTATAGGCTTTTAATTAAAGCAAAGGGACGTAAAACGTCGGGCTGAATCATACCTTCCCGGCGTGCGCGGCTTTGAATAGTCCCCGATTGAGAAGAGGCCGGGGAGAAAACAAAAAATAAAAAAATAATAAAAAAAAAAGAAGCGTCCCTGTAGGAGCCGCGCGCGAGCGCTCCCGAGGCTCGACTAATTGCTACGTGGCCGGCGAGGGCCGACTGGCTCCTTTGACAGAGTCACGGAGTGGCGCGCACCGCTACTCCCCGCTCCGGAAAGACTGCGAGCCGCGCGTCGCGGAAGCGCCGACAGGTGAGTGACGAGGTTGGAATAGGGAAGGAGCGCAGAGGAGCCGCGCGGCCCCAGATGACAGGGATTAACTAGAGCGCGCAGCGCGGCTTTGAGCCTCGAGTGGCGCCCGCGAGCCGCCCCCGCCCACTGAGCGGCCGCTCTGCCAACTTGGCCGCTGATCTTCCCTGCCGGCGATTCCGATAGTCGAACCGATTGGCCGTCGCCCCGGTCTCGTTGGACGCAAATAGAACGGCGCCGGCTGGCGGGACCGAGCGCCGAGCAACCAGGTGAATTGTCAAACTCGGGCGTGTGCGCGATCGTTCGATCGCCCGGACGACGATCGGCCCGTCCATTAGCCCGCGCGTAAGCAACTGCAGCGCCTCGGCGTTGTTTTTCTTTTTTTTTCTTTCTTTCTGCCCCTTCGTCGAGGCGAGTGGGATATACTCGGCGGCGCTCCGATCGAACTATCCGTTAATTAGCCGCAATTACGGGCGGCGAGGAAGGGGACTGCTTGCCGGGAGCGAGGCGGCCGATGAAAACAAAGGGGCAGGAGTCCGCGGTAAAAATCGCGTCGGCCAAGCCAAGTGTGCCAGTGACGATAAACAACGACGTCGGGAGCGTTATAATGCGACACACAACAGACGTGGAGGAAACTTCTGGAAGCCAATGCTCGTCGAATATAAGCGCGGGAGGAACCGCTACATCCATAAAGGCGCGTGCGACGCCCGAGTCGCTGACCCCCGCTTACACACAACATATAATGCGCAACGCTAAGTGGCTTCGTCATCGTGTTTATCGCTTTCCCCTGCTTCCTTTTTCTCTCCTTGTCCCGCTCTCCCGGTCTCTCCCGGTCTCTCCCGCTCTCCTCGCCGGCTCTCGGCCTCTCGCTCGCCCGTCTTTCTTTTTTTTTTCGTTTCGGGCCCGAAAGCCGCCGCCCGCGGGAAAATACGATCGCGCCGCTGCTCCTCCGGCTCGTGTCTTCCCGTGCGTGGGGGACTCGTTGTAACTCCTCGGGTCCAGCAGAGGAGCGAATCGTGGCTATCGACCCGAAAGAGAAGAGGAGGCGGCGGAGGAGGAGAGACCCGGGGAGAGATCGAGAGGAGCGGACGGGAGAAATGTAGATTGGCTTCATTACTCACTCGCGCCGGAGGGACTCGGGGGAGGGAGACGGTCAGAGTCCACGTGTACTCACCTGAAACAGAGAAAGAAAAATGCGCGTTAAGTCATCGTATTTTTTGGGTCACTCATTGTGACCTGGTGCATGCCTTGGATTCTTATAGCCTCCAAAACAAAAAAAAAACAGGCTTTTGAAAGGATACGGAGTTTTTGTTCGACGGCCGGTCGGTACGTGCACCAACTAGGGCCGAGCGCCGACGGTTTTTGCCGCCTCGGGCTAATTAACCTAACTCTGCGGGCTTAATTCTCGGCCGAAGAGCAGGGCCTTGAAAGAGCGGCGGCGATGAGATAATTTGCGGGGATCGCGCGGCGGAGGGGAGTTGCGTATCGCGGCTCGCATCGCAGACGGCAAAGTGGTATCGGTATAGAGGGAAGGGAAGCAGGCGATCAGTGTGTCGGGGCGGCCGGGAGCCCGGGCGGAGGCTGCAGCCTCGGTCGGGCGCCTCGGGAGAAAATAGCCGGGCCTCGGGTCCGAGGCTCGAGGCCGCGGTGGGGGCCGATCGACCGGCTAGAAATATCGCGAGCCGCCGCGGATCGATACTCCCGAGTGGGACGAGCGCCGCCCGAGCGAGACGCCGCCCGCCGGGAAGTTCAGGGTTAAAGGACCGATAAACCCGCGCGCGGGGGCTAAGCGGACCCCGGGGGCAGCCCTGCGCGCGCGCGCGCCCCGCCCGAAAAGAAAGAAAAGGGGGCGGAGGGCCCGCGAAGCCTGGGAGCGGCGCGCGCGCGCGCGAGGCCTGCAGTTTGTTGCCCGGTGACCGAGTTCATCGCACCTCGGCGAACGTTCGTTCACTCGCGGTGCGCCGGCGCCGGCCCGATTACTCCCTCCCCGTCGCGCCGGCTGCCGAGCCTCGGCCGGGCAACCCGTGTGTGCGTGCACACGTATACAGGCGCGTCCGCGGCGGGCGGCCCTCGCGGAGCGCAGGAGGGCCCGAGAGCCCCGGGCGCCCCGGCCGCCCCGTACCGCTAGGCCAATTTCCCAGCTAGGCCGCAGCCCCGAGAGCGACGACCGCCGCGGCGCCCAAAGCCGCCCGGGCCCCCCCCCCCCCCGGGGTCACTGGCCCCGAGGCGCGCTTTTCCCCGCGGGCCGACGGTTCGCCCGGCGAACGAAAACGAAACCATCGGCCGGCTCGCCCTGGGAGAAAGTCCCGCGGGCGGGCGACGGAGCCGACGGGGCCGACGGGGCCGCTCGGCCGCCGATCAGAGGCCTAGCGGCGCGCCCCGGGGGTACCGTTCGATAGTCCCCCCCCCCGTCCCGCGTCCCGCGTCCTCCCGGAGCCGCGCGGAAAATCCTCCGTGGACGAATGCAAAGCTAGGCGCGCGCGCGGATAGAGTGCAGAGGCCCTCGTTACGGGATCCCGGCAAAGGGGGCATCGCTCGAGTTGCACCCGCACCGGACGGTTATTCGTATCGCGTATTCACGGCGCGCGAGTTCCCGAGCGCGGCCCTCCCTTCCCCGGGCGGGCCGCCCCTCCCACGGCGCCCCGAGCCCGGGCCCGCGCGGTCAACGGCATGACCCTTGCATTTCTCGGGCTTTTCCATGCGCGCGCTCGCCACCTATACGCGCGCGCGCTCCCCGCCCCGAGGCTCCCGTCCACTCCCGGCCGCTCGACCGCTTTCCTTTGTTCGCGCTCGCGGATTCGTATCGCGCCTCGTTATTTTTACTCGATAAACCGACCGGGGCGCCCGCCGACGATAGCGCCCGCCGCCCCGGGACGCCGAGGCGCCCATTTTCGAGGCTGGATCCTCCCATTAGGACGGCGAGCGGCGAGAGCGGCCACTCACTGGGCCGCCGCCGCTTATCGCTTGTAATTGCCGCGTTAGCCGGCGGGTCGGTCGAGGCCCCTCCCCCTTCGGAGATATTCCCGATAGATAAGTTAGCGAGGTGTACGTCGGAGGAAAGCCGGCCGCGGCCTCGTCGCCCGCTGATGCAACCGAGCTATAAGAGGGAAATCCCGAAAATCCGAGCGCCTTGTGGCCGCGTGCTGTAAGCGGATAAGTTACGCGGAAACTCCTCGAGCGCCAAGCCAATGGAGCCGTCGCGCTCGTGCTCCTAATGCCCCATTATTCAAAAATACTTTTGCTCTTCATTCAACTGCTCCCCGGATTAATTGCCCAATTAAACGATATCCACGGGCAATCGTTCTCAATCTACGCGCTGATCTTTTGACCGATACAATTCAGGCCTTTACGCACGCAACTGAAATTACCCACAAAATTTGATATTAATATTTTTTAAGTTATTTAAGTGTTAGGTGCTGCAGATCTGGCGATCGTGTTTCAATTCAAGGCGGTGCTTCAAATGTCTCAAATTTAACCACCTAGCGAATTTAAAAGAGCGACTAAACGCTGCCACACCTGCTCGGCGTTCGCCGATAAAATTGCATTATACTGCAATAATATTGTAAAATTTGTTTGCACTTTCATTAGATTATTCTGCATACGACACCGACCAATGTATGACCGATTTTGCGTATCATAATTGGTCGAACGAATTTTTACAACTTTTAATATTAACAGTTCTGTATAAAATTTGTTCTGTATAAAAACTGTTTGGAAGCGCATATCTGCGACATTCACCTTACCCTTGCGATGAATAATAACGTGCATGGTTTAGTTGTGAGTGAGAGTTGCTTAAAACCTAACAACTCAGCGAGTTCCTTCATGCTTCAGGTTTCAATTTAATAATAAAGGATAGGGTAGGAAACCAGGGCGGAGACATAGTTCTTTTCGGCTCTGCAAGTGAGCGCATTTAGTCTTATTTAAGTGACTGTTCAGAGCTTTAAGGCCTCGTATTTTTGCCATTTTTATTAAAGACGCGCCATCAATTTTACAGAACTGTTCACATTACTTGTATGCAAATAACAATTTATTTCAGGAGAAAAGTAAATAAAATTGATGGCTTATCTTAAAAACTCAGGTAAGATAATGATAGAATCAATAATAATCGAACATTGAGGGCATTGTGGCATTGCCCCTACCATTAAACATGTCCATATTTTTCAAAGATTATGTTTTAATTTTGGCTGTTTCTTGGCATTAATGCTTTATAAATATAGCAATTCTTTCTTTAATGATATAAAATATATTTTTATCCATAAATTGCTCCTAGTAAAATGACTCATTTTTCTACATTTAAAGTATTGCGCATCAGGACTATTTTTGTATAAAAGGAACAAAGGAATTATGTCCGAAACTACATGTTTGCAAAAATGCCTCGTGTAATTTGCTAAAGATATGCATAGGGATGAGACTATTTCCCAGATTATAAAGTTTTAAGTATTTGGCTGTCTAGTAAAAAAAGGAACTTGATTGCTGCCTCTTGTAAAAAATCCTTAAAACCTGTATACGGCAGTTATAAAATTTTTCTCCAAACTACTGGACAAGACGTGCTCTAGAAGATGTTTAAGTCCTGATCCGACTACTCCATTGGTACGCTCAAATTATTATTATTCCATGAATGTATGTTGCTCTAGATTATGGAATACTTTGCTCGACTCTGCACGTGCGCAGTATATTAAGCATAATTTCAGGAGGATATTCGCCACTTGCTATATATAAGCCTAGATTTGAATTAGCAAGGATCGCAGGACGTTTCATCTCGAGTTATTTTTCATTCGGAGATTTGATCGAAGTTTCAACTGTCAGATTGGGAGGGAGTGTCCGTTGCGCAGGTTGGTGGAAAAAATGCGCGATATCGATGAGGCTGCAGAGTCCTTGGCCGACATAACGCTAGAGGAGACGAAATCGGGTGGGGAACTCGGAGGGAGGATCGTGGGAGGTCGGTATCGGGCCATGGGCCGGCGATCGGGGCGACGAGAAGCCATTGTCCGGGCGGCCCTCGGAGATAGCGCTCGGCGAAAGCCCTTGAGCGGCGCATCTCCGCGGGCGCATCTGGCGCGCGGCGGCGGTGGGGAGCCGCCGCGGCTGCGGGGAGGGAGGCTTAGGTTAGTGAACGCGCGCGGTCAGTCACCTTCCGCCGCCTCCTGCTCCACATCCGCGCGATAGGGAGGGAGCGCGGGCGCGCGGGCCGTTGCGCAACGGCGCGCCGCGGGGAAAGCGAGGGCCCCTCGCGGCCCTCCCCCCGGGCTTTCCTTTTCCGCGGGCGGGCCGAGGGCCGAAAGCTCCTCCCTCGGACCCCGGGAGGACAATGCGCAACAACGGCCCCCGGGGCCTATTGGCCGCCCCGGAGAAAGTAGCGAGAGTCGTGCGCGGCAGATGCGCGAAAGCCGTCTTATCGGCCTATCAGCCTTGGGCGCGGAGGCCCCGGTCGCCGGGCAACAGGTTGCGCCGGCCCCGGGGAGAGTCCGCGGTCGCACGCGATTAATTAGAAAATGAGCGCGGTGGATCGGTCTCGCGGCCCCGCGGCGGAACGCGCGCCTAATTGACCGCGGGGAGAGGAGCGATCGCCGCGCGCGAACGAAAGAGAAAGAGGGGCCGAACGCCCGGTGGGGGCACGCGCGGGGAAAAGCCACTCGCGGCGCGTTATCTAAGACGGAAAATCAAGGCTCCGGCGGGCCGCGGGGCTTACGTAAGCGCGCCGCCGAGGAAAGTAGGCGAGGCTGCCGCGGCCCGCCCCTTCCCCGGGTTATTCGGTCAGCGGGGCCGCGAGTCTCGCCCGGAGGGGAGACCCGGCCCTCCGGGGACACCCGCCGCCGACCAAAGGCTCGCCGGCCGGAAAACGAGAGTTTCCCGGGAAAATCCCGGCGCGGGCCTAACAGTGGCTCCTCTCGGCCCTAGACCCGCTGCCGGTACAGTTAGCCGGACCGAATTCGCGACAATGGGAATTAGGCGGTGGTGTCGGGCCGGGCGACCGACTCGCCCGATCCTCCCCGCGACATAATCGATCGAGATAGCGAGCGGCGCGCAGTGTGTCAGTGGCCCGGCCCGATTCGAAACCGAGCGTCGCGGCGCCGGGCGGCCGCATTCCCCCGCCGGCTGACCGACTTCCCGCGGGCCTTTTCCCCGGAAGGAGGCTGCGCGCCTCTCCCGGCGATTTAGCCTCCTCCCGCCTGGGAGGATCGCTCCCCGGGGCCCGGGGCCCGCCACGTGTCGCGCCGGGGCACGTGTGCCAAAAACCCCGGCCGCTTCCCTCCTCCTGCCGCAGCTCTCGTTATTCATCTCGCATTATGGACGCCGTGAATGTAAATAAGCGCGGCTCCGCGGGGGAAAAAGGCCGACAACAAAAAAATTCATCGCTTATTCCGGCCGAGCGGAATCCTCGCCGGCCGGACGCCCGAGGAAAGAAATTTAATTTTCGGAATGGAATTCGCCGCCGGTCGAGCTACCTACGCTCAAATTATAATAGGACACGAAAAGCTCACTGGCGGCCGCGGCTCCCGCGCAATAATTCAGATGGCTCGGCGCTAACTAGTTTATATATGCCGACTGCGCGGAGTAATTTCATTTGGCAGGTATACCGTGCCGCGTACATTGTCATTCAGCTCTCGGTTGTAGAGGCGTTTGATTAATGCCAGGCTAGGAAGTAGCGAGAAAGTGCACTGGCCTATCAGCCGGGCCGCGCAGTCCACCGACTCATGGAGGAGACAATGGCTCCTGTCCCTTAACCGCGAGCCGACTCGCCGCTCGATTATTTATCCGCGCGCTCGCATTCGGCAAGCCGTAAAAAATATTTATAAAGCCAGTGGCACCGAGTTTATTTTCGCCCGGTCGTGTACGCAGCCGGAGCGGCCGAGTAAAATTATCGGGAATCGTATGCAAATTCGTTGCATAAAAGAAGCCCAGGTTGGCGATAAAGGATATTTATCGGGCGAGGCTCGGGGCGAGTAACGACGCCCGGGAAAAGGATTTTCAACGCGGAGAAACGAAGGCAAAACAAAAGTTATAAATAAAGGAGGGCGCTCGGGCGAGTAAAGAGGCGAGCTAATCAGTGGGAACAAAGTGAATCCTTCGGCGGGCGAGGGAAGCCGAGTGAACGTCCCGCCGAGAGTCGGAGGAGCTCGGCGGCGAGGAGCCGCGAGGAGCCGCGAGGAGCGCCGGGGAGAGGGAGTAACGAAGATCGTTGATCCTCCGGCCGAGGTGTCACTGACTCCCCGCGCATAGGTGATCGACCTCGGGCGCTTGCTCCCACTTGCTCCGACTTGCTCCCGCTTGCTCCCTCTCTCTCTCCGGTGGGCCGGCGGCGCTCCCGTAAACGGCGCGCTCCTCTTCCTAAGGCCGCGCGGCTTTGTGTGCGTGCGCGGCGGCGCGCGAGGAGCGTGCGCCAGTGACGTAACGCCGGTTACTCAACCTGGATGTCGGCCGCCGCTGAATGCCAAGGCCCCCGACACGCGCGCGCGCATCCGAGCCGCGGAGGCCAAAAGGAAAAAGGAGGAAAAAGAGGAAGAGAGGAGGCGATCGGCCCCCCGAGGCTCGGTGCCCTCGCCGTCGGCCCGATCCCCCGGACGTCACTTTCGCCGGGCGGCCAAGGCCCGCGCGCGGTAAACATTAGAAATCGCCGAGAGGAGTCCCCTCGGGCGGATTACGTGCCGAGGAAAAGGAGAGCGGGCCAAGCGAAAGTTTGGGCCGTCTAACGAAAGTGGTCGGGCCCGCGGGCTTTGGGCGCGCCCCCGCTAGGCGGGAACCGGCTCCGCGGTTACGGCATTAGACGTAACCCGGGGGGGGGGGGCCGCGGCTCCTTCCCCCGTCGGGGAGCTGGCCCCGCGGCCCTCGGTCTTTCGGGCCGCTGGCGCCGCCGATGAATAATGCAGGGCCGCGTCGTCCGGGCCCTTGGACCCGGCCGCCCCGCGCGCTTTTAACGGTTTCCGTGGCGGCGCGCCGGTGAGTGACCTATGGCTCGGCCTCTCTCTTTCTCGGCGGGCCGTTGCCGCGCTCGGCTCCCGCTCCCGGGCCCCTTCCCCGCTCCGCGGACGTGTGTCAACGGCCCGCGCGCCCTCGCACCTGCGGCCCTCCGCGGGCCCATTGTTCCCTCGTTAGGATGCCGGGCGCATACCGAGGCGCACTATACGCGCGGCCGCGCGAGCGCAAAGCCACTACTTTCCCGCGCAAAGTGCAGGCGAGCGCGCGAGGTCGTTGTCCCGCGGGGATATAGTGTCGGTACGCATCGGCCCGTCTTTTTAGCGCCCGGGTCGACTGGGCCGGGCGCGCGAGGGCCGCCTTTCACGGGGAGTCGCTCCTCGGCCGGCCGGCGCACGCGCTCCTTCCTTTTATCGATCCGCGCGATAAACGCGCCTTTTATGTTATCGACAAAGGAGGATCGTGGCTTATTCTTCTGGAAATGGTCCGGGGCGAGGCGGAGGGACCAGGGATTCTTTGGGAAAGCGCGCGAATCGGCCCAGGCAAAGCCCATTAGAAGGAGGTCGGAGCGGGCCGAAAAAGGCGGGCTGGCGCGCGCGCGCTCGTGGGCCCGAGGGAAAGGAGAGCGGCGGCGAGCGCATCGAGGCCTCGAAAGTGAAACTGCGGCCCCGGGGAGATTCGGCCGCGAGGGGGAAAAGCCCTTGGGGCGGAAAAGCCCGGGCGCGCGGCCCGGGGCGCAAGTGGGTCGCCGGGGCAACGACCACCGCTCGAATTCGATTAACGCGTTACGCCTCGTCGCTTGCGCAAGCCGGCTCTCCGGGCACGTAAGCCGAGCGCCCGGGGGCGAGGGAGACGTCCCGGGCGGCGCAGCTGCGCTCCCGGGCTTTTTTTTTTCGGGGCCCCGGGCTCGTTAATCGACGCGCGCGCCCGCCGCTTTTAACGACGGCCGCCCCGGCGAAACCGAAAGTCTCGTCACGTTCGGGCCCCGGCTTCGACGGCGGCGCCTGGCTTTACTGCCCCCGGCCCGCTCCCTAATTGCCCCGCTCGCTTCTTTGCCCGCGCATTTTTATGCACTTTCGTTTGGCTTTTACGCGCGGGTCCCCCCCCGGGATTCGGCACAATAATCGGCCGCCGTCGATGATCGCGCCTCGCAGACACGCGGAAGCGAGCGGGAAAAAAAAAAGTACGAATTCCCCCGGGGCCGCTTGCGAAGCCTCGCGTCAAAACAGTGATGTAACCGGCCCGAGGCTCGGGGGGAGCGGCGCGGCGAGGAAGGCGGGAGGGATTGGAGGAAAAGAAAAAAAAAAAAGGAATCCGGAGACGACGTCTGCGGCGGAAGTAGCCCGAGCGCCCGAGGGCCTCCCGGCCCGGCAGAATTATCGCTTGTTTCTTTTTTTGCCAGACGAGGCCGCCGGCGATTCATATACCTGCCCGGGAGCGTCCACCTTTCTTTTTCTCGGTCGCCTAGGTTGCGCAAGCGGCTCGGCCCGCGGGCGTAACAGCCGCGCGGCAGAGTCAACGAACGCGTAATGGCGAGGAGGTCCTGTCGCGCGCGCGCGCGCCACCGCCCAAGGACGCGCGCCATCCTCTCGCCGGCGGCCCCGGCACGTGTGCCCCGCGCACAAAGGAGCCCGCGCCGCGAGCGAATTAGCCGCGGGGCCCCGGTTGCGAGAGCGCCCGGTGACATTGAGCGGTCTTTGTGCCCCCCCCCCGGGGCGAGCGCCGCGTCCTTGCGCCTCTAACGTCCTCCGCGTTGCCCGCAGGCCGCGCCCGTGTACCAGATCCACGGGATTGGATGGGTTTTCCGCGGGAGGGCGTCCGGCCAGGTGGCGGCCCCGGCGGCTTTCCCAGGGCGCCCACGCGGCCCCGCGGAGGAAAAAGGAGCGGGCGCGGGGGCGAGCGGCCTTGGCGCGGGCGGGGTTAGCGGCCGGGATCCGGGCCACTCCCGGTTTCCCAAGGCTCGCCGCCGCGACACGCCGGCTTTTGCGAAAGGGCCTTTTTGGAAAGCCTTGGGCCGAGGTCGCCGCGGAGCCCGGCTTTCTCCGCGGGCCCGCCGAGAGTAAAAGCCCGGCCGGGTAAAGCCCCAGCGAGGAGGGCCGCCGCGGAGAAAGGTGAAAGCCGGAGCGCGAGGAGGCCGCCCCCGAGCACCGCTCGCCGCCGCGAGACGGCCCGCGTAACTTTCGGGAGGAAAGCGCCACTCGGGTGAAAGCGAAGGCTCTTTTTCTCTTGCTCCTAGGCCGCCGGCCCCGCTTGCGTAAGCGTTACGCCGCGCGACCGAAAGAAAGTCAGTGGGCCCCGGTGTTAGCGGCGCCCGGGACGCGGGGGCCATGGCCCGCGATCGGCAAAGGGCGCCCTGCCTCGGGAAAATCGGCGCGCTCCTCGGCGCAATAGATCGGAAGGTCAGCCGGGTTGCGAAAGTCCCCCCGGGGGCTCAACCTTGGCGGGCGGCGAGGGCCGGCGCGGCCCCTTGCGCAAGCGCCGGGGATCGGCTCGCGCAACCGCGTTGGGAAAGCCGCGAGCCGCCGGCCGATTGCCCCCTTTCGCTCGGGCCGCTCCTCTTTCCCTCGCGCCTAGCCGCGCGCGCGCCCGCCATGTTCGAAAGATCGCGCGGCCGGCCGACTCGCGAATCCGCGCGCCATCTCGGCGATTCGCGGGGAAACGCGGGCGCCGAGCGCGAGTGGATCCGCGCCCGCGAGATGGTGCTGCCGCGCGCCCACCGCCAATGTCAATGTCAGCGAGCACGTGCCGGGGCTCGCCACCTCGCCGCCGCGCGGTATAACCCCCGGGCCCGCACCCGGTGGCCATCCCCGTCCCCGGGCCCCCGGCGCGCCTCCCGCATTCCCCAGGCCCCTGGAGGAAAAAATCTTTCCCGGATCCTGCGCTTTGTCCGGAATTCCGACGGCTTGACTAATGCTTTTCAAATCGCGCCACCGCCGGGAGACAATGCACGACCGTTCTCAGTGTTACCTGCATCCTCGCTCTACCTTAACTAACGTCGCACTTGGACAAACACGTAAAATCCTGTCGCGTAAATTAAATCAACTCTATTACTCCAATCTCTATATAATTATTTCTTTTCATTTTTTCAACTCTTTCGGTACTGGTTATTATTATTATCGTTGCGTACAAATATATTTTTCAAAAATATCAATATAATTGTCAAGTTGATATAATTGTTAAGTGTTAGCCTGTATTACTAATTAGTAATTATACAATGTATCTGTCAACAATGTTTACCATAATATGAGTATATTTGTTATGTTAGCTGCCTTGTTTTGCACAATCGTAACAAATATATATGTATAAAATTATTTTAATATTATTGCTGCTATTATTACTCAGCGTAATAGAACGAACTGATATAGATCTAACGATAAAGCAGGAGGAGAGGAAAAGGATTAGTGCAGGGAGGCGATAGAGTAGACTGATAAACTAGAGTAGGAAGGTCGGAGAAAAAAAAAGAAAACGTCCGAGACAAAGCAGCTGTTGAAAAACAGAAGCCAAGAATTCGGCTCGCCGAGTGGCCGAGGAAAGGGAAGCGAGGCATTAAAGAGTCAACGCAAGCGGAGCGAGGGGCGCAGGCGGGCGCAGGTACGCGCCCTCCTAAGCGGAGTTAACCTTTCGGGAACGGGGGGGACTCGGCGCTCGAGGCGGGCCCTCGGGGCTCGGCCATTACGGCGCGGCATTGAGAATCGGCCGATAATTCGCATAATGACGCCTCGACCCTTGCCTACTCAAGCCCGCCGGCCACTGGTGAGGGAGGGCCCCCCGGTAGGCCCAGGTAGGCCGGCCTCCCGGGCCCTTTAAACGCGGCGGCCGGCCCCCGGGAAACCGCTGCACCAGTAAATTAGGCGCGAGGACGATCCGCGGGTAGCGGGGGCCCCGGCCGCCCCCCCGCTGCCGTTTCTTTCGCACTTTTTCCCGGGCGCAGGAATGCGGCCCGCCCGGCCCGACTTCCCCGCAACCTCGGGCCCACGCCGCGGCGCAGAGCTGGTGCGAGCGTCCGGGACGCCACCGGGACGCAACTGGCCGGCGAGGGCCTTCGCCCCCCGGGACCGACGGCCAAGCCACAAATCAAGCGGAGCTATGCGTGACCGAACTCGGACCCGGGCTCGCCCCGCTAACGACGAGGCCGACCTCCGCGCCCGCGGCCTTGGGACCTCCCGGCTCGAGGGGTGCGGGAGCCCATCGCCGCCAAAGACCTTCCCCGTGGCTTCTGCCGCCGAGAGAGGAGTCCGCGGAGCCCCAGGGCCTCCTAGTGCCCAGAGAGCTGCCGACGCGTTAACGACGCTATCGCTGAGCCATTGTCCAGAGGCTCGGCTTTGCCCGTAGGGCCCCGACAAACATTGAAGGATCGCTTTTCTCTATTGTGCAAACGAGCTGACAGTTCTTCTATCGTAAAAATGAGCGAGCCGTCGCCCAATACAATGTTTATTTTCGGTACGGAAGATTACACCTAAGGTTCATGTAAGGTCGTTCGCAAAAGTTATATTTGAACAAATTCCTCTTGATGGTCTGTTTTTTAATTATAGGCAGGCTATATGCTGTCTATAAACATAAATATAGACGCGAGTACAACGACTTTGCCACTTTAAGTTCTGAACTATACAACTTTTGCAATAACTAATAACTTATTAACGGGAATGTGCCCACTGAACTTCAAAGTAAAATCAATATTACAGGGGTAAATAACTATTATATGCTCTGCGAGGGCCATCTAAAGTTCGCGCCGGTTTCAACTCACGTCTACTGCACTCGGGATCATGTGCAAGTCCATTAGCCCCTGGCTCGTTAACTTACCTGAAACAGAAATAAAATCGAGCGCGTTATTTAAAAGGAAAATGGCAGACACAGGCGTGCGTATTATTGATGCATGCGCTACTTATTAATCCCCGAAACATACGTTTGGGGAAAGAGCGGGGAGAGGGGCGGGCGGGCGGGCAGTCGAGCCCCCCAGCGGTCGGCCGTCCGCGAATTTTGGCGCGGCGCTCGAGCCGGGGCGCGCGCCGCGCGGCTTATCGACGGCCGCGGGCCGCGCGATCCCTGCCCTGCCGACGCGGCCGCTCGCGCCAATTCGCCACTCAGAGACTGGCGCCGCGGCGCGGCGCTCCCGCGAGTCTCCGATTCGCGGGCTTTTGCGCAAGCGGCGGCGAGCACGTGCTCGCGCGGCGGCCAGCTGCTGCGGCCGAGCGCCGGCGCAGCCGCTCGCTCGCGGGGCAATGTCGGCCGTTGAACTTTTCTGCAATTGCAAATAAACGGCGCGCCGGGGAGGAATATAACGGTCGGCCTGGCCGCGCTATCTCCGCCGCGGTAGGAAATCGCCCTCGGCGGATAAGGTTATCGGCTCCGCGGGATTTCCGAGGGGATTTCGGCCGCGTTGATTACGCCCAGGCCGGCCAATCAATCCGGAGAGGCGCGCGCCGCGCGAGAAAGCGAGCCGCTCGTTATGTCATCGGCGTAACAGCCGGGATGTATATATCTCGGTCAAAAAATTCTTTTTCCTCCGTGCACGCGTACGTGCGTCTTTGCGCCTAGCGCTGCGGAGGACGCGTGCGCTGGTCAAATGCGCACTATTGTCTTGGTTGTGCGTGCACTGGTATGAAAATAAAAAAGAGAAGGAAAGAGAAAAAAGAAACGTTATCGCGAGCTCGGGCGGAATAATAATCGACGGCGCGGCTTGGCCTGCAGTACACTTTGGGATTGCTTAAAATAGCTTCTTTTGTCTCCCGATTAATCTAGCCAAGAAGGTTGATTAACCTGAAAAGAGGTCAGCCGCAGCTTTATGCTCGAAGGCGCTTCGAGAGATAATAATTGAACGTATCGATCCGCAGGCCGCGGCGCGTAGATCCCCGAGCGGAGAGCCGCCGCGGCAGCTTCCACGCCAGCTGCTCGGATTCTTCTTTTTTTTTTCCTTCCCTTTTTTCTCTCTCTCTCTCTCTCTCTCTCCCCCACCAACCTCGAGATTAGTGTGCTACGGGCCCGGCGCGCTGCACCAGGCCCCCGCGTGCGCTCCTCTGACACGCTTTGCGTTTTATTAGCGCCGTTTCGAAGTGGGACAACGGGAGCAGCCGACGCGCTCGAGGCTTCGTTCAATTAAACTTTACGAGTCGATCGAGTTTCCTAGCCCAGCGGCCCCCGGGTCCCTTCTCAACCATCGGCGAAGGGGGGGGGGAGAGATAAAAGGAAGAAAAAAAGAAAGAGGAAGGAAAAAAAGGAAAGGGCCGGGCGAGGCGGTCCCGTTGCCGCGTCTCCCGCGTCCTTCGGCCCGCTCGCGAAAGCGCGGCGTTACGCGGCCGAGGTGTTACACAAGGGGCCGGTTGCCGCACGCGTAACGGCCCCGCCGCGGGAGAGAGGCTCTCCCGCGAAGAAAGTCGTCATCTCCGGGGCGGTCAGGTGAGGTGGCGCTGCCGACTAAAAAGAGCGAGAGTGCGGCTGCCGCGGCGGCGAGCGAGCGCCGGGTCGTTGACCGCGGCCCGAGAAGTGGGACAGCGGCGCGCGCGCGCGCGCCTGCGCCGCCGAGAGGCCAGATGTGCAGGGGCCTTGAGGGAGCGCTCGAGCGACCGAGCTGACGCATTGGCCCCGCGGCCCGCCCGCGGCTTCCCCGAGGGCGTCAAACCGCCCGGGCGCCCGGTCGGGGGCCGAGGACGCGTTGGGCGCGGGCCCGGGGAAGTCCGGGGAGGCCGCCGCGCCACGATTGGGCTCTCTCGTGCCGGCGTATATATCGCTCGGCATCGAGCGCCGCCTCGCCGCCGCGCCTAATATCGGACAAGGTCGCAGCCGCGGCTGTTGGCTTGTGCCGCGCCGGCTCTCGGCCTACTCCGAGGCTTCTCCGCGCCGGCCCGCTCGATTTTGCTCCTCGGCTTATCAGCCGGCTCGGCTTTTCCACCGAGCCGCCGGCGCACGCCGCGCCCACCGCTCCAATCACGCGTGTCGCTCGCCTTACCTCTATAAACATTCTAATTACATCCGTATCGATTGATTTTTATTTCTTCGCGCGCCTGCCTGCCCGCGATAACCCTGAAAGATTCTTCTCCCATTAGCGACAGAGGCGCGGAGTATTAATGGCGCGGTGTGCAAGAGCTCGAGGGGATCCGAGCGCCGCGGAAGGAGACCGAGCGCGAAAGTCGGCTTTGTGAAAGCCCACGAGCGGCCTCGCGGCGAGGGATGCTTGCGCAAGGCCGTACGGCTTGCAGCCGCCGCGGCCGAGTGTCCGCTCGCGCGGGGCCAACCTCGGGGCTAACGGCCGCCGGGAAAAAGCCCCGGGCCAACGGCTCGCGGCCCTGCTGACCGGGTTACCGGCTCGCCGGGGTCGAAGACCCGCGAGGTCGATCCCACCCGGGCTCCCGCTGAAGCACAGAATGAAAATAAAAAAAAAAAGGGGCCGCGCCCCCGCCACCCTGACGTCAGTCGACACACGCGCTCCCCCCGGGGAGGGGGGGGGAAGTAAAATAAAAAATGGGGTCGGCCCGGGGCGCACGCTGCCCGACTCCCATCCTCCGGGGGACGCGCGTTATCTCCGGGCGATAGGGCCACGCGCCGATCGCGCCGCCTTATCTCCTCCGGCGCAATTGTACCCGGCCCGGGAGAAAATCGGCGGCGAGTGCGTGCAACGCCCGGGAGAGAGTCGGTCGGCGGTGGCTTGCGTAAAGAAAAAAAAAGCCAACGGGCCCGCGATCCGTCGAAAAAGTAAAAAAAAAAAGAAGAAGAAGAAGACAGCGCCGGCGGCCTCGCGCGATGCGCGCGGCCGATAAAGCATTTTTCCCGAGTCGAAAATACTCCGCCAGGGTCAGCGGCTTACCTAACCGGAGACAAGCGGCCGCTAAGCGGCCAGTTTATACGCGCGAACGAAAGCGGAGCCTCGGGCGCCGCGCGCGTCCTTGGGCGACGGAATCGCTGCTCGCGGTTCATCGACACCGAACGAGGATACGCGTGCGCCGCGCGCGCGCACCGCCTACCGCTCCCGAGGCCCAGGCCGCCTCCTCATGTGTGTGTGTGTATACATACATGCATATACGCGTGTGTGTACACGTATCCAGATAAGCCCGCGGCGGTCTAATCGCCCGGCGTCTTCGCGTGCGCCCGGGCCTTCCTTCCAGCGGCATAATCGCAGCCTTTAAACTGGGCCGGCCCGCGGGAGAACAACAACTTTTCTCTTATCGCCCGGCCTCCTCGGCTCTCCTCCTAGTCAAACGTAGCTGGCCCTGCGCTTTTGAACGCGCGCTTTATTGCCGGCTGTCCTCGCCGTTTCCCGCGGCCCTTTTCAGTCGCTCGGGCCGAATGCTTTACTGCGCGGGCAGCGCTTGTTCGTTGTCGCCGGGCCTTTTAATTACACCGTCTTTGAAGGCGCTCAAAGAGCCGGTATAAAAATTAACGCCTCCGCGTTCCGTCCACGAATGCCCTGCCGTGCGGCTTCCTCGTATTTCGCGTAAAGCGCGCACTGGCACCTGGGGCGAATAATACGAGTTATTAAGGATTATAATTAAAGTCAAAAGTTGGCGCGGATAAAATGCCGGCGACTAAATGGCGCGGCGACCTCGAGAACTTGCGGCGACAAGGAGCGAACGGCACACGAGCTTAATAAGCAAGTGCCTCGGTAAGTGGGACTCGTTAATCCAACTCAATATTTCACCTGCTATTACTTTAACGCGTCAACTTTATAACGCACTTTTAATTACCGAAAACCTCTCTTTTGTCCAGATTCTCGAGCGTATTGTCCGAGCAGAGAGGAAAACGCCGGCCGGACGATAGCGCGCGACACGGGCTTGTGAATGTGGGCGCACGGCCCGGGAGAGCCGGCCCTCCAAGGGACGCGGGTATAGCTTCTAATTGGAGAGCTCCGCGGGCGCTGGGCCACGTATCTCCGCACACGCGCATTGTTCCCCGCGGTCGTGGAAATTAGCGGGGGCCGTCGCGGTGGAATGGGCCCGGGGAAAGTGCGCCGGGAAGCCTCGGACCGGCCGAGTGCGCAAGAGCGCGAAAGTCCCGGGGCGCGTGTCACTCGGGCCTTGTAACGCGCGGAAATGAGATGACCGAGTTTCGCGCGTTATTGCCCCATGCCGGCCGCGCGCTCTCTCCTCTAATTGAATAATGGGCCGATGACGGAACCCGGGGGATATATTGCGCGCCCGGAGAAATGGGGAGCGGGCCTCTTTTACGAGGCGCGTTACTCGTAATAATCCGGCCAGGGCGGGCGCCGCTCCTGCGCAGCCTCCCCTTTGCATCCCCGCGGTGACGTTCGAGTGGCCAAGTGGGCCAGGCGGGTGGGTGGGGGGGGGGGGTCGGAAGAGGAAGCGCTAATTGCGCTTAATAAGCCGGCGGGGGCGGCGGGCGAGGGGAGGGCCGGGCAGCGGCGCGCGCGCTCGAGGGCGCGTCCTTCGGCTCCCCCCCCCCCCCCCAGGCGAATGGGGTTGCTGATCCAGATACGCCCGCGCCGCTGGGAGCGGCTCCGTGAACTCGCGGCGACCCGCGAGAGGTGAACGCTCCCAGCGCCCGGGCGCACCTGACCCGCGTCCGCCGCCCGCCCGATAAGGGGACTCCCCTTTTCTTCTAATGTAGGCCGCCGTTTACCCGATTAAACCTACTTGCAGGCGGTCTTTCAATTTTTAAGATCCCCCGACGCTCGGCTCTTTAACATTTATTTGTTCGACCGCCCGGTTTAATTTCGTCAACTCTGCAAATCAAATAATGTCGGGCTGAATCCGGCGTGCTTTGACTCGTTATTTTTAGAAATAATCTTTTCTTACTCGGGCTTTTCACCTCTGCTCGATTCGCAAAATACTTTCAGAGTTCCTTCCAAAGTTCGGTATAATGCGATGGGCGGCGCACGCGAGCGATAAATTACAAGAGACGCTGGTTAATAACGCGAGTAATTGTCAGCCATTAACTAAACCAGAGCGTTATACTCTCCGCAAGCGGGAAAGTTAACTTTTTCCTCGAAACTAAACATTGAAAAACTAATGATATATTTGACATTCGAAGGAAAAGTTAACGGTCGGCCGAGGAGACAAAAAAAAAGAGCCGGCCGTTTTTAATTAGAAAATTTAACTTTCGAGGCGGCCGGGTCGTAAAGGTCGGCGCGGACGCAAAAAAGGGTTACAGCGCATGAAAAAGGGCGCGCGGCACGTCGGCCAGGGGTGAAAAATCCGCGCGAAATGTGTCAGAAAGTCGGCGGAGGTCCGGCCTCGCGGCCATATAACGGAAAAAAGGCCCGGCAATAAAAACCGGAGGGCCCGGCGATCGGACCGCACCGAAGGGGGTTTTTCCCCCGCGCCCGCGCAATAAAAACACGGGGGAGTTAACCCGTGCCTGCGGGGCGGCTTGCTAACGGGTTTAAAAAGTCCCGCGGCCCGGGGACGCCTACGCCCGGGGGACATTATTAGGGCCCCGGGTCCCCGTAAAACGGCTCAAAGGATTAACGGCGAAGGGTTGAGCCGTTTTAGGGCCGGAGTGTTTTGGCCGCGGGCCGGTCGTTTAGGAAGTCACTGGCACTGGGCTTTACGACGGAGCCTCGGCTTTTTGCGCGCCCCGCCCGCCGCGCGCTTTTTTTTTTTTTTTATTTTTTTTTATATTATTTTTGATATATTGACGTACCGTTTTTACCCTTTTTCCCGAGCGGGCCTGTGCGGTGCGCGGGCCCGTACCGTTGGCTTTTTATGGCCCCGGGAAAAGGCCCGGGGGCCGGGCGAACTGTGTCAAAAAACGGGAGGCGCGGAAAAAAAAAGGGTCAAGCGGGCATTTGCCGGATTAGCCCGGCGGGGAGATTAGCCCCCGGCGCGGGGCCGCCCGGACCGTTTTTCCTCCGGCTTCTTTTAATTGCGCGCTGTTAACGAAGCGAGCGGTAATCCCTTGTTATTGGACGCGGTTGCGGGCGAGGGCGTCGGCCGCCGGCCGATCTGCGTCTCCCGGCCCGCGCGCGCCCGCGCCGGAAAAAGCCCGAAAAAGCCCGGGAAAAGCGAGGCGCAGATAGGCGCTCCCCCCCTACTCGGGGGCCGTGACGCACAGATGGTGCGGCAGCAGGGCGGGGAGGCCGGGCGGTGCGCGTCGTCCCCGCAGGGCCGACCTAATCAGGACCCGAGGCGGAAGGCGCGGGCGGCGGGGCCGCGGGTGGGGCTCTCTCGGGGGGCGGGCGCCGAGGTCGCGGGGTCGACGACCCGGGCGCCCGCCGCCGCCGCGCGCCCTAACTGGGTCAACTTTCGCCCCTCCCCGCCAGTCCTCGGCGAGGCCTTTATTTCCAGTGGGAGGTGGCCCCTCGGGCCGGGCCGCAGCGGCTCCCCCGGGGGCCGGGGGCCGGGGGGGGTGGGAGCGCCGGGCCGATTGACCCGCGCTAATCAATCCGTCTTAGCCGGCGCCGATTGCCGAGCGCCCGGGCGTCAAGGGAGGCGGCGCGGACTCCGGGGCTATTTATAGGGTCGCGCGGCCCTACCTCTATTTCTACCAAGCTCGGCCAGGCGCCTCGCCCCCGTGGCACTTTTGCACTATGCTATTTTCGCCAAGAGCCGCTCGTCCGCCTAGCCACTCGAGATGATTTACCCTATTGAGGCCATCCGAGCCGGGCCGCGGCCAAGGCACCTCTTCTTCCTCCTGCCTTTTTTTTTTCCTCCCTCGCTTTGGCCCTCCGCGATTCTCCGGGGCGCGTCTATACACGTGTGCGCGCGCGCGAGTCGGCCGAGCTCCCCGATGAATAATGCCCTTCTCCGGCGCCCTAAATGTAAATCCGACCGATCATATCTACTCCCCGGCTAAGCTTTTTCCATTGGGCCGCTCTTCCACGTCCTCGTGGATGCTTTTAATGATCCTGTGACCCGGCCTGCCTCGGCCGACCGGGATTTTTGAATAAATACCACCTTTCAGCGGCATTTGATATTTTTTTTACGATAGTACGCACGACGTGTCACACGGCCGGTCATTATATCCACCTTTTCCTCCATAATGACGTCTCGATTTTTGAATTGCAGAATAGGCGCGATATCTATTCTGTCGTGTAATCCCCCACAAGATATACGCGGCCGCCTCCAAATTATGAAAATAATTTATGGCCCGACTTATTTTTCGAGATTTATCGATCTCGGCGATATAACATTAGGTCCGCGGACAAAAAGGGGACTCTGATAAAGTTTAATTAAAAGAATCCCGGGGCGCGGGATAAAAGCGCAAGCGCTAAGCGGTCGAGGAAAGGGGGCTCAAAGATTGGATTCGGAAGATATAGGGCGCACCTGGAGCGTACATATCGACCCTCCGGCGAAGCCCATATCTTTCGATTGGCCGCAAATCGGAAAAGTGGACTAGGCTCCCTAGTAAATTAGGCTGATTGTCCGCGGGCCGATTGGCCGTCCGTCATCCCGGGAAAGCCCGGGGTCCAGGCCCGGAGTCAATGACCCCGGGGGCGCGCGCGCGCGGGCCTTGGGGCGCGGTGCGCACGCACGCACTCGCACCGGCGCGTCAACGCGCGAGCGGCGGTGGCCCCGAGGAGCCCGAGGGGTGTCATCCCTTCCCCCCGGGGTGCACGCACGAAAAGCGAGGGGCCGCCGCGCGGCAGGGAGGGGCGGTATCTGGAGCAGAGCGTGACGCACGCCGCGGCGGCCGACAGGTTGCTATACTCGGCGGCGGGGCGGGGCGGCGGGGCGGCCCGGCGGCCGGGGGAGGGGATGTAGCTCGCCGGCCGATCCCAGCAGTTGCCCCCGCTGGGTCAAAGTTCGCCGACCTCCGTTGCCGCGAGGGTTGCCGGCGGGATGGGGCGGGGGGCGGGGGGGTGGAAGCTCTCGGCCGCAGGCGCGCGCTCCCGATCGCCGCGGATCGTTGGACTCGTTTGAATTCTGGAGAGCTCCCCGAGCTGCAGGCTCCCTCCGGCCGTCTGTGTACGCGCTCCTCGGCTCGCTCACCCCCTCTCCCCCCAGCGTGGCCGAATCCCACTTTTTTTTTTCTCCCTCGCACCGCCGCCTAGATTGCGCGAGGGGGAACGCGGCTCGGAGATGGATTTTCTTCCGGGGGGTTCTTTTGCGCAGGAGCCCGGCGGCCGTCCGAGATGGACCGTTAAGCGCCGCCCCAGCTGCGCCCGTGGAAAAGCCCCGTCGTTTTCGATGCACGGGGCGCAGCTGGTTTCGGAGGATTTTAATACGCGCACTTCTGATCCATTACACAGCTACTCCATAAAACGAGCCCTCCGCTGGAATTCGCCGGCGAAATCCTCGCAAAACGAACCCTACCGTTCTCTTTCCGATATCCGATACGATCCGACGCGATGGAGGCGGGCAAAAAAAAAATTGACTCGACGGGGGTGCCACTGCGAGTGGATCAAATCCCTCACGAATATTCGTTAAGCGCGGAGGCGCAGCGAATACCGAGCGCCGGCCCCGCGGGCCGATTCACTTTGCAGACTCGTGGCCGGAGCGATCGCATCGGCCCCGGGGCAGGAGCAGCGAGCCCCGGATTGGGAGGAGATAGACAGCCCCGGAAAAAGAGTCTGAAATCGAGCGGCGGTTTCCCAATCGAGGCGGCGGCCCCCCGGCGGGAGAGGCGCGCGCGGCGGACTTTCTCGCGGGCGCCTCGGCGACGCGATCCGCGAGAGAGCGAAAGTACGGGCGGGCCGGTGCGGTCTGCCGGGAGGAAAGTGAGAGGTCGCGGCGGGCCGAGGGCCCGATCGCCGTCCTTTTCCCTTTCGCGGCCGGCATCCGGCGGCGCACTCTTACTTTCGCGCGGGGGGCCCGGTTGGGCAACCGGCCGCCCGGGCCCCCCCCCGCCTTTCCCGCGCTTTCTACGCCCGGGTTTTCGCCCGCGGCTTGCGCAACGGCGCGCCCGCCGGGCCTTCCTTACCGACGGCCGCGCGCGCGTCCCCCCGCTGGAAAAGCCGGCCGGTTGCGCGCGCGCGCCCGTAGGAAGTGCGAAATCCTTACGTAAAGCCGCCTAATACGCAACCCGAGTCATGCATAAATGCGAAGGTCTTTTTTTTTTTTCCTTTTTAGAGCGAGCGGGCACGTTTCGCTGATTTGCGTAATTTAATTAGCGCTCGCGCGAGCAATCTGTGGGGGCCGGGGGCTCGGGCCTGAGCGGGCCGGGAGGGGGAGGCGCCCGATTAAAAATGCGCTTTTTCGACGGTGCGCGGCTCGGGCGGCACATCGGTGTCAGCGTGTCAGCGGCCCGTCCTCCGGCCCATATATCCGCGGCCCCCGGCGCTTTTCGAAAGCCCCCGGGCTTGCGCAACGAGCCTTCGCGCGCCTCTCGCTTTCGCGGCCCGGGGAAAAGGGAGCGAGGGAGCGAGGGAGCCGGGAGGAGCCGGGAGGAGCCGGGCGCCGATAACCCCCTTCGGGGTCGTTCACCTTGGGCGGGCGGGAGGGGCGCCGCGCGGCCCAGGCACCGGCCACTTGGCGGCATTATTCGGCCGGCCGGCCATCGGCTTGACCCATTGAGCGCGCGATCGCTTTTTCCAATGCGCCCGTCAGCGCCGCCGGGCCGGAAAACGAGGCCGCCGCCCGAGTGATTGATGAGACCCGAGATTAGGACGTATCAATTTGACCGGCTCGTCGCTGGGCGGCGCTCGGCGCGCTCCCTCGCCGCCCTCGGGGAGGAGGCGCCCGGGCCGCCCTGGCCCGCGAGCTGCCGCCTCGCTCGCCCGGCTACGCGGCTACGCGGCCGAGAGCGTAAACAAACCGAGCGGGGCCCCGAGGAGCCGCTGATTATCCACCGGGAGCCGGGGTGGGGAGGGGCTCGCGCGCGGCGGCACGTAGCCCGCCGGGTGGGGGCGGCCCGCACCGAGCGCGCGTCGATCGAGGCCACAAGCGCCGGCGGCGGCGCTCGCGGGGAGGTCATTGCCCGCGCCGCGGCTTTTGAGGTTAGGCTGCAGGCCTCGGCCGGCCCCCGCCTCACCGAGCGCGCCTCCGAATTAGAAAACCCGCGGCGAGCAGCAGTAGGCGCGCTTTCGTCACCGCTCGCCTCCTCTCGCGACTGCTTTTCCTTTCAGCGCGCGATCGCGCCTCGGACACGGCCCATTAGCGGACCGCCGCCGGCCCACTGGCGGGCCAAAGACCAAAGGGAAAAGACGACGCAACCCCCCCGCCGTCCGTCTCCCGAGGGCGCCCCCCGTCCTCGGCCCCGTGGAATTTCCCGGCTCGCGGACTGTCGCCAAAGTCGGGCCGATAAGGTGCCGAAACGCAAACGGGCCGCTCGGCAGCCGGGAAGAGGGACCGGCGCGCGGCCGCCAGTGAAAGCACTTGGCTCGAGCGCGCGGCGATGCCGTCATCCGGTCCAGCGCGTACTTTCTCCGCGACGTAACAGCTGGGCCCGGGTCCCGGCGCGGGTCCCACAGGCCCCTTTCCTCCCGAGGCCGTCGAAAGCGAGATCGCCGCGGCGGCCATTGTTTGATCGGCGCTCTCGGCCCGTTTCGCTTTCTTTCGCCGGCGCGGACTGTCGCTCGCCCAGTTGCGTAAGCCGCGCCGGAGAAGAAACAAGTGGCCGAGGCGCGCGCCCTGGACTACCCGGGGCCGCACGTACTATGTGTATCGGCGCGCGCGGCCCGCTTCCCATTGACGGGCCGCGCGCGCCGCGCTCGCGCATCCTTGAAGCTCCGCGGCGTCTTACAAAAACGCCACTTTGATATTTGACACAATTCGCGCTGGTAATTCAATGAGTTTGGATCGCTACGGCCGTCGTTACGCAAGTCGACTGTACTTTTGATTTATCGCGATTGCACACTGCAGCTCTGCTCGGGGGCTTTCGTCGATCGAGCCCCGGTCCTCTTGCCCCTTCCTAATCGAGTCTGCCCCGCTACCCGCCGGCCAATTGACGCTCTCTTCCCACCTCCCCCCCGCGAGTGCTCCAGTGGCCTCTCATCGAAAGCGCTCCGAGATCTTCCCCAGGATTACCCGGCTTATCATCCAGATGAAAGAACGGGCCTCGGCGTCGTTGTTTTTGTTCGATCGGCCCTTTGCCCCTCGGGCTGAACATCGAGCGAGGCGGGGCTGTTTCGGAGACAGCCGCGGAGAAAGCAAGGCTTGGAGAAGGCCGGGGCGGGGTGGGGGCCGCGCGGAGGCTCGCCGCGAGACAAAGGCCTCCGCGCTGGCGGAAAAAGCGGCCGCGGGACGGCTGCGCCGGCGCGATAAGCCGAGCGGCGGCCGGCGCATCAAGTGCAAGGGGGTATAGTGCACCCGGAGCGATATGAATAACCGTATCCGCGGGCGGATCGAGCGAGCGGGTCCGGCGCGCTCGCGCAAGTGCCGGTGACCTTCGGGCCCGCGAGGCGCGCGCGCGCGCGGAGGGGATTATCCGCGGCGAGCGGCGCGCGAGCGCAGGCGAGGGGGAAAAAGGAGGAAAGCTCGGGGTGGGGGCCGGGCGCCGGGAGCCGGGAGCCGGGAGCCGCGCGGCCGACGGGGGAGGGGACAGATAGGCGCTCGTAGACCCAGTTGGGGTTCGTTGAACCGGCGGGCGGCGCGCGCCGATTGGCCGAGGCGCACGCGAGTCCCGAGCGCAGCGCCGCCGCTGCAGCCCGGGTGGGGACGGGTTCGCTCGGTTAATTTCATCTTGCCCCAGTTACGGGGCGAGCGCGACAGGGTGAACGAACTAGCCTCGCGCCAAGGCCCCCGCGACCCACTTTCCCCCTGCCGCGCTGCGCCTCCGCCGGCGCGCGGCGCCCGGAGTGGGGGCACGCGGCCCGCGCCCGCGCCTCCACCCGCGCCGCTCCCCGAGGAGCCGGGGCGGGAGCCGGCGAGGAGCCGCCGACGGGCGATAAGCAGCCTCCGGGGCCCGGGGCCCGGGCCCGTCGCGCTCGAAGGAAAGCGCGGGCCGCGAAGAAAGTCGGGCTTTTCACTTTCGTCGCGAGGAGGCCGCGGCGCCTCCTGGGGCCGGCCGCCGAGGCAGCCTCCGGGGGAGCGCGCTAGAATAGGCGCGAGCGCGCGACACATGGGGGCCTCGGGGAGGGGCGGGCGGCCGGTGGGGGGGACGGCTAGGCGAGCGCCGGGCGAGTGGAAGGCCGTCGGAAGAGGGCAACGAACTAGCCTCCTACCCGGCCGCCGCGACCTACATTCCACCGCTGGAAAGTGAAACTGGCGCCGCGGGCGGGCGCGCGCCGCGGGACCCAGCGGGAGAAAGGGGCTGGGGCCGGGGGCCGGGGCCGGGGCCGGGGGTGCGGGGCGCGCTCGTACTCACCGGCCAAGACCCTGCCGAGGAGGTTCTCGCTGTCCTGGTGGTGGTGGTGGTGGTGCGGGGGGGCCGCGTGGGCCGGCTCCTGGTGCGCGGGCCGGCGCTCCTTGTCGAGGTCGAGGGCCTCGGGCCGCGGGGCCAGGGGGTCGGTCGGCTGCAGCTCCTGCCCCCGGGCCTTGTGCTCCTGGACGGTCATGGCGTGGAGGCCGCGCCAGTCGTCGAGCCGCCTCTCGAGCATGTGGTGCGCCCTGGGCCGCTGTCCGCCCGGGTCCCGTGCCGCTCACCACTGGCGCACTACTCCGCGTCCATGGCGCACTGGACCTCCTGCGCCTCCTGCCCGAGCCCTCCTCCGGCCGCCCTCCTAGCGCACGTGCGCGCGGCCACGTGCGCGCCGCGGTCGGCTGCCACCAGGGGGGACCCGCGGCCCGGTCGGACCCCGGCCACGGGGGGAGCGAGGAGCCGAGAGGGCCGGGACGAGCCGGGAGGAGCCGGGACGAGCCGGGACGAGAGGCCGCCGAGCCCGGAGCGAGAGGAGCCCAGAGAGGCGAGGAGGGAGCGCGGCCTCGCAGTGGGTGGTTGTCTTGATGGCGTGCGGTGCGCTGCGCGAGTGACTTTGCCGCCGAGTCGGCATATCGCGAGTCGGCGCGCAAGCGCGCCCGAGCCCCCGCGGCTCGCGCGCCTCCCGGCCGCGCGAGAGAGAGGGAGGCGCCGCCCGGAGGGAGAGGGACGCCCGGCGCACCGCGAGCGCCCAGCCAGCCGTGGACCGGCCCCCCACCAGCCCCCGGCCGCCAAGGGCCCGCGAGCCTTATCACCCGCCCCCCCGGCGAGGGAGCGACCGGGCCGCGTCAAAAGAACCGGAGCCCGCGCGCGCATCCTTCCCCGGCGGCCGGCGCTGCCACTTGGCAGACGCGGTCCACCCGTCATTAGGATCAAGGACTGGCTCGGTCTGGGCACCGGCCGCCGCCCGGGCCGCCCCCGGCCCCCGAAACACGGCTCGGGCGGCCGCTCGGGCTTGCCAGCGGCTTTTCGGCCGCGGCCCTCGCCTGGAGGCGATCGATCCTCCCGCGGCCCACGGCTTCGACCAGTCGCTTTCGCAACCTCCTTTCGGCCCATCCGCATTCAATTAGCGGCCGGCGGGATTATCAATCAAGCCCGCGCGCGAACGCCGCGAGGAAGTGGCCGGGGGGCAGAAAGCCGGGATGAATAATCGGCCGGGCAATTGAGCGCCGAGGATGGTTAACGAGCCGGCATTGTCGCCGGCCGTCCCCCCCACGCCGACTCCCACTTTCCCTGTCCCGCCGTCTACTGGGACAGACGCCCAAGTCAGCCTTGCCACATCATCCTGCGCCGATCATGCACCGGCCGCCGCTCGCCGATAGCCGCGGGATCGCCGGACAAAGGAGGAGACGCCTCGACGCGTCCGATGACTCGCGCCTCTGATGTAACCGCTTTGTTGCCGATCGCCACCGCGAGTGCCCGCCTTTTCTTTTCCTCCCTTTTTCTTTTTTTTCTCCTCTTTCCACCGACCCGCCGGCGCTCCAAATTCCCTCAAAAATCGCTCCGCTTTTCTTGCCCTCCATCGCGTATTGTTTTGCTGCAACCAATCGCCGCGTTGCGGCTTCGTTTTTTCCCAATTTAAACAATGTTCCTTGTTCAATCAAAGCGCGGCTTATCTCGAAACTTGTATAAAATTCTCCAACATTTTACAATGCCGCGTGAATTCACTTTACTCCTGCAAAATCATATTTAATCAATTTAAACGCCGTTGATCCAACAAAGCGATTACGTACAAAAATTCCTCTTATCTCCTTTCGACCTATAATCGCGCGAACGGTTGAGTAATCGGTACGATGAACTCTTTGCTCGAGCGAATTGTACGTGAGACAAGACGAGTCGAACGCGCCGGGATCCAACACAATCGCCGATAACGTAAACTTCTTCGCCAAGCGTTTCTCCGGCTTTTAAGCGGCGAAACGCGTGCAGAATGCACATAAGGAACGAGCGGCCAGCGCAAGTGGCGCTCGATGAAAAAAGAAAAAAAGAAAAATTACGCGGCATTTATCTGGATTTAATAGAGTAAGTTGGCGCGAGTTACTTGGACTTGCGAGTCGTCGAAGGCTAGTCGGGGCCTGTAACAGGTTACGGGTCGATGATTAACGGCTCGACGTCCGAGCTCTCACTTTCGGTGCTTCCCGCGCGCGCGCCGCGGCCGGGCTTCTTTACAGTTCGACGCCCGTGTAATGGCTCCCGGTCCACCTCCTTTTTTTCCCCCCCTCCGGCTTTTTGCCGCCTCGCCTAATTCAAGGATTAGAGCTGGCTGTTGGCCCGCGGGGAAAGCCGATTCGTCTCGGGATTTAACGCGCGAGCGCCGGCCAACTCCTTCGCTGTCGCTCATAATCATTTTTACGCGCGAGCATTATTTTAATTTGGCTCCGCGGTCCATTTCTCGGATTCGCTCGGTGCATTGGAAAGTCGAGGTGCACGGCCCGATGAAAAAGTAAGTGCGCTCGCTCCGAGTGAAACTTGATCCCCTGATTTGGCTGGACTTGCGCGGCTACTGGACTGCCTATGGCGGAGCAGCTCTCGGTCGGTAAAAAGCTCGCAGCCCAGGCCCTCGGACTCGAGGGCCGCGTCGCAGAGGAGCCTCCTCCCGATGCATGAGGGGGAGGGCGGGTCGCTCTTGAGTAATGATCCAGAGTTCGGGGGACAAGTGCGCCCCGAGGGCCGACAATGCAACAATCATCAGAAGCCATATACCGATGATAAATAAATTGGGAGGCGGCGCGGGCGGGGAAATTTACAAGGCCATCATTACTCGGCACTAATGAATGTTAATAAATGCATTACCCGGGGAGGAGCGGGAGGCCGCGGCCCGGGGGCAGCGCACAATTGCGAGGGGTGGGCAGAGCCCGGGCCAGCGCGTCGCAGGCGGTTCGGGGAAGCGGCGTCGGGGACGGCGGCGACGGCGGCGGCGGCAGGTAGCCGCGCGGCCCAGGCCCAAGAATGCGCCGGTGCGTAAAGATAGTTACGGGTTTGCGGGCGCGCTTTACGACTGCGGTTTCGGGCCTCTCTGTGCGCGCCCGGGCCCATAAATCTGCGAGCGCGCGGCCCGTAAATCAAACGCGCGCCCGGGCGCAAGGACGCCGCGGCTCCGGGAGGTGCGACCCCGGGAGATGACTCTTTCTTTCGGGGGCCGGGGAAGCCACTTGGTGGGCGCAGCCGGGGCCGAGCCGCCCGCGAGGGGAGCCGCCAATGTTTATCGGCCGGGCATTGTGCCGACGCTGTGCGCCCCGGGCGCTGTTGGCCCCCCGAGCGCCCGCCGCCCGCCCCGCACCTGCCATTCATCACGGCTCGGCCCGGCCGCCCTGACAAATGCCTCCGGCGATTCGCCACGGTGCGCCCCGGGCCCCCGCCACCCCCGCCCTCCTTACTTCCGCCTCCGATTGCGATTCTTCCCCGTCTCGACTCGTCGCGCCCGCCTCCTCGGCCACGACGCCCTCGTATACCTGTCCGCTCGGCGGCCCCCCGCCACATCCTACGGCTTCTTTAGCCAATCTCCTTCGAGCAAGCCGACCAAAGCTCGAATCTCGCTGATGCATAGTTCACCTGCTGGGCAATATTTCCGATAGTGCCATCTGCGCGCCATTGATATTTGTCGGAACGAACGCTGCTCAATCAAATGGCCCTGCATACCTAGTCTCGGAAAAATAATGTTCAAATCCGCGTTAAATAAAAGGCAAAACGCAGCAATAAATTACCATTGTGGTTTTGTGAAAACTACGATAGTCTCTGGAATGTAAACAAATGCCCAATGAAGAATTCCAAGAATTTTGGTGAGCGGGTCGAGGGTAGCTTCAGGGAATAGCCCAAGTTCGCACTCACTAAATTATCAAAGGGACAAAGGCTTTTACACATTATTTCGGGTAGCTCTCAGTAGCGCAGTGGCACCTATAGTCTGATAGGTACCACTGTAGCAAGTTGAGAAACAATTACTATGATCATTCTGTACCACTGATACAACCGCTACAACTGAATAGTTTAGTAAAATAATATTGAGTTTTTAATTTTTATGGATTTATTTCCTCGATTTTAATAAATTAATTATCTGATATTATAAATTGCAAAAGAAACTTATTATAAAAAAAAACACATGTTAGAAAAAAGGAAAACAAAGAAAAAGTAGGTATCTTCGTTATTTTTATGTCAATTATTTATACCTTTCCTTTTTTAAATAAATCATTGAACGATTGAATTAATATTAATACCGTTTTTATAGCAATATAGCTATTTAAAAAGTTCTTAATATACATATATTTCTAGAGATTGACTGTAGAAAGCCTCTACCTTTTATGTCCCGGATATCTTTTAAAATTTAAATTATGCGCAAATTGCAAATTACATTAAATGTAACTAGCTGAGAATCGGTAAATGGTGGAATAGTAGAAAATCAGAATTTTTTGACTTTCGAAGACAGAGAATTTTTAAATTATTGCAAGTATTGAAAGCTAATCACACAATAGAAAAATATAATCCAGCTTCAGCAAATATGTAGTTGAGTTTAAGTACTATAAAAGTAAGTTTTAAGTACTTAAGTGCTTTTAAAATCTTGAACATTACTATTTATACGCACAGGGAATATTTTATTTTAAAAATTATCAATTTATATATTATCCAGTCCTAGTTAGCGTTAGGTTTTTTTAATAACAAATTGAGTAAAAAAATGTTATCGAAATTCAAATAAAATTGTGTTAGAAAAGGGTCATAGTAGTTGTGCATACATTTCGTAGAAATTTATTGTGTTGTAAATTTTTATAGAAAAACGTATCAAATGTTTTGTATACCTGAAATTTGCAGGTTTTTGGTAATTTTACGAGTGAATAAAATCTCGTTGATGTGAATTCGTATAGGTCAAAATCATAAAGAGTTTAACAGATAAGTAACTACGAGCATTCTTCATTTCTATAAATAAATATATCTTTGTACATTGTCATTTATCGGAGTAGAGCTTTAAGTTTCGAGCGAATTATTCGTTACATTTTAGCCCAGTTAGTTGAGCCCTGCAAGGCGGCGACGAAGAAGCCAGCTCGGATCGTTTATTTTCTGCAGAGATCGCTCGCGATAGCTTCGGATCATATCTGCAGGAAGGTGAGCTATGAATAAGCTAATTTTGGGCTAGGGGGAGCGGGCGGAGTTGTCGGGAGGAGATTTAAACGCGTTTTACGCGCTACAGCGTTCCGAGCGCACGAGTCGCGATAATCCACGGAGGTCCATTTTCCGGGGAACGGGCGTGAGATTCTAGGGCGCGTGTATATATATATAAGAGGAGCGGGGCACTTTCCTCCAAAACGATACTATCATGGCCGACGAGGCCGCGGGAAGCCTCGAAGGGGGCCCTCGCCCCGAGAGCACTTTGGCGCCATTAGAAGCCGGCGGCCCTCCCGGAGCCGCGGCGGCCGTTCAATTAAGGGCAAATCGATGTAATACCGGGCGCGCCGCGTATATATCGCCGGCGGGTCGGCCGCGCTTATTAAAGACATGCACCTCGGCCGCTTGGGTTAGCCGGGACTTTCCGCGGCACACACATGGCGTGACTAGGTGCCCCGGCAATCCACCGCGGGCCAAGTTTGCCAATCGGCCGGCGCGATTACAACCGGTGTAGCGGGTGCCCCCGGACCCCGGACTCGTCACCCGGGCCTCCGCCGTGGCCTGATTTACGGGGCGGGAGCCGCTCCCAGATTACAGGCGCTTATGCCCTTCCGTGGAAAGTCCCAGGGCGGGCGGCGGCGTTTCCGGGGAGGCGGCTGGCTTTTATTGTGCCGCCCGCGCCGCCCCTCCAATTAAACGCCCGGGGCGAATTTCTCCGGTTCGGAGAAAGTCCGAGGATGCCTTTACACCTCGGCCGGTTGATCGAGTGCGCCGGCCGGCCGATCATGGCCGGGGTATTGAAGACGGCCGCAGGAGCATAAACCGTGTACGCCGAGCGCCTAAATCAATGATCGTGTGTGTGTATATATAGACCGGCCGGCCGGTGAATATTTATGAGCGCGCGCGGGGATTTAAATATATCGAAACTTTCGCGCTTAACGTCAATATAAAGCGAGCAATACCGATATCGAAATAACGAATGGTATTCGCATGCGATTGCCTGGTAAATAACATCCCGCCGCTCCTACGTATATAGGTACACTGGCGACCTCGTTACATTGCATTTTAATTGGAATTATTATATAGGTATTACCGTTGGCCAATTTGCATTATTATGCAGGTTTAGGCGGAGGGAGGCCGGGCTAACCCGCCCGCGGGATCCGCCGATAAGGAGGAGCCGCGGCCGAGGCACCCTTTGGCTACAATCGGGCCCGCGCGGCCTGCGATACCTACCGATCGCGGACAAAGGGAATTCCTACGGAGGGCTTGCGCAAGCCGCGCCGGCACGTAACTGGGCTGCCCGTGAAAAATGCCGCGGAGCCGGTGGGCCGGCGGCATTATGTCGCCCGCGCGCGGCGGCCCGAGGAGGAAAAAAAAAAGAACCGGCGGCCGGAGCGCGCGTAGGCCATACGCGCCGGCCTTTCTTAATTCGCTCTCGCGCAACAGATCGCCATCCCGTCGCCCCGGGATCGCATGCGCGCGCGTCCGTCGATGGCCCGGCTTTATTGTCCCGGGCGCAGCGGGAATTCGGATTTTTCCCGCGGTTTTCCCCCGCCGGCCGTCGATTATTCAGCCCGCGATATATAGATAAACGATTTTCCAGGGGCTCGCCGCGCGACCCGCTATGGCTTTCATAATCGGCCCGCGGCGCGCCACCGGCTCTTATTTATGCCCGGGCGCTAGCAGGGCCCGCTAATGGATATAGATGCGAGCACTTTGCGCCATTGACACGGCTCGTTATTTATCCCTCGCGCGCTGCGCTTGGGGCGCAACGTGCCTGCCCGGGGGTCACTCGACGCGCGGCCTGCCGGGGCATTTTCTTCCTTTTTTTTACAAGCCACAGGCATTGGAGACGGAAGAAAGAAGGAGGGGCCGGGCATTGATCGGCCGGCTACAAGGGAGCGGAAGCACAGGTATACATGCGCGCGTGGGTTGGTTTGGCGCGGGGCGGTTTTTCCGCGCGTGTCCCGGCCGGGGCGCCGATGAAGAAATTGGCCCGGTGGGCCTATTGGATAATAGGCGGCTCGCGTGATCCGCGGGAGCGCAATAGCCCGCGCGTTTACATAAAATCCCTGGGCGGCCGGCGCGTGTATATCGAAATATCTCGGCTGTCCGCCGAGGGCCGGTTTATGCTAATTGTGCCGACATTAGCCGCGCGCCGAGCGCCGCGTAAGACGCCCGCGCGCAACTTTCCCCGCGGGCCGTTCGTTCACCTCGCCGGGAGACAATGCAGGCTTTTCCGCGTGCTTTCGGCGCCCGCCTCGGCCCGGTTATCCCGCGGGCCGCCAGGCGCGCCAAGGGAGCCTTTATGCGCGGGGAACGCGACGAACGATCGGCGATCGAGGAGGCCGGGATCCCCGGGCCGATCGGCTTCGCGCTCGTTTCGACGGGCCTCGGGTGCAGGTGCGCGCGGGAAACAAAGTCGCGCCGGCCGAAAATACGGCGGACAGTGGAGGCGGGCCGTCCGTCGGCGGGTCGGCCGCCCCGACGATGGAAGCGGGCCCTGCGCTCGGGTTACGGCCCGGCGCCCGGCCCAAACGCCTCAATTACCTTGCGAAAGTTGGTCGGGCCGGGTCCGCCCGGGCGGCTATATCGGGCGGCTTGCGCCAGCGGAGGAAAGCGCGTCGCCGGAAAAGCGCCCGCGGTACGCCCGCTCCCATTGTTGCCGCGCGCGGCTTTCGACAACGCCCGGGAAAAACAATCGGCGCGAGAGGCGCGCCCGGCTTTCCCAGGCGGGCTTTTGCGAAACGCCGCCGCCGCCGCCGCCGAGCCCGCGCCGATATATACGTGTATACCTACAACGCCGCCCGAGATTTTTCTCCGGGCTTGCGGTGAAAGCGCCGCCGCGGCGGGCCGATGCAGCAGCGGCTGCGCAACGCCGAGCGCGGCCCGCACTTTCCCGCACTTTCGGCCTACTTTTCCCCCGGCGGGCGATTTTTGCCGCGCGGCGCCCGGCCGTTGACACCGGCTAACGAGGGCCGCCGCCGCCGCCGCCGCTCCCACCGCCAACCCAAGGATACCTATCGCGATTGCTTTCTGCGAGTCGGGGGACGCCTGAGAAGAGGCCCACGGTTGCCTCCCGGTCCACCCGGGCCTCCCTCCCCCACCAATTTCCCGGCCTTTGTCCACCGCTTTTTTATTCGCGCTAGAAATAACATTTGAAAATGCTTGCGCAAGTTTACTATCGCTGACTATTTTTGCAGGCCGACTGGTAAGATTGATCGCTCGAGCGCCGTTGCCGCGCTATGTTGAATTCCTCGGGCAATCCACAATATGAGCATTGAATGCGAGTATCAGGCTCGGCGCGAGCCCAAGGTGCTTATTCAACTTTTCAAATCTTTTTTCGCCCACAAAAGAATATTCCCTATCTTCCGTCGCGCACATGCACGCGGGAAAAAAAAAGAGGATAAATAGAACGCGATGCACTTACATTACGCGCACACTAGGCTAGGTGTAGGATTATTGCAGCGCTATCGCATCATAAAGATACGTTAGAGTGCAGTTGCAATAGTGCAGATCGTGCCCGATACTTTTTCGAAAATATCCTCCGAGTGAAACCGTCGTCATTAATATTAATATTTACGTGGAAAAGTTGGTCAAGCCGCGCGGCGAGCGCGGCGAGCATTGCGCTCCGGAGCCGTTTGGCATTTTTGATACGTTCATCGGGAAAATCTCGGGGGGCAGCGATCGACCGGCGAGATAAAGGCCCCCGCGAGGTGAGCGACCCGCGGGCAGGGGGAGGCCGGCAGCCATGGGGGTTCTCTCGAACTGAGGGAACCCGTTTGCCGTGACGCAAGAGGCCCAGCTGATCGGCGAGGGCCGCGCCGCTGAATTATCGGTGATTCACCAAGGGACGGAGGGGCCCGGAGGAGGCGTCCGGCTCCCTTGTCGGCCGCCCACTCGCCGAGGTGACTCAGCCGCGCGGCGGCTCCGTCTTCCTCTCGGCGCGGCGCATTCTGGCACGGGTGACGAAAGACCGTCAGCGGGACGCGCCCGAGGCAACTCGGCCACCGCCCCGGCACCGGACGGCTACCTTTTTCTCTCCTTCGGGCGCACCTCCCGGGGGCCGCCAAAGGAGGGGGTCACGACCTGCTGCGGGGGCTGCGCAACGGTCACGCCTCAAAATCCACCGGGCCCGCATTCTTTGCCCCCTTTACCACTGGCCGCGCGGATTGGGGAAGCGCGGCGGGCGGGGCTCGGCGGGGGCCGGCCGGCTGCCCACGCGGCGCCGTTCTGTTACAAGGCTCGATTGTCCGCGATCCGCCGCCGCCGCCGGAGACATTCACTTTTTCCCTAATAAAGCGCGGCCGCCTCGCGGCGCCTCGGGGGCCCCGCGGACGACGCATTGTTCGCCGATGCGCGGCGCTCGCCCCGAATTATTAATACGCCCGGCGAAAGGGGGGAGGGCGCGCGCGCGGCCCGGCCCTACGCGCGTCTATTTCCGCCGCGGTCAGCCGCGCGGCGCTTTTCCGAAAGAAACGACGATCCGAGGGGACTCGGAGCGCCCCGGGCTATTCCGGGCCGCCGCCGAGGCGCGCAAGGGAAAAAGAGAAAAAAAGAAAGAGAAAGTGTAGCAGAAAAGAGAGTAGGCGCGCGGCGGCCGCTTGCCCAACGCCGCCCGCGAGGAATGCGCCCCGGTCAGCGGCAGCGGGACAGCCTGGCCGGCTGCGCCCCCGCGGGCCCCAAACCCCTGCGAGGATGTCCCCCGCCCGGGCGCTTTCTCGCGCGACGGAGGCCGTCTTCGGCGGCGGCCCGCTTGCGACACTGCGCTTGCGAAATTCCCTTTCTCTTGTCCAGCCCATTTTTTTTTCCGCCTTTACCCTAGGCGCTTTGCGCACTCGATGCGTCAATGGAGACTTCTTTTTTTTTTTCTTTCCGCCAACCGATCGTGTATGGCTGCGCGCATTGGTAGATTTACACAAGTACATTGTATACCTCGGTAAGAGACGCCAGGTAAATGGGATAGTTGAACGCGGATCGATCACTCACCTGTAACATAAAATACATTATTTATTAATAAATTATACTTGCTTATAATTATTGCTTATAGAATGCCGCTTTTTCAATTAGTATATTACCACCTCATTAACCCTATTAATTATTTATTTAGACTAAGGACTCGAGCTCCCTAATGGACTATGTCGATAAAAACACAGTGTTGCGCGGACTCGTCGGACAATTAGGTTTTGAAATGAACCGCGAGCAGCCGGGATTTTTCAATCCAGATCGCAGGCCCTGTCGTCTTGACAAGCACCGAGCGACGCGGCGCGCTTCCTCCGCGGCCGATAACAAAACTCGTAGCGAAAAAAGGAAGACGCAGAACCAAGCCGGAGGCGCGATTAACGCGCAAAGTGAAAGCCGCAGCTGAGCGAGCGGTGGACCAAAGATCGGCGGAGCCGCGCTCGCTCTCGATCGTCCCGGCGGCGGCGCGTCCCGCCTGGAGCGAATCGAAAGCCCCGGCATCCAGTCCATTCACCTCGGCTTCCACGTGCGCGCGGCGGCCGCCTCATTTTTCCCGCGGGCGCTCTCCCGCGCCCGGGCTTGTCGCGCGCTATTGTTGGAAAGCACCTTGGCGAAAGTGTTTCCACCGTTCCGCCTGGATTCCCCACCCGCGGCGGGCTGTTTACGCTCTCGCGGTCGTTGCGCCCGATTAGCCGATCGGTGATCGCGCCTGCCCAATCGCCCCGAGCGCCCCGACCTATCTCCCGAGACGCCCCGATAGCCCACGTACTGCTCCTCACCGAGTTGTCAAAATAGCAGCCCGATAGACCTGGAGGACACGATCGGTGGATTACTCCGCTCGGGGGCGAGTTTTCGGTCGAACCTTCCCGAGCGGCTTTAGAGCCCGGGACAAAGTGCGCCGGCGGCGTTCCGGGTGGCACGCGCGCCGCGGATATAAGGCCTTATCAGTGGGAAAGCCATCGAGCGAAAGCAGCGCTCCTTTTATTTACTTTTTCCACTTTTTTCTTTTTCTTTTATTTTCCACCTGGCAGCTGTGTGGGCCCCGAGCGGCGCAGCGGGATCCGCGCCGAATAAGCGACGCCCGGGCGGCTTGCGAGATATATCGGCCCGCGCATTGTTACCTAATGTATGTTATTAGGCTCGGCTCTCTTCTGATTTATCATTCGGCAGTCGAGTCGTTTCTCCGGTCGACTCGCCGTTTCGCAAGCCGGTTACGGCTCGGGCCCTCGGGCTGTTTACGCGCGGCCCCCAGCGGCTGCGCCCGCGCCGATTCCCCAACGAGGACAGGATTTTCCAGAAGAAAAAAAAAAATTGAAAAAAAAAAAGCCTCGCTTCGATTCTAATGTCGATAGAACTCGTTTGGTGTACACGTATACGCGCATAACCTACAATCGAAAGCTCCGTTGAGCCAGCTGGGCCGGCGAACACACACACATATGTACATGTATACGCGTGCATAAATATCCGCACTCGAGCACATCGAAGGGCCTCTGAGTCCTTGGGATTATATTTGTCGGGGGCGGGCCGCGGAAGGGCCGGTTGGCCGGGGCGCGTCGTTAGCCCGGTTAGCCGCGGGAGCGGCGCCGAGGCATCGCTTTTGCCCCACGGGCCACGTCGAAACAGGGCCACGAGACCCAGTTACCTATTTATCGGGCGGGGCGCCCCCCGACGCGCGCGCGCGCACACACACACACACACACGGCCGGCTGGGCGGTGATCCGAGGCCGAGCTCAATCCCCGGCGGCGAGGTCGCGCGGCTTTCCGGACGCGGGCGCTCCTCGGCCCCGGCGCTATCTCGCGCGCCCCGAATCATGTGGGCCCGCGAGCGATGGAGGGGGACGGCTCTCGCGGTGGCGTCCTCGCGGCCCAGCGACTCCCGGGGGGCGCGTCAAGGGGCCGTTACAGCGCCAGGTGACGCGGGCGTACCGCGGGGGCGGCGCCGGGCCAACGACCCCAGGGCAATTACATACGCGCCGTTCGGCCCGAGCGAGTCCGCCCCGCCGCGATAAGAATCGGCGAGTCTGGCCCGCTCTGGAGGCCGGCGGCCGCGGCGGCGGCTCTGTCGAAATCGGGCCGCGAGTCCGGGGGTCGCCGCCGCCGCCGTCTCATTCATGATATTTCCGTCGATTCTCCGAGCTTTTATGCCCGCAGTTTTATCCGGGCGGCCGATCGCGTCCGACCTGGCTAATTAAATTTTTTCAAACCATTTCATTCCCCTCGCGTAACGGCGGGCCCATTGCGCAAGCCCAGGAACCGATCTATGCTAATTGCACTTTTCACTCCGCGTGTATATACGCGGTCCGCGCAACCTAGCCCAGGCTTTGTGCAGGTGACATTTGCGTCAGTCCCCGAGATTCCTTTTTTATGGACCTAATTTACGTCTGGGAGCTCGCATAAATCATTCGGCTTTAAATCAATGATAATGTTTAGTGCTTTTTTCCATCCTGCGCGTAAGCCGATGCAAATTTCATGCTCGCTCACCGTTCCTGCGTGTATATGTATGCGTGTAATGTATGCCTCCGCGCGGAGCCGGTGGAATCCTGAGAAGCTTACGCTCGGCCTGTTCAAAACGGTATCTCAACAAATTGGAGGGAACGGGGTAAAGCGAGAAGTTGTCGCGTCCGCTTAGTCTGGCAACAACAATATGCGCTGTGACTTTGATATCTGCGTCAGCCTCGCGCACGCGGGCAGCCGCGTTACACTGTCTCTAGAAAAATCCGCGTCAACGACAATTGGCATTGTTCGGGTATTTTTAACGACACCTCGCGGCTAACAACCCCGGCATTCCGCGACTAAAAGTCGAATCAATCTTCTCTGCCCACGGGACGTCCCACGCTTTTCAACCCCCGAGGCTGCCTCGCTCTCTAAACCCCCCCGCGTTACCGCCGCGCCCGCGGGGCTACTTAATATACTCGAGTTGGCAGATTCTCGTCGCGCTGATTTACGCCTCTCGCCGAGGGTAGTTCTAAAGCTTCATTTACAAGTGAATGATTGCAGCGCATGCAAAATGAGCGCGCCCTCCAAAAGGTGACGCTAAACGCATTTATCAAATAATCGCGCGCTGGTCCATACGAAACTACTTATTTATATCAATCCACCTTGGGTGCTTTCAGAACACGTCCCTGTCACTACTTTATCGCAGTTGTACTACAAGGTAATATTGAAAAAGCAAAAAAAAAGTGTACAAGCAGTATTTATAGGAGCACGGATTTAATGCCCTCTATATACGTATCCCCGAGTATTATAACGGCTTGATCCGAGCGACAAGCGGCATGAATTACGAAAGCATTACAGTGTTTGGGCGTTGATTGTCTTGTGAATTAGAGGCTGGTACGAATTGCAGTTCGCAGTACGCGGGCCGGGCCCCGGAGTCGGGCACCACCTGCGAGGCCGGCCGCCCAAGCCTCGGACAATGTGCTGCTCCTTTTTTTTTTTGCGTCCCTCGGTACAATATTTTTTTTCCCTTTTTTCTTTTCGTCAAACGCGCACGCCGTATTCATTGACTTTATTGCCGCGGCTTTGTCGATTGTGTCGGGTCGCGCGGCATTTGAAATGCAGATCGCCGTAAAGTCGGGGCTCGCGCGCCGCCGCTCGTGGGACTTGTCTGTCTGCCTGGGCAAATGGCGAAATTGGCCCGCGCTCCAAGGTACACACCGGCGTGGATTACGTGATCGAATACGGGTCTCATTGGATAAGAGCATATTGTTCGGCCGTTGATGTAACGGGCGCGGTGGGGATTTTTGTACCGACCGAGCTATTTATCATTCGATTTGCCCGATGGAGCGCGCGGGCCGAGCCCTCCCCCGGGGGAATGCCGACCTCTCCTCGACATGTGCACGCGGACACACTGTGCACCTCGGCGTAGATTACCGATCAATTTCGGGGTGTTGCGCAATATATGTGTACGAGCGAAAGGATCCGGTGGTAGAGGATGTCTTTAGGCCGAGGGACGGGCGCGCATCATCGGCGGGTCGATCGAAGGTCCGGGCGCGAGGAGGACAGCCCGGCCGGGCTATTTCGGGGCGGGCGAGGCCGCGCGGCGGACGTGCGCCGAGGCACACTTTCCCTAAAGGGCCGGCGTGCACGTAGCGCACCTGCGGCCGGCATCGATCGCCGGGGCCACATGGCGCGCCCGGGCGGCCGACCTTCGCCCGGGCTCCACGTTTTTCCCTCTGAGGCGCACGGAGGGAAAAAGAAGCGTCCCCGGGCCGGTGGACGAGTCCCGCGCGCGCGCGCGATCCTCGGCTCCGTGGCCGGGTGACCTTATATAGGCAGGCGGCCGTCGCGCTCTCGTCCTGGAGGCTCCGCCTCGGGGATACGTATATCACGGCCTGCCGCTGACTGTATATGCTCACGCGTCCCGCGCTTTCTAATTCGCGGCCTTATCGCCTCGCCCGAGGAATTTTCCAATTAGACCAACGAAAAAAAAATGGCATTTTTTTTTTCTTTATCTATTTCTCCCGGCCCGGTGTATTATAATGCAATTCATTATGGTTAACTCAGTGGTATGACTCGCGGGGCACAATGAGGCTGTGCGCCGTGGAGTCGGCTTAGTGCACCTCCGTCGGTGTTTTATTTGTTAATAAAGCCCGGCCCTCGCCGCGCTTTCCCAATGTTTACATAATAAAATTATGCGCCGCGGCAATTGTTGATAATGGCGTATTTGCCGGTCGATCGATATTACGCTCGCGCGGCAGGCGGTGGCGCTGGCGTTCCCCTCGTACACGGCGCGCCTGCACTTATCTCCTCGGCTCGCGTATCGCGTCATCGGCGCTAATCATTGCGATTACCATTTAAATTGCAGTAGTTACAAACAATCTACAGTGTAATGGAGAGGCAGGCGGGAGCCGGTGCGGGGAAGGAGGGGGGGGGCCCAAAGGCTAATCGGCCGCCGGCGCGCAACCGGTACACCTTCGTATCGTCCAAAAAGTCCGCGCAGTGGCCAGGCCGAATCGCTCAACGGAAGCCGGCCGGCGTGCGGCACGCGTGCCAAGTCCCTGGAGCCGGGAGGAAGCGGGCATAAGGGCCGGGATCGGGGGCCTGCGATCGAAGCGCCCGCGGGCGTTATGCAACGGGGAGGATATTCGGCCGGGCCGCTCTCGGCCGCTCGGCTGCAGCGGCTGCGGCTCGGATGTCCTCGGCCCCGCGCGGGTGAACGCCCGCTCACTGGGACACTCGGGCCGCCGCCGCCGCCGCCGCCGGCGAGCGCAACTCTCGCTTATATACGTGCTGCGAGCGCGCCTCGTCGCCTCCGCTGGCACGGCTCGCTTTTTCGCGCGCTTATCTGCCTCGCGGGCTGTGTCGCCTTTTTTTTTTTCTTTTTTTTTTTTGAGTCATAAGGGCTTCGGCTACTGATATCGCTGGGCCGCGGGGCGGGCGGGGGGATCGGAGCCCGCGCGACCCGCCCGCGCGGCGAAAGAGAAGGGAAGGAGCGCGAGCGAGAGAGAGAGAGAGAGAGAGCGCCTTTGGTAACCTTGACCCGAGCGCGTTCAACGACTCGACCGAATTCTCCGATTCCCCTCCCGTCCCAGATTAAGCGCAGCCGGTGCGCGGCTGTGTGCGCACCCGCCCCGCCCGAGCGGCGCACCGATAACGAGCGGCATTGTGCGATCGCCGGCGCTTACGGGGGCCCTGCCGAGGGCGCGACGACGGCGCCTCGGCCGAAATCGCCACCGGAGCGGCTTGGGCTCCGTTGGAAATTCCAGGCCGCTCCGAGCCGTCTTAGCCGAGCTTGCCCCTTTTCAAAAGCCCCCGTTTATATAAACTGTATGGATATTCGTAACGCGCGCCAAGCTCTCGCTCGCTCCCGCCATGTTGTAACAAGTGAACGGCACTCCGGCTGACATAAAAATGTCAATATCCCTTGCGCCAGTCGCTGGTCATTTTCCGATTCCCTAGCCCCTCTGCCCCTCTCTTCCTCGCCAACTTTACTCTTACTATTTTACTTTGCCAAGGCCTTTGATGTTCTTCCTTACCGTGCATTACCCCTTGACTTCATCCCACCAATTGCTTCGCTTTATTGCTTTCTCTTGTTTTCTCTGTTAAGTTGAACTTTGACGCGTGAGTTTTTTTTTTATTTTCATGATCCGCGGGCATTGGGGCGTCGACGGGTACAAGAATACCGAATGCAAGAGTAGCAAAACCTGTGTGTCTCAATTTCCATTGGGTACTAGTCTATATCTGCGACTGCAGAAAATAACATAGAGTGTGCTTGTTTTAGCTTTATAACAACCATTACATGGTTTTGTTCTTAGTTTCGTACATAAATTCGAATCATACTTCGCCCTCTGGTTTTTAAGCCTGCTACTTCTTCCTTCGTTTATTTTATATTCCATGTTTCTCGCACTTGACGTGTAGTATACATGTAATCTCGCGGACAATTCTTTTTAATAACATACAGATGAGTTTTTAATTTTTTTTTGCGATCATTATAATAATGCTTGATCTTTGTTTAACAATAGTATATAAAATTCAAAATTATTGTAATTTTGTTACATTTTATTTGTGTAATTTCTGCTAGCTGTCACTCAAATTTGCTATCAATCATGTTAAATTGTGAAAAAGCTTTTCTTATCAAATAATCTTTATCTTTATCCGCCCGCAAATAAATAAATTAATCTTTGAATCTATCTGTGCCGTAATATTGTATTCCCGATTTGAATAATTTGCAGAGTTTCGAGATACGCGAACAAAGGTGTCCTCCAATACGAAGTTAAGGCTTTATTATTAAAAAGCAATATTGGTAATGCTATTTAAAGGTTGTATCGAATGGACACGACCAACAGGCCGCAGCACGAAAGGCGCGTACAATTTGAAATAAAGAGTCTAGTTTTTCTGACGCAGACGCTAGCTTGATAAGTGGGATAGATAACTCGTAGCCTGGAATAGAAAGTGTATAAAGTATGGAGCTAGGAGATTTCACTTCTCACGCTGCGAATAGTCGATCGAAAGCGAGAGCGTTTAATTGTAATGGAAATCTTCTTACGCGGTCGCGGCCGTCGACACACACAATAGAATAACAAGGATCTCGTAATAGGACTAAAGCTCCGACGTAGGCGTAGACACTAGCGAGTGCATCGAAAGCGTTACACGCGCGAATTAATTACACGGCGATTAGAGGGCGCGGAGGTACAAATCGCACGGCCAAGACGACGATGGAAACGAGCGCGCAACAATAGGAGGAAATAAAAAGCAATTATCTCGGCGCGCGCGAGTCCGCGTGATGAATGCATCGGTCCAAAAGTCCGAGAGCGCGGGGCGGAGGAGGAGGAGGAGTAGTAGGGGGGGGGGAGGGTCGGGAGCTCGGGGCGGCCGGGAGGTTCTGGGCGCCGCCGCGGCCGCGCTCGCGTCATTGTCTCCCCGGCGCGCGAACCCGCGGACATAGGAGGCACGCGCGGCACATGCGCGCGCACGTGCGGCCCTTCCCCCCCCTCCTCCGCCCGCCCACCGGGAGACTTTGGAGCGCCGTCAAGCCGCTAATTATACGCGGGCGCGGGGCAGCCTCGTCTGATTGCCGGCGCGTTTGGCCGCAGGAAGCGTCGCGCCGGCCGTCCACCTGCAAATATAAACCCGGGCGACGGGGTGGGGCGGTTGCGCAAGCCCGACGTCGCCGCGTCCCGGACCTCGGGCAACCGCTCGCGCCCCGTTATAAATATCCCCCCGGCGCGTCGCCGGCGCCCACTTAGCCGCTCGGCAGCCGGCCGCAGTTTGTTTATGCGGCCGGGACGCGCCTCGCGGGATTCTGCAAGCGCCTCGGGCCGAATAATGGATGGAGATATTAGTTCGCCGTCGTTTATCCTATTTTATTGGCCCGCCGTGAATCACGGCGACAGTGGCTCGCGCTCTCTTCCTCCTTGCCTTCAGCCCCGGCCGATGACAGCCGGACAATCGCACGTGTTTCCTTCGTCATCAATTCCGGAGGGACGATTTTTCTCTTTTAATCGAACGTCCTCAATAGTTGTTGGGGCCATTGTATGGGGTGTACAGCCGAGGGAACGACTGGCCTATGCCCGTTTTCTCGATTATAAAACAGCGAGTGGTTTTAAAAGCGTACTTTTTGAGCCTTAAATAGGCGGAGAGAACCGTAGGACTCGTTGCAGCCTATCGTGGCTCTCGGTTCTAGGTAATACGCTTTCGAAGCAAGCAGTTCCGTGCTTAAAAATAGTTTACTGTTTCGCCAGGTCGTCTGGCCAATTGGTACTAAATAGGGGGCCGAAAATTCCTCGCGAGCAAGGGGAAGAGCGCGATAGGACGGAGCGGCGCAGCTCGCGAGATAAGCGGCTCGTTAAATCCGCAGCGGAATTCCCGTGGCGCGGAAAGGGGCCGAGGGAGCGGCGCCCGAGGCGCGGGGCCGTTGCGCCGCGGGCCAAACCGGGGGGGAGGGGCAGGATCGGGGGCAGTCCCGCGACCTCCGGCCAAATCAAACTCCGAGAGGCCCGGCACGCAAGGGCCCGGGCTGGCCAGCGGGGCAAAAAAGGGGGCCTCGCGGCAGGGGCCGGCCAAGTGGAAGGCGCCCGGGTTCGGTCAGCCGGCGGCGCGGCATCCCCCGCGCCATCTACGGCCCGCGGCGCGCCCCTCCTCCCGGCGCACGCACCGACAACTTTCCCGCGCGCGGCGAGAGGCCAAGTCCGCGCGTGTCGCTGACCCCGCGCCGCTGGCGAAACCGCGGCCGGGCTTTGTTCCCGCCGCGGGGTGCGCCGCCCGGACCCGACTCCCTTTCCCCCGATCTCGCGCAACCTGTCGCCCGCGTGTCCCGGGGACACGGGCGCCGCGGGATTTACGGCCGGGCGATCGTCGACCCCGAGTCCGCCCGGGCCTGCCGAAGATGTGCCGCTCTTCGCCCGCTCGAATAACTCCCCGCGGGCCATTGTGTCGTGGGGCGCCGCCCGCCGATCCGACCTTCTCCGCTTTTTCTCCCAGCCGGCTTTTTTCCACGGGAGCCTCGGCCGCCTTCCATTTTTACCGCTTTTCACAGCTCGCGTGCCGGGATCGCGCGCTCCAACAGCCAGCGCAGCAAACGGAGAAAAAAAAGCTTTCTCCCCGCGGGTCGACGGTAGACGTTTTACTTTCAGGAGTCTTCGGCAAAGTTACGGTTGCGCGAGAGCCGATCGGTCGTTCATGCTCTAAATCGATTGTCCTTATCGAGCCTTCACCTATCCGTCAACATTGTGAAATGGCATACTTGTTGTTCTACATGTCATAAACAACATTCTTCCGTCGTATTTTTAAGCGCGTTAAGTTCATTGTTTTCAAAGCGCCATTTCCACAGCGTGATTGCACTATACGTACATATACGGAATTTATAAAACGTTTCTGCCGTAAGACCTGTCGAGTCTTGGTCGAAAATCGGATTTTCGTCCCGATAGGCATCCAGAGCTACTGCAAGGTTATTCAAACATCTCGTATAGATTTATGCTATGGTAATTGGAATTCCATGAGCAGTGTGCGTGCTATATCGGTCAAAATTATAGAAGCAGGATCGGTATCAAGCGTCATTTCCATTTTCTTCGAGTTGCGCAATAAATTATAAGTCGTTAAGACTCACATGATTCGTAAGTGCAACCTGCAGAAACCTCGCAGACATTGTTCGCTTTGTGTCGTAATCTTTATGTAGCTTTCAGGTATACGCATAGGTAGACGTATTAATATACTTACAGTTACATGACAAGAGGAGGTTTAGCAATGTAATGGTATCTGCAACTCACCTGCAACAAGAAAAGAAATTCAAAATTATAGACGCACGCGTTACATCATTGGGCGGCAGACATGAAAATTTAATCATTCCGATTCTAAAAGCGCCTGGCTTAGACGTAACCGCGAATTACTTCGATTATTTGAATTGTATCCGCGTGCGGGGGATGGATATTTCCCTCCCCCATTATCTTTTTTCGACCGCGCGGCTCTCCGCTAATTGCGGCCAATCGCTATTTTATTGTTTTACACCGGAGTCGCAGACATCTTTGGGACGCGTGCGCGCGCTTGGCTTTGTCTCGCGCGGCAGTTCGATACACCCGTTACCTCACGCGGCGCATTTACTTTTCATCGTTAAACTGCCTCGGCAGCGCGCTTTGGAAAGTCGGCTTTTTCTCTTCCCCGGGCAGCGGCGCCTTAACCGCCGCAGCCCCGCCGGGATTGATAGGCATTTTTAGTAGGCGCGTGCATTGTGCAACGCCGGCCCGCGATTAGCGAATTGAAACGTCCGCTACGTATCGTAAAAAAAAAGAAAAGGCCGCGCGCGCGCGCGCACGCGACCCGGAGGCCCCCGGGCCCGCGTGTATATCGAGCGCGCGCTCGCGTGAGCTTCCACGGCGGGCTTTTTTGCCCCCTTTCTCACGGGAGTAGCGGGGCGCCGGGCGCTGATTTACCGCTGGCCAACCGTCGGGTCGCGTCCGCCGGCATTTTTCGGGCCCTGGGGATAATTGCGGGCCCCGCGGCCTGTAGGTGTACAGTTGGCGGCCGTGGAGGGGTTGCACGCCGGCCGAACGGCCAAGCTCGAGCTGGATAGTAATCTTTGGCGACAGCGGGCGGCCCGCTTAATTCTCGGTATATAAACCACTGGGATTATTGCCAGTTGATGTCTGCCCGAGAGCGGAGAAATGATCGCGAATCGTTTAGTTTTGCAACGGGTTTCGGTGAAAAATTGACGATTGCCAGAGCGATGCCGAGACGGAGGTAAGCTCGGCTCGCGAGCCGCTTACAAAACCCCGCAGATTAATTATTCAAAACTCTGGCGCTAATTGTTTTTCTTTGCGTAACGCTCGCGAGTCGCTGGAATATTAGCGGCCAGAAACGAGCTTGATGGAAGTTCGGAAAATCTAATTAATCTGGGAAAACTTATCTCTCGGTGTACATATTTGACAGTTTTATGAACCAATATTAATTCATTCTCTCCGCATCTGTCCTCGTATTTCTCAAGGAGGTCTTTTTAAACTACACTTGCTAAGCAAATAGTGCACCGAAAAATATTTCTTTCGATTAATGAAATATTTTACCTCTGACGTGAACAAATGTCACAGTTTATATGGAGAAGAAATAATTCTTCTTTGGCTTGAACGAGGCGCAAGAATAATTTAACTAGACTGATAAAACATATTAAAAGAAAGTTTACTTTAAATCTTTATTTTATTGGCGTAGAAGCCGATAATTAAAAAATATATCTTGTATGTTTATTATTTACATTGATGTATCTCCAGACGACTACTCATTTTTCATGCATTCAAGTGCTATGAACTTTTGTTGTTTAGTACACCTGGCCAGCGACAACTTGCTAAAACAATTGTAACACGAAGGATCTCATTCGACACGCGCATAAAACATGTTTTATATTTTCGTGATTTTTCGAGAATAAGGACAAGTGGAATTTTAAAGTTAATGTAATCATATTAAAAACAAATACAAAATGCAAAAGTAAATAAATCACACTTACGAATAAGTGTAAAAAGCTTTCAAAATAAAGTTTACACGAATAACGAACAAACGTTTGCGTTAGATGCTAAGATTATACATATTAGAAAATTGATCACTGAAAATCTTCTTTTTGCAAAGGGCTGTTGTGTCATTCGAAGTATTTAGACGAATTTGTTGGAGAAATGCAGATGTCTTCTCGACACGATTCGGCGGAGGGCCTGCGGGCGCAGGACAAAGAGGCAGGTCCGGAGGGCCGGTCTAGCGGGCCGGCCCGGGCTTATCGCGTTAGGTGGCCTGGCGCGGGCGGCGCGGCCGATAGCCCCGCGAGCCTATTAGGGGCCGGCTAATCGGCGGATCGTGCGGCATGCGAGTCGTGCCGGGACGGGCGCGGGGGCTTTGCCGGGCGGGCTCAGGTGCGCCGCGGCTCGGCCCTGGCCCCGGGGCCGCCATTGTTCTCCCGCGGGCGATTAGGGGGGCGGGTCGCGCGTCAGCCGGGCGGCCCTCGAGGGCCGGCCGGGTCGGTTCGGCGGCGGCGGGGCTGCCCTACAAAGGCACCGCCGTCATCCCATTCTAACCTAGAAAGCGGCGCCTCGGCTCGCCGGCGTCGCTCTTGGTCTCTCTCTCTCTCTCTCTCTGGCGCGCGGCGCACTCCGACGGGGGTTTGGCCTCGGCAGGCCGTCGGCCCGGCGAGCGGTGACCTCCCCCGATCTAGGGCGAGAGCTGCAACCGAGCGCGCTCGGCTCTCTCTGACGTCAGCCTCGCGAGCGCGCGCGCGCGATACGCCCGCGCTCGGTCTCGCTCGCGCCGCAGCCGCCGCGGGGCCGGCCCGCTTCCCCGGGCTCCCCCCCCCGCCCCCCGCCCCCCGCCCCGATCGGCCCCCGATCAGCCCCCGCACCCCCCTCGCGCCAGGCCTTCCCACGGTGGTTGTCATTGTGGTCATGGGGAGGATGAAGCGCGAGCGGCGCGTGTGCGCCCGCGTCGCACCTGCTTCTTCAATGAATTGATGACCTTCCGGCGGCGAAGGTGAGCTTCCTCGAGGATTTTTACAGAGCGACGAGGTAGCGCGTGCGCGCGCCGAGAGAAAATTCTTCTAAATAGCACCTTGACGAGAAGCCTGAGTACGTGGCACCGGCACTCGGCTCTTCTGCAGGCAAATGCGCGCGGCAAAACAGTTTTTGTCCGATGACTTGGCCGCCACGTAAGTAGCCGAGCGAGCACCCGGCCAAGGTGCGCGCGGGAGCCTCGGCGGCGAGATCGCGGGCGACGAAGGAGGAGCGGCGGCCCGGTAACGACCGGCCCGCGCCCAACGCCCAATGTATCGAGGCGGTTTCATCAACGCTCGCAACGGGTCGTTTACATGCCTTTACACTTGGAAAACGGCCCGTTCCACCAGGCTCGTGGGGCAATTGGAGGATATAAGCCGCGAGTAAACTCAATCCATAAATTAGGTTGCTCAATCATAGGCGAGACAGCGCCGATGGAGCGGACCTCGCGCCGATCGCGCGAATCCCTCTGTTCTTTCGGCCGCAGGATACGCACCGGTCGACCGAGGCTCCCCGCCTCGCCCGCCGTGGCCGCGGGCTCAAAATAACGGCCCCGAGATCGGCGACCGGTGGCGATCGGCGGAGCCCCGGGCGACCGGCGCGGGACCGCACAAAGCCCGCTCGGCCGGAAGCGCCTCGTGAGCGCGCATCTCGGCGAGCGCGAGGCCGGCGGGGCGCTCGGCTCGATCCGATTCGCGCTACGGCGGCCGCCGGCGAGAAATCGAGAGTCGCGCGCGAGGCGCCGGGGGAGCTCCTCGCAACCGGCGACCGACGAACCCGACGACGGGGGGAGGGGGGGAACGGCGGGGGGCAAAAAGCCGCAAATAAAAATAATTGATTGGTTAATTGGCGGGAGGCCGGAGGATCGCCGGCCGCGCACTCGTTGCGCAAAGGAAAAGTGGTGCAAATCGGCATTATTACGGGATCGGCGCTCGGGCCGCGGCTTAGCGCCGGCGAGCGCGGCGATAAACCGGCAAATAAAAAAAGCGAAAAAGACAATCGCTCGGCGGCGGCACGGCACCTAGGCCTCCCCCCCCGCCCCGATAATCACTGCCGCGCGCGACGACGTAAAACGAAGGGGAGGCCTTCGGCGATCGGCTCGCGCACCATCTAGAAGAAGGCCCTTGAAAGATCGCCTCTCTCGATTAGGTGAGGTGAACGCGACTCTAAAGGTCTCCCGCTCGCCGCTCGAGAGAGAGAGACGCGAGCGCCCCGGCCTCGACGGTTCATCGGCCGCGCGGCCTTCCTAATTCAGGCCGCGCGCGCGCGCGCTCGCGCGAACTCTCTTGACGCGGCCGCCGCCGCGGAGCCGGAGAAAGGGCGATCGGGAGAGCCGCGGGCTCGCGCGCACGCGCGCCTCCCGGACCAAATGCCCCCGCGGCCGGCGACGCTTGCGCAATTAGAGCCGAGGCGGCCCCCCGCGGATCAATCAGCGCCGGGACCCTTCGGAGGCCAGGGCTCGGCTGCCGGGGCTCTCTAGGGCCGCCCCCTTGTCCCCTTCTCCCAATCGCGGATCAATGTGAGAAGATGGCTCTTGGCTTTTCTCCTTGTCACTTTCAGCCCCGACGTTATTAACGAGCCAACAAACCTTGTCTTTATCCATTTAAATGATAAATGCGAGCGCTAATAACGTGCGTAATAACAAGTTTACTTTACAAAATTGCGTGGATTAATTACTCGCTTTTTTTTTTTACGGGATCTTATGGTACAATCTGACGCTTTGTCGCACAGATTCGCACCAATGTGCCGCAAAGCGCATTTCTGCACAATCTACACAGCCACTTACAGGGGCGTACATCGACGAGCGGACAGATTCGCCGGGGTCTGTAAGGTAAAGCAGTGCACTGGAAATTGATAGAATTCCCATCGGAGGGTCGAGTAAAATTTACCGGTGTCCGCCACTAAAAACGTACTAAACTATCAACACTTGACTCAGCGCGGTAAAAATGACCCGAGCGAACAGTAGAATCTAGAGATTTTTTTTTTTCCTCCCGGTGTAACCCCGTCTCGAGCTCGCGCGCGCGCGCGCCTACGACCGCCGCTGCGGGTTCGTCGGCCGCGAGCGACCTTCGCCCGAAACCAGGGCGCCTAGTGCAGCGCGTACGCGAGAGTGCGCGCAGCCTCGAGAGCCCCGCTCGCTGCTGCAGCACTGCGAAATTTTCAATCTTGCCCGCGCGTACCCCTACACGTCGACGTGCACTGTACATCGACACCCGGTTCGACACCCAACCGCCCCGATTCCCAATCTATCGGGTGCTTTTTTTTCGTCGCCGATTGCGCCAATTGGGAAACGCGAGAATCCCGCATTTTTTAAGATTGATGAGAGTACACTTCGAGTTGTTGGGAGCCTCCTCGCTGAGGCCGCTTACAGTTATTTCCCCAAGCGATACTGATTTAATGTCACCGGTATCCGAATGCACGCGTAACAAAATATTCCCGACTGTTGCAACAAAGAAAAATATTATGATTTCTTTTTCATTTTCGTTGGCATATATTTCGTATTTTATTTATCATTCTAACGGACGGATCTCGATTGTAAAAACATTTCTCTTTTATTAAATGTTTATGTTTTATTAACTTATAAACAAAAAATTGTATTATTTCAATTAACGCATGTAGCTCTTGTTTTATTGGGAACATTTTTACTTTATTAATAGTTGCTTATGTCAGTGCTACTCTCCCATTTTAGAAAGTTACTACATGTGAGTGAGAATGCAATTAACCGTCACATCTTTCCTGTGACGCGGTCCGGTCATTATGCTTTTATAATAAATAATAATAGATTATATCAAGTGTCTATTTTAACAGTTTTAATGCACCTAATCCATAGATCAAATAAAGAAAAATAAAATGCTATACATGTATAATAACGATTTCAATATCGAAATTCAAATAACCTAGATATGGCAACGACCTGCGTCTAAAGGTATTCCATATAAACTTAATACCATGCATCTAATTGCCTGCTGACATATTGAGTTTTAAAACTATTTCAATCGATCAATCCCAATCATAAATTTCATTTAAATCTAGCAAATTACAAAAAATGCATAAAACTATAAAATTAATCCCAAGTCCTTTAGGATTGCTTTATCTAACAGGATTTATCCCTGTTGTACCGGTTTCCAAAGCCTAGCCTTCATGTGTTATAACTGAAATGATGTAACCAATTATGTCGGCCACTGTCCGATTGCTTCAATCTCATACACTATTTCATTTTGATCCAATATTTGATCTTATTTTAACCATCATTCATAAAATATTATACACAAGAGCTGTTTAATATTGTTAGAATTCAAATCGATTAATTTATTAGAAATTACATTATTAGTTAAATATGTACATATTAATATAGTTAATTTTTTTTAATATTTATTATAATTTTTATTGCAATTTTTAATTATTCAGTTCTCAGTTATTACAAACGTATTTTTTATCTTATTTTTATTGTGATTATTATTATTATAATTGTTAATATTATATTTTAATTTTTTTTCATTATATAATTTTTACAACTATCTTTGGATTTCAACATTAATTATTTTTTCTTTACTCAAAAATATCTATTTATTCTATATTTCCGTCGTTGTAGGGTCACAAAATTTTGGTTAGTCTTATTTCTAACTCCTCTAATTCTGTACCATACGTATTTCGAAAACTGTCGACGATCTATATTGTTATTAATCAAAGTGCTGTAGGTATTGCGTAAATAAATTACAATATCATAGCACTAAAAAGAAATTCAGTTAAATTAGTTAATTAGACTTTTTCGATTCAAGGAATCATAATGCATCTGCTAGGAAAATGTTCTACAACGCAGAGCCATTGTTTAAGAAATCTTGTAGTTAGAAAAAGCATAATTATAAAAAGCTACTCATTCAAATAGTGTAATGCTTGAAAGATAAACAAGCACGTTCTAAAACAAAAACTTATCGTTTATTGCACTTTTGACTGTAAACATGTCTAAAAATAGACGTAATGCTTTTTATCGCGCTAATATCGCATACGTAACATTAATATGTGTCAATTTCTTACGAGCGCTCGCTTATCAGATGTGACTAATCCATGTGTATTTAATTTAACAATTAAAATAATCAAACAAAAATAATATTTTCCACGAACGGAGTACGGCAAGATTCTCACGATTAATATTAATTCAGCGATGCACTGCACGAGGCTCATTACACGATGTTGTTTAAACTCTCGCTTACAAATCCCGTGTTCCCGATTATTCTACAAATAGTTATAAACAAGCTGGAATCGCCCTCGAGACCGTGTCGATTGAAACAATAGGCAATCAAGTAGTGAATTAAGTAGCTGGGATGAAGAGGAGTCTCGGTGCAACCGGCGGAGGCGGCCCGAGGCCCATAGAAGCACCTGCGATCGGTCGCAAGCGCGCGAAAAGCGCCAAGCCGATCGCGCAGGCCCCGTAAAAGCCGGCCGCGGTTGGCCCGGGCGGCGACGTCCCGCCCGGGAGAGAGTCGACGGGCTCGGGCCCGGGGAGGAGAGTGAAAGCCCCGGGGATGGGCCGGGCTCGAGGCGAGCGCGGCGGAAAAACGCCACCTCCGCGGCGGCCGGGAGCCGGGAGCGGCCAATGGTGCAACGAGCGCGCGAGCGTTATACTTGTGCCCCGCGAGTGCAATGCACTCGGCGCGGCGAGTCCTTGTGCGCAGCGGCTCTCAACCGCGGGCGCGAGTCCTCCGCGCGCGCCACTCTTTTCCACGGCGTGGGCCCTTCCTCGACGTCGCCTCGCTAACGCGAAAGGCACACACACACACACACAGGCGCGCGAGCGGGCGACAACGAGCTCGTTAGCGGCTCGACGGCCCCTGGACCTCTCCCGACCGCCCGCCCGCGTGTGTGTACGCGAGCGTCGTCGCCTGGAGGCCCGCGACGACGGCTCGGTCCCCGAGGGGGGGAGGGAGCACCGCTGCGGGGCTTGGGCGAAATCAGGGCAGCGCGTAGCGCTCTCTGCGAGCGCGGGGGTCGTCCCAGGCCGCGCCGAGGTATTGTTTAATGATCACCGCTGCGGCGCAGCCTCCGCGAGCGCCGGATGACTCAATCGCTCGGGAGGGTCATCCGCCGCTCGTCCCCGCTCGCGTCCCCCCGGCGGGCCCGACGCCCCCGTGCGCCGCGCTTAACTCTGCGACCTCGGCTATATCCCCCTGCGCCGGCCGAGCGCCGCTCCGTCTCGGGTTCCTCGCCGCGGCTCCCGGGAAGGCTCTTACCCACGTCGGAAGAGCGTCTTCCTCCCGGGCGGGGGACGGAAACGGATGCGGCTGCCTGATCGGCGAAGGAAACCCGCCCGCGGACTCCCAGCGGCTGCGGGGGCCGATGCGATGATCCAGGGTGACCACTCCCTTTTGTCTTTTTTCGCGGGCGCGGCAGGCAGGCGTATCGATGCATCCGCGCGAGCTAAAATTACACCTCCGAGCCGGCGGAGCTTATTAGTTTGAACTTTCCGTTCGGTCGAGCCAAGGCCGAGGCACATAACTTAGAGCTTAGAACCCAATCGATGGACGTTCACTCGATCGAAACAAACGCCGGGAAAAAGTGAAAAGCCCGCGAGACAGCTGACTGCGGCCTCGGCGGCGCTCGGGCCCTCGGCACGGTTAAGTACGCTTTACCGGGGATCGGCCGGAAAGCGATATTTCGGGGTCACGCAGCCGGACTTTTGCGCCCTAGAAACGCGGGGCAGGATTGCGCAAGGGGCCGAGACGTGTATACCTATATATCACGTATCGATGCGCCCCCGAGCTCCGCATTGCGGCCCCGCATCCGCCTGATCAGCCCATAAACATTTGCCGGCCTTTTTGATTTTAATGCCGATATATATATGTGGACGCGCGCGCAGAAATTGCGGCAGAGATCGATTAAGCATTCCGCCCAGGGATACGAGTCCGATTGTTCGCCTTCTAGACCGTGCACCTTGGAGCCGGCCGTTGCGCAATTCCCATCATTACGGCTCATTTCTGCCGTCGACGTACGCGTATCGGATCACTCGAGTCGAACCGCTTATTCCACATATGCGCGCACCCGGCGAGGCGAAAGTTCACAGCTTGAAATTTGCATTTTTTTTCTCCCCCCCCCCTACGGCTATAAACAGTCGGGCATAGCCAACTTTTTCCCAACTTTCTAACATTTCCCCAGCGGCGATCTTTTTTCTTTCTTTTCTCGTTTTTTGCACAATCCGCATCGGGCGACATAAAATATCCCCCACCCCGATGCATCCGTTCTCGAAAAACGGCCGCGTCGCGAATGCACAACGACGAAAAAAGGAAAGAAAAAAAAAAAAAAACCGGGAGAAAGTGAAGCCGGGCGCGCGCGCGCGCGAAAGCGAAATCGGACGGCGCGTAACGCGCGCGGCCTGCCAGGGGACACACGAGAGCCCCGCGTCCGGCGCGTTACGCAACCCCGGGAGAGTAAAAGATGGGCCGATTCAATTTGCGCGCGCGCTCGCGCATATGTAATTCAGGCGTCGGGCTAATTTTGCGGGGCCGTCGCCGCCGGGGAGCGGCGGAGCCGGCGGCGCATCGGCGCCCGGCGATGGGGCCTAATTAGCGGGAAGCGACGTCGGGGCGCCGGGCTGCACCTTTCATTGGCCCGGCGCCGCCGAGATTGAGAGCTCCTGCCCTCGCCGGCTAACGGGATTTGTCAATTCGGAAATGGAGCCGCTGCCGCGCCATTGAGCGACTCGCGACAAATCGGTGGGAATCGGGAGATTTGGATTACAACCGTCGACCCGATGAATCAAACGTGCCCGCGGTGCTTCGCTTATGCAACGGCCCGTTATAACGAACCTTTCCAAGGTCCACACTGTATTTTCGACAGTATATATATATACAAGTATATAACAAATTTTTACGAGCCGCGGCGTACGCTTGGATATCCTCCGTGGAGCGTAATCGTATTGGGCACGTATATCCAGCATAGCAATATAGCTATAAAACGAATCGCATCAAGTTTTAATCAGTGAACAAGACTTACTTCGAGTCAATAAAGCAGTTTAATAAATTCTGAAGATTGCGCGATCCCCGTGCAATTTATACACGAGCGTACGCGCGTATAGGTATATATCAAACGCCATTATTAGCGCTTACAATATACTGCAGATTTGTAACGTGAAGAAATCACGGCGCTAAAGGAATATGAAGCAATTAGAATGTACAGTCTTATTTCGCGCGTAAACTTTCACTAAAATTTAATAAAGCGCCAGGCGGCATATTAAGCGTATTATAACAGCTGCCCAAGGTCTATCTTTGGAAGTGGCGGACTGGAGCGCGGGCGCGACGTCCGGGGCGCGCGCCTCATCATCCCTCTCGGCTCGTCCCCCCCGCCCCCGCCGACCACCGGGGGCTCCCCGTGAGAAATCGGCGATCGAGTTGGCGCGCGGCGGCGGCGCCGAGCCAAGAGAAAAAGCCGCGCGCCGCCGCGATTTCGCATAGAATGGAAGGGAAAGCAGCGGCGCTGGCGCGTGTCTTTGACCCCGAGTCGCCTTGAGCCCGGCATATATGTATGCATCAGCCGGAGGATTGCGCGCCTCGGGATCGGCGCGCGTGTGCGTGCGCAGACTCCGCGGACTCTTTCCTCCCGGCGTGCTCGGCTAATGTATCGCCCGATTACCGGATTAGCATTGTTTGATTCCGCGCGCGCGCTCCGAGTGCGCCGCGCCTCTTTTTTTTTTTGTTCCCCCCTTTCCTTTTTTCTTTTTTCCTCTCTTTTTGCTTTATAGGTCCAAGCGGACGTTCTCCCGGGCTTGTTCTTCGCTGTGCGTGCGAGCGGCGGGGACGGATTATCGGGCGGTCGGCCGTCGTGGCCGGCGAGCCGTTATCGCGCTCCCGATCGTCTCCGCGCACTTTTCCTTATCCGATCGTATTTTCCTAATCGGATTTCTTTGGCGCACGCCTGCGCGCGGCTTTAAGCTAAATTGTCACGCCGCGGTGTGGAAATGCATAACGGGGGAAAAATATCGGGCGAGCCGTCGGGGCACAATCGATCGCCTACTTACGAGCGAAGAGTGCGCGGGCTCAGGGGTACGCGTCCCACGGGAGAGTCCAAACTATATGCGCGCGCCTCGCGAGCCGCGGTCAAGCTCCCCTACCCCGGCGAATTCTCGCGGGTCCGCGCGGGGACGGCTAGAGAGGCGAGGCCGAGGGGAGCGGACGGGTCCAGCGCGAGGTCCGCCCGGGGACAAAGGGCCCCGGCCGTCCCCGGAGGACCGCTTCCCCGGGAGGCTCGCGACTCGCCGTGGGAAAAGCCCGGGAGGAGCGCGGGGCGGCGAAAGCGCCGGCGGGAAAGCGAAAGTCGGGCGGTTAGGCTCCGCGGCCGGCCAAACAAGGCCACCGGCGCCGCGTGGAAATAGCGACTCGTCCCGCCGCGGCGATACGTGTATTTATACACGGGGGCTCGCGGCCGCTTAAACGCGGCTATTGAGCCGAGTCATGCTAGAGATAGCGCGCGCCGCGAGCGAGGGAAGGTTACAACACGCGCGCCGACCGGCCGCGCTATATATACCCGGCCGCGGAGTCAGTGAACCCGCGAGGCGGCCGCCGCCGGCGCTCGCATCGATCGCCGCGAGCCGGCCTTTCCCCGGCCCCCGGCGCCGCCCGATTTCCCGCCCTCCCGGCCCTTTTCCCGCTCCCCTCGTCTGCGCGTGCACGGGCCCGATGTGGGCAGCCGGGGGATCCACTTTTCCCCGGGCGTTCGATGCCGATCCTGCGTGTCGTCTCCTTAGAAGTAGTCCCGCCGGGCGCGGGAGCTCGATAGTTGCAAATTTGAGCCGGTAAGCCAGGTGCTCGGCGGCCGTCCTTGTCGTGCTTTTAACGGGTCAACCCGGCCGTTGTGCCACGCCGCGGCTTGACAATAATATATTTATTTCTCATGCATCAGCGATTAAATCGTTCGATGAACGTAAACAAACGCTTTATCCTTGTGACAAAAACGCGGGCGGGCGCGGGGAGGGGCGGCGGGGAGAGGAAAGAGAAGAAAAAGAGTGGTTTTAGTGGGTCATCGGCGCACCAACCAAGGGCTATTGACTCAAGCCGTGAAAAACACTTGTGTATTATTGCGCAACGGCATCGAGCGTAATATCGCACGTAAGTCGGATTTTTTTTCACGCTCGATATTATATACACACGCGTCCGGCTTTCCCTCTCAATGGGCTTAACTTTGTAGTTCGGCGCATGAATGAAGAGCCGGCTCGGACGCAATTACCGCGTGATAAGCGATCCGGCCGGTGGCGGTTCGCCCCGATAAACAAGCGAGCGCGTTTTCCTCGTCCGACAAAGCCAGCGCGGAGGAGGCGCGATCGCGAAAGGACGACCGGCGATCGGCGATCGGCACGCGGTCGGTAAGTCGGCGCTCCCGCGGATGCGCGCGCTCGGGAAAAAAGCGAAAGTGCGCCCTGTCCTTTTTTCGGGCCGGCGGCTCGCGTACCCGCGTCGCCGAGCGCACCGGCACTGCCCCGAATGCGCCCCGTTGACGGGTCGACCTCCTCCGACGCCGCCCTGGCAGGACCTAGTGTCCCTTGGCGCTCCTCCTCGCGAGCGGCCTTTTTTTTCTCCCCCCGCGGCGCGCTAATCGTCACGTCGGCGCGCGTGTCGCAAGCTCGCTCGCCTTGGGAGCCGGCGCCGTTGCCAGAGCGCCCATTTTTTTTTCTTTTTTCTCCTTTTTTTCGCGGTCGGGGGGGCGGCGGCGGCGGCGGCTCCGTCGACCGGTCGCCGCGGGCGATAAGCGCTTGCGCAAGCACGGCGCCCTCCCCCAATTAAGGCTCCCGGCGGCGGGTTATGTGTCGAGGCGGCGGGCGACGCGCCGGCCGGGGCTCTATTTTCGGGGCCGGCGCGGAAGGAAGGAGCAGCCGTTGGCCCGGCGCGGCTCGCCCGATGAATAATTTTCCCGCTCCTTTTCCCCCGGCCGCCGGCAGCTGCCAGCGCCTCTCGACCCCGCGGCGAAAATAGGTCGAGTCGCGGGCTGGATTTCGCGAAGGACGACGAACCCGGGTCAGGAGGCGCGCGCACCCGCCTCTCCACCTTCGTCCCCGGGCGAGGCCGCGCGGAGCTGACGGCCTCTTTTCTAATCTTTGCCCTGCGCCCATGACTGCAGTCGAGGGCTCGACCCGCTCCAACGAATCGTTCCTCCTCAAAATCTCATCGCGACCGTGCCATTTTTTTCTTTGGACCTACGCATTTGTTTGGGGTATTTTCTGATGAGCCAGGGGACTGTGTGTATCCCCAAAGGAAACTGCCACCAGTGCATCGACTCTCAAACTGATATCCCAAAGATAGAATCCGTGTCGCTATCTATTTATTCAAAATATCGATACCAATCCCATGTCGTTTATCGGCAGACATTCAGAAACTAATTATCATGCAGATACAAGCTGCATATGACATCACGCGCGTATACTAAATATCGATTGAGACTTTTTTTTATTGCAGCGTTAATAAAGTATCATTACTCACTTTCTATCTAATTAAGGCGTTCGCTCCCCTTTGTTTTTACAGCGCGCCTTTGATTTATGCCTTATAAGCATTTTCTACACTGGCAACAACCTCGGCAACACCCTCTTCTTGTGTATGGGTTACTTTAGATATACGAGTATTTCAAAAATAATTCTTCTTCCCAACTATTTTGTAGATACATGATAAAGTATACTGACCTTTTTTTTCCTTCGTTATTTATTTTCACTGTAATGACTTTTAAACTTTTATCAAAAGAATTTCTACGAATAATTTGATAGGACATGTGCATAACAGTTTCGTCGGATATATATAGTCATTGGTTAGCAATTTTTTGACAAACAAAGATGACATTGATGCGAGCTATTTTATCTGGACGGCAATAATAATATTTTTCCGTGTTATCAGTCACCTGCGTGAACTCGCTTCACCCGTTTGTTGTATCCGCGTCAACACAACGAAGCGCGCGATGAGATTTCCTTAAAGTTTTACGTGAAAATGAGGACAAACGCGAAGTTGAATGACTTCTTTGAAAGCCCCATCAAGCTCGATAAGTTCACTGATCCGTAAAAAGCGCATCATCACGAAAGACTAACAGTGCACAAAATGAAATAAGTTGGCGGAGAGGAAGCGCCAGTGGAAGAATAATATCCCTATCGCTTTTCCTTCTATTCTTGGCCGAGAGGATCGGTGGGGAATAAAACGGTTTCGCAGTATATCGCTTATTTGTCACTCGTGCCGGGGGGACGGTCCAACAGATCCGCGGGGTTGTTAAACGATCATGTACAGGCGTATACAAACATTTGATTGCGACGGGCGTGACGGCCGATCAAGCGACTATCTAATTTACACACTTGCGTCAAGACACACAGTGCGAAAGTGAGGATTTTGTAACGTATCTCAATAGGCAATTACCGCACAATCTCGCTGATTATTTAATTGGTTCATTGAGGATGTTATTCCGCGGCGAGTGCGCGCAGATAGCGCAAACTACTTTTTCAGTGTACAGAGTAAACACTACAATATAGCTATTGTTTGGGAAGAAAAACGTTTCCAGGCGCGATAGCGATAAGCGGCCGCGAGGGCAGGCCGATGGGCCGACTAGGGCCGGGACAAAGGTCGGAGGGCGGGGCCCGGGCCGCGGGCCAGACTCGGCCGAGGCCTCGCATCCCCCGCTCCCGGGCGGGCGTAGGCGCCGGCCCGTATGCAGCCGTCGTCGTCGGCGGCGGCGGCGGCGGCCGTCCCGTCGCCGCGCTTACGCGCTCTCTCGGCCTAGATTAGCGCGGGTTCAACGGGCGCTATCGAGGTGACTCGCGTTGCTCAAGCGCGCGGCCGCCGGCGGCGCCGCCGAGGGCCGCGCGCCTCCCCCGCGACCTTCCCCCCCCACCCCTCCCCTCCTCCTCCCCACCCCCGCCGCATCAATAGGCGCTCGCGCGGCGAGCCCACCCCCCCCGGGGAGGAGGCTGCGGCCCATTCCCCCCCCAAGGGCCGTAGGGCCGATCGGCGCGCGGCGCCCGGATCGAACCAACCGGTTGCTCAATGTCGAGCGAGTGACTCGGCCGCGCGGAGCACCGACCGCTCGAGGACACCCGAGCCGCTCGCGCCGGTCCCATTGTGCGCCTGCGCGGCCCAAAGCAGCCTTCTTTCCCCGCGGCGGTGAGACCGCGCGCGCGAGAGAGAGAGAGAGAGAGACGGCCGGACTTTTACTTTCTCGGGCGCCGGCGCAGCCCCGCGTGGGTCCCCATCCCCGAACCGATCGCCGGTCCGATCGGCGCGTCCCGCCGAGGGCCCGCCTGGAGGCGCCCGCGGCCCGGCGGCTTTGTCCGCCCCGAGCCGGAAGCCTTTTTCGGGAGCGTCTCGTTGGGAAGCGGGCCGAGAGCCGCGCGGACGGCTCTCGCGGGCGGATGAAAGTAAAAATGCCACCGGCCCCCGGCAGCCGCGCGCTGAGAGTCACTGGAACTAGTATGTAATAGTTTCGATTGAAAGGAGGTTACGGAGTGAGTGAACTTTGCCGCGCGGCCCCAGTGTGCGTGAGCGGCGGCGGCGGCGGCTACGTGCGCGCGCCGAGCGCACCCACACGCGCGCCCCGCCGCGGCCGATCCCCCCACCACGCCGGTGGGCAAGCGCGCGCCTCTGTGTATCCCAAGCGAGGACTATTAGGACACTTCGGGAGCGCGCCCGCGGCTTCGGCCCGCCGCCGCTGGGGGCGCCACCTCGCCGCGCGCCGAGGCCCCGGTCCCTTCGGCCGGGCTCCGCGAGCGCCCTTACGGCCCGCCTCCCCGCCTCGCCCCGCGGCTCGCGGCCCTCGCTAAAACGCCCGGTGTATAAATAACAATTAGCCGATCGCCCCCCCCGCGCGCCCTCCAACCTCCGCGGCTCCGGCTTACTTTAGCCCCTGGCGTCCGCGAAAAGCATTAAGCGTGAGTTATTAGCTTTAAATGAGCGCTCGAGAGGAACGGTGAATTATCATTTTTGACACTATATAATTTGTTAGCCAAGCACCGTCGCTCTCGATGTAATTTATAACGGAAGAAAATCCCCAGGCTCTCGTTGCTTTTTCCGTTATTATTATTACATTCTCTCAAAAGTTAGTGCAGCCTCTGCATTAGGTTCCCCGGGGTGCACCGGCCGCATGTAATAGAATTGCGTTTGCAACACGTAACGCTATTACCGAGCGATTACGTTACTTTTGCCTTTTTACCGAAGAAGAATAGGCAATAAAAAGTCGCCCAAAAAGATACGCATTAACTCGCGTTTCGCACTCGGCCGAACCTTTCTCTCGCCCCCCGGAGAAATATTTTTCCCTGCCACCCTTTGGACGCGAGCGCACACACGCACGACCGAGCGGTAGAAATGCGAGCCGCTTCCTAAATAAAGCGCGGCCGCGACCGATTACAAAACGATCGCGCCGATAATGAAAGCAGCCGCGGCGACGGTATCGCAGGAAGCTGGTGCATCTTCTGGGAAGCGCGCGCTGGCCCCGCGCGCTGCGCCCGGAAGCGCGGCAATCGCTTTCTCCGAAACGTCACGTGTGCCGCATCGGCCAGTTGCGCAACGCCGGCCCAGCGATCGCGCGCTCCTCTCTCTCTCTCTTCCTTGCTCTCTTTCCCGCGCCACTCGCTTTCTTCCCGGCGCTCGCGCGATACATCTCCCATTATACACGTATATATGAGTCGCGGGCCGCTGCCGATCCGCACCTGCGACCCGTGGGAAGGGGCCCTGCCCCCGTTGGACAACCCGATTCCGCCCAAGATTCCGCCTCGACCCGAGCACTTTCGTTTTTGGCATCGATTCTCTCTCTATGCGCGCCTGTCACTCGCTGCGAACAAAGGCTAACAGCCGCCAAGTGTCGCGTCGACGTCGCGATCGGACCCGGAGATTTCGAGCATTGTCGCAGCCGGTCGATGCACGCACCGATCGGCCGAGGGCGTGAAAAGCCGTCCTTTCCTTTTTTTTTAAAAACGGCGGAAAATCGTGGGCGTGTTTCGCGACGCGAGGCCGTATCGCAACTTCGACTAGGAAAATGTAGGAAAGGCATCGGTCGAGCGAGGGAAATAACCGCTCGCGCCCAACAAGATTCGCGCGTAGCGGGAAGCGCGGCTGTGCAGAGTCAACGGCTCGCGCGGCCGAGTCAAAGTCCTCTCGCGCGCAGGTACTCGCGACCGGGCAACGGACCGAGCAGGGAGCTTCCATATCGCGGGAGCGACTCGCGGGCCGACCGTGGCAAGTGGGCCGTCGGTAAGAGTACCGCGCGTTGCCGCGAGTTGCCTCTCGCGCTCGCTGCGGGCCCGGCAGGTCGCTGCACGACCGACGCTCGCGCGGCCCCCTCTTATCAGTGGCGCCCGCGCCGCGCGACACCGACCTCTGTCGGCGGCCCCGGCAAGCGCGAGGCTCCGTCGGCTCCGATCGATATACGCGCGCCGCCCGTCCAACAGGTATATCGGGGCGCACGTGCGCGCGATAAGCGCCCGCGGCTCACGTCCCTCGGCTCCCGTCGCGCAGATACGCGATGAAACAACGGATTTTTTAACATGGATTTCCTTGGAGATACGCGAGAGGCGACGTGCAAATTGACTCGTATCGATAAGGCTCTTTCGACATCGATATACGCTTATCGGAGGTGCACTGCCGTGCGGATTGCGGTGGGCAACGATAATTTTTAATTTATGACTTGTCGATCAATTGGCCGAATGCGTGCGCGTTGGCTCGCGATGCAGGCGGCTACTTACTCTGTAAGAGACCGTTATGCCGGTTAAGTTCAAGGAATCGATAGAGGCTCACCTGAAACACAAAGAAATCACGGTTATTACGTGCTATACTGGATTTTGGGGAAAAAGTACAATGTCGGCAAAGGCGCTATTGCCGTCGTTAATTTTGAGCGCGGGCCCAGCCGCGGACCCAGTAACCGAGGGGCCGCTTATATAAAAGCCATTTATCGGAAGATTGCGCCCTCGCGGGCAACGAAGCTCGATGATACGCATTACCGGCGGCGCGTCGAAGCCGCCCCTTAGCCAACCATAGTGGCAGCCCGGCAATTCTATACGGCGGGGAATCCCCGGCGGGCCTGCCCGGCCGACGGCAGCCGGGTGTAAGTGCCTCCCGGGCGCGTGTATCCGGGCGATAATATCTGCCGGCGCAGGCCGCAATCAGCGACAGAGTCGCCGCTGCTCCCTTTTTCGCCGAGGGCCTCGCGAGCGCGCGGCTTCCCCGGGTTACTGACCGGCCGTCCACCCCATTGCATTTATACATAGCTCGGGCGGAAATATACGGCTCTGGGCGCGGGGTGTATATACGCGCCGTAGCGCGCGGCCGGATCGAACGGTCATAAAGCTTACATGGCCGCCGCGTCGGACTCCTATGCCCGCGTGCGTCCTCGGATTCCACGCGAGCGGGGGGCTTTAACTTATTCAGCGAGCCGACCGCACACGGACGCGCCGATCGGGGCCGGCCTAAGAGGACGCCGCGGGGGAAGAAGCGCCCAGGTGCCCCGGGACCGCCAACGACCGCACGACTCGGCTCCCGAGGGGTCAGCCGCCCGCTGCCTGGACCCGGGGATTAACCTTGCTAACTGGATGTTTATGAGGAACATCTCGAGGGTTATATGCGATACCGTACTCTCCTACCCAAACTATATAATAATGCCTTTGAAATTTGTTACGTACACGTTTCGCTGTAATAATATCGTTATCGTATATACTTCGAGTTACTGAGTATGAATACTGCACGCTATACTGCACTAAATGCGATCCTCCAATCCTCGAGGTAGTTAATTAGTAAGTGTCGATTGCAAAAAAAAAGTACTTTGGAAAACGAACTAGACAACTGTATAGATTGCATAATGCGAGGGAATGCTTTTATTGGACGATGAGCGGCACACCGAAAATAGACCTCTAGCGGGCAGTGCACGCGACCCGGGCGCAACCTTCAACCCCGTGGCGGCCCTCAGGCTCCGCGCTTTGCATAAAGGGCCGGGCGAGGCGAGCGCGAGGCCGCGGCTATCGCTCCCGGCCGCCAAGTCAAGTGCGAGAGTCGCGTGCGCCGCGTGGGCGCCGCGCTTGCCGTAGGTTAGGGACCCCGGGCGATCGTGAATTTAATAAAAAAAAAAAAAAAAAGAAAGAAAAAAAGGAGGAGAGAGAGAGAGCCGGGCACGTGGGCGTGACGCGCGGCGGTGCCGGCGAGGAGCTGATTCACGCGCCGAGAAGCCGGGTGTGTATATATGTCTATAGCGCTCGTTGCTCTCTTTGCGCTCCGGGGCCGTGGCGCCCTCTGGGCCACCCGGGGGATACACGGCGCCGATACGAGGCCGGCACGAGTCGTCGGACTCCCGTGTCTACCCGAGACTCGAGTGGGTTGCCAAGGTCGCGCCGCCACCACCGCCCCGGGGCTTTTTAGCCGGGTAATCAATTCAGGGATTCGTCCCCGGCCGGGGATGCCAAAGTACTTATGCGCGGAAAAGCCTATGTTTCACCCGTAATTGCCCGGCCTCCGCTCGGATAATTACTGTCTCCCGTTAATAGGCTTATTTGTGCAAATGTATACAAGCGAAAGATGGGCATTCTCGGTTGGGAGCGTCGAAAGGCCCATCGCGTTGCGGCTCCATTTGACAAAGTGCCCGGTTGACTTTCTAATCCCATCGATTTCCGATAAAGAAAACGGAAAAAAAATACAATCAGAAATTCTATAAGAATCGACAGCGGTAGAGTCCACATGCGACGGCGCTCATGAATATCAAAATTTGCCTTGGGAGGAAACGTCATTTGGAAATCGAGGAAAAGTCCTCGAGTCGCAAAAAAAAAAGCGCTGCCCGCGCCCTGGAAAGCCCCTGGCCCAAGGATACACATATATACACGCTTACGGGGAGTTGACCTTTGCGACGTAACGAGTCCGGGGCTACACTCGACGTTCGAATTCCGTAACGATCCCCTCGGCCGATAGATAAACTCATTTTCGGGGACGCGCTCTCTTCGCGGCTCCTTTTTCCTTCTTTCCACGCCCCATACCTTTATACCCTCGGCGCGGACAAACTTTGCGATTCCAGGCATGCCCCCGCTGTATATATGTATATAGTCTCTCGGTAACGTTAGCGGATGGCTGTAATGTGGCGTTATCTACGCTCCAAGCTTAATCGTACCGTCGTCGGACCCTGACGTGGGGCTGGCGACGTTTGATAGATGTGCGGCTATGTGCCTCGCATTCGGGATGACTGATCGAAAATAAAATTCCTTTACTCGCCATGTAATTTGCTTTCTTGGAACTTGAGAAGGCTTAAAATTTCAAAAGTAATTAAATTCAAAGTGCTTCTTTTTCATTTAACACCCCTGTATATTGAAATTTTTACACTTATTAATAAGAACTGAGCTTCACAGTACAAATCGCTATTTTTCATCATCTTTTAATGTGTATATTTATATTGTCAACCGTTTCTAAATATTTTACTTAAAAATTAAAAAAAAATCCGTTACGGTAGATTATACACAGCTAAATCAAATACCTTAAATTCTAATGAAATTATACACTGGAAATAATGACTGCACGATAAGAAACGCACACTCAAATTTTAACGTAATTAATTTAATTTTTCTCGTACATTTGTGTTTGTAGAAAAACCCAACCGAACAGTAAGTTTTTCTAAAAGAAATGACTCAAATAAACAATAATACCAAACTTAACGAAACTTGCATACTTTAATGCACGTAGTTGACATAAATAATTAAAGTATATATTCTCGAGGGCCACGGAATAATGGACTGTTTATTATTTACCCATGGTTACGGAAGAAAGAAGGCAACCTTGAGGCTCCGGAGCCGCGCTAACAGATGATTCGCGCCCTTGTCGCCGCCCCGAGGAAGCAGTTATACGCGCACTTATGTGCACCGCTTTCACCTTTCTCGGGTCGTTGCGACCCCCGGCGGGGCCTTCCACCCGTGAGGCTCGCGGCTCCCGGGAAGTCTAAAGCGCTGCCCTTGGGGAGGCTGGGGCGACGCGTGCGCCGCGGGCCCGGAAGAGCGGCACGCGCGCCACCCGGCGCACGCCGAGGCGGACACGTGGTGCTGTGCTGGCGCTCCCATATCTCCCCGTCCGAGGTCCTTCGCGCCCCCTCATCTCCCCCCCGCTCATCGCCGGCCGCTTATTGGAAATGACTGGGATCCGCCGCTCCGTGGAAACTTTTTCCGCCGTCGGCCAAGATCCGAGCTGCACGAGGTATATATACGTGTACACGCGCGTGCCTCGGCAGATTTCCACCTATCGCGACGGAGGCCTGCGCAATATGTATGGGACTTTTTATTTCCCAGTGGGAACGATCCGCTCGCTCGAGTGCACACCTTGGAATGTGGCTTTTTTTTAACGTAACAGCTTTTACAGAAAGTGTTAGAGTATGGGCTTTTTATTGGTATTGCAGAGGCACGACGCGCCTACTGCACGAAGTTGATGCACAACTATAGTCCATTATTGGGTTCCTCGATACACGAGTAATCTCGCGAGTGATACGTCTAATAATATTATGAGATCTAAGTTACTTTGGTCCCACTTTGGTTACTTCCGGATGTTTTTCTAATATATCTTGCATTTTTCAGTAGACAGCTTTTTTCAATTTATATTGTTACTTTACGTTTTTTATCTTATTTATATTTCATTTTATTTCATGTGTTTTCTTACTAACAAGATTTTATTCTGCCTGTATATCGAAAATTAAGATTTTTATTACTTTTTTTATTATGCGACGGGTTTGTGAGCCATTATAAGGTGCCATGAGTCCTTATCGTCACAGACCAAACTCAATTCAATTTTATAGTTATTGATAGCCTCATTACCATCATCAATTTTAAACTATTTAAAAAAATGGTCGGATAGATACGAAGATAGATCGTTATTGCATCAAATCCTTTACCATAAATGTATATACTTTTGCATTTGACGCTACGTAGGTTATGCACCTTTGCCTTTTTAAACGCACCAGGTTTCATTCTTCCGAAGGCCCATGCCAGCGCGCAACTATCAAGTTCAAGGTTAGTGCTTGCATTATTGCTGTGCATCCCTCGTGCACGCCCGCATTCTTTAGCGAATTGTCAGTTATGAAGCACTCTTCTCAGAAAGATGAGTCGTGGGAAATTCATCCACAAAGCATCATCTATAATGCATAAAAGGAGTCCCAATTTGCAAGTTAAAATAATGTTTTTATCAAATTAATTACCGACGTACAAAACAGCTAAATTAACAAACAATATATTGCAAGCAGTATAATAAATTTCGCATCATTTTTAGCAAGTCGACGATAAGTAAATATCACTTTCATTTTACTTTTCTTCCACGTAAAGTACTATAATTTATTCCACAAGACCGAGCAGAAGACTCTTCGTAATGTTTCCAATATCGCCCCTGTACTCCGGGTAAGGGCACGCGCGTAGAGGTCGCGAGGACGCGTGACTTTGAACCTGATAGCATAATTTATCCACCGAGTGCGCATCAAAGTCGGCAAATTACTCGGAGCGCCGGGATTACAGAGAGCCGGCGAGGGCGATAGAGTAGGTGGCTACCCCTCGTGAAGGCGCGCGCATTGCTCTCCTCTCCTTGCCCGAGACCTTCACCCCGTTTAGCCTTCACCGAGCTCGCCTCCCGGAGCCCGAGGTATCGCGCGCGAGCGCGAGAGAGAGAGAAACCCCGTCGCTCGGGCCTCGATCGGCCCGCTCGCGTCGATTGCTCTCAGACCCACGTGAATTCGAGCGATCCTTGTGCGCCCGCCCCTCCACTCTCTGTTTGTACACAAGGGAAAGCGCGCGTCGCGGCCACGGTCGACAATGGCAATTGGTCCGCTCGCGGATGTCTCAAGGTAACTTTGCGAGAGAACAAGAAATGCTCTGAAAAATGATCGCGCATAAGTTGCTGCGGGCCATTTGCCGAGCCATTTGCGCCCATGCAGGCCTTTGTTTTGTCGGACCTCTTTCAATTGCGATTGTACTTTCGATTCTCGATAAATCCAAGTACAATTGGAGTCTCCCTTTTCCCCCAGTTTCTTCACTATCAAGAATTCATTAATCGCAATTAAACGAATAATCCATGTTTTTAAACAATTTTGCAGGTAATTTTAAGTGGTTCCTCATATAAGAAAGGATAACAACTAAATAAATTGTTAAATTAATAACTAGGCGACTATTACAGTATTATTATACTATTTATACTACTATAAAATATTAAGCAATAAAAATATATTTAAATATATTTAAAGAAAAATTATTTAAATTATTAATTACTAATTGCTGAACTCATACTATTCCGTGATTGTATAACTTTCATGATTGTTCGACTACCAAATTTTTTCGAACTCTCATTATTGCATTTGTTCACAAAATGGTAGTTTTTGTTAGTTTCTTTTTAGTTTTTTTCCCTCTATCAAGCAATAACAGCACTATTTAAAAATTACTAGTAAAGCAAAGTTAATGAAAAACTGAGATAAGAAAAGCGAACATAATCACAGTACACGATTACACAGTGAAAAAAAATACATAACTTAAAAACAGCATTTTTACTTTATTATTGTAGATATTAATATTAATGCAAAAATTCATTAAAAAAATGTATAAGTTATGTTTCTAAACTAATAAAATCGGTTGTATTATTAATTGGTGATAATAAGTTAATTTTAATCATTATGTGATTTGAGCCTGTTTCGCTGAAATAAACCTATAGCTGTAGAGGCTAATCCCATTAGCCAACGATAAATTAGTACTTGTAAGCTATCGATCAGCTGAATTTTTTACTGGAGGATGAGAGAAAATCATTTGTTTTCCAAACACCAGAACCTTAATAAAAACGTGGCGCTTGAAGATCTGCAAAGAAAAGGCGTTAAGACAGATTGATAGTCGAAGGTCCCGTGTGTATATAGAGAGCATGTGCAAAGGGGCCATAAGCCCGAGTGGCCCAGGGAGTCGAGATGAATATTTGAGCTTGGAGGCCCAAGAGGTAGCGGCGGCAGCGCGGGCGCCTCCCCCGCGGCGAGTCTTCTACCAACAAGTGGTCGCGGCGGCGGGCGATCTCCGAACTTATAGGCGTCCTCCCCCCCCCCCTCCCCCGCGATCATCGGTCAAAGATCCTAGCGCCAGAGCGGCAGGAAAAAATGTCCCAAACGAGGGGGGAGCGACTTTCGGGGTTACTCGGGCGATAGCTTCCGCTTCCGCCACCCCCGTTGTCGGCGCGCCCGTGACACTAACCTCGAAAGCCAACCCAGGGTCGGCCGTCCGCGGCAGAGTCACGGCCTAGGCCGTCGCGGACCGCCCGAGCACGTGCCGGCTTCGCGCCCCCGCCCGTTGCTACGGCGACCGCGACCTCGCCCCCGCCGCCCGCGAGCGCCCACTTCCGGTTCTATGGATCACCGCCGCGCCGACTGTTTAATCGCGCCCCCTCCCCCCCCGAACCGCTGCCCGGCCCTCGCGTGGGCCTCGGCGCTAAGAGATTAGATTAGCCGCTCGGACCTACTAGTACACATATGTGTCGCGAGCACGGCTCTCATTAGCAACGAGGTTCGACGCTCTATTCCTGGTAGGACGAGGGCTCGGGCTGCGTCCCTTTGCCTCGAGTCGGGCTTCCATACAAGAAACCGAGGAGGAATCGATCTATCAATATTTACTCCGACCTTTGATGATTGCTATCATTTTTATCAAGGCTGTAATTTATAGCTGACAAATTATAAACGATTACTTTCTTGCTGCTAATTATACGATTATCCAATTACGGTGTTCTTGGTCGTATTTCACACTTAGGGTCATGGGAAAAAATATTACTAAATTAATCAATAATATTTTATTGTAAGATAACATTTTCTTAAAGTGTTTTTGTGTTAATATTACATCCTAGGCTAGCGTGTAAAGGTTTATAAAGATTGAATTAGGCTCCTCTATGTTTGTTATTAACGTTTTATCGAACTACTTCTATATAATATTGCGCAATTTAATTACCCGAGTACTTGCTATCTTTAAATTAAACAAGAAAAGTTTTTCAAGAATATTATATTGCATAACAAATTACAATGTCAGCAGGGAATTCCCAGTATTCCTCTTCTCCTTGAGTTTTTCCTCGTGTGTCATTTTTTCTTATTTTTAACGCATTCACGATAGATATTGCATTTTTTTCTTTGATGATGTATTTGTCTTATTTTAAATCAAAAACTTAGAAAAATCAATTACATAATTTTTTGCAAATCTTTTAGCGCCGCTGCATTAAAAATCCTTGTGAGTCGGCTCTGAATGACAAATAAAAATTCAGTCACGTAGTCTCTATCTGTCTATCTGTCCACCTGCCTATCTGTCAATCTCTCCCCCGAAATGGGAAAATGATATTCATCGAAGTAGCGTCCTCCGGTCCGTGTAACAATGCACGGTGTAAAGCGGGGGCACCGGCGGGGCAAGCCAGTCGATTGTCATTGCATACTAATGTGGGCTGGTGACATAAAGTCTCCGTAAATCGAGTAGCCCCCTAAAGAGGGCCGGCGTCAAGGCTTTGGGTGGAAAAGAAAAAACTACTCGAGGGAGAGAATCGGGGAGACGGGGCGCAAGGGCCGTCCGCACGGAGAGCCGGGCAAACACGGCGGACGGGCGGACGGGCGGCACCCCTTGAAGCGCGGGCGCGACAGACAGAGAGGGAGGCCGGCAGGGAGGGTCGATGGTAACCTTGGGAGGGGGTAGCCGGGCGGCTTGGGCGGAACCGCGGGCGAGAACCGAACAAAGGGTCCGCCTAATTCGATCGGGAGGGAGGGAAGCGCGGGCGCTTTGTTCGCAGGCCTCGCGGCCTTTGTCTCGCCCCCGCGCGGGCAACAGGTGCGACCGGCACGTGGAGGCCGGCGCCACGCGGGGGCCGGGCCGCGAGCAGCGCCGCCGGGGGACGGCCCGCTCGCACGCGGGAGCTTTTGCGGGACGGATCTCGGCGGGTCGCTCGTCCGCCCCCGGCCGACGGGCCCCTCATCTCCCGCGCGCGCGCAACAGCACCGCTTGCGAGTCCGCGGCCTCGGCGCGTGCGGCCAAGCAGCCCCGGGGCGCCGGGAGCCGCGGGCGCGACGCGCCTGACCGAAGCCTGAGCGTAATCCCTCGCAGCGGGAGCCGATCCGCCGCAGGCCCCGGCCTGCGATTGATAAACTTTTAATTGAACCCCGAGGCCGGGCCGTCGGCTCGCTAATTGCCGCGGCGCCCATCGCTCTCGGGCCTCTCATAACCGAAAAAGGGAAGAGCCGCCTGCCCGTGAGTTGCAATTAAGCCCAGCCCAAGGGCGCGCAGAGCCTTCCCGCGGCCGGGCATCCCCGGGGCAATCAATCGGCCGGGCCCGGTGGAAGGGGTCAGCCTGGGAAAAAAAAGGTCGATATATGCAAATGGGGGGGGTGGGGGAGAGAGGGGATGGGGGGGTGGGGGGGGTACCGCGCGGTCATGCTCGCGCGTGCCGCGTTCAGGATCAAGGTCTCTCGGTCTCTCGGCGCGCCGGGGGAGGATGCAGCCCGCGCGAGCCCGGGGCGGCGGTGCACGCGCCAGGCCGCCGCCTGGCCGTGGCCATGGCAACGAGCCGCCGCGCCGCCAATCGATAGAGTGCAGCGCCGGGAGGCCATGGGCGCCGTCCCCGCCGCCCCCGCCGACCCCGACGCCGAGCCGCGGAAAAGTCGCGGCATTTCCCGAGCGGTTACCGTGTCGCGCCGTACCCGCTCCTCGCCCTTTTGCCTCCCTCGCTCTTTCGCAAATCGAATTTTCTCCGCTGCCTGGGTTTACTCTTAATTCCCCCTACCCGCTGGACCTTTACTGCTGTAGAACTTGTTTTACGGGGGACGATCATCTCGGAATCTCGAATAATGGGATATCATCTGCTTGTTTTTCCATCTAGTTTAAAAAGCAGCGTTGGATTAATTTTATGATTTATTAAGCTGCGTAGGGATGTTCAAGCTTGCGTCGTTACATTTTAACTCTCAGCGGGATACAGAATATAAAAAGAGCGCGCGGTAGCGTGTTGTTCCGTTATCGTTGAAATTTTCAAAATGCCGTTGAATCACAGTAATAAACCAAATAAACTTGCAACTGTTGCAGGCGAAACCAAAGATACAAGAGATACATAGATGCGGTGGCAGCAGCGGGATGAAAGCGAGAGATTCACGGATGTACCTGATCGGCGTTGTCGTCAGAATTTAAAAAAGCAAAAGGCAAACGGCGAAAGCTGCGCGTCTGGGCTATTACGCGGGGGACGAGACGCCTCATTAAAAGAAGTTATAAGCCGATAACCACAAGTGTATGCGGTGTAGCTGATCATAAATCGAACTTCCAGGAGATTAACAAGCGTCCGAAAGGACCCCGAAGACTTATCTGCCTACTCTCCCCGGGCGGGCGAAAGTGGCCGTAAAAAAGTTTAATATCAATAAAAAGCGGCGCGACTAACGAGGAGGGGGCGGCGGATTAATCGCGGAATGATCGGCGCTTCTCAACGCCGCGGGGCGAAGAGGGAAGTCCCCCCTCGCGGGCGGGCAGACGGGGGCGGCGGGCGCGTTTCACCTGCCGGCGGCGGCCCTGCGGGTTTCCGGGCGGCGCCCGAGACCCGAGGCCCGGGCTGCCCTTCGGCCCCCGCGTTCAAGGTCCGCGCGGTGCACCCTCGCTCCGGGCGCAGCGGCGGGGGTTGCCATGGCGACCGCCGGCGCGCGCCACCCCCTTGCAGCCGGGGAGCCCCGCCTGCGCTTATGCGGCGGCGGCGGCGGCGGCGGCCAGCCCTTTCCCTCCGCGCGCCCTCCGCCGCCGTCTGCCGCGAGCGGCCCTTTGTTCTCGAGGGCCGCGGGGGGCCGCACGCGTGCGGATTCTTCCGCGAGGGGAAGAGCGACGCGCCGCTGGGAGCCTCCGGCGGGGCCCGGGGGCGCGTGGGTATCGAGCCGGCCAGCGCGCCGGCCCGATATATATATATGTGCACACACGCACACGTCCTAATCCGCCGCGAGACCTCCTCATAAAGCGGAGGATAGTCCCCGGCGAGGAGGAAGCCCGGCGATTTCCATCTCCCTTTGATTTTGGACGCGGCCGCCTGTGCCCCGGCTCCGGGCTGCGGGTTTCCTTTGTCTCCTGCGCCCCTACGCCGCCGCTCTCCCCCTTTTTCTCCCGGCCGAGGGGCGGCGGATGCTTTCGCACGAGGAACGCCCGCGCCCAACTGCCAACCCAGATTTTCGCCCGGCTCGCAAATATATATAACGGCCGGCGCGCGGCGAACCAGCCCCTAATCCGTCCCCCGGCCGCTCCCCACGACCTATACCCCCGTATAACCGGAGCTCTCTGCGAATGCCTGCGGATTTGCGCGAGTGCACGCCGCGCGGTTATTGAGCGGCGTATATCGCCCGCCCCCTAATTGATATACGAGGCTCCGGCGCTGCGTGTAAGCCGGCGGGCCCGCGGCGCATTGATTCGCCGCGGGCTCCTACCTTTGCCCCGGCTCGGGGGGGGGGAAATTGATTCCAGAGAAATCCGCGGCGAGCGACTGATAAGGAAATCGATAAACTTATTCGTTTTACGCGCCACTTATCGCGCTTGGGAGCCTGCCGCGAGGAGGTGAGGGAAAGCCACGCGTCCCGGCATTTCTCTTCCGAGAAAGAAAGCCATTTTTTTTTCACTCTCTCTCCCCCTGGCTCCGTTTGCGCTCGCGTCCTCCAGCCGAACCGTCGGATCTTGACAAAGCTGTCGAGACGAAGACGGAAAGGATTTCCCCTCCCCCCTATATTTATACTCTCCATAAGCTGGGGTATATCTCTGTTTATGCTTTCGATTCCTCGGCTTAATTTATGTCCGCGTCAAAACACCAAATCACGTTACATTTGACTTTATCAAGGATAACCTGAGGTCAACCTGACCCTCTCTATAAAGATGTCCGTGGAGGCATGTGATAATCTCGGTGAAACATCGTCTCGCCGTTGGAAGAGCGGCTGTACGGTAAGAAAATGGGCAGAAAAAACTAATCTCTCTCCCATTGTCGAATGCGCCTCGCTCGAGCCGGGAATGCCGTGGGCACTTCGGCCCCCCGATATGCTCAAGGATGCAAAAGCCAACCTGTGGCCGCATAGCTGAGCGGTTCTTGAAGACCTTGTGCCGAGGTAAGATCGGGCGAGTTGGGCAGGGCCGCCGGTCACCTGCGAGCCGCCGAGAGGAACTAGGGTGCCGCAGGCGCCGCATGCCGCATCCCCGGGGCATAAACGTCGGGTTCCGGGAAAAGCCCGGCAGGCGTCGACCGCGTCGATGAGCGCGTGACCTTCGCTCACTGCAGCCCTTTCGAGCCGCACTGCTGCTATTATGTCGTTCGAGCGCCGCTTACACCGTGCCCGTCGTTTCTAAATATATTTATAACTCTGCCTTTCCCCCCTGCTGCCCCCCTCCCCGGGTTCGGGCCCATGCCTCCCAAGTCTTGTAGCTGCATTTGTATCAACGTACATCAGATACCTACACGCGTACGTACTCTCGCCGAATTTATTTGGGCACGCGTGGGCGTCGCCGCTTCTCGGTACCTCCTCCCACGTGCCCTCCTCCGCACGCCTACTTAATCCCCGGCCTCGAGCCCGGGGCGCCGAGGGAGAACAAGGCGCGCAATCTACCCCCCTCCCCGTAGGGGCTCCTCGGTTTTTTGCCCCGCTCTCGGGTTTCAGGATCCTCGTTAATTTGCGCGAGTGAAACGGGGGGGCCGAGCAATCAAGGGGATGGGGGGAGGGCCTCATTACCAAGCGCGAACGCGGCCCCCGGCTCCCGGGGCTTTCCGCCCCACCGCCGGCCGTACACATATATATATACCCTCGTGAATTACCAGCGATCGGGGCGCGGGCTAAGTGGGGGAAAAAATGTCGGCCGCCGCGGAAATTCCACGAGCGTCCGCGAGGCTACGCAACGTTGGGCCTACGCGGAGGATCGCCGCGGAGCTAGCTTTATGGCAGTTCTTGCAAATGGAGTAGAGGCGCGCGTTACCGGGACAACCGTTGGGTAATTACTACACGCAGCTCATCCGACTTTACGCGAGTCATCGCGCGGTTTCGCACTCGAGCGCTGTGGGAATAGCCGAGTCTTTCGATTCTCTCACTTTCCTCCTCCGGCCGCTGATACGAATTACGCCAAATGAGCGACCCACGTACCCGCAGCTAATACCGGACTTTTTTTCCCCCCGCCCCCGCAACTCTGAAGCTTCTCCCTTTTGTTTTGTCTCCATCCAACCGACTGGAGGAGTGATAACGAGCTCAAAAACGAGAATCGCCCTTACCGATCTTATCTAGGCGAGGCTGGGAGAAAAAAAAAAGCTCGTGTGTCATTGAGAGGACAGAGGAGCGATTACGCGGGCGCACGGAGCGACTCGGCAGGTGAATCCTCGGAGGCGCGAGGGCATCGACGCCCCGGTCACCGACATCGGGGCCTCGGGCGCGCGCCTCGCTCCGCGCCAAGTACTGGGTTACGGGCGGACCTTCACCGCGGCGGCGCCGACGGCCGGGGGTCGGCAACCTTGACTGCTCCGCGGAGAGCAACGCTCGCGGAGAGCCGAGGCCCTCCCCCCCCCACGCTCTCCTCCCCCCCCCCCCATCCCCCGGGGGTCTATCTATAGCCGCGCTTTGAAGCCTCGCGGCGCTTTTCCCGCGACGGCCGGGGGGGTTGTGTTATTTGGAGCGCGGGGCCGATTAGCGCGAGAGAGCCCCGGGGGCCCCCGTCTAACTTGGTCCGGCCTTTTTATCCCGGCGTAGCTGCCCTCGCCGGGCGTAATAAATGGCTCTCGCGCGGCCCGAGCCATCGACGTCGCGCTGCCTGGCAACCTTGGGCCGACGGCCCTGCCCCCGGGACCCGCCGCCGGATTATATTCGGGGGGCGGTGAGGGGGGAGCTATTGCGACCGTCTCGGGGCTGTCTTTAATCCCCGGCCGGTCGAATTCCGCAGGCCGGACCGAGGCGAGCAAAAAAAAAAAAAAGGGGGAGTGAAAAAAAAAACAAGAGGCCCGCCGGGTCCTCGAACCCGCGGTCACCGGCCCCCGCCGAGCCGCCCCCGCCCATACGCGCTCGTTACGCCCCGCGGAGATTACGGGATAATGCCGCCGCCATTATCGCGGGGAGCGTCATTTTTTTTGTCGGCGGCGCAACCGATCGCCTCCACCTGGCGACGCTTGGGCCTCGGGGCCCTCGCCGCGCGGCATATTTCCTCCCGGCCGTGGCAGCGTCCGTGCGTATCGTGCCAAAAGTACATTCCGGCCGCGCAGGTACCTCAAAAGGACGTCGCGCCTGCGCAGCTTAAAAACCGAGAGTCGATTCAACAAAAGGGGGAAAAACGCTCGGGCTCGAGAAAATGTGCAGGATTATAAGCAGGGGAGTAAACCGGCGGGGACGTAGGATTTGCCCCGCGAATCCCAACCTGTTGTCGGCTGTTACGTACGCCGCGAACAATGTCGGCCCGAGTCTCGTTCGGCCGGCTGGCGAGCTCGAGCGCCCGGGAAATATGTCGCCAAATTACTCATCTGCGCGCCACGTGCACTCAGACTGCGTATTCTTAAAATGTCTTCGAAAACGTCTACCGCGAGCGGCTTCATTATACTTGCATAAGACTTGGACGGGGACGGAATCGGATCGGCCGCCTAGCAGCCTAGCCGGGCATACGCGTACATCGTGTACACACGGAGAAGAGGGACTCGAGAGCTGGGCGCGCGGGGAGCGCTGGGGAGCGGGGCACCGAGAGAGAGAGAGAGATAAAAGGGACCTTAGCAATTCAAATTGCCGGCGCACGGTGCGATGCTAATGCCGGCTCTCGGCGGCTGGCCCTCCCCCCGGCCGGCGTCCCCACGGCCCGGCCGCTCTCGCCCCGTCTCGCTCGCTCGCCCGCGCGCTATATGTATTAATGGGTCAGTGGCATCGGGCGCGCGCTTCTGCCTGTGCACTGAACCTCCTTCCGAGCGTTGCACTTTTGCTGCTCGTCCTCTCTCGCTCCCGCTCCCACTTGATCGCTTGTCCTCGCGTTCCGCCCCACCCGAGAGCCCGCGAGCCGCGGGCGCGCCTGTGTTGGTGCGTCCGCGTCCGCGCGGACACCAAGACCTTAGCCTTGCACTCGCGCTCGCTCTCTTTCTGTCCCGCGCGCTCCTCTTTTTCTCCGCTCGTCTCTCTCTCTCTCTGCGCCGCTGCCGATTGCACGCCCTGTGCATCTGCCATTATCTTTCGTTCCCGCTTCGCCTCCTTACAATTTCTTTCCTACTTAACTCTACTGCTCTAGCTCGCCTCTCTTTTCCCGCTCTCGACGATTCTGTCCTAGAGTTATGCCGGCCTAGGCCTCCTGAGATTTCCTGCAAGCAATCTTCAGCAATTTCCTTGAATTTAACCTTTTACAAAGCAATTATCCGACGTCCTGTGTGCGCGAATTCATCTGCGAATTAAATATTTTTGTACAAATCGCTAATCTCGCGTTATTGTATTTGACGTTTGCTTTTCCCGACTTGTGTTCTTAATATATATGTGTACATTATCTTTAATAACATTGGTGCGACAAGAAAGAGGTTAAAATTGAAAGATCGTTAAATGCACGTCAAACGTGAGTTTTTTTTAAATATCGGGAGGGAAACGAAACGAATTTGAAGAACAATCGAATGGAAAAGCGAAGAGCACTCGAGGACTCGGTCTTGCGCACTCGAATAGATAAATTTGACCGCGCGATCGATGCGAGGCCCACGCAAAGGGCAATAACTTCCAAGGCTCTCAGGCGGCGGCCAAAGAAGGGCTTTCTCGACGTTTCCCGTAGAACGGCGGAGGCGATAAGCCGGGGCGCGCGTCGCGCCCACTGCCGAGTCCCGCTCGCACTTTGCCACTCGCGGTCTCGCATGTCCGATTATGATCTCGTTGTCCTTGGTCAGGGGGATCCGAGGCTGTTGCCCCTCGGCGTCGCTCCCCGGACGTCTCGCGGCGCGCCGGCGTCCTGCCCATTCATTGGCGGCGGCGGCGAGGCGGCCCGGCCCTCGGCGCATCTGCCCGATTCCCGGCTCATTGTTTCAATGGGGCCCCATTGACTGCCGGCGGACATTGGCGACGAGCGGCTTTTTTTATTTTTAGCCCGGCCGGTAGGTTGCGCAACCCGCGGCGCGCTTCTGCGAAGCCCACCAAAGCTTTTTCAAACAGCCATGGTAATCGGCCGCCGGGGGGCCTAACAGCGGCCGATTACGCCGGCCGGCCTAATCGCCCAGGGTACATAATCCTCCGCGGAGGAGGGCCGGAGCCGGCCGCGGGGGGAAAAAGTCGGGCCGGGGCAAGGGCGCGGCCCCTCGCCAGGGTGCATCGTCCCCGGGGCCGAGGTCTTCGGCCGGGTAACGCGCCCAAGCCGCCGCGAGCCTCGTGTGCCCCGTTCGCCGAGGCCAATACACCGCCCGCACCCGCCGTTCCGATTAATGCTCCGCCTAGCGGATTAGTCGCCTTTCTTTCTCGTGCAAGACCATTGCCTTGCCATCGTCGTTTCTCGACCGATCCGTCCTGCCTCTCACGAGGAGCAGATACGACAGATTCAAGCTGTGTCCTTACTTACGCGTATTGAAAAACCTGACGTACTCTAAACAGTTGACACGTACCTGCAACACAAAGACAATTATCGTTATTAATTGTTATCGCAATGACTGATACGCAGAATATGAAATTAACATGCTAAAGTAATACACAAATTAACTTTATAACTCATTGTTTCAATGGATATATAAAAGCCTCGGTAAAATTTGAATTAAAAAACCGATCCTCCAGCTGATCAGCTTTATTTTTTCCTCGGAACGCTTCCCTGCACCGCTATATATAATGCCTGCCATAATACTCCAGATAATTACTACAAAGTAAGTTTTGAGGATCCAAGTTTCTTCTTAAAGATCATAAAATTATATTCCGAGAATTAAGGGTAATGGACAAATTGTTCGTTCATTTGCTAAGACGTTACAAGCTACCATGTAATAATAAGGGAATGCGCCGATTCGTCGAATGATCTTCAGGGGCCTTCAATTTAGTTTCGTAGTCAAATCGCATGCGCCTCTCGGAAGCTGCATGCATTTCGCTCGGCACAACTAGGCGACCGTAATGGTAATTCGACATGAAGAGATGTGCTCGAGAACCGGGGGCCGGGGCTCTTTCGAAGAAGCCGTCGTTTTTTCGAACGCTCGAGGATGCACCGGAACGTGACATTAGAGGCTTCACGTCTCTCGGGCAGTTTATGCTAATGCGCGTTTCATCCTGGTAACGAAGCCCACGGCTCCTCTGACGCAGGGAACGTCGGGCGGCAGCGATCGCATCGGCCGAATCATTCCCAGCGGGTGCGGCGAGTGTCCGCGGTAAGTAGCCGGCGCACAATGGACCGCAGGAGGGAGGCTCCGGGAGCGTCGGCGAAACGCGCATCCTCCGACGGTGGCATATTTGTCAAGAGCGAAGGCTGCCCTCGGGGGCAAGAGAGAGAGAGACGTCGTGAGAGCCGGCGAGCAGGAAGCGCGCCTGTCGACAGCTCGGGCCTGCGGGGGCCGAGAAGTATCCCGGCGACCTCGAGGCGACCCGGGGCGGCCTCGGTCTCCCAGAAAACCTCGGCCGAGACCGCCATCAGATGCGGGCCGCGAGGGCGGCCGTCCTCGGGGCGTCCCGCAGGCGGCGGCGGCTCACCTGCGTGAGACACCTCCGCCGGGGCGCAACAAGTTGCCGAAAAAAAAAAAGAGAGCCGGCCGGGAGGCCGCGCGCCACGCATAAATAACGGCCTCGCTTTCACGCAACCGCGCGGCCCGCGCCCCCGCCACACCGGACCCCGTAAATATAAGGAGACGGACGCCGGACGCCTCGTAAATCAGGCCCTAAGGGTCGAATCATTCGAGGCATAAATAACATTATTGGTTTACGGCCCGGCCGGCGGCGAAGGTGCCCGAAGCGCCCCACCCGCCCCGAATTTACGAGTGCCTCGCGGATCGCAGGGCCGAGAGTCACTTTCGCTACCGACGCGGACCTCGCGCCCTCCTCGCGCGCGCGCGCGCGCCCCGACCGTCGCGCCCAGTATCTTTACGCCTGATTTATTGAGCCTGTAAAGCACGGGCCGAGCCCTCGCGCGCCCTCTTCACCCCCGCCGAACAATATCGTGTCTCCGCACCTTTTTTTTATTTCACAACAATCGTCTGCAAATCGCCGTTGCTATGCGCGCCTGCAGCCCCCGAAATCCTCTGCCGGTAATCATTTTCCTCTAACGATCGCTCAAAGCCTCGTTTTCTTCGCGCGCTCGGGCGTATCCTTTGTCAAAAGTTTCCAGACTGCCGTGCGCGCCACGTGTGGGGCATTATCGGTCGATCAGCGGAGGTCTTACGAATTTGATCGAATAGACTGGAGAGCCCACGATAAAGAAAATGGAAAATTACTTTTTCTTCTGGAATCTACGTTCGAGTCGAAGACTCGAGGAGCATCCAGTTTCACTTTATGACCTCCTTTGACCACAAAGCAGTTTCATTCCGCGTTTTCTTTTCCTTCGAAGAACCTCGCGTATTATCCCAACATTGAATCTTACGCGTCTTTATAAGGAGGGAGATTTCCAAAACAAGCAAGTAATGCTCAAATCGTTAAATATTGTTGAAAGTTGCGAGTTCTTGGACAGCCACGGCAGTTTTTCCATCGCGTTATCCGAGCCGGGACGCGTATGTCTGTCTCGTTCAAAAATTTGAAACACATCCCACTTCCGAGGCGTAATATGGAAAAATTTAGAAAAATTCTACCATTGACTTAGCCTCGCGGGACTACGGTTCAAATTCCGAAGCTCGAATCACGAATTCTTGAGCAAAGGAGCGAGCGAGTCCCGGGGAAAAAAGGTTATTTATGGAAGGGAAGAGCGCTAACGCGGACACTTCGTCACGCGGGCGAAAGAAAGCCGGGCCGGCCCCGCAGAAAAAGCGCCCGCTCACTCGGTCCCCCGGCATCGGCGCCCTGCCACAATGACCTGTCGGTTAGGCTATCTCTCCCCGATCCGTGCACCCGTCCGCCGATCCCTCGCCGCCGACTCGCCCCCGCAGCTGGATACATATACGCGCGCGGCCCGATTACCCTTCCCACGCGGCCCGGAGGCCCCATTCACCGCGGGGAAAGATGTTTTCCGGATAAATTTTCCCCTCCGCGAAAACGCCGTATCCCTTACAGAGTCCACGGAAGCGGCCCCGAAGGGGTTCGCGCGTCCTTGCGAATGTTTGCGAGCCCGGGAGGAAATGCTCCAGATTGCCGCGCGGAGGATTATTGTCCCCGGCCAAGAGGTCTATACGCTCCTTTTCATACACCCACATACCTGGGGGCTCGGCGGAGGTATCGGGGGGTGCCGAGGCCCCAGGTATATCCTTTGCCGTCTAAACGCCTCGAGTCTTTGGGAATCCATGTGTATTTAGTATAATGCTGTTAACTCTTTCGCCGGATGCGCGCGACCAGTAGCTTTGCTTTTCCCAGGTACTTTTGCCGTTTTCTGCTTTTCCCTCTCTAATTCCACCCTCTTGTGCTTCATTTATTGGTATATTAGGCTCATTAGAAGCAAACGATGATACAGTAAACAAGTAATATCGCATAATTATTCTGCACATAGTTCTTTATGTATTATACATTGAAAAAAAATGGTTTAATCCTCTTACAACCTGTACGAGATGTTAATCGATGGATAGATACTCTAAACTATATACAAAGTATTATAAGTAATAAAATAGTGTACAATCTATTGTAAATTGAGTGGAAAAAAAAGTTGCACAATAATCTTCTAATATTTGTAATAAAATATGGAAAATGCCTGTGACAAATTTTTGAGCAAATTTTTATCAGCAAATATATTTCACAATTGGTGTACGGGATTTGAAAAAAGTCCGTCGCCGTATGAAATGAGCTTATAGGGGATAAAATGAGTCACAGGCTGTGAAGGATGCTGTCGGCAGGGTGAGCGAGCAAGAGAGCGCAGGACGGGAAAGGATTCACCTGCCCTCTGTGCCTATTTTGGCCAAGGGAATGCCCAAGTGAGTGATTGGGTGAAAGTGAAAGCTGGGCGCATAAATGCGGTAAAACTGGGCCCATCCGCGTGGTGCGTGCAATAATTTTGGCGCACGGTGGCTCTCGGCGTCGGGCGTAAGCTGCGAGCTCCAAGCCTTTCCCTGGAATGGGGGCTGTTCGGGGCGCAGTTATGGGTCGTCGGGGCCGGGCAACGGGGTGCCCCTTTCGCAATATAAATCCTCGCGCCTCACGCAACGCCCGGGCAACTTTGTGCAAACTATTGCGCGCGTGGGCGTGATTTATGGGGTCGGAGGCGCAAGAGTGGAGCAAGGGCCCGGGCGCGTTATTTATAGCGGGGCCCGTAGCCCGAGTATCAAAGGGTGAACGGGCCCGCGGATACCGGGAAAGGGCTGCGAGTCGGGGGCGGGCCCTCGACGGGGCCCCGTTACCGTTTTGCAGCATCGTTGCGCAAACAATGGGGGCCCCGGCCTTGGGCCCACGGGCCCTTCGGGGACCTGGCTCGTATATATTAATTTTTTGAACGGCGCTCGCGCGGCCCCCGGCCCCCGGCCCCCGGAGAAAGCGGGGCCCGGTGCCGATCGGCCGACACCCGATGGCTTATCGGCCGGAGGGCGCGGGTGGCTCGCGCCCGGCTCTTTGCGCAACCCTTATTAGCCGGCGGCGCCAGGGGACAAAGGCCCGGGGGGTCCGACAAAGCCCGGAAAAATCGCCGCCGACGGGCGACCGGCCGAAGGTTAACGGCTGCCCGGGCCTAAATGAAAACATCTAAAGGCGCATTAGCCCCGGGGAAAACAAGGAGCGGCCAAGCGGTTTTCACCGGCCAAGGTCGGGACCGGCAGCGGCCCGCGGGGAAGCGCGTCCCGGAAAAGCCCCGCGGGACGCTCCAAGGCCGCCCGCCGCCGATCCTGACAAATGGCGATATTATAGCCCGGCCCACGGACTCGGGCCCGCCCCCCGAGATTTTTATCTCGCCACGGTCGCTTAGCGGGGCCGCGACGCGGCCGCTCCTCCCCGCGGCGAGCCCCCCCCCCGGCTTTGTCGCCCGGGAGTCGAGGTGACGGGCCCGCTGCGGCCGAGGCTCGATCACCGGCGGCCCCGAGGCCACGGCTCGCCCCGGGCGATCGATGCGCCCCCGCCGATCCCCGACGACCCCGCGAGCTTTTCAAGGCCACGGGGCTCCGGCCGCGAGCGGGACTCCGTCACGCGCGCAAACGCGCGCTGCGAGTCCCCTCGCACCTTCCCCCGGCGCTCGGCCAACCTTATTAGCCTTGATCTCGCGCTAAGGAGATTAGCCCGGATTGCTCCTTCGGGGGAGTCAGCGGGGCGTGCGGAGCGGCGCCTGCAAAGGGCAACTCCCTCGGCAACGTCGGCCGGCCCCGATCGACTGAGCATTCGGCCACGCGGGCGCCCGGCCGACGCCCGCGTAAAAGGAAAGAAAAAAAAAACGGAAAAATAGAGAGATGCCTAGTCGGTCGGAAAAGCATAATTGAATCGTTGCGCACGGGCGCAAAGGCCCGCTCCTCGCCCTCAAAGGAGCGGCTCCGGGAAAAAAGTGCGAGCGGCCGGTTCGGGGAAAGGGCCGTCGGGGCGCAACAATGACCCCCGAGCCCGGACACGAGGAGCGAAAAAGCTCGGGAAAAAAGCGACACTCGGAGCGTGAAATCGGCGCGGAAGCGGGCCCGCCCGCCCACAAAGCGCCTCGCCGCCGCGCCCCAGTAATCTCGCGGTATCGCCGCGCCACGCCCAGCGGGCCGCCGTATACGCCGGGGCACCCGCGACCGACCGGCCTCCCCCCCCCCCATCGCGCTATAAATACGCGCGCCCGCGCACTCGGCCGCCGATCGGCACGAGCTAACTGGGCGAAGGGCCCCTGGAAGCGGCGCGAGGATCGGCAGCGATAGGCGGCGGCCGTGAAATCGGCGCGCCCAGCGGGGCGGATACGCGCCGCGCGGTAGCGCATCGGTGGGCCGGCGCGCGGACAAAGGGGGCCGGTGCCGGGCCAGACAGGGCCCTCTCGGTTAGTCCCCGGGGCCTTCCCCGGGCGGCTGGCCCATCGCTGCCTCAGCGTCATCCTCGGGAAATCTTCCGCGAAGAGGCGTTTTTGCGCCGGGGAGCTCGCTCGGGAGCGTAGGGTCGCGGGAATGATATCCGCGAGGCGGCCGAGGGCAATCGCCCGAGCGTCCGGAGGGGGACGCCGGGAGGCCGGCGAGCAGCGGACGGCGGTTTAGAAGCCGCGGCGAAGATCCGCCGGGAGGGGAGAGAGAGAGAGAGACTCCGGGAGGGTTGAAGAGTGCAATAGAGGAGCCGGAGAAGAGGGAGAGGCCCGGGTCTGTGACCGGGGCAGGATCAACGCACGCCACAGACCTTGAAGAGCTAAAGCCGACCGATCCGCCCCCCTCTCTCTCTCTCTCTCTCTCTCCTTCTCCTCGCTCGCGCTCCCGCTCGCGATAGTTGAATTTTTCTCCTACCCCCCCGGCCATCCCGCCTCGTGGCCCCGTCCCTCTCCCTCCTCCTCGCGATCTCTCTCTCTCGCTGCGCGTTCGTTCTTCTTGTTTGACCCTCGCGAGCGAAGGAGCCGTCGTCAAGGGCCGCGACGACGAGCGAGCCGATGCCTCGGCAGCTCTACCCACGGTTTTCGAGTCGCCGTGAAAAATGCGACAGAGAACCCTACTCTCTCTCTCTCTCCGCGCGACGGCGTCATTAAAGCCTGGGCAACTCTTGCTTTTCCCTTGTTTACCTTATTCTCCAGTTTGCCCGCGGCCTCCGATTGTTTTCGAGCGAGCGGCCGCGCATCATCGTAAATCAAAGCCGTTGCTCGCACGAGCCGAGTGTACGGTTCTATACGCGCGTAATGGCATTACCGCAACTTTGATTGATTTAACATTCATCAACACTGCACGGAGGGCTATTACACCGTACGCGTGATTTAGCGCATCTAATATCCGCGGCATTACGGCTTTAGTACACATTATTATCGCGGCGGACGTTCTGCGCATTGACCAAAGGGTAAAAAAAAAAAGGCTCGAGCCCGCGTGTATAGGATCTATCTCTTAACTGATTGACGGGCAGTTGCAACGTGCACTGTGCGCACGAGCCGTACAGTCAAAGTCTCGCTGACAAAAGATCGAAAGGAAAAAAAAAGAAAAGTGCATTTAACGAGTGAATGGGCCATTGGAGATATGGGCGAGTGCGGAACGCTCGGGAGCGAGGCCCGGGGAGAGAGCCGCGCATCGGAAAGAGTCCGCGCCATTTCCTTCCCCCTCGCGGGGCCCGCGCGCAAAAGGGCCAATGGCTCCGTGCCGAGGCCTCATCATCCCATTCTCTCTAGACTGCGCCCGCCCCTCCCCGCGTGCACTTACATGCGCTGCAGCGCGCCGCATATAGACGCGGGATTAGCCGACGGCGCAAGTGGCCACTCGGCGCATGTATAACGAGCCAGGCCTCGAGCCTGGGCGCGAAGGGACGCCGCGCCGCGTACCATCTGCTGCGCCGGCTCCCCCGGCCGCGTCTCGGGGGGCTCAGCCTCCGGCGCGACCTTCGCCTACGGTCCCCCGTCTCGTGCCTTTGCAGAATCCCGGGGTCCGGCCTCGCGCGGATCGGCCAATTTCGAAGGTGGCCTACTTGAGAGCGTCCGGGGGGAGCGGACGGATCTCCGATCCGATGCTTTTTCTTATGAATATGCATGCGGCCACCCTTTTCCGTTGTATTCCTTATCACTTGGCCACGAGGGAGCGGAGTGATTAACCAAGCAATAATCGGTAGACGCCGGCTCGGACTTTTTCACGGTGCCTGCTCGCGCCTACTACGGACGCGTGTGTGCGCGCCGTGCGTATATATATATCATGCACCTTCCGCCAGATTATCATATTATCATCAAGGTGAAATGCAAATGCACAATGGCGTGACCGACGCTTACCACGAGGTCGAATAGGGGCGCTGCAATATTTTGTACGTACGCTCAATGCCAAGTTCAACGATTATCAACGATCCGCAAGCGCGCTCGTGACTCTGCAAATGTGACCATGCGATTGTTTTTTCCGATCGGACTGTCGAATAATTATTTACTCGAACGACGATAATCCGACAATTATTTAACATTCGACTTTTCAGGCCGATGCGAACCATCTGCAAGCCATTTGCGATTAGAAAATCGATAACGAATATATACACTTCATTTTAGTAAGTGAAATATTTGCACACGCATTTTCTTTAATTATTAAAAAAATTTTTTAATTTTGCGTTATATAGATTTTATACAAAGTATTAATGATGTACTTTTTAACACGCTTAGATCGTTATGATTATGTAAAGTTAAATATAATTTTTATTCATTATATTGTGTATAATTGTGTTACTGACAGATATTAATTATAAGTTAAAATGAAAAAATTTAAATCTATAAGCAAAATGTGACATAGAATACCTCGTTTTGCAAAAGAATAAATACAGAAGCTCGCTAATTTTAACAGTATAAGCCTTTTCATTCAATATATAGAGTGAATAGCCCTTATTCCAAATATTTTTATAAATTTTATTTAAAACATCCCTCGCTTATACCTGTCCTATCTAAATTACCAAAATAAGAAATATGTTTTTGAAAGCCGAGAAGTGCATCAGCATTGAAAAGTTTCGTACGAATTCCATTGAATGCAGAATTATGACGGATGCATTTCTTGTCTATTCAAATCGGGCCGAAAGGGAAAATTTATTCCGTGAAACCCCATTGAATGCCCTAAAAAAGGGAAAGAATGAATTCATCCGGGGAAAGCCGTCCGGCCCGGTCGCACACCCCTTTGACAAAAGGTGCCCTCTATGCACACACGATCGACCCTTTTCCGAAAAAAGGCCGATGAGCCCGCGTACGCGAAATCCATAACTCAGGGAAAGCAATCGGTACACACGTCGCGCGACCGGAGAAGCGTGAGTTGCCCAATGCGCGGGTGTCCCCTGAGGGCAGCTGCGCTCGCTGCGCTGCAGCAACAGGTCGAACCCTTCCTAGACCGCGCGCGCATATATATATATATATGCATGCACGTATATATGCGTGAAAGTCCTCGTCCTGCGCCCGCGACATTGAAATCGTCACAGCTGCTGTTTGCGTAAAAAGGCCGGGAGCTGCAGCGCCCCGATATATACGGGCTCGCCATCTGTATCATACGTGTATATACGCAACTCTTTGTCTCTGCTTAGGGTCAGCGCGGGGATACAATGCGTGAACGCGGCGCTCGGAAATTGCGCGACTGTCCGGAACGCCCGTCTCTCCCGCGTGCTCTAAGCGAGGTTATACACGCCGAGGTATAGGCTGCCCGGGTGCCGGCCAAACTCCTCCATTTGAAGTGACGATCGATGAGCGCGCTCCATTTACCCTCGCAAGAATTATTCCGCTATGGAGGATTTTTAAATAAAATCCAGGGCTCCTTTGTCGAGCGAGACCCAACTCGCGGCCACTTCCCCGGCTCGCTCACAAAGCGCACACCCACGCGCCGAATGAAGAAAGGTGCGGGCTTTGATCGAGATTGATCCGTGGACGCGCCCGATCTATCCCCATAAATCCTTAAGCGCGGTAATGTTTAGGGCATACAAAGCGGTAGGCGAGTCGGGGCCCGACGCGTGCGTGCGTAATATAACCGTTACGCCACATCGCCGAAAAGCCCCGGGCCCATCTGCGACGGCGCGCCGGCCCTCCTAGTGCAGATGATGCATCCGCCTCCGCTCACCTTTTCCATTTTACGCAAAAGGAGTGCACGCGTGTGTGGGAGTAGAGGTGCCCGCGCGGGACAGATGCAAATGACGCGCAGGCGATATCCGAAATATAATGCGTATGGAAGGGTGCGCCCAGGTACGTCGCTTTTCCCAACTGCAGGCCCCAATATTAAAATATCAAAGGCGCTTCAATCGGCTGTTGTTCGGCTAGACGCACAAAGAGGGGGAAAGAGCTTAATAATATTTTCTATCATCTTTAGCACAACTACAGCCAACTAGACATTTTTACTTTAACATCATTTAAGTGGAAAAAAATAGACCACAATTTATATGTGCGTATGTATAAATTAACTACTAAACTCTAAGTCCCATCATTCATTTCTTTGAGCTACAACCAATTCTTTTTCCCACAGTTTGTAGACATAAAGTGGACATATTGTATTAAATCCCATTTGCAATCAATTGGTTCATAACCCCGAATTGACGATATATCAAACCAATATACACAATAATAATATAATATATAGTAATCCAAGCAGAAAGACAAGCTAAAGTCCTAATCGTAGATCAAAGAAATGGAAGAGATGAAAATAAATGGCTTAGTTTGTGCTCGAATATTTTAAGAGAATTTCGCTTTTTGCATGGAGTTCGATTAAAAATTCCTTTTCTTCCTGTTCCTTTTTAATTTTTAGTCCCTATTATCTATAATATTTTATATTTTCAATGTTTTAATAATAGTATATAAGATATTATTAATTATTTAAAATTTTTTTTTGAGATTCTGAATTTATTTGCACATTTTCTACATTTAGTTGGAAAAAGTATCGTAATTCAGGTGAAATCGTATTTTTCGTTCTCGTAATTAAGAAATTAAAAAAAAAAGCAAAAATCTTGTAAATTTATAATTTATTTTTCACTAAAATAATTGAATGACGAACGTTGCATGCACAAAAAATATTTTCACGTAGAGTCAGATATCAACAGGGGCCGACAACTTTTTGTAGACCGGCACTCCTTTTCTGTATATCAAAGGGATGTGTCGTAAGTCGAGCCGCATCAGGCAAGTGAACAAATACACCTAACACAATGACTCCGAGTGCATCTGTCGCCCCGGGGCTCACCTCGGCAAACAGTTCAAGCGCGCGCGCTGTGTATAGCTACGCTGCGGGCTTTCCGCATTTACGCAAAAAGGGGTCGTCCCGGCAAGGAGCAGATGCAAATCCAACCCTCGCACACCCCGATCCCTTTCACGACAATGACCCCGCACCGATTTTCTTCCCTTACTCCCTTCGTTTTAGGAGGATATACGCAAGAGAAGAGTTGGCCCGGGCTACGGGCCTCTCATTCACGGCGATCGTCTGTCAAACTTACTTTTTCCCGGAAACCGGAGGGGCGCCCCCGATTCCTATTTCACGCGCCAACGAAGGAGTTTCGGTTGCGGCGCGCCGCCCGCACAATGGGCCAGATGCACCGCACCCCGGATTCGTTGCGTCGAGAGGGCTAGGACCGCGGACGCACGCGTATACGCGCCGTTCCGCATTGTGCCTTGGGTTATGGATATTATAAACGCGCGATTCCCTTTCGTTTCATGTTCATTTCTCAATGATTTATTGTGAGCTATATTCTAGATGTTACCTTTTAATACAAACATTTGCATCGCGCATCATGTTTACGGCAGATTATTATAGTTGCCTGTGAAATTTGGTTATTAAACTATTGACTAATCATTAAAAGTTATATTGAAATAAAGATCAATATAGTTTGTTGTTTGCAGATATAATATGAGTATACTCTATATACCGCACCGTGTTTCTTACTTTATACCTGTAATCTTCTTATGCTCTAAAGTTGTACGATTTTATATTCATCTTCATATAATTTTGAAGTGCATGGTTATTTTAGTACTATAATTTACTTAAGCATAATTATATTACCTATATTACAAATTGTTCTCCAATGAACTCAATCGATATACCGGCAGATTATTACAGCTTATAAGCAGCGCCATTGCAATCAATAATAAATCCCCTCTGTAAAAAATATGAGGCAGCTGCAGAGAAGCGAAAGATGGACGCGTGCTCTACACAGATGATAGAGTGCGAGCGTAATATCGGTCACGCCTTCAAAATCTTTCCTGCGGCTAGCGCGCGCGCGTGTATTATATAACGCCCAAAAACCGCTCGCTACAAGATTCAAATACTAGGTTCCCATTGAGTAAGCGAAGGATCGAAAAAAAAAGGCACGCGCAAAGAAGGAGATGGGCGTTGCAACGCGAGCCGTGATTGACGCACAATTGGTAATCTTGAACGGTCAATCGATACATCCCCGCGGCCGCGAGAGTCTCGGCGCACGTGGCGGTTTTGTCCGAACGCTTCCGCCTTCGCGGAAGCGAGACGATTTTCGATGAAGCGAGATGTGCGGAGGAAGCACGCGTGTTATGCCACTGACGACTACCAAGATACCCGAGAGATACCACTTGTGGCCTGCTCGTTTGCATGATTATCAATTGTGTGGTAGATCCGGTAGTCCTGCGATCACGCATTTTTCAGATACGAATTACGAATTGTCCGAATCATAAACATAGCTAATGGGTCTCTTGTGAAATTTAAAATAAAAGAAACTACGATATTATCAGTAATATAATTAATATAAGTAAAATAATAATAGTAGTAATTAATTTAAGTAAAAATAGAGTTAATTTATGCTTTTAAAAAATATTTGGCGTAATAGTTTTAAAAATCGGCTGATATTATATTAATAGTTATTACATCATTTACAATTACTGCATATATATAAATGTCAGATGCATCTACTAAATAATATACAAGGCACGAGAAATAAATAATGCAAATTAATGCAATGCAACTACCAGTAAATCCTTCATCAATGATCTTACATACGATTCATATAAAGGCGAAGGTGAAAAGGGAAGGTCGTCACATTTCTCGTTTGTTGAAAGAACACGAGATGTTGTTTCCTGTCTTTACAAGTTTTAAAAAAGAATTTTTGGAATAACAACGCTAGGGTATGCAATAAATATAGTGCACGTTTTAAACATCTAACAGTTCTGAACATGGAATAGGCATATGAAAAACGATGTAATGATGATGCATACATATCGATTTTCAAAATTCAAAATAACATTTGCAATTTTTTTCTGAAACTGCTGTTATGCGTTGTAATAAATTAATAATTTATATTTTCGTTTAAACTATTATTTTATTTTAACTTTTTTAAATGATATGTATTTAAATTCTGTCAATTTAATGCCAAAATAATAATTATTACGTTTTTATTTACATAATTAAGAATGATTAATATTTCAATAACAATACAATATTGTCTTTTTAGTCACAGTACTCCATTGAAAAAAAAATCATTTTGTTATGTGAAATTTATGAAAGGAAAATCGAATATTTAAAAATCGTTTGACAATTACTGTTAAACTTTATAATGAATCTTTAAAAAATTAAGAACTAAAATTGCGGATAGAGTAACGACATCTAGCGTTCACAGAATAGTTGGGTTTGTAGTTGGGCTTATTAAGGCCTTCTCGGCGGCATCTGTGGGCCTTAACTCGAAATGCTTTCGGCAGGTATAAGGGTATACGGCCCAAATACTAAAATCGATAAACCATAGTGGAAGACCCTTTTTACCGACTGTTCATTTAGCACATTCAGAAATACTGGATAACAATAACTTCGCAATAACGTGTATGTGTTTTTTGATCTGCATAATTGATACTATAAAAAAAATAATTATTAAAAAATGACGCCTTTTACATGGTCCCAAGTACAGGCTTTGATGTCTGTCTGCATGAGCTAAAAGACATGATTTAATATTCTACAATGTTGTATTAAAATGAAACGATAAAGAATTTGTTTTGTTTTTTACGGATTACGTAAGAGTGTATAGTTGGCAGAAAAGAAAACGGCAGTAAAGCAGGAGAAAAACGGGAGAAAAAGCGGCCGAGATAAAAATGCGGAAAATATAAAAAAGTGAAGAGGGAGCGGAAGCGGCGGCGCGCGAACCTTCTAATCGGAAGAGACACTCCGGGGCTGGCTCGGGAGGGCCGCCGGTAGGGCCGCCGGGAGGCCGCGGGCAGCCCGGGAGACGGCGGAGGCGCAGCGAGGGCGGGCGTCGTTAAAAGCAGGGAGGGTTTGCGCAAAAGTGGGAAAACAGACGGGCGTCGGCGGGTGCAGGCTCGGCGGGCGTCGCGTGTCTGCCGGGGGGTGCGCTTGCCGGTTGGATCGATCGCGGGCGTCGGCGCCGAGGTCACCGGCTCGCCTTGCCCCCTCCCGGCGCGCTCCCGGCGGCGGCGGCCGCGCGCTCGGAGTAATGACCCTCACCCAGTGCAGTGCAATGGCATCGGCGGCGGCGGCGGCGGCGCGCGAGCCAGCCAAGGCCCCCGACCCTCGGCGCGCCCGCTCTTCCTCTCGTTCGCCGCGGAGGGGAGGGGCGCGCATGACTCGGGCGAGGCGGGAGGCGCGCGCGGGGCCCCCGCGGGGGTCGGCCGCGGGCCCCGGCCAATTACCGGCCCTCGCGTGCACCCGGGCACTACTTACGCGGGGCGCCGAAAGGCCCGGCGCATGGAAATGAGCGCGGCCCGGGGGCAGCCTTGGCCCCGGCGGGACCTTAAACTTCCCGGGCCGCGCGCGGTCATCGCTCCGCGCAAGCTCCCGGGTTCCGGGCGCGCGCCACCCTTTTTCCTCCAGGGGGAGTGCCAAGGTGTCCGGCCCGCGCCTCGGGTACGCAGTGTCGACGGGGGCTGCCGGGGACACAGTGCGTAGCGGTTGATCGGCCCCTTTCCCGGGGCCGCGCCGTTTAACGAGGCCCCGCTTTTTCCCGGGCGCTCCTAACAGAGCCCGAAGAGGGAGTGCACTCCGCGCCCATGACATTATTGATAATGCGCCCGGGTTAATTACCATGGCGGCCGTAGGCAGCCGCAGCTTTATGCGGTTTTTTATCGCGGCCCGCTCGCGGTTGCCACTCGGCCCGATACAAATTGCCAGTTGCCGGCCGCAGGGCCGCAGGGAACGTTACGCGCGTACGCGCGCTCCCCCAAACGTTTATGATTACAGACACTGCGGCTGGCTTTTTATTGGCGGCATGCGGTCTCATTCCGTGTACGCGCGTGCCGCCGATATACACGTACGCGTATGCGTACCTGCCTCAGCCGGGCACTTACGCGCCGGGCGATCGATAGGAAACTCGAGCGCCCGCGAGCACACGCATCGCGAGCTTCCGCATGTACTGCCGCGCGCAGCCAGTTAATCCTCGGCATTCGAGTCTCTCCCGCTCTAACATCTCCCGCGCGCCCTGCAGCGAGGACTTATACAAAAAAAAAAAAGGCTGCCCCGGCAAATAAGAGCCACGCGCAATCGGGGCGCCGACGACATCCGGCCCTGCAGAATTTAATTTCGCAGCGGCGTCGGCCGCCCCCGCGGAGGGGCGCGCCCGGGCACCCGCCGAGGGGGGGGGGGATGGGACTGGGTCATTCCTCCCTGGGCGCGGGGGGAGCCGCCCCTGCACCGCGGCCGCGGGGCCTCCCCGCCTGTCACTCGCAGCCGCCGGAGGAGGGAGACCCCGAGAGCGGACCCTGCCCCGGCCGGATTATGGATTCGCCGCCGCGGTCGAGCCAATCGGCCGCGAGGAGAGCCGGGCGCCGCTCCAGCTGCCCCCGGAGGAAAGGCCGCGGCTCCGCCGGATTCCCGAGCCCCGCGCGAGCAATCGAAAGTATGGCGGCGCCTGCGCTCTCGGCCCCGCTGTCGGCCCTCCTGCCCACCCTCCTCCCCCTCGGCTCCTACCGCGCCCCCAAACTCCGCTAATTAAAAGCCTACTGCTCCAGTCCTTCCCGGCTGTCGACAGCCCCGGCCGGATTCTATTCTAATAAATATTCACACGGGAAAGTACCTCGACAATTCCCCCTTAATAACGCAGTCTCGCTTTTTTCTACAAAATTCAACAATGCTAATTTTTGCAATATCGCATGATAGCGCATTATCAGGGTTACCTAACTGCTATGTATATTCTTGTATGCCGGGCAGTCGGTCGCCAAAAACTAAGGGAACTACCAATTTACTAATCTCAGTGGGTAATCAGGGTATACTTTTCTCTGCGTGTATAATTTAATGCCTCGGGTAATGTCCAGTTCTACACTAGCATATATGCGCAAATAAATTTAAAAATTTATTAAATAGAACAAACTGCTTATTCGTTCTCGATACTTATCTATTTGTTATGTTTTTTAACTTATACGAAATACCAATACTTGGCTGTTATTTCAGATCGGTATTAAATAAATATCTTAAAGCTAATTAGTTCATATTTCAAATTAAATTAAATCTATAAAAATAAAATAAAATATAAAATTTATACATTTACTTCTTTTCTGTCGTAATTCCTGCTTATCGGAAAAAAAATACCTCGTGTAGAATAAAACGATATCTACTGAACGTCAGATCGATTCGTTCAATGTTTTTGTCTGTAGAGGATTTTTATTTAAATCTAATTTACTTTTAGTAAAGTTGTTCTAAATAAATTTAAAAAAAAACTTAATAAAAATCATTACATACTTCACTATAAAAATTTTTGATAATTACATCGATATATAACTAATCAGTCATTGTATTTAAATTAAGTTTTATCAGTTATTATAATGCTCTTAAATTAACGCTAATTAAAAAAATTAACACTACTCGCTCGTATGGATCGCGAAGAGATGTTGACGAAAAGATGTTTTTTGAACATGTTAACCAAGCGAACGTTTTCCGTTCAAGATCAAACTTGTTTACAAGGTTAAGCAAAGATTATTTCATCGAAGGTAAAGCCGCGCTGTAATGCCAAATTCGTAACCTTGACTGATAAAGTGCTTTGCGAACCCTGATACATTACTCTGCTGGTCGTATTTGTTCACATTCACGAACATTGCTATTCTACTTGGCATGCGTACAGTTTCCGTTGATTGTTTATGCATGACAGTTGACAATTCGATTATTATAAAGACTTTCATCGAATTTCTTGAGACAAAAATCGCAATGTCATAGCCCTGTCGCTTGTTAATTTTGTAATCGGGAAATATTTGTCTAAAACTGTTTCTACTTCTTTTTAATCGTAATTGTTTAGACCTAAACATATATAATAATTATTTCTCAATAATAAGCTAATCTTTAACAGCGATTATATCGTCAGCATAATTTTTATGAAGGTCATATACAGATCAAGTTTTAATTACAGATTAACTAAAACTAATGCATTATTGAAGCAAATTGTTCAAGTTGTGCAATCTGAGCGTGTTTGCGAAAAGGAGTAAACATAATTATTTAAATTACTGCCGCAATCAAAATGCCATGTTGAAGTGGTGTTTAATAAAACTGGAAATATTAATTAGAAAATAAATTTAGTAAATCTATGTACTATAATATTACCGACATTCATGTTTAAAAATCAACTATTAATATATATTTATTTATTTTTGACAACACTTAGTAATCCTTAATTGTAATTTAAAAAAAGTTTAATTGCTATTTCACTAAAATGTGGAACGATACATAAAATAGATATATAAGTGATATCTCTAAATAACACTCTAGCAGAGCTCACATTAACGTGGACCCCTCCCCGATACTCCATAAAAGCAAAGGGGAGATTTACGGAAATGAGGGACGAGATAAAAGGGCCCTCTTCCAGCAACCCTTCGCAGACAGTGAATATTTGGGAGCCGTCGATTAAAGCGGGCAATCAAATCACCCTTTGACGAGCACCCAGAGCCCGGGCAAGACCCCGGAGCCAGGCTCGGGGCAGGCCGACGCGCTTTCGCCACACCGAACCTGCCTAAAATTGTTTAATGGCGCGGATATATTCAATACACTTTGTTCTTCAAAGTGCCTCCGTCCCCGCAGAGATAACATTAATCCGAAAGGAAAACAAAAATTTTCATAATCGACTAGTAAATTGCACAGAGGCGCTCCCAACGAGTCGCGCATCGGCGTTCGATAAAAGTCGAGCGACGCTAAATACTAATTGGCCGGTCGCCGCCCCGCTCGTTCCGAGACTCATCTGAAACCATTAATTCGGCCCCGTGGCGCTAAAGAACGCCGAGCTCCTCGGATTAGCGCGCTTCGCGAGGAGCCCGACAACAATTAGTGGGGCGGTGAACAAAAAGAAAAAAGTGACGGGCGAGGATAAATGAAAGCGAGGGTAGGCGCACGACGAACGGCGAGCGGGTCTTTATATACGAAAACTCCCGGCGCTCCCGCCGAGCGAGAGGGAAAACGGCTATGCGCGCGCTCCACTCTCCCTCCCGCGGGCAGCCACACGTAGCGCCGCGTGCGCGCGATCCTCTCCGGCCGAGTGAAAGCGCCCGCGCGCCGCCTGTGTGCGTGCACCTACGTGCGAGAGATACACGCGGGCCGTGGGAGGAGGGCGACAGCCGCTCCGCCAGCCGGCGATAAAAAGGGGCAAGCAGCGTCACTAGGCTGCTCGACCTCAGCGCCAGGAGCGCGGGCGCAAGGGATAGCCGCCGTGGCTTTCTGTTTGAAAACAAAAAAAAAAAGTTTCGCCGATGAGTCCACGTCCCTATATTGAATCGTGGCTCCTCCCGACTCGCGTGACTTTCCCCTGTCGCGGTGTATTCCGACATTTTTTTTTTCTCCACAACGGGGAACGATAATCATTTCGTGTGTATATACGTGCACGGTGACATTTTTCTTTTCGGCCGATTCGTCGTTACATCCTGCCCTCGGGCGTGAGTCGCGCTGCAACTGAACATGCGGAGGTCACCCTGTAATGCACACTGAATTAAAGAGGGTGGCTCGCCCTTGTGGCTTCATCCCTGTTACACGATGCACCTGGTTTATGTTTCACGGCCACCCTTCCAAAGTAGAGGTCGCTCCTTAATCGACCACTGGTGGAAGTATTACTTTTGTACTTTCACAAAAAAAAAAACGATAATTTTGCGTTATAACTCAGCGCTATCGGATTACTGTGCTCTACGTCCTTTGCTTTTTTAATCATTCATTGCGGTCACGAGAATTCTTCTAATTATTAATTATAACAAAAAAGACGGTTACACTTTTCAAAAATTAGAAAAGTATAGAGATAATCAGGAAGAACTTCGGAAATTATCAGAAACATTCAATCGCAAATTATCTTACATATATTCAGTCATAGTTGTACCTTTTTTATTTTTATCTTTGATAAGTATCGTAGCCTTGACATTCAAGATTAGAGAATGCCTTATCGCGTTGGTTTCGAATCGTAGTTCATTTGATATTTATAGTGAATTTGAGAAGGCATAAAGTTGTGCTACCTGCATGCGCATTCAATTTATGCATACGCATCAATTGACTAGCCGGCATGGCCTGATGATTCGATAAGGTATAGCGTCCGAACAAAATTAGAAAAAGTAATATGTACAGAACACTCATTTACTACTAATATACAAGATAATGTATCGAAGATATAGAGAGCTACAATCGAAACTTTTTTATTTGCAGTGAAATCGATAAAAAGGTCGTGCGATCGAAAAACGGAATTTTTCAACAAAACGATTATCTTGCTGGCACGAAGCTTATATATACTCCCTTTAAAATCGAAAGAAACTCGTCGAAAGAAACCGTCTGAGCCGAAAATCCAGCGGCGGATGCACCGTCGCCCTCGGTATCGCGACAGCGGAAAGAAACAGAGAAGTCAGTGTCGGGCGCGCAAGGTCTTATTGAAAAACGATCCGAGATAAGGAAAAATTCAAGGGCAGCTTTCCCAGTGCGCCCGCTCCCGATTAATCTCGGTGTTGCGCAACCGAGTGCACCGGGTGCGCGCGCGGCCCTCCACAGCATCTGGCTTAGAGAGAGAGAGAGGAGGGCGACGCCGGCGATGCAGGCGATGCGCCGGGAGAAAAAGCCAAGCCCCAAAAACGACGCTTCGGAGAAAAATTCCACGCGCTCGCCTAAAAATACACCGCGCCCGGCGCGCTTATCGCGGGCCCGCGCGGCCGGCCTCGGGGCCGCCGGCCCGATGCACATGCAGCCGACGAGGGAGCCCCCGAAGGGTTTCTCGGCCATCCGGGGCAAACGGCGCGCCTCTCTCGAGGTGCACACGTAACCCCCGATGACTAAGGCGCGCGTGCAGTGTGCAGCACGCGCGCCGGGGGAGGGACGGACGGGGAGAGAGAGAGAAGGAGAGAGAGTGACGAATCCGGAGCCGGAGGTTTTTTTTTTTTTTTCTTTTCCAAGACTCGTGCGGGGCACGCCGCGTGCGATCGCCCGATGACTCCCGGTGGAAAGCTGGCGTGCCGCTTTATATCGGCGAGCGGAGCGAAGACGGCTTTCCGGACGTCACGTTCGACCTGCCCCTTTGAAGATTCCTCACCTTTGATCCATCGTGCGTTCTCGGAAAAACGTAATTATCGGCTAAAGAGCCGAGATAGCTCTCCCGTGGTTTCATCTCCCTTGGCCGGTGAGTTATGCACGTCCGCTCGACTCACTTAAAGACCCTCGTTTATTTTTTTTTATAGCAGTTGGATCGAGTGGAACCCTGCGGCGAGACCGAAAGTTGTAACCAAAGAAAACGACGCTCAAAACAATAGCTAATATGCATAGTCTACAGCTAATTCCATTTTCTCCTTCGTCATTATACAGAAATACGTTATTCGATGTGTATTAATAAAATATATGTCACCTATTAGAAATGCATATTTTTCCAGCAAGGCTCCCAGATAGCAAGGCTGTTATGCATCACGATTGCTTTCAATTTTTCACGTATAGATATTCTCATGGAACAGCTGAAAAACACTGCCATTACCGTCAAACGTCAATCTCCTTACGATTCTCAACGAAATGCACACATTATAATGCAAGCATGAGGCGCTTGCGCGACTTATCGGCGTTCCGTTGAGGCCAAGGCTTCGGTGACGCGCCAACATTTGTACGTGCTACCCGAAACTTGCAGTTATTAAAGCCAATGAGCTTTCGATACTTGTCGTGTCATCATTCCTCGATCTTGGTACTTACTGACACTTTATCGACAATCTTTACTGCTCTCCACATGGTTCCATTGAAATCGAGAATCAAATTTCAAACTCACTCTTAGTAATGTTCTCATTATATTTATACTTTGCAGTTCATTGATTATTATGAGAATCATTGATTGAGAAACATTATAAGATATTTTTATTGCAGTGATCGATACAAGTTTTTTTAAACTTTGGATTATATGTGGAATATTAGATAATACAATTACGAGAAAAGCTCACGAATAAACTTAAACATCAATACATGTGCATATATTAGAGTTTAAAACATAATTAAAGCAAAGTATATAAAAAAATAAATAATTCTATTTAAAATATGAATAAATAAAAGAGTAAATCATATTAAAAAACAACTAATAGTTTACTTATAAATAATATAATGTTGGTATTAATTATCTATCTATATATATATATATCATATATATATATGATACAACGTATATGCTATTTGATCCCACAATCAGGTATTCTATAGGTAGTCAAAAATCAATTATTGATTTGACGTATCACTATATAATTATATCATAAAATGACAAATATGATGATGAACAGGTCATGGTTATTAGAACTAATAGAAGATAATAAAACCCAAGAATGAAACATCATACTGCATGACCGTCAATTTTGTATATTTACACTATACTAAAGAGTAATGTCGTAATTTCACCGAGATCCATGACCTAAACAAGCGATATTGTATAAACTTTGGCAATCGAGTTGACAATGCTTTCGAGTGAATGTTCATTCAAATGAGACTAATCTCTTTGCTATAGTGTTGGAATCCTGTGCATTCCCTATACGATGTATATTTACCTAGCTAGATAGAAAATACTTATCGGTACAAGATAGTGCAACATTACTCTCGTGGTAACACAGGACGCACACACGCTCCCGCGGTGCCCATGAGCGGCTCCTGCCCGAGCGTAGATGATGCTCGTCGGTGTGGGTAGCTCGGCTAAATATAAAGAGCGCGCGCGCGGCGATGACGCGAGGCGCGACCGTGACCGTGAAGGATTCCGAAAACTATCGGGAAAAGCAGGTGCGACGCGAGCGCGTTTTCGAGGTCGCCCGCGCGCGCCTCCGCAGCGCGTGGAGTTGGCCGCACACGCACGCGCGCGCGCACACACGGGCGGACTCGTCCCGCGCCTCGGAAATTCTCACCGCCGCTCCACGGCTGTGTGCGTGCGGCACCGTGTCCTTGCGCGGCGAACGCTTCCGGCGCGAGGGCGGCGAGTTTCCATTTCTTTTTTTTTTTTTTTTTGGTCGCGGGGTAAGGGACCGCGTGCAACACGGCGATTTGAGCCGGCCAATCGATCGCCGCCTGCTTCTCTCTTTCCCTCTTTTTTTTCCACCTCTGCCCTGGCGTAGGCACACAAAGGGGGAGGGTGCTGAAGTTTTAAAGGACTCGCGGAAATGTGCGCTAGGGTAGTAATTACGGCCGGCGGGGATGGCTTACCTGGAACAATGCGTGGCCCGAGTGGGGATTTTTTACCAGGAACAAAAACCACTGTCATTTTCTATGACGTGCTCTACTTTTCTATCAAGTTTTTATTTGTGAGTTTTGGGCATGTCTCAAGATCGATCTGCACTAGAAATGTTCTTTGGAATATTGACAAAAGTACACACTTGCAAACTGCAGTGACTTTTATTTAATAAACTAATAATGCTCCGTGACTGGATTTAGAAATCGGTTTTAGAAAATATTTGAACTACTAAATATTCATTTTAAGACATGTTTTTTGGGCTTTAAGCCAATTTTCGACTGATTTTTTAATAAAATTTTTTATGATAAAATCAATAAATTTGAGAAATTCAAAATGAAGCAATATGACGATTCGTATGGAAAATAAAATCAGCGCCGACTGTTAGAAAATCGTTTCATAAACTTTTGTTTAATTTATATGTTCACCATTGACTGTAATTTAACTGATTTATAATCATTTCATTTGTATGCAAACAAGAGATTGACCGTTATTCAGCAATTTAGTGGTTGGCCAAAAACTGTCGACAATGAACCGTCTGGTATATTAAACATTTAGCAGCCGGTCTCTAAAGTTTGACTGCATCTAAGCAAAAACATCAAATCTTCGGATTTTCTCGTTTCCTCTTTTAATTTATCCATTTTTAGCGAGATAGGAAGTAACAATTTTCTACCTTCTACGTATTTGCTATTGATACTCGATAACACGAGACCATTGGAGTATCGATTCGCAAAATGCTCCATCGATTTTCAATGCATAGTATACTGTGCACAGTGAGTTAGTATAGTGGCCCAGTGAACTATCATCTGGTGTTCCGTGGAATGATACCGGCAACCGAGCCTCCGCCGCCAATTGCTACATAATACACAAAGCGATTCGCACATCGGAAACGAATCCGGGGGACCCCAAAAAGCATTGGCGGATGTCGGTGCGCATGCGCTCACGGCCTCGTGTGGCCGTGCGCGTGCAGAGTAGTTGTGTGCTCCGCGCGGCTATCATCGTGTCGTCGGGCGCCGATAAAGTTGGTGAATAAAGCCCGTGGCTCGCGTTGCCGGGACGAGAAAAGGCGCGACCTTCGCTGCATTATCGTATTATCGTGCACGGTCACGGGTATACGAGTGCGATAACGCGCCAGTCGAAGGCGCGCTCCATTCCGAAAGCGGTGCACTGAGCCGAGAGACGCCCGATCGCGTGCACTCCCGGCATTTTTTGTCAGCCGCGCAGAAGCGCCCGAGCCGATCTGGCCACTGTGCTATTGGTTTACCTGCAGCGCAACGACCGGTACTCGTGCCTAGTGCTTTATAGCCATATTTACGTGCACCTCTGCTGAAATTAATTATACGAATATTAACGATCCGATTAGCGTAACCATATGCGCACTCTGCTTGAGCGCCCAATGTCTTTGTTCGGCTTACTTGAAACATCGAGCGAAAGATCGTAATCCTAATCTAAAATAGAAATTTTATTTTTACAATGTTTTTATTTAAAAATCCTTGACTCTTTCGACAAAGTTAGTATTGGAAAAGCAATTGATTAATTTTAAAATGTCTGCCCAAGCCAAAGTTGATACTATTTATAGTAGGAACGTTTACGGATCGCGCATACTTTTACTTATTATTTTTTCTTATAATATTATTCCATTTAGCTGCTTGGCCAAAAGTTTCTTTAAGTGGCAGAAGGTTAATAAAAGCAGGTGCTATATTCTATTGGAAAATGAAACAATAATATATACAACATCTTCGTGTATATATACATGTCTTTCTTTCTCTCTCTTAATATTAATTATTAATATTTTTTAAAATATATAATATTATAAATTACACATATCTTTAAACAAGAGCAGACTTTACGTAGCAACTGTTTTATTTATTAACCTCTTTAAATTCATAACATTTCTAATTATATGTTAATATTAAAAAAGTTTTTATGAATAGTTGCTATCTTATTATTAATAATATATTTAAACAGTTGTAAACTATAGACTTCTATTGTGTTACATTGTTAATTAAGTAATTTCGAATCTGCCAATAAAATCCAAGTGCTCGAAACCGTACCGAGCCATTTGTACGTAATCATAACACATTAGTGTATTTGTTCTTAAATGGCCTAATTAAGTACGTGACATTTCCCTCAAATAATCAAAATAGCTAACAACGTACTTCTCTTATACGCAATACGAGACTAAACTGTGTATAATAGCCGCTTGGGCAGCAAGGGATCAGAGTACGAAAGAGGGAGGCACTACAGAAGAGTCGCAGACACGGAAGCTACGCTCAAAATTACGTAATGCAGTCCTAATGTGAGGCGCGAAATTTGCTCGCGATACACCTATTCACGTAATGCGCGCGATGACCTCGCCGATGGAGCGAGACGGGGATAGAGAGTGCGCGTAACTCCGTGTTACACGTGCTAAAGCGCGCGCGACGTCGTCCAGGGCGCCCGGCAATGTCAGAGTCACGCCGATCTATGTGCGCTAGCTCAATCGCGTGCGGGCGGCTCGCACCGCCGTGCCGCGGCTTGAGCTCGAAGCTCGCGAGCTTTCCGGTAGGTGGAAAGTGCCAACGGTTCCTCGCGCAGCCACCGGGCGAAAATCCGTTGAACTCTGGAGGGCCGATGGCGCAAGCGGATCCGCGCTGTTACCGGGCGCGCCGCCGGTGCTTTTTTTTTTTAATTCAACGGATCCGAGCGGCCAACTGAGTCACTGCAGGCGATAAGCGCCCATTCAGTCTAGTAATCGTCTCTAGGTTTTTTTACAGCTGCGCGTGTAAAGTCGAGGTAATTGGTGTTGCGGAGCACGAGAGTCCCGCTCTCTGCGAGTTACGACCTACACGCGATTTAATCGCTCAATGCCTAAGTATTATTTTAAAAAACGCGGCGCGCGCGCCACTAGAGCGGCTTATAGTTGTAAACTTCACGCTCGTTGAATAACCAATTGGTTTAATCTTGGGCCGACATGAAATTCACCGCCTCTTTCCGATCGGTACTGTTATAACCGGGCTCTGCTTTATCAAGCACTCTGGTAAGGTTTACGAAAATTATTCCGTGGGAATAGTATTGAAATTAAGTACTTGACAAAATCGAGTTCGAATAATGTATTGTAATTGGTTAAAGCGTTGATACCAAATTGAAATGTCTCCTGTAACATTATGTTTTCTATCAGGTTTATTCTGTAGCCGATCAACATAAGAATATTTTACAACGTTTGCAACGTGTAGTGAAATTTGGAAAAATGGATAATGTAATGTAATATTTATGACAAGTTGCATAATTTAAAAACATGAAATTCCACACTGTTCTTAAAGGACATTCTGCTTTATTTTAAATTCTATTGAATCATTTTCACCTTGACCTTGAACTTCAATATTCTGTATTTTCAGTGGAAGTAATAATACATTAATTTTCGTTGTGTAATGATAATTGTTTTAAGTGGGCGTAGAATAACAGTAAAATTAAATAGTTTAAAAACAGACATTTTTTTTTGATTCTGAAAACAGTAGCTGTAAGTTATAAATGTATATCGCTACTATATCTAAATATAATGTATAAAAGCTAGCTCGTTTCTATTATTTATAATTATCCATTCAGCTTCACCTTTCCATTGTCTAATGATATTCCCCAAATGACCTTGACTATGGCACACTGATATAAGTAAAACTTAAAATGTTTATTTAATGATCATTGTTTTTCATATGTAAATATATCGTTATTAATGAGACTCTTTGCTTCCTGGTTGTAGAGGAAAGTTTAGTCGTCAAGGAAAAAGAAAATTTGATCGTTTAACGCGTGTTTTGAAAATTGCTATTCAGTTGTGGCAATTGACGCGCTTTCTGAAAAGTACCAGCAATTTTACATTGTATCCATTAAATTAAACGAAATACACGAGTGCAAAGTAATTTTGTACTTGGCGTCATAAAATCGATCTAATGGAAAATACAATTACTCGATGTTGTACAGTGCTGTATAGTTATAAAAAAACCTTTGCTCCAATTTTCCCAATGGAGCATCATGGGTCTGTTGTCACTGCAGTATCATTTTCATTCGCCATGTTTATTTGACAAGTTGTCTGATTAAATTGTCAAATGCTTTTCCCATTGTGTCCGCAACTTGTCGGCTTTAATTTCCCTTTGCATAGTAAGGATGCCGATCAGTGTGCATGCTAAAGTATGTGATTAGTAACGGTGAGAAAGGAGTTAGCAGGTAATAGAGATATTTTAGGTTATCGAGCTAGTTTCGTGTGTCGAGAGTAAACACATTGAACGGGTGCGAGGATTTGTATAGTATTTGCGTAGGCGCAGGCGAGGGATCGTAGACAAAGAGGGAGCGGAGGAGAGCGCGGGGAAGGTGGAGGGCAGGTGGATCGGGGCCGGCGCACTCACCTAAGTCGGGGATGGAGCTGGTGGGCTCCTCGTGGTGGGCCTTGCCCTCGGCCGAGTTCCTGGAGCGGGGCGGGGGCGGGGGCGGCGGGGGCCGCATGCTGCTCGAGGTGGAGCTGACGACGACGGAGGGGAGCGCGGCGGCGGTGGCGCCCCCAGCGGCGCCGGCGCCCACCGCGGCCTGACCCTGACTCTGACCCTGGCCCCGGTGCGGCGGCGGCGGCGGCGGCGGCGGCGGCTGCTGCATCTGCGTCTGGGGCGGCACGAGGACCGTCTCGCCCCTCGGGCCCGGAGCCGGGGGGGCCGGGGGGGCCTGGGGGGCCGGCGGGGGGGCCGCGGTCGGCTGCTGCTGCTGCTGCTGCTGCGGGCCCGCGGCTCCGCGGGGGCACCAGCCGTTGAGGACGCGGACGGCGCTCCGCACCTCCGCCTGCAGCTCGGCCGAGCGGTCGCGCACCGCGTGCGCCACCTTGGCGGCTAGGCCCGCGGGCGGGCGCGGCGCGGGTGGTCCCGGGCGGGCCGGGCGGCTCGGCGCGCGGTCGGCTCGGCTCGCGCTCCTCAGGCGGCCCGCGGCATGCCCCCCTGCACTGCAACTGTCACTCTGCACGAGGTCTGCACTGGGAGGCGGCGCTCGGGCCGGCTGCACTACACCCGAGCACTGCACTGGCGCGGCACACGTGCGCCTGGCGAGGCCGGCGCCCGGGGTCCGTGGCACTGTCCGCGCGCGGCAACTGTCACTGTCACACCTGGTGCCCGCGGCCCTGGGGCGCGCTCCCGCGGCGAGGCTCCCCGGGTGTCAGGGCGACTCTGGGTGTCGGGCGTGCGTCGCGGGCGGCTGGTGCCTGGTGGCGTCCTGCTCTGCCGGCCGGCCCTGGGTGCAGCGGGCCTCGTCGGTCGGAGCGCGCCGGTGGATCGCCTCGCGCGGCCGAGCGCTCTTTGGCCTCTGCTCGCTCGCGCTCCGAAAACGCACGCGGCGGCGCGGCTCGGCTGCGGCGGCGGCGGCGGCGGCGGCGGCGGCACGAGCGGCACGGGCGGCGCAGGCGGCGCGCAGCCGCCCCGCGCCCGCCGCCCCCCGCCACCGGCTCGCCGCGCCGCGCCGCCCGTGCACTTGAACCGGCGACGCCGCCGCCGCCGCCGCCCGGGGGACCGAGCCCCTGTAATCCTTATCGCGCGCCCGCTCTTCCGCCCGAGCCGCCGCCCTCCCCCCGCGGCCGCCGGCCTCCTGTCCTCCGGCAGGTGAATCTTGACCTCGCCGCCGCGCCGTCCTTCCTCCTACCGCCCGCGGCTCTGGCCCTTGTTCAGCCGCTCCTCGATCTGTCCGGGCTTTTCATTCCGGGGTTATATCGGGGGCAGAGTCGCGCCGGAGGACTGCCAGACGCTCGCTCGTGTGACGAATTCCGCTGGCTGATCGGCTGCCGCTAGGCTACCGTTACCACGAATATATGTCCAACCTCTCGTGTTTATGCCTCTCGATCTCGCCCTCGATATAAATATTTGCCGCTCGTTGCATTGGCTTAATTAGTTCGGATCCACTATTTACATCGCGTGGCTCGGGCTTTTCCAAACTTTGCGCGACTTTGGATGAAAAAAATTTGCTTCCTGAACGCGCGGACGTTGCAATGTTTATCAACTTGTTTACCTGCGCATTTTTCCATTTCTTCGTTTTAATAGCGTGAATAAATTTGCTCAAGGTCGCGCCAGGGACAGTCCTGCCGAGAATCGCTATTAAAGTAACGCGTAAACATCGTGCGTAGAAATTGTAACAGTTTTAATTGATTCATTATAATCAAAATACCGGTACAAGTCGTACTGCCTCGGGGATCGCTTATATAAATCGAATATCAAACAAATCATTAATATTAAAATGCCGTCCTCATTAGCGTAAGCAGGATCAAGTGCGTTACTCGGTTAGGTTTGATTAGGTTCAATTAGGTTTTATATAATACTCGAGTGGCAACTGGCCCGACACATCCAGACGCTCTATTAAGCACTTGCATTCTCCGACTCAATAGACTGTAGCTCGTAAAGCTGAAAGAAGAGCAGCAACAAAGGAGAAAATCCCTCGTAAAAACGGGTAAATATTCATGTATGCACGCAATCTGCATCCCCCTGTGGCGCGTATAATAATAGTAAAGCGGCCGCTTGAAGGATCAAGGCGCGCGCTCGGAAAGTTTGGCGGGCGAGTCACCCAGTGACTGAGACACGGCCAGACGAGCGCGCTTACTCCGCCACTCCCCTATTTTTTTTTCCCCCCCCCCTTCCCCCCCGGCGCGGCGCCCAACTTCCCGAGGAGGACTCGGGCCCGATAATGCGAGCTGTCGCCGCTCCCGGCGCGTGTATTCCCCGCGCGAGCGCGAAAAACCTTGCCAAAACTTCCTCGCGCTCCCCCGGCTTCTCCCCTTGCTTTCTCTCTCTGCTTCCTCCGGCGCGGCCGCCTCCTCGATCTAGGCGACTTCCTTTTTCTTTCTGTGCTTCTTTATACTTGCCCGTGCTTTTTTTTTCTTTCACCCCGGGTGCATGTTCCGCTTTCTCCCTCGGCTTCTTCTGCCGGGCTTCGTCTGACTGGCCGTCGCATACCTCGCGTCGTAATAATGTCTCGCGCGCACGCGCACGGCACGCGGAATTAGTTGTAGGGCAGCGTTGGAACGAGTTTCGCAGGGCCGCGCTGAGGAATCGGCCCGCCACGATTATTTCCTGCACGCGCTTTCTCAATAATGAAGGCCCAGTGGCGCACGGGCACGATTGTTTTGCCCGAACCTATGACTAAGGACAGTGTCATTTGGCCATTTGGCCCCGGCGAATTTCACTGAACCGAACAAATATTTATATTACGTATTTCAATGATAGTTATTTTAGCCAAATAATGTGCCGCGAGGTGCCTACACACAGCCGCAGATAATTGCACAAAACCGAGTTGTTCCAATGAAGTTTGTTATTCTTCAACTTCGCTAACACCGTTTCAGAAACTTTCTTTTTCGCTTCATTTTTCTATTTTTGTCTCGTGCAGTTTTATTTTATTATTTTTTAATTTGTTTTCCGATTGTCTCGAAAATCAAGTAATTGCATTGTTATATCTACATATAACAACGATTAAAAAACAATAAAAGTGCTTTTAATTAAGGATACATGTGTAAGCATATTTTTAAAAGAGGAATAAAAAAATAACATCCTTTTTATAATCCTTCTCTAGCGGATAATCACCAATCAATTGAATCACGTGAGAAACCATTAAAGTCCACTTCATCATTTGGAATATTAAACCGAATCTCTAGATCGAAATCCTCGCTCATCCCAATTAATGGTAGGATCCGATCTCAACAATACCTCGGCGCTCGCAAGCATAAACAATTAAAAAATGATGAATGCAAATCCGACGCGTGCGCGCGGGGCTTTTAGCACTCACCGAGCCCAAGCGTGCCGTGCAATAGAAGCGGAAAAGTCGAGCGCGCGGCTGATCTCGAGACGGAAAATCGGCACGTGCGCGCCGACTTGCGACGCGACGCCGCGAAAGCGAGAGTATACGTACACGTGTAGATAGGTAGGTGTGCGTCGAGAGGCTCGCCGTTGAAAGCGAGCGGATATAGCGCGGCGCAGGCCTGCCCGTTAACTCTCTAAACCCGCGGCGCCTTCACGCTCGAGAGCCGGCCGATCAAATGGCCGATCGCGGCGGATCGTTACTTATGGAGAATCGGGACCTTATTAGCGCGCGCGAAAACCCCGGCTGCGTTTCTTCGCGGCGTCGACGCCCCGCTTCTTGCGCCGAGTGTCGCTCTCTAGTGCCGGTTTTTTGCCCCGCGTTTATACACTCGGCAAGCCGAGCCGCGCGGCTGCGAAATCGAGTTTCAGTGCCGGCGAGCTCGAGAAATCGTCCTTTCAAGCGATTTCACGATTTTATCGCGAAAAGCGATCGGCCTCTCGGCCGATTCCAAACGAGAGCGCCGGCCGCTCGGGTTAAAAAGCCGAATGGCTCGTTATATCCGATGGGCATGTTTGCAAGGCGCAACGGTTTTACCGATCGCCCGAGGATGAGCGATAGGCCGCGCCGGCCGGGAAGTCGCGCGCAGGGGCGTCGACTGGGGGGGGGGGGCCGTCCTTCGAGGACCGGAGCGTTTCAAGTTCACGCGCCGGCTACGTCACTCCATTACACGCACGCGCACGCGTGTACGTGCACTCGAGAGCGAGGCGCTCGGGCGGCGGGCGCAGCGGCCCGTGGAGCCTTGTAATCCGCCCCGAGCGGCGTCCAAGTCACGAGGCCGTGACTGCGAGGCTGCCGCTATGGCAACTCGCCGGCGCGCACAGTACCCCGACCTATGCTACGGCGCGGTGCAAGCCGCCGTCCATTCTCTAAGTTTAGATAAAGAGAGGCTGGAGCGGCGCGGCGCTCGCGCTGCCATAGCGGCAGATGAGTGCGTCGGGCGCGCGCGCGCGCCTTTCACGCGCCAATTTCACCGCTCCCTCGCGCGCTCCCCGCTTGCCACGCGGCGGCAGCTTCACTTTCTATAAGCGAATTTCGCACTCGCCGTGCTTTCCTTCATTCCGATCATCATTAAGTATTTAGAATTTAATGGAGGAGAAAGGCCGCGGAGTTGCGCGCGCCACGCTCGGCGCCCGCGGACGCCGGCCGGATTACGCTGCAGATATATACGTATATATATATGTGTGTAGGGAACAATGCGAAAGGCCTCTGCACCGCGGGGACATGAATTTCGCACTCGCACGCGGAACTCCACGTAGCTTATTATATTGATTATTAATTTTACCTTCTTTGAAAGGTAGGAGAGCTTTGTGCAGCATTGTTCCCGCGGCGCGGATCGTTTATGATTATATAAATATGCGCGATTAATTCAACCGAGCCCGAGTTCAATAACTCATTTGCGATGTACATTAAAATTACAGATATAGTTTTAATTAAACAGTATCGTCAAATTGTGGCACTTGCGCCAGTTATAAATAAGGTAGAACCGTGTACGCGACGTACGTGTGCTGGCAATTATTGTCGCACTCGTTGAAAATTCTTCACCAAAATTAGAATTTATCTATAAATAGCAACTGTATCTTTCGCATATTTTTCAGAGTATAATAAAGTTTCCTGTAAGAAATAAAATATGACATCAGTCCGAGTATTTTGAACGTTGAGACTTTTTTATCGTCCCCAACGAAGAGATTGTGTATATATTACACATTAGGAATATTCGAGTAAAATTTCGCGAAAACATATTCGACTGTTCGTATTCTGGTCCGTGCGGTCAAATGAAACTAATATATTGTATGCACCGGTTAAGATCCTAAAAAGAGCCGCAATTCAAATTTGCCATTGGTAAATTCGATGCTAATGTATGCAAACTCATACGAATTGCAATTATTTGAGAAATGCAAATAATAATAAAGCATTCAGATGGATCTGCAGATACGATAAATTAACTCGCGGGTGATTGTAAAGTCGGCAAATACCAGCGCAGCTGGGGTAAAGAGTCGCATGAACGACGCGCTGCAGATAAATCGAGGCAGATAACCAAAAAGAGCAGGCATTAGTAGCGCGGCCCGGGCGCGTAGACGCTACACGAGAAAGCCAAGTGGAGCCCGTGCAGGACTATTATCCAAGCAATTTCTCAGATTTGACGCCGAAAACTGCGATAATGAGGTGGACTAGAAGCGGGCCGCTCGTAATACCCCCCGAGCGGAGGGGCCAATCAAGCCGGGCAGGCGGCAGGGCCGGCAGGCCGGGGAAAAAGGACCGACCTCGCGATGCCCCGGACGATCTCGAGGACAATTCAACGTTCCGAGAAGGCGGGCGAGCCGCCCGGGCTCCTCCGAGGGCCCGACGTACCTCGCGCGGCGTCGCGGGTGGAAAGTCCCGCACCGGGTCGCAGGGCCTAATTAGCCGGGGCGCGGCGGGAGGGCGCACATGTCGCGGGCCCCCCGGAGCGGCGCGCCGGCCCAGGGCCCCGGGCGCCGGCTGGGCAGCCCTGGGCCGGCCCCCACCCGGCCCGCGGCGCCTGCTCAGAGGGGGTAGCGCGATCCCCAGTGCGCATGAGTGGCGTTACGCGCGCGCGCGCGCGCCGCTATCACGTGGCCTTGTCCTTGAACGCGGCCCGTGAACTCGGGGAGCGGAGAGCGGCCGCCGAGCCGAGCCGCCGAGCGCCGGTTTTATCGATCAGCCCCCGCATGTCCGCGCCGACGCCGCCGGAGCTGCAGGGCCCGCACTATTGTCCCGCTGCAGCGGAGCACTGCCCCGAGCTTTCCTCCCGCCGCTAATCACTCGGTGAATCTCCGCTCGATCGCCCGCCCCGCCCTCCGCAAGAGCCGGCCTCGTGCGAGATGTCCATTGCGCTCGATCGCCACTCGCGTCTACGTCTTCCTTGCCAATGTAATATGTATTATTCCTTTTGAGGAGGAAAGGCCTTGGCGAGTCTCCGGCATCCGTAATCTATTTAGGCCTTAGGCTCGTGGGTACACCTTTCTGGTTATTTACGAGTCCATCCTTACTTGGGACAATACCCTTCTAAATGAATTTGCTCGATCAAATTTTTCTCGATCGACGCATATCGATTGATGTCCTACCTATATTTATTTGTAACTATGTTGTACGTATTTATGATTCTCGGTCAGTGTTATACAATGACTTTCGAATTAAGCTGAAAAAAGGAACGAGAACTTAATTTGATTATCTGAAACACTATTTCGAAACTGTTCAATAAATGATTTAAGCAACGATCCGCCTCGCTCCCTCGGCATTTCCTTCTTATCACAAATAATATACGCAATGTTTCAGATACATTCGTGCATGGTATTTTATTTAATTCATATTTTACATGCCTCTTTCAAAATGATTAATGATAATTTTTTCATCTTGTATTTTTTAAACACAGTTTTTGCATTTACTGCAATGATTTTACGAAAAAATATTGATAAGACTATATATAGTAACTAGCATAATATAATAATATATAATCACCTTTTTAATTTCATTTGAGAAGATAAGAGAATCGAAAGTGGTGTATAAATCTCTAATTTCCCGATTTTCTATTTTTCGCTTATTCTTCCAAACGCATTTTTAATCACAAAGGAGAATTATTTTCCGTGAATTATTAAGATTCTCAGTTTAATCATTCTATAATATAAAATCTTGGTAATATTTTTATCGAGATTGTGAGCTTGTCATTAAACGGTTAAGGTGTCGATGAGATTAATTACATATTATTTAAGAATTTAAACAAGTCCAAATAATGCTAAAAATAAATAAGTGAAAATCTGTGGAAGCAAGTCATAATAAGATGACACTAATCCACGCAATGTGAAGAGGATAACAAATGAAGGCCACTATAGCAAAATATTTTGTCGTTCCATGCTTCTTGATATTCTCTTTGGATGTATTCGAGATATTTGATACACAATGTACTATAATATTTTGCACTGATAAGAATGGTTCTTTATGTTTAGGTTACGGAATTTTTTGAAATTTTTGGTGAATATTCTTGCGTATGAAATAGATAAAATCTTCACACATTTTAATCGATCCAATGATTGTGAACTATATGTATCATAAAATCTTAGTCATATTTTAACAGGTAATGTATATTTAACTTTGTTATCATTATTAAATTCAAATTTACGCAAAGAAAATGTTAACTTAAGTGATTTTTTAATAATTGTTGATTTTTTTAATTTTCATTGTAAATATTGTCATAAATATACAAAAGATTAGATAAGCTTGAGTTTGACATAAAAATCTATTCATTTAATAGTACTTTACAGTTACACTTAAAATTTTTAATCACATTCATGTAAACAATATCATAAAATATACAAAATATTAAAAAATGAAAGCCCAAAGTAATTAAAAAATGTGAGTGGCGATCGATTGAAAACAATTACATAGACAATCGATAATGAAAGAAATAGATTTTGACTGATTGTTACAAATTATTTTTTTGGTAATTTCTGGCAACTTAAAGAACAGGTCAGTTCATATTAAAAATTGATTATATATTTTTTAATTAGTCAAGTTTAACTAATGATTAATATCTTTGAAATGTGACATGGAAACTATAGCTAAAAAAATGATTGCATAATCTTATTATTAAAAACAAAGTATGGATTTTTATTTAATAATTATTTAAAATTACATTTGCGGTATTTAATGGGAATTTTACGAGGAATAATAAAAAAATTCGCTCAGAAAAATGACTTAATTTTTTACATTGTTCAGTGTTTTCGTACGTGTACCCATTCATAAGAGTAAATCTCTACTTTAAGGATAAAAGCATATGCTTAAAAATTTATTATATGAGTAGATACTAAAACGTCAACAACTTTCCCTAAATTATACATTGTAAATTCATTGAAGTGACATTTAACTCGAAAAGAGTGAAAACTGAACCGTTTAAAATTGGTATGAAATGTGCATTCTAGAAAGAATGGAAAGTCACTTAAAGCCAGTGAAAAATTTAGAGAGTAAGCGAAAATCATGGTGGAACGGAGGTAAGAGGCTACCTGCGCGGCCTACGATGCGAGCCTACCTCAAAACTCACATGGACACAGTCCGATGCATAAAAAACGAAGCTCGTATTTAAGCCACACGGGCGACTAGTCCTATTTAAAGGATCGCCGCCAGTCTGAAGAAGGAAGTGGCGTTAAAAATACCCCCGGTATCCTGTTTACGCAGGCTCCGAGCGCGGCGCGCTGCGACACGAATTTCCATCTCCGCCGGCAGGAGGCCCGGGCGCATATATAGAGAGGCGCGGCGCACACGAGAGCACGTCCGAGAGCACGTGAAAAAGCGCCTTCTATTCTATTCCACTCTCGATTCCATTCTCTCTCCTGTCTGCGGCGCTCCGCGCTGCGGCACAGTCATACGGCGCCGGCACGCAATGGGAGCCGCGTGGCTCGTGGCCCTGTGCCCCTCGTCCCCCCTCGCAGACACCCCAGGCCAGACACCCCATTGGAAAGGTTAGATTATGGAGAGACGGCGGCTGTTCTAGGTCGACTAGAACGGAGGTCAAGGTCCCTGCTCTACTATGCTCGCTGCACGCGGGCGCACTGTTGGTGCGGCGGCGGGTTGGGGGGGGGGGGCTCGTCTCTACTGCAGGGGTTCGGGGGGGAAGCCGGCGTCTCTCCCGGCCTAGATATATATATATCTACGTATATCATCGGGGAGAGAGCGCGCCGCGCGCGTGCTGGATCCATTAAAATGTCGCGGGCGGCCCTCTGCGGGGCCCGGGGAATCGATATATGTAGGCCGAGTCATCCCGAGGTTTCCTCGGGGCTGTGCGTGCCGGGCCGAGGATTCCGGGAAAGGGCGCTGATGAAGCTTTTCTTTATTTCGTTAGGCGCCCGGGCGACCCTCGGAGCCGAGGGATCGGCCGAGGGATCCTCCGGCGGGCCGATCTGCCCTGATCAGCGCTTTCGGGCATTAGGGAGCGCGACGGAGGAGCTGATGGTTTCGGGGAATTTTTGCCGCGCCGGCAGCGCCGCCGAGGCTCCTGCGCCCGCGCCGCCTCGCTTCCAAAATAAATTGGGATGCCGCTCTGGCCTTTTTGTTATTTTTATCAGCGTGGGACCAGTGCCGGCGCGATAAAGATGCTTTCTTTACTTCCTACCGCTCGAAATTAAATTCGGGGACGCGAGCATGCTTTGAACCGAGGAAATAAATTATTCTTCGGGCCGAATAGCCAGCGCGCCCTTTCGGTCCGAAAGATGACAAATTCCAATGATTTGTTTTACCTTGCACGTGATGCGTATACATGTCCGAGTTAGCGCGTCGTACGCGTGTGTCAAAAGGACCCGATCATGTGCACGCACTAGCTCAAAATTTGCAAGGTATGCGATATCTAGAATCGGGGCAGAAAAGCTATGTAGCAGTTGACGAAACGGGTCTCCATAATTCCCCCGGCTTACACTGCAATCTACCTAATAATTGCATTTTATTATACAGAGATAAGATAATTAATGGCGAGGAGCCGATCCTCCCCGGCCACTCGGCCATCCTGTTTTTCGGGAGAAAACAGCCGCCCGCGCGACACTAAGTCAAGAGGCGCAGCCAGGAGAGCGCGGGATTTAGACCTAACTAGGCGCTCGGATTCACCGGGATAACCGGTTCACGAGTGAGCGACGAGAGCAGCCGAGAGATATAGAGAAAGGGCGAGGAGAGCCAGGGGAGCGCGCGATCCACGCCTCGGCGGGCCTCCTTTTGCTCCGCTCGGCGACATTACGCCTTGTAATGGGTTAGGGGTATACGTGTGCGAGGGGCCGCATTATGCGCAGCACGCGTCACCTCGGCGCGCAAACAGTAGTTTTCGCCTTACTGTCGCCGCGAGAACGCGCGGACGAAAGCGAGGGAGAGCCGAGATTCCCCGCGCTCAATGGGCCGAGGAGCCCGTGCATCCGAGGAGGCTGCATAATAGATACTCGCGGCCTTCCTTTTGCCAATCGCATCTGCGTGTGTACACGCGCGGAGGCTGTGCGGATCTTAAGGGATGCCAATACTCTACATTAACAAGATTTATAACTGCTTTTCTTAAATTTACATGGGTCATAGCCGAGGTTGCAGAACATAACGTATTTTTAATCGATTAAAGGGGATTTTATACCGATAACATTGGTAAACTTGGATTACTTGAAATAGGTGTACAGTATAATGCTAACATTGAAACTACCGATATTTCACATGATTCAACGATATTTGTGATAGAACGAAAGCTTTTAGAAAAATTCAATGTTACATATTTGATCAAAGAACTATGCAATATCTGCGCGTGTTTTAAAAGCGAAAGATAATTCATTGAAAAGTTTCATCAAGTGTATGTGAGAATTGAAATGTTTAAATATAACAAATAGACTATTATTTGAAATATTTTTTCCTTGATGCTCATACAGTTTGTTGTACAATTTAAATTTATTTATAGTGTATACTTGTCGACGGACGAGATGACGATGCGCTGTAGATTGATTTAATCAAACGGAGCCTTAAATCAATAAATGGACTGTAAGTGCGATAAAAATCATTAGAGATACCGACCGATCGTTCAGACCCAACTGATGTAACCTACAAATTCGGCCAAGAGTCTGGCCGCATTGCCGTTTTGTTTCTGGGGCTGTAACTCATTTGCATATGCTCCATCTGTACAAATGTTATACCGAAGAGTACGAGGGGCGTACGAGGGGCTTGGAGGCGCGCGGGTAATAAAAGACGAGAGCTTCGATACATCGAGACGCATCGGTGCTGGTAAACTGATACATATAAGGTAGGGTGAGGACTGTTCGATGCAGCGACTCATCTGGACGGGCCTGGAGAAAAATAGCGATCTGCATGATGGTCGCGGCGATGCGTCAGAGGGAGTCTTCTTACGGTCCGTGCGAGTATGGCTCTCCGAGGTGGTCGGCCGGGCTCCTCCGGCCGCGTATTATAAGCAGTCGCGGGGAGAAGGAGACCGGCCGGCGATGCGGGGCGCCCAGTGGATGACGCGCCCTTTGTCCTCGCTCGCGACGAGACGGGCACAAAAGATGTTTATTAAAACACCCGTTCGCCGGGGTAGGATTTAGGCGGGCAGGTGTCCGTCTACGGATGCTAACGAGGAGCGGGGCAGGTGTCCCCGCCTAATCGGAAGGCCCCCCCGCACCTCCCGCGGGGACCTCGGGCTCCCTCGGCGACCTCCGCCGCGGATCCGGGAAAAAGCCCGCGAGGGGCGGGGCGCGCGTCTCCCGGGCGCGCGGCCGAGGCCGCCGAGTGATCCGGGGCGGCCGGCCTCGGAACGAGGCGACTGGTTCAAGTTCGCCGAGTGGGGCTCAGGGCCGCCGCCGCCGCCGCCGCCGCCGGGAGAAAGCCTTCCGCGGCCGAGCCTGCCGGAAATCGATCGGCCGCGGCCCTCCTCCCCCCGGTGCGCCCCGTACGCGCGCGCCTATCCGGAGGAGGCCGGCCGATAAAGCGGTGGCCGGCGGGCCCGAGGACTCGCCGGTGATTATACGCAGCCGGCGGGCTCCCCTTTGTCCCCGCAACGGCAACCGATTCCAGTCGAACCAGTCGGGAGGGAGGCGGCCCGAGCCGCCCGCCGCCAAGGGCCTTTTACGTCACTGGGCCGGCGCACGCGACTCCGCACAATGGCGCTCGCCGGCGCTCGCGGCCGATATCCATCTCGCGGCGGCACCCGGGCCGCCGGCGGTGGCGCCATCGCCCAGCGATCGCGGCCACGCGCGACCTTCAACTTGGTCCAATTCGGGGGCCGAGGCGCTCGAGGCCAAGTTCAAGGTCGAGGCGCCGGGAGCGCCGGGCCCCGGGACGTCTGCGCGCCCCCACCCGACCGCCGGATGATCGCGCCCGCCGCATCGCTCCCGCGGCTCCTTCCTTCCTTTTTTTTTTTCTCTTCCCTCCTCCCTCCCTCCTTCGGCCCGCTCCTCCGCCGAGGGCCTTTTGTTCGCCGGGGCCGGACTTTTCCCAATGATCGCCGGGGGCCCCTGGGCTTTCGGCAGCTGCCCTCTCCGAGCGCGGCGGGTCATTGTATGCCCGGGGGAGTCCGCGAGCGCACTTTCTCCCCGCGAAAACGCGCCGCCGGGGCCCGCGCACCTTCTTTCCTCTCTTTTTCCGGCCATAATCGCGACGCATGCACACACAGACACAGGGACGCGCGTAAATTACGTAGCCGGCCGCGACGGGAGCGTGGGGGGGGGGGCGCTTTCCCGGCCGCGGCTGCGCGGAAAAAGCGCTCCCGATATCTCGCGCGAGAGCGAGAGTCGCGGGAGAAACCGGCCGCGGCGGCGGGGGCGAAAAAGCGAAACCCGGCACGTAGACGGGAGGAGGCCGCTCCCACCGCGCGCTTTCCTTCGCCGGCGCCGAGCCGACTCTTAATTGTTTCGCGATAGATCGCCGGCGCCGGCGCGGCATTTTCTAAAACTCGAGTGAAATTTCGAGGATCGCGAGGCAGGTGCCCCCCGCCAACCGGCGGCAGCCGCCGACTTTCCCGAGGCCCGTCGACCGCTCGCCGCTCAGCCCCTTTTCATTTATTTCGCCCACTGCGCCAAGCCGCGCATCTCAAGCGTACAGGACGCTTCCACGGCTTGAGAGCCTCTTATGCTATTATTAGTCCGCGGTAATTACCACTCTTCCTCGTCGTAAAGGAGGAAAAATCCTTCCCAGCTTATGCCCAATAGCTATTCAAAACACGCATTTGCTACATTTCAATCTTTAGCAATGTTTCACTTGTGTACTCATGGATTATTATGTTCAATTGTTTATTCAATAAAGTTTGGACTTTTTCAAATTTCACAAAGTAAAAATTATAAAGTTAAATTGAACATTTTCTTTTTTTTATCGGTAGACTAAAATGTATCTGCACTTATTTACTGAGTAAATACAGTTAAAACTTGTATAAATCTACATCTATGTATATAAATCTCATTCTTTTTACGGCCGCTAGTATACTATTCTTTTTTACATTGTCCAAAGTGTTTATAATATACAACGCTTGTACAACTATATAAATTCCTAAATCACGTTTATCAATATTGAACAACAATCAAAGGTTATTGAAAACAACGTCATCGAGCACCCACTGCTAAATTTGAGATTACAAAATAATTAAACAAATCCAGTTGGGCGAGAAACATTGGTTAATTCGGAACACTACACGTACAATGTGAGAAAAATGATTGAGATACAGCACTAATTAACTGCACTCGTTTTAAATTGGTAGTTTTGCAAAATAGAGATTAACGGGAGCAGGGCCACCGCGGCTTTCGAATTTCCCGCGGAGTTTCCCCGGAGGCCGCGAGGGCCGCGCTCCCTGGCGTCGGGTCGGGCTTGGGCGGCTTTCGCCGAATGGGACTTTCGCCGGGCGCGGGCGGGTCGGGCGAGGGGCCGGGCCGATCTCTCCTGCGCGGGCGGCCGACTCGCCGGAGAAATCGGGCCCGGCGAGCGCGCGCTAACCCGGTCCGCGGTCTCTCACTTTCGCGCGGCTGAAAGTGAAATGTGGGTGAGCGGGGCCTCGACCCAGTGCGCCCGACCCGGCACACTTTCACCCGGGCGCGCGCGCGGGAAATCGGGCCGCCGGCCCCGATCGAGAGCGCAAGTGGGCCCGGTGAAAGCGCCCGAAAGCGAGAGTGGCCGCGAGGCGCCGCGCGCGCCCGGCCGTTGACCCCGAGCCGCCGCCGGGCCTCTCGCCCGCCTACGCGCCCACCGGGCCCGGCTCTCCCGACGCGTACATCGACGCGCCGACCGCGCCACCGACGCCGCGCCCGGGGAGGATCTCCTGCGCCGAGGGGCAAAAGTCCACGCGCCCCCCGAGTACGGGTGTGTCATCGGAGCCGCCGACGTCTCGAGGGCGAAAGGAGAGCGACGCGCGCCGCCGCGGGGGAATAATCGCGGCCCCGGGAGAAAGTGAAACCGATGATCGGGCGCTCGCACGGGGCCTTCGACCCCAGGGCCGCCTGGGCCCCGCAGAGAAAGCCCCGCGCCCGAGGGATCCGATCGCACAGTCTAGCCGTTGAACCAGTGACCTTCATTCGGCGGAACCGGTCCTCGGGCCGAGGGGAGCTGCAGCCGCCGCCGCCGCCGCCCGCCGCGGGAATCTGCATCCGAGGGCCGGCCGCCTGGCCAACCCCTCCCACTCCCCTGTCAAAATAAGCCCGCGCCGCCGCCCCGCCGCCCTTATGCTAATTGGCCGAGGTGATTTGCTGATTGTGGGAAGCGGGCGGCGGGCGCGGCACTAAATTCGATAAACGCCGCCCGGGCCGAGGGCCGCGCGAGCCGCCTCCCACCGAATTAGCGGCCGGTGCAGCTATATGCTCTTCGAAAATGCTACTCGCAGGATGCTAATGACGGGGCGCTCCAATAACAGGCACCGCCGCGCCGGCGATTACGGCGCAGTTTCGCCCCGATTCTCTTCAAAGTCCTACGCGGCCGGTGCAGCGCCGCCCGATTCCCGCCCGAGCCAAGACGATGCCTGTTTCATTAGATGCCCTGGCGTATACCCTCTAACCCACGAGCCAACCCACGGGCCAGCCCACGAGCCGACCCACCCGGCCCCGAGACCCCGAGAACCCTGCCTTCTTCTTTCTACCTTTTATTCTCTCGATTAGTGCACCAGACTACTTTTACTGCCGATGAAATAAACTTGGTGGAAATGCTACTTTGCGCATACCTTTTCGCCAAGGCCAACTAATTAACGCGCAAATTAACCAAGCCAAAATTTCTTCTCTGCATTATAATGAATTTCTTATTTTGCTTGGCATATAATTAAGTTTCATACAAGCATAAACTCAATACAAAGTAATTAACGGTTCGAAGTAGCGGTACAACGGATCAGATTTTGTTAGTATTTCAAACATACTACAGTTTTTTCAATTATGAATTTTATTCTTGTATTCTAATAACATTTAGTAATTGCAAACCAGACAATCGGTAAAATCTCTGAGTTTATGAAATTTGATTGTTCGAAGAAACTTATGTGTAACGTTTAGCGAAAGCAGGCATTCTAAAACAACACGAATTTGTAATGAAACAACAATTTTTTATTTTTCATTGCATTAATAATTTTAATAACTTTTCAAGCATACTATTAATAAATATTTAATCATGTAAAATTAAACAGTAAATCTAAGTATCAACAAAGCATATAAGTCTTAATGATTGAAAACTTTTTTTTTATATATGGTATATTCTATTACTATGAAAAGTGTGCTAAAAAATTTAATGGATGTAAAACTTAAAATTTTAATATCTATGAATTGATTTATTTAGTTAACTACTGATGTATAATTATAAAACCATGCACGGCATTTATAAATCTACGTTGAATCTTAATATAACAAGAATTGACTTCAAATATTAAAACTATACGTTCCAACCTCGAATCTCTTAATTTTTGATTCGGCATCACGTAGTACTCCGATAAACTTAATCATTTGAACACCGAAAATATTTGAATCATGCACCTTGAACCGAAAAACTATATAAGCATGCCCTGATTCTCATCTTCGGAACCATGACTACCTATATACATCTAATGCCATTGAAACCTATACCTCAATCTGTGGTACGCACGACGTATTGTAAATCATTTCCGCAAGCCTTGACGAGCTATATAGACACCGAATATCATTGAAATAAAACATTTGTACTCGAAAGATTTTTATAACATACTATCTCGATCTCTATATTTCGAGTATCCTCGTATCTTTCATTTAATGAAATTTCTGTACAGTTTTATAACATATGAATTAAGCTCTCGAAAAAATGATCAAGTAGATCACCCTTTTCTATACTTCTAAATTACTTTATTATTATATGATTTCCACTTAATAGACGTAACATTCAAATGAAAATAAATTTGAAAAATCTATAATCGATTACGATATCAATTCGGTGGATGAAATAGCGTAACCCTTCAGAAGCACCCTCGATATCCCCGGAGGAGCGCGCGAGCTCCTAGGATCGGCTCTTCATCCATTGGATCATGCCTTTCTCAACGAAATTTTACTCCAACCAATTTTGCGAGGCTTTCGCGCTAAGCGAAACTGAACGGTCCCGATCTCTCGGTTCGAGCCGCGGAGATAGACCAACTCTCGCTCTGTCCCCCGGTATAGGAAAGATTGATGAAAGCGGGAAAGGCTTATCGGGATAAGAGTGGCGTCGGGCCAAGCGCCTTGCGTGACTGCTGCCATGACCTGTCGCAATAGCGAGCAGTTATCGCGCGCACTTTATCGCCTGACGCGAATAATGAGGCACCCGCGCCGGGAGACGCAGGCGAGCGCCGCGTGTGCCACTCGCGCTCTCCACCTATCACGCAACGATCGTCGCGACTCACGGTTAATTGTAAGTTACCACCTCCACTGCTTCTGCTCCGGGGAGATAATTGTCAGATTGCTCGCCGATTTCGGAAAACTGCCAATAACGCGGCTTATTACTTTTGTCTTTTATTAAGCTGCTTGATTTCAATCAAGTTTCTTCCAATTACCTTCAATTTTTACCCTGTTCATTTGAATACATCTTCAAGCTTGCATTGTTATCTGTTGTATTATTATTTTCCTTGGTCTATAATAACAGTCTGCAGGCTGTTTATTTCGAGGTTTATTTGTACTTTGCACATTTTTACTACTGCCGGCAAAGCCATAAAACAGACAAATCCACTTTGTATATTTCGACCGCAATATAATAGCTCGTAGTAATAATACCAATCAATACGTATATATTTTCAGCTGGAACTCTTACTCTCTACACCTTTCACTTTCAAACTGCTAGTTAAAATAATAAGTCCTTAATTTTTGTACTAGTTTTTTAAAGTTTCTTCCTAGCTCCAGTGAATTGAATGCAAATTATACGAAACACTGTTTACTTTCTTTGCGCGGTAAGAATATCAATTGATGTCAGATTATCTGGCATGATTTAGAGATTATTTTATTACCTAGTATAGTTAATAAAAACGTACATGATAATGTTGATTATACTAATTCCGATAACAATATAGTATATGTACAATTATACATTAGATTAGGTTCGATACTAATATAATATTACAAATCAGAACTTGATTACATCTGAGTTTTTAAATCTTCAAGGTAGATCATTGCATACTTATGTTTTTACTGTTTGGCGATCATCATATATATTTAATCATGCGTTGAAAGGTACTGCTAAAAATAATATAAATTCGTTAGTTGAGATCACGCTAATAGTCATTTAAGATAACTTTAGAAATCTTGAAAAATTTTATTCTTTTATACATAATAGCATTAGGTTTTCTATTAATAATTTTTTATCAATAATTTTCAAAAGAAAACATTACGAAACCTGTACTTTGTATTCTCATATAAAAAAAAATTCTTCGTTTTTCATGTAATTTTAATTAAAACATTCATGTATATGTATTAATTAAATATTTGTTACAAATTATCAAAGATTCGTATCCATTGCCGTAGACGGTGTAAATTGATGCTTCTTAATAACCTTGAATGGTTACACTTTACGTCTGTAACGTATTTAAATTGTTTAAAATTAGAAAATATTTAAAAATATAAATAAAAGCACTTAAACAATGAAAAATGTATAAAGTATAATACAAAGTATAATAAACTATTTTAAAAAACAGTAATGTTAATTAATTGATTAAAAGAAACAATACTTGTAATTACGCAACAAAGTTTTAAAGAATATATATGTATATGTATGAAGTTATTGGGATCTTCTATACAGTATTTTGATATTTCTACACTCGGAACATTAAGATTGCACATTGGGCAATGAGTCCAGCGAATGTACCTCGGTTTATACGGGTTGAATATTTGGTCGCGCTTACATTAATTGCTTCGAAGCAGCTTATCTCTTGAGCTGCATAGTCACGAATGCTGCGAGAGAAATGAAGCTGACAAAAAGATTACTCCGATCGCTTGAACGCACGCTATTTGGTACAGGCGTGGATCACCGTATTTATACCCGTTGCTATATAGCACAACAGCAGGTCTCTCAGTTCAGTATAATAGCCGGACTTCATTTTTGAAAATTATCTCCTCAAGTCAACGATACGATTACTTTTATTACTGGGATAATCATGAAGAACTGAAATAGCCGCTGTCACTTAAATCGACGGTTTTTTAAAAATATTTGCTTAACCATTTATCATGCTTTCGTTATTCGCCGATTCCCTGACGGCTTATTTGATAATAAATAAGACTCTGTGATATAGTATAGTTTTAAAGACGTTTTATATACGTATTTTTAAACATGAAATTTTCAAAGGTTTAAAATATCGATTTTCATTAAAATTACTAATATTTAACTGGTAAAATTTATGAGAAAATCGTAATTATTAGCGTAATAAACGCAATAAAATATTTCAAACTTGAACAATTACAATCATGAGTATTTTTCTGTACCAAAAAGTTAAAAAAGCGAGCCTTGATATCAGATTAACCTTCCCATCCGTCGAAGTTGACTTGACAATCTTCCTTTAACACGTGCTATAGTAGCGTAAATGCATGCAGGGGAAATGCTCCATTTTTAGGCAAGATACACATAATCCATAACCAAACAAAGCTGGCACACGTGCGCTGAGATTAATAATACTCGTAAATTCAAATCATGGATAGTAAATTAAACAAAAATGGATGTATGAGGATACTTTTATGTAAATAGTAATTTTTCTGTTCATTAAAAAAAGTTTAAATATGATGTGTCTTAAACCTTTTTCTAAATTTTTTGAAGTGGAAATCAAGATAGTTGCCTTATTTCCGTTATAATATTTCAAATGAATAGTCACTTTTATATAGAATGGAATTCCATTCTAATAATTTAGGTAGTAATTAACATTTTGCAATTAGTTTACGCAATGAATTATTACATTGACTATACCTTAATCTAGATATATAATTATGAACACCTTTAGAATGTGATTCCTTTTCAAATTTCCATAAAACATGTCCTTGTTTGCATATAAATATATTGTAGAGTGAATCATATGTTCATAATAGATGATAAAGATAGAAAATAAAGTTGGCTTTAAAAAGGCATTAAGTAAACTTCAGCCATATTCAATATAGCTAAGTCCTAACTATCCGTAAGATTATTTTAAAATGTGCGAGAACCTATCAAACGATTCAATCGAAGATATAACAGTTATATAGTCAAATTATATATTTCTGCATAGTATACTCCAAGTAATTTTGAAAATTTAGCAACCTTTAAACCTAAAATGCAAATATCTCAATGATATTGTATATGTACTGGCAGAGTTTTGTTTAAGGTGTATATTATTCGTAATTTTAAGTATTTTAATTAAAAATTTTGTTGTATCAAACTGATTCTTATATAAAATTTATTATCATTGAATGGTAAAACAAACTTAAAAAAATTATAATAATAGAAATTATCAGGTTTTATACTATTATATAATATACTTTTTAATATCTGCGTTAAGAATGGCATGCGCATTAAGTATACACGTGTTAGAACTCTATAGTTTTTATGTAAATTAGTACTATTATTGTCAGGCTGCGCGTATGTGCTACTGCTTACAATGTATTTAACAATACTGCTATCTCTGAATACACATCTTTAATGGAAATATAACTGCAAAGATCTTAATATTTTGCTAAAATCATGTCACATTTTTAATGTATTTATCAATCTTTAAAAATAGCTAATTTTTACTAAGATAGTATGAAATTAGTTCAGAATCGCTATATACTTCTACGAGAAGTTTGATGCCAATACTTATCTGGGTACAAGTGGATCTTATAGTCTTCTAAATAAATTGTTTTGTTTTCTTACATGGCGACTGATTCTATGAATGTAAGTTATAATTATTAAATCAATTAAACAATTGACGAGTTTTTACTCACATAATTATACTAAATGTAAAGATTTACTTAATTGAGAAAGATATAGTTGCTTCGGATTCCATCAATTACGATTTACCGCGCCAGCAGCTATCGCGATGACATTGAATATGATGGAAACAACCCATTAATCAGTCGGTGAACTCAGAATGTTCCGGTTGATGAAAATAAATACAGGCGCAAGAATTATTATTATCATCGACAAGACGACGCGATTGAAATCTATATTTTAATTGTAATGAAAATATGTATAAGTTTATATGCTCTTATCTAGTATGTAAATTATCTATAATCATGACCATCCAAAGATTTGTTTCAATTTTTTTGACAAGAATCGAATTAATAATAGTTTTATAATATATTTAAAATATTTTCTTACAATAAAAAGTTTCTTTGTGCGTCTTATAATTATAAAAACTCCCAGATAATAATTCTTGCAATTAATATGTATCAGTTGGGTAAAGAATGATAAAACTAAATAAAACTAAATTAAAACTATTGTAATTCCTGTAATATTCAATTAATGATAATATTCTTAACCCAATGAGAAAATACATTAATGAGTTTATATATTTTATAACTTTTTTAAAATTAATTTTATTTTGTATTTAACATTAATGTAAGATTTTGTTTTCCGATTTTTATATAGAAGCAATTTCGGAAAATGTTTTCAGTTAATATATATCAAGAACAGATAAAAATATTTAATATAATTCTCATAAATGAAAATGATGTTTTTGTCAAGCTATATATATTTTTAGTTTGAATATTTATTAGTTCAATTGTTAAATATTCTTCTTGTTTAATATGGAATTCAAAATAATTCAATATTTGTAGATAATTGTTAAGTTATACTAATGAAGAGAAAATGAAAACTATAAGTTACGAGAGTTTAGAATGAAATGAATCTTGTTCTGCAAAACTCATGCACTACATCAGACAGAAAGTCAAACAAGTGAAAGCCTGAAACAGGAAATCCGGTCACCAGATCGCGCGGATCGAAGCGAAGGCAAATGTCGACTAAGATCGATAAACACCTACGCAAGGTCCATGTAGCATGTTGGTAAGCTATTATATGATTCAATCTCGCATTTGATTCATAACTTTTTTAAACAAATAATAATAATGCACATTTTAAAACATTTACAGGAAAAGAAATAAACGTGGTTGAACCCGGAGTAGACGGCAATCAGGAAACCTTTCCATTAAAATTGCATGTCACGAGGGTGACTCCGACAGTAAAGATCGGCGCACAGCCCTACATGTGTATAGTATAATACATTTGCAGTTCTTAGTGTTCATTTCGAGGTTCGCTTTAGGGGATGTGGATATAATGAAAGTGTATTTTGATAATTTAATATTAAAATTGGTTTTTAAACTACTTTAAATATGACTGGATGTAATGTCAATAATAGTACTTAGTGTATTAATGTATTTATATGCTGAATGGTAAAAGGAATTGAGTTTTAAATTCATATATTGTAAATATACACTGTATCTATCCATAAAAATTATTCTGACTGAATTAAACTGATAATATGGTACATATAAATTTTGAAAATCCTATCCATAAATTTAATAATTGTACAGTTGAAGGAAAAAAATTTTCTTTTTATTTTTTAATCGTTACTTATTAAATTTATAAGCTTACACATATCCTAAAAGAATTTTATTTAAATTTTCAATGTTGCAAGCTTCATTTTGATTTGTACACATATTTGTTAGAATACCAATGAATTGTAGCATATAGACAATAAATGATTGGCAGCAGATAATAAATTCGAAGCGTGTATTGCCTCCCCATTCCGGATTTCCGGGCAGCTCGGTTGGGTTGACTTAAATAACCGTGAGAGAGCGCACAGGAAGCTTAGTCTGCAAAACCCCGAGGCAAATTCACAAGTATGGAATCTCGTGAATGCCGGCACACGAGTAAACGGCATTTTCTCGTCCCCACGATCTACCTTCGGTTTACCTAATGAACCCGTCGGGGCGGCCCGATCCGCCGTAAGCCACAGAGCCGGGGCGCAGGTCGACTAGGAAGCGTGGCGACGAGGTATAGACAAGGGCAAAGACAACGGGAGCGAGATCCCCCGAACGGGGAAATAATCGGCGCATATATCCAGCCGCAGCGGGCGGCTATAAGCCTTTGGGCGGGTAGAGGAAGCCCGCGGTACGAAGGCGCGCCACCCTCGGCCACCCCCGGGCGCCGCCGGCAGTCTAGCCTTGACTGCACACGCGTGGGGGTTGCCATGGCGATGCGCACTCGAGTCCGGGCGCGCGGGACGGTGCGGGAGCGTGACCCCGACCTTTCAGGTGGATGACCTCCACTGCAGCGGGGCTGCGCGCGCCGCCACTTCCGCGAGACGGGCGTCTCGCCGCCGCCACCCCCCGCCCGGCCGGCCCCCTTTCTTTCGCGCGCGGCGCGCCCCCCCGGGGGCTCGGCTCCTCCATGTTTCGCGGCGCCGCCGAGGGATTTCGAGAGCGGCGCGTCCGCTGACGGATGGCGGAGTGCAGCCCGAGGGTTTTTCAGACCGCGCCGCCAGGATTTCACCCCGCGCGGGTCTCGCCCGCCCCAGGGCCACCGCCACTCCCACTTTTAATTAGAGCTTTTTTAATATACTCTGCCGTTTCCTTGAATTTCGCTAGATTTGCGCGTGCGTCACAAGCAAATATACACTGGCTACTGAAAGGAGCGTTGGAAGATTTTTAATCATATGCTGGGTAAACTGGGAACACGAGGTTTATCAAATAAAAACAACTATACTACTGGATATATGCTTTGGTTATTTTACTGAAAATTACCGTGCGTGTATTCATTTTTCACCGTGCATTGACCAATGACAATTTTAGGTAAAATAATCACAGTTTCGGTAATTTTTTTGACTCGATAAGTCCTGGCAGCTGTCTGAAAAGTGTAGTAAAAACTCTTGTAACGTTTCTCCGCGCGTATATGTATAGGCTCCAAAGTACTGCACATGCCAATAAAATGATGGCGGCAATAACAATCGATATACAAGGGTATAAATTATTCTAGGCAATTGGCGGTTCATGCGCCAGGTAATGCGGAGAGGAGAGTTGGCGAGCCATAAGTATAGCTAGGTAATGTATATAAGTATCGATTTGTCCGCTTAGTCGAGTCCCGCGCGAGGGGCAGACTGTTTCACTTTGTCGGAAACCGAGAAACGCATTCGCGTGTCTCTCCAGCTGCGATAAATAATTTTGCGCTTCAATCCATCGGCGATGGTTAAAGTGAATTATTCACGGCGTCCATCGGCTTCGCGATCGTAAATTATTGGCCATTCGCACGTAAAGTGGGTCCCGGCCGGTCGGCCCCCCACGTGCTGTTTACTTCTGAACGGCATCGATTGCCGGCCGCGCGGGGAAAGAAAGTACTGGCAAATCGACGTGTGATCGCGGCGTCGGAGGCCCTCCGAGGGTCGCGGCCCCGCTCCCGCCGCTGTTGATACATGCAAATGCCTCGAGGAGCTTTGGGATTTTGGCGCGGGCGCGTAGGCCGGATGCACGACTCGCGCCGAACAATGGCTTATCAGGGGGCTTGACGAGCCGAGGTGGGATTTCAACGACGACTTCCGGGGGAGGGACACGCGCCTCGCCACGACGCCGCCGCCGTTGCGCAGGAGGGTGCCGAGGCCGATCGACTAGCTGCCGATGCTAATGGTCTTGTTACCAGGACTTAGCACGTGCCAAATGGGAGTACGCGTGTTTTCATAAGGGACGCGCTCGAGCGTGTTATCTTTTTCACTAGATTTCGGGGCGCGCTTTTTTTTAATGGGACGCGAGTCGCCCTTGTCGCAGGAGTCAATTTTTACATAATTTATTTTTCTTTTCTTTGGCTTGACGTACGGGCGGCCTGAATCTATATACTTTTAACCTGTACACTTCCGGATATACAAAGAAAATTCTATACTTGATAAAAAAAATTATTTCGAATTTGATGTCTATTTTGTAGTAAGTGTTCGAACAAATGACACTAAGATATAATCAAAATTAGTACTATATATATGATAATTTTGGTGAAAAATGAAAGGGTTACGACAGAAAATAGTGCGTTTCAAAAATATAATAAAATGCAGTAAGAATTGCTAAGATAACATTGAAGGTACGTCGGTAGCGAAGACAGCCGTTCAAAGTTGAACGAGCAACTTGGGTACACGAGTTGGACAGAAGAATGTAATGTTTCCGACTGAAGTACACTTGAGCTATTCCCTAGTCGAAAGTGCGCGGAGGTTCATTCGGCTTAATGACCTCCTGACTGCGCTTGGCACTTGGCTCTAGCGGAGCCGCGGCCGACGAGTTTGCGCGGCTGCCGCTTGGAAGATATAGGGTCGTCCGCTTACCCTCTATGTAATTGAGCTGCTATACGGGCGCAAATCGATCGGCCGGCGCACTCGCACAGAGAGCCGTACGTATGCCGGGCGACGTCAGGGTCGACGGGTATAATCCAGCCAGGAAATCACTGGCGCATTTCAATCTGTCTGAATCCGAGGCCCCCGTATATATATATATATTGTTTATCAGTAATGCAGCGAGCGGCGCTATAATTGGCCCCGTCGGCCGCGAGCGGCGGTAGCCCACTCGTCGGGGCGCGCCCTCATTGACCGTGGAAGATGAATTCGCCGCGCATTTAATCAGGGCGATTTGGAAGAAGGGGGATCTTTTTTGAAAAAGAGGATTCACGGTCGAGAGTTATACGGCGCGGTGGAAAAGGCCGTCTAGACGGGCGGCCTTCGCGCCCGGGCCCGCGCATTCTCGTTACTCTTTCATGCGTCTCGGCCGGCGCTTTGTCGCGTTTCTTTTTACTTATTCACGCGGCATTTCTCCCGCAGAACAGCCGGTATTCACTCTATTTCAAACAGCGCCTCAATGCCCCCTTGTTTTTCGCATCAAGAACCAAGGGAGAAGAGGGCACCCGGTACATATATTCATCCCGGGCGTTATGCAAAGAGCAGCCAGAGTGTCGCAGGCCGTCCAAAAAAAAAAAATGCGCAAATATTAATTAGCGAAGAAGTTGAGTGGGCGGCTCGGGCGGCGGCGAATAAAGAGCCGGGCCGCGCGGCTGGCTGGCCGGGCGGGGGGTGCAGGGGTTTAACGATCGGGCGGCGAGCGGGGCGCGTCCCTCCGGCTCCTGCAGCCTCCCGGAGGGAAAGTGCGGGGGCTCGGCCAGTGCGGAAACTCGGCGGCGGGGTGCAGGGCCGAGGCGGGCCGAGGCGGGCCGGCGGGGCTGCCGGGCGCGGCCCCGAAACCCGCGGCGAAACAAAGGCACGAGGGGGAGCGCCCCGGTGTCGTTGGCCTCGTTTCGCCGCTCGGTTCCGCGGGCGGCCGCCCCGCCGTCCTGATTGAGGCCCCGGGGCTAACGAAGCCGCTTAAAGAAGCCTTTAAGACGGCCCGTTCGCACGGCGATTAGCCCGCGCGGTCCCGACGCGGGCGCGAATCGATGGGGCGGCCGGCCGGGCGACATATATAGCGGCTCCGGGGGATCGGCTACCTGGGCGCCGAGGGCGTTTCGCCCGCGGGCCGACGTGGCATAGTGCGGCCCGCTGCTCGAGAGAGCGAAAGTTCGCCCTAGTGCCTCCCTCCTGTCTGCGTGCGCGCCGCGAGGCCCGCGCCGCTACCCCCGCTGCAGCCCCGGGCCCCGAGCGGAAATCGATACGGCGCTTCCGCCTCCCGGAAGCCCCCGGAAGCCCGCCGCCCTCCGCCCGCCGGGAGGGCGTTTTTCCGGGGGCGATCGGCCGCCGCCGCTACAGTTATACCCCGGCCTGGTTATTACCGCGGCGCGCTGCTCCTTTTTGCACTGGCTCGCGCCGGCAGCCTGTACACACGTCCTCTGTAAACTTGGTCTAGGCAGTCGGCCGAGGCTGAACCGGCGCTCCTCGCGGAGCCCTAATCCCGGGGAATTTCCCTCAAAAATAATCTCATGCATTATTCAGGCTCGGAGAACCGAGGCCCATGCATAATATATTCGCCGGCGCGACATTAAATTTCCGTCGGCGCTCGCGGATCCGTCCCCCGCGAGACTCTCCGAGTGCGCGAGTGCATAAATCAATCGGCCGGCTGATAAGCCGCAAGCGCTCGCAAGCCCGAGCCCCCTTTGTACATAATAATCCGCGCTTCCTCGTTATCGCGCGGGCGGCAACAAAAAAGAAAAAAAAAACGGCGGGCGGGGGGCTGTCCGGCTCGGGGGCGCGTTCTCCAGTGCGCCGTTGCGCGTCGATAGTCTGCGCGGGCGGATCGGCCAATCGAAGCTTGCGGCGTGGATGTACGCGGAGGAGGCGCGCCCGGCCGCCGATGGCTTTGTTATGCCGCGCGAGGGTGAGCCTTATCGCCGCCCCGCTCGGCCCGCTCCCCGATAGTGAAATATACGCGTTTTTTTTCTCCTTACGATCGGCCGGCGCATCGAGGAACGAAAAAAAAAAAAAAATGTTGGGCGGGCCGCGGGGGTGGGAGGAAGCTCGCGCTCGGCGTTTCCGCGTGAGGGCCAGCTGGGGTCAAAAGCCGCGGCGGGGCGAAATTGTTTTTTGGCCGGGCGGCGTCTGGGCGGCTGGGGCCGGAAAAAAGCCGGCGCTGGAGGGGCGGCTTCCCCGGCGGCAGTGCATCGTCTGGGCGAGGGTTGGCGCCCGGGCGGTGGGGGCGCGCCGCCACCCGCCGCCGCCGCCGCCGCCGCCCGCCTGCAGACTCTGGGGTAGAAGGTAGAGGAGGTTGAGGTCGTCGGGCTCGCGGGAACGAGGCATTGACCTCCACTGAGTCGCGCTGTCTGCCGGTATTGATTCGCTGCCGCGCAACTGCGCGCCGCGCGGCGGTGCAGCGAACCCGGAGGGGCGCCCGAGCCCGCCCGAGCCCCGGACGAAGGTTGCCGCGCCATGAACTTCACTCGCCGCCCGACTCCCGCTCGACCTTGGGCCCCATTCTGGGCCCAACTTCCCTATGCCAAAATCCATCTCTCGTCAGCTGGTTTCTTTGGTCCCGCGCCTTGTAGCTCTTCCTACGCTTTATTTCCCTACTTAATATTTCACTTCCGTTTGTTATTTTATATTAATTAGCTCGATTAGAGAGCGTCAGCTTAGCGCCATCGAGTGAATTACTTTGTCTTGCAGGATTACGTGGCCACGATACCCCCGCAATTTATTAAAGTTTCACTTTCGAAAAAAAGAACGATCCGCACGCAGACGCGAGGAATTTAATTTTAAGGGAATTAATGGCGCGTCCATAAATTTCTGGCCCTTGCCAGATTGTCCGTCATTGTGTTAGTGAGGATCGAAGGGTGGCAGGGTGGCTCTCCTGCGAGAATGGCCACGTAATATTAGAGCGGAGCACCCGCGCCGAGAGTCTCGGGCAATTATTCACAGGGCGCAATCGGCGCAGGGTTGCCGGGCCGCCGCGGCAAGAATAAACGGGGCGATCGGGTGGCTTCCGCGACCGACCGGTCGATCGTTACCCCACCCTCGGCGCCTAAACAATTCATCGGGGGCAGCTCCGCGGAGACGGCCGGCGCCATTGGGCACGCGGGCGCCCCGCTGACGCGGCCCGGTTAGCCGTGCTCTTGAATACGGATATTCGGGTCATTATAATCATTGATATAAGCCTTCGCGTTAACCAGAGGACGATAAAGACTCTGTCGCGAAAAAATTGTACAAACCATTGGGATATAAAGCATCGGTTTCACGGGACATCGATCGCGAACGCTTGGAAGTGATTCGACAAGGGCTTTGCGGATGCTCCCAGGCGGCAGCGCTATATAGAATAAGGCTCCGCTGTTATACGCGGAGGCGAGCGCGGAAGAAAGTAGCCGGGCGGCGGGAGCGAGTGTAGGCGGGTCAGAGAGGCAGTCGGCTTGGGCGGGTGGCGCCCGGGCGGGCCGCACTCGTGCAGGCTGCAGGGCGGCTTCCTTCGATTTTCGCTTTCCGTGCCCCCATTCGCCGGGGCTCGGGGCGGCAGCTCGGCGCGGGCGCCGGAGAGAGTGCCTCGGCCGCCTGGCTCGCAAACCGATTTTCGCCAGGGCTCCCCGCCCCCGCCCCCCCCACCCCCGTGCGCCGGCGAGAGCATCCCTCCCTCCCCCGCGGCCGCCCGACCTACGTATATATATATATGTAGGCGCGGTGCGGCTCCTTTGTCCCGGCGCCGGCGGCGGCGGCGCCCCGCCCCGCACGACGCACGTACAACCCCGGCGCGGCGGCTTCCCCTGCAGCCCTCGGTCTTTAATGCCCGCGCGCCGCGGCGCCGATATAAACCGCGCCGGGAAACCCTCGGCAAGATGGCGGACGGTCCCGCGTCCCCGAGCCGCTGGGCCGCCCCCGCGGACGGGGAACAAAGCCTCCTCGGACTTCCGGGGCTGCCCCGGACGTGGCCCAGGTGACAGATCGCAGATTGGCCACGCACTGCCAATCCCCGGAGTCCCTCGCCTCTCAAGGGTTGAGTAATTGGCCGTTCGCCTCCCTCGAGGTTCGGCCGGATTAACGCGCCGGACTCGCTGGAATATGATGCTTTTTCCCGGATTAATTAAATTCAAGTGGCTCCGGTCGGAGGTGGCGTCTCGGCGAAAAAAAAAAAAGAACAAATACAACAGCGCAGGACTCGGCGAGTTAAGGCCAAGACAGTAGGCCGGGGGTACTACTCCGATCCCGGCGGCGCGCGCATCGATTTCCGGGGCTGACGCGTTAATTTGGAGCCGGGGCCGCATAACTCGAATAGCGAGCTGTCTCCCAGCCGGCTCAATTAACCCAGGCCGAGTGAAAGCGCGCGATTGAAGCCTGCGCCCCGGGGTGACACTTGGTTACGCGCGGGGAGCCGCCTAACGAGCATCCGCGCCCGTGCATTTTTCAAGAGGGCCTCGGGTGCATATCATCCCCCCGCGGACGGCGGCCGCCCGGAGGATCAGGGGACGCCTGGGGTGGGCCCTTGAACGAGGGCCAAGGGCTTCCTCCGCTTTTTCCCGGCGGCCGCGTGGGAGCCCCTGCAGGCGGCTCATCCGGGGGACCTGCCGCTCGCTGCGCCTTCGTCGCTCCTGTAATGAAATTGTCCCCTGGAAAGAGGGAGTTATTTTCTTTTACTGCCCTCTAAACCTGGACTATTTTAACTTAATTAATGGCCAAACCCCGGCTCGGCGCTCGAGGCCCTCTTCCAAAATCTATACTTCTTCTACACAATTGATATACGCGATGTTTGCTGCTTTTTTCCCAAATACGGTGAAAAATGGCAAACGGACTTTTTTTCCAACCAGTGTATGGCCCGCTCGTATTATTTATTCAATGTGTAGCGTTTCTGCGTATCTTTGTTTTTTCCAGATGATTTATTTTAAGGCTATTATGCGAGAGCAGAACGGCAGGGTGGGCAGAAGGAAAAAAATGGTAAAATATACACTACTTATGATTTGTCTACGTAGAATAAGTACTTTGGCGTAATACACGAGGTTTGGTTCAGAGCTTCCTATCTGATAGCCGTTATTCTGTATATATTTACAATATACTTGGGTAGAGCCGGCTGAGTCACGGCCTGGCGAAAAAACTTCTCCCCCTAGAAGACCGAGTTCATTGTTACGGAAATATTGGAAATATTTGCTAGGTTGAATCCACCAGCTAAACCGTTGCAAATAAAAAGGATTGTTAGACGTTTAGGAGGATCGGCCGGTTTAAAAGTGGCAAGTGGCAGGGCGCCCGGGCCGCCCCACTGATTTATCCTCGCAACTTGAAATGGTACCTCGCGTCAAAAGTTCGCGGGGCACTTGTGAAGATTTCGTTTTTATCCTCCGAGCCATCCAGGAGGCATAAATCTGCGAGGAATAAATGGCGGGGAAGGGAAGTTGGGCGAAAGGCGCGGCTGGCGGGGCTTCGGCCCGGGAGCCTCCGATTCCCCCGGGCGGCGCTTGTCCTCCTCAAATCCCGATAAAGTTTAATCAAGGGGCCGACGCGTCGATGGGCCGGCCGATGATTAATATCCCGCGCGCCGAGCCCCGGGGGGGGGTGGGGGAGGCCCCGGCGCGGGGAAAAAGTTCAAGATCAATTTGCGCGCGGCGCGACCTTGTTCCAAAGTCACGTGCCGGGCCGGCTCCTTTGTTCGCGCGGTCGTACGCAGGGGCCGCCTCCGGGGTCTGGCCGTGGGGCGGGCGGGCGCCCCGGTCCCCGGCTCGCGCCCGCGAGGCATATTAGCCTTATTACTCGGCCTCGGCTTACCTCGGGCGCGCGCGCGCGCGCGAGCATAATCAATAGCGGGCGCGAGTCGCGCGGGGCCTTCGGGGAAGGACGCCTGCCCGTCCCGGGAACGACGCTCCCTTCGCTCCGAGCCCCCGGTTTCTGCGTTTTCGCGATGAATATTAAGTGGCGCCGGCTCGATCCGCCCGGGCGAATTATTGCAAACTCGAGGAAAGAGAAAGCCCCACGGCTCTGCCCCGGCACTATTTTCCCAGTTAGCCGCCCACTGTTACGCTGGCATTATGTCGGAATAACTTCTTTTTTCGACTCTTTTTTCAGATTCACTATAGAAACGCATTTCGGAGAATCATGCCCGTATGCGAACTAAGCTCGTGTTATCTTCTCGAATATTCCATATGTACTAATATGTACGTACATGGAACACTTTCCACACGAAGAATTTACTAAGTTTAATACGTAATGTATAACAATAAGCCTTGGTACCTTAATAGTAAAAATTTGTAGTATTATTATTTTTCTTTGATTATTCTCTTCGTTAACCCAAGTTAATAGCTTTTCGTTTTTAAATATTACATGTACCTGTTCGCAAAGTAGAAATTTCAACTTTTTTAATTTTCTTTAATTTAAGTTTCAGTGTTTTCAAACTTTCCAATTGGGCTTGTTAAATTGTATTATCATTCTCATGAGAATCAAAAGAATTTTGAAAGATTCTACGCTGAAAGTCATCTTCTACTCTGATAAGATTAAAAAATTTTATTAACCTGAAATAGAATGAATACAATGCAGGATTAAAAATACAATAAAAACATTTTTTACATAATTATGCTACATATCTGATGGAATAAGAGCACTCAAAATCCTTAAATTGTTCTATAAAGTATAGATTGATTTTATTTTTGTGGTAATCAATTTTAATTTTAGAAGCTTACTACACTCTCTAAAACTTAAATTCTAAAAGTAATATTGTACAATTACTTCTAATATTACATACATTTTAGATTATTATCCTTTTTAGATTATTCTACAATTGTATCATTAATACAATAGTACCAATAATTAAGTTTAACTTGCAATTCAGTGTATCAAAAGTAACAAAGTTAAGTGCATCGTTTAAAAGTTTAAATCCAAAGAGGAAGTAATAAATATTAATTATCATAGTAAGTGTTAAAGCGGTATAGACATATTAAATAATTATTGATAATACAACTAAGCATTTAGCTATTGAAAAGATATGGCTACAGGTAAAGGTTCTGAAATCGTACGTCTACATTAGATGGAAGAAGCGTATCATCTGGAAAGGCAGGCAGAAAGCGAGGCAGCTCTAAAAAGCAACTTAGTGTGAAGCGCCGAACACACAAATCTACGAGGATGACGGTGAGGTTATTGATAGAGCATATCTGAAGTTTATCTCTTGCGCGTTACGCGATAAGATTAATCTTTGGGAGTGCAGCGCGAGAAGTGTCCTCGAGGGCAAAGCGCTGGCAAACGGCGAAATGCCGGATAAAAAATGCGACCCGGAGGAGAGGGCCTGGGGGGCTCGAGGGGGCAAGGGCGGAATGCCAGAGCGGCGGCGGGAGGGAGGGCCGCTCGTCCTCTGCGTGCACCTGCCGAGGGGCCGACGCTCCGGCGGCTCGGGAGCGAGGACACCGGGAGCCGGGGAGGAGGGCCTGGACGCGCGGAGAAAGAAGAGCCGCAGCGGGACGGGAATAGCTTTTTCGGCCGCGTCCTCCGCTCTCCCTCGGGCGGCGCTCGGCGCGCGGCGCGCTCACCAGTTCAAGGTTAGGGGCGATGCACCGCGCGCTATCGGCGGCCGCGCGGCGCACCAGAAATACGTCGGGTGCAGCTCGGGCGCGCGGCGCCGGGGCCCCCCTCCACCTTCCGCGAACCTGCGCATCTCGGCGGCGGCGCAGCTGCGCGCGGGGGCCGCCCGCTAAAAATCCGCCGCTTCTCGGAAGCGCGCGACCGGGGCCCGCGCGCCGCTCGGGGAAAAGCCCGATGCACCGCGGCCTATCTGCCCCGAGAGACATAACAAGCCGCGCAATCTCCGATAAGCCGGGAGGCGGCAACGGCCGATAAGCCCCCGGTGAAAACTCCCCACCGGCCGGCCCGGCTCGCACCTCGCCGCCCAATCGCGCCGATCGGGCTTTTCCTCGCGCGCCCGGTATCTTAATCCGCCCGGCCGATAAATCGGCACCCGGGTCATTATCGGCGGAGGACCCGCGGCCCAGCCTCCCCAGCTGTCCTCGGGGAAAATGCCGTCGCCCACGTGCCGCCCTGGGCCCGCGGCTCCTCTTGGCTCCTCCGGAGGAGTCGCTCGCCCGCGCCTCCCCAGAGACGCGTCTCTCTCTGGCGCCGGATCCTCTTTTCCCCTGCCTATCTGCGCGTCGATCGGCTTTTCACGAGCGATTCGCCGTCCGTTCCAACGATTTCCAAGGATTATTGACTTTCGCTCTCTTTGCAGCGCTGCTTTCTACTTGGGAAAGTCCTCTTTTACACTACATTAATAATTTCTTCGAACTTTCCCTCTTAATGTATTTTGGAAGCGCCACTTTCGTCACATTCTTATGTTTAAACTAATAAGGCTTCGCATTTTTATGCGGGACAAAACAACATCCGACTATTATATCCTTTACGCAGGAATTTGCACGCATTAAATATATTAATTCTGTACGCCTTACTCTGCTTGCTATATTCTCTATATATTTCATCGAGACTGCTACAGTTAATTACGTACAAATTATCTGATATTAAATTTTCGTTCACTTTCAAATGATTGTTAATAAACTCTACTGATTTTGCGATTAAAAGATTGTATCAATTAACAACATCGATTTAATTCATGTGTCTTTAATCTAAATCTTTTTCAAGCGCACGATACTGCAGCAATCACGTAAAAAGATGCAAGAGCCTTTGTCTCTCTTCTTCATATACGTTCTCTTTCTCTACACTCTGTGTAGTTGTTTTCTCTTTCTATTTCCCTCTCCCGAGCCCTCGGAAGACAATGAACTCCTTCCTTCAGGGACGACGCACTTTGGACTCGTTGCCGACAATGAGGGGGAAAGCGAAAAAGTTCAAAATGTACGAGGTATTGACTGATACACGCATGAGTTACCTAAGTTCAATCCAATGAATAAAACTAAGCATATAATTAAAGGAAAAAAACCCAAAAAAGTGGTAAATGTAAATTTTGACGTAAGTTTGATAATACGCTGCTATAAATTAATAATGGTGTATGATTCATTAGATCTGTGATATTTATGGAATACTGTACGAGTATCGAAAATAAAACCGATCTCGTTAAAAAATGTAACAGTTTATATTTATATTAGCATCTTGAGCGCACGGGAGTGCATTTGAAAACGTATCGTCGAGGATATTAAAGCCAAGTTCATTGAAAATAATAAAAATGCAGTCTAAAGATACGCCGGAGAGCCGAGTGGAAAAAGGCGATTGTTAATAAAAAAAAATCGAGGCACGTGCTACGAGGCCGCGAAAGAGAGAGAGTTTCCAATCACGAAGCGCTACTCCGTTACAGCGCGGTAATCAAGTGGGGTTTTATGTCACTGATACGGCCGCGGGCCGACGATCCCCGGGGCTCTTTTTTCCGTAGCACAATTTCGCTTATCGCGTTGACATTGACGAGGCGCGGAGAGTCAGGCTGTATGTGCGCGGCCGCGGCGGGACGGCATCGGGATCGACGCTCGGGCGCGCGTGTCTGACCACGCAGCGCGCGACTCTACTGGAGCGACGAGGACGCGCGATGCATTATATCCGGTGGGCCATTGTCCGCCCCCCCCCCCCCGACAAAAATCGCGGACGTAGGGCCGGCCGGCCGATGGGCCCCCCTTTGCCCACGGGCACACGTATATGCGAACCTTTTTTTTTTAATCGGTCGAGCGGCCGCGCGCAATTAAGCGGACAATGCGAGCCGGCGATCGGCGGGCAACGCGGGCGCGCGCGCTTCCCAGGCCGTCGTTTATTTATAAGCTGCACGCGCGAGTCGCCGGCTTGAGAATAATCGCGGGAAAGGGTATAGGCCAGTGGCAGGCGGAGCGTGCGCCGATTGAGAAATTTAACAGCAATTGAACACGCCTTCCGCCCTAATTACACCGAGCTTTGTATTAAAATCAGACTGGCCATGAAGATTTAATCGAATCCGTAAAAGGTGAGCTTCTTTTAACCGCGCAAAATCCTAGTTTCTGGCCCGGAATAGCGAGTTCCGCTGACAAGGAGGACTGAATAATGGGGAAAAAAAAAACATCGTAAAGATTGAACGAGTTTTGTGAAATTAATTTTATTTTTCTCGTCACCTTTATTGTCATCTTTAGCCGGCGGTGAAAGTGAAGATAACGCGCGGGTACGCGCGTCTACGCGGAGCGGGCGAGCGGCCGGGTTCGATTTGCAGAGCCGGCGGGTCAATTAGCAGCTGGGCTCGTCTGGGGGCCAGGGGCGCGCGGCCCTGAGAGGAGGGCTCGGGGCCCCGGCGGCGCGCCTATATTTATACGCCCGGGGCTCGCGATCCAGAATCGAGCGGGGCCGGTCAAGGTGCGAGCGCGCGCCTCGGCGGCGGCGAGGTGCAGTCGGGTCAAGGCCGCCCCTCCCGGCGCGCGCGCCAAGTGCATCGAACCCAGTGACCGTTGACGGGGCGGGCGCAGCTGCGCGGCGGAGGCCCGAGGCGCCCGCCGGCGCCGCATTCCGCGCCGCGCCGCGGACCCGCCCGAAAACGGCCTTTTTCGCGCGGGCTGCACCCGGGAGCCGCGGCCCTCGCGAGGCGGATCTCCGGCCGCCCCCCGTCGCGAGGGAGCCTTTCTCCGAGCGAGAGGAGTTCACGGGGCGAGGTGGTGCGCGGCAGCCTCCGGGGGCTTGTCTTATTTATTTATTTTTTTTTTTTTTTTTTTTTTTGCTCCAAAGGAATCGGCTGAAGCATGTGGTTATGTGTGCCCGCGGGCACTCGGCTCTTATTGGGATTAGATGGCAACTAATTCGATGAAAGGGCTCCCGAGGGGAAATAAAAGGTGTCCGGGCGGCTCGAGCGAGGACGACCTATAAAAAGGGCTGTTTTGCGGAGCGCTGCACTCGTTACCTCGCCCATACGGAGAAGGGAGGAGGCAGTGGGAGAGAAGGAGAAGAGAGAGAGAGAGAGAGAGAGAGGGGGGGGCGCGAGGAGAGATGTCGGCGGAGGGGCGGGGCGGGCGGGCGGGCGGGCGGGGGGGAGATGGAGGCGAGAGCGAGCTGCGAGCGAGCGGATCGGGTTAACGCACTCGAGGTCGCTTTAGCAGAGCCGGCCGTTAACGAATCAAGGGGCGACGCTCGAGCTGATTCGCCGAGTCGGCCGAGCGGACGCGCGCGGCTGCAGCGGCTGCAGCGCCCTATCCCCTCGGCCGGCGCGCCGCCGCCGGCTTACGTATATGCACGCACATATATGTGCATATATGTATATATATATATACATATATGCACAACAGCCGGGGGCCGACTGGCACAGTGCAGCCCGCGTAACAATTGGCCCCGCTCCTGCTCCTCCGGCCAAATCCCCCGCGGCAATTAATTAGTCCCGGCTTAGTCGTTCCTGCCGCGGCCGGCCACGTCCCGGCCGCGTGTGCCGACTGCAGTCTATATTGCCTCGTCGTCTATATAGACCGGGGCCGAGCGACTAGCCAGGAGCCGCGCGCGCATACAGTTATCGCGGCGAATTCCTGGCGCTCCCGGCTCCCCGCGCTCCCCTCGCGCTTCCCCGAAACGCCGGGGCGCCCGAGGGGCCGAGAAGGTGGAAAAAAAAAAAAAAAAAAACAAGAGGAAGGAGGCAAAAATCGGGCCGAAACCGGCGGGCCGAGATTCCCTCGCGGGGCTGGGCCCCGTCGGCGCCGGCACGCATGCACGCGGCCGCGGCGCGCCGACCCGCCAGGGTCACTGTCCCGCCCAAGGCCGCCGGCCCACTGAACCAATTGTCCAGCGGGTCCTATCGCGCGCACCGGGCCCCATTTTCTCCAGGCCGTCGGTGCAACTGGCCCCCTTCCCAAAGCGCGGCCCGCTTCCTCGTCGGTCGATCTTGACCAATGCAGGTCCGAATGGTTACGTCGATCGATGTCTCTCGACGGTCCCGCCCGTCCTTCTGTTATCTATACGCTTCGCCGGGGGAATGTATCGTGCGATCGCTCGGCTTTCTAACGAGCGCGTGCCCGGAGCGCTGCCTCGAAAGCCCGCGATCGATCCGCGCGGCGATCCCTATCTCGGAGAAAAACCGCGCGCTCGCCGAGAGGCAGGTGAGAGGGTATTTTCAATCGGCGATATAACGCCGGCTTATAATTGCAAGGTTCGCCCCGCGGCGAGTGAAAGCAGCCCGGGACTTTCGAGCGCGAGCGCCGTAAAACCTCGGGGCAAAAAGCGACTGGTAGACCGGGGGTCAGCCGGAGGGCGGCCCCCGGGGCTGCGGGGGGACGTCGACGCCCGCCGCGAGACGGTCCGCTAACCCGTCCCACGCTCAGCCGGCGCCGGCGCCGGGGTGGAAAGCCAGCCAGCCGTCTCTCTGCTGGAAGAGAAAAGAAAGTAAAAAAAGAAAAAAAAAAAAAAAAAAAATAAATCCCTGAGTCACGCGCCACGCGAGGTCGCCTCCCCCTCCCCTCGACGAGCTGCCGATTTGCCCCGTTCCTCCGGCGAGCGGCGACCAGCCCCCACGGCGCTACGATCCCGCGAGCCAATTGGCTTTCCCGCCGCGGCGGCCGCGCGCTTGTAATTATAACCCCGGGGGAATCGGCGCCGTGGAAAGTCGGCGTTTCATTGCGCCGCTCGCCCGGCGATCGGCCGTTTTTAAGCGGCATTAAAAGTCCGAGGCGCTTGAGCCCCGTGACGGACGCCGCGCTGTATACTTTGCCCGGCGACGGTACACAGGGAATACGAAGGCTCGCTCGAGTCTTGGCCGATTTTCGCGCGGATCGCCATTGAATCATTGATCGCGGCCGAGTGGCCGGCGGGAACTTGGCGGCGCGCGAGGAAAAAGACACGACGGCTCGGGGAAAGGAACGTCCGAGCGGGGCGAAGTTGGGCCAAGCCCCGCGGATCGATGGGCCCGCTTTCGGGGCGGAATAATTGCACGGGCGGCCCGCGAGGCGCCTGCGGCGTAGCTCGGGGCACGCGACGCCTGTGGGGGGTGAGGTCGGGCGAGCCCCGGGAAATGCGCGCCCGGGACGGAGGATGGCCGGCGGCGGGCGGCCCTGGAGGGGATTGACCCAGACACCCCCTCTCCGGGGGCCGCAGACGGGGCTCCGGGCGGCGCCGGGGGAGGGGGAAAGAGAGCCCCGGCGAAAGTGAACGCGCCGGCGGGCCGAAAGGGAAAGAGCCCGGGGCCGGGGCCGGCGGGGGGGATGCGCGCCCGCGGAAACCCGCCGCGGCCCATTAGCGCCGGGCAAAAAGCCCCGGGCGCCGGCGTCCTAATTGCGCGGGTCTCCCCCGCGGCGGCGGCCGGCCATTGGCTCGCCGCCCGCCCGAGGGGAGCACTCGGTCAGGGGGGTGAGGCGCCCGCCGCGGCTGCACCGCCCACGCGCGAGCCCTTTGACGAGGGCGCGCCGGCCCGCCCGTCGATACGCGAGCCCGCGGCCCTGTCCCCGCCGGCACTAGAGAGCCGCGGGGGCCCTGCTAAAAATAACGTCGCCGCTGATATTCATCCCCCTCTTTGCACCGTACACGCGATAAAACCAGCCGACCTCCACTCCTTCCCATGTACAATGTTTGTTCGCCCACAATCCTGACGCTCAAACATTACTCAAACTCTGGCATCGTTGCAAATTGAAAGCGTCTATGTAACGCAGGATACAATGACTCGATTGTTAAAAAACGCCTACTCGAACCTTTAAATTCCAAAGAGTGCAAGTGACGGGTGCTACTAAAAAAAAGACGCTTACAGAAAAGTATTAAGGATTGATGAATCGCTCGAGTTCTGTTTGCTGGAAGTATTATCGGGGATTATAAGGGCCGAGTGCAAAGGAGCGGCGCCAGCGGGGGCGGCGGGGGTCTCCGCGGACACACAGGGAAATGGATGCGAGCGCAACTAATCCCGCTAATAGTAAGCGGTGGGGCGGCGCGCGGCTCGCCTCGGGCAGCGCAACTCGAGCGAGTTGGCCGGGTCGCAAAAAAAAAAAAAAGAAAAAAAAGAAAAAACCCCCCATGAAAGAACTTCCTCGCCGGTAGGTGGCTGCCGCCGGCCAAATGAAGCAATAAAAAGCCGAGGGGCGAGAGAGAGAGAGAGAGAGAGAGAAAGGCGGCTCGCCGGTGGGACGACACACGAGCCGGCCGCGGTAGGAAGTGCGCGCGGCGGGCGGCGCACTTGAGCCGCAGACAGACAGGGCCCGGCGGAAGGGGGTGACCCAGACGAGACAGCCCCTCCGCCGGCTGCTGGGGCCGCGCGGCGCACGCGCGCAGCCGCTCGCGCGCCGTATATCCCCGCGGGCTAATGAACGCGGCCGGCCGGCTTTTCGCCGCGGGCCCTTGGCAAAATTGCTGGGCCGAGGCCGGTCGGCCCTTTCCCGAGCCGCGCGGCCCTTCCTTTCCCCCCGCGAATATCGGCCGGGTGTCTATCGGGCCTCCCGGGCTACGTGGCACCCAATTAAAAAATTTATCGAGTACAAATAGCCCGCGCTTACCTCGGGAAGGGCCCCCTTTATCCGCCGGCTAAGTAGCTATAAATTATCGGGGGCCGACAGCCGGTAATTTTATTTTCTAACGCGCCTGCCGAGCCGCGCGCCCGTGCAAAATTTAACGCCGAGCGGGCATTAAAACCGGGGAGCCTCCGCCGCGCGCGAGACGCTCTTACAAGGGCCATAACAAACAAGCTCGATAAAATTAAAAATTCAGCGCACCTGCCAAAGGCTCTCCCCGCGGCCCCTCGCCGCTCCCCAGGCCGCCGATGCTTTTTCGTTAAAATTAAAACGCCGGGGGAGAAGCCGGGGGGGGAGCCCGAGGAGGAGACGGCTCCCCCGGGGAGGAGACCAAAAGGAAGAGAGATAAGGCGCTCGGCGGCACGCGATCGGGCCCGCGGAGAAAAGCGCGGGGCCCCTAACAGTTTAGCGGCAGATGCCGCGGCCGATATACACCCTCCCCCCCTGTAAATCTAAGTGGCCGGGCTCGGTGTCTAGGACTCGGGGCCGGCCCGACAGCGCGCCTCAAAGGGAGCCAATGAAACGGCTCTACTTCACGAGCCGTCTCGGGCAGCGTCCGAGCCGACGTCAAATCTCTATCGGCTGACCTCCACCAGCCAACTCCCCTAAGGTCCCTTTATTGCATTTTTTACGCTTGTCGCGGCGTCCCGCTCGCCGGGCATTAAATTGTTAAAGATCCCATTTGGAGATGCTTGGCTACACATGTACACTCGGGCCCCGGTGCACCGATACTCTTGAGGGCTGCACGAAAAAGATTTTCAGATAATAATGCGAGCGTGCTTGGGTTACGCTGGCGCGGGGGAGATACTCGATCCCGCTGATGACACCTGATTCGACAGCATGCGGCGCCCGCCTATCCGCGGAGCCCCGCAAAAAACCATCAAACGACGAGCGGGTAAAAAAATCCGTTCGCCCGGCAAGAAAGATCTCCCCCCGCGGCCGACCTCGGGATCGCGCGGACATTTATTTTCCCTCTCCGCGGCGAGCCGCTTAAGGTCGATCGGGCTCCGGGTGTCGCGCGAAAGGATCATCCATCAGGCACGCGGCCTCGACGGAAAAGCTCCGGCGCTGCAGCTCCCGAAACCGGGGAGAGGAGAGAAAGAGAGAGGGAGCGAGGGAGCCGGCGGGAAGGGAAAAAAAAAAAAAAAAAAAAAAAACAACAGGGCCATAGGCCAGGGCGCGAGCTGGCTCCCGGTGTCTGGCCGCGGGCGGTGGGGATGCAGGAGGCCGGCCCTCGCTCCCAGTGGCTCCCCTCCGCCGGGCGCGCCGCCGAGCGCAGCGGAGTAGACGACGGCCGCGCATCGGCGTCGCAGGGGAAGGAAGTCGAAGAAAGCAAGCTGCGGGCGAGCCGCGGCGGCGGCGGCGGCGGCGGTGGCGCGGGGGCGGGGGCCCGCAAGGGAGGCCGGCTCCGTGGCCCTGGTGTTGCTGACCCGACGACCCCTCTAACCTTGCCGGAGCCCCGAGCCCCGGGACGCCCCGCATCGCCGGATTAAACTCCATTTCCCTCTCTCTGGATGCGCCCGGCCGGATTAAGTGCCCGCCTCCTGCGGGGGCCCGAGCCAAGCTTTTCCGCGGGCCGAGTGCCGAGCGCACCGCGTCCCGAGGTGCCGGCCGGCTCCGCTCTCCAGCCTCCCTGCCGACCCACGCGCTCCTCTGCATTTCCTTCCGCTAGATTTCACGGTTTTTCGAGCCAGGCGCCTTCTTTGTCGCGCGGATCAACTCGCTTTACAACGGATGGACAAGCAAGCATCTACTTAAATCTCCTTCCCAATTGACTGCAACAGCCACACTTTCTCCTTGGGACTTTTCCCTAACAAAGCTGCTATTCAGTTATGTGAGGCAAAATGAAAAGCAAGCCTTTTCAAATCCCGCCCGACTTTCAACTTCTTTTTCGTAACGCATTTTATGAAAATCTCGTAAAACTATCTTACATGAAATAATTATTGCAACTCTAAAATATTCACCGTTTCTAATTCTAGTTGCGCTCCGCAATTTTAATAATAGATTTTAATTCCTAAAAAGGCTTCCATGCTTCGGAAAATTACGATAAACGCAATACTAAAATTTAATTAACTTTAAACTTTAGTTTTCATTTAATGTTCAAAATAATGTATTCATACAATTTTACACGTGTCCCATCAGAGTATCAACATAACAATTACAAAATCAAAATAATAAATTAATGAAATTTTCGTTTCGATTTTTTATACGAATCCATTCGACCATGTATGTAATAACAATCAGCAATATACAATTTAATATTTATAGACTAAGAAATATTAAGAGATCAAACAAAATTTAATATTATCAAAAATGTTTTTCTTCGCATTTGTTGAAACTCATCTTCAATTGTTTTATTTTTTCAATGTTCAAGCTCATAAATTTATCGTGTAGAATACGAGAATAAAACATTGTTATGCTCATCGAATCGATACATACTTACGGAGTACATTGACAAGGCTATTGCTTAGCCGTAGCGAACTCATACAAGTTTTATTCGCCAGTCATCATAAACAATATCAGAACTAATTCATAATTAATTTATTATAATTGCAATCGAGATATACATATTTGTTCAAAATTTTGTATACATACATGTAATATGTTTTTCTAACGTTTCTGGTAACGTTAAGAATTAATGTTCCTTATTCATCAAAGGCGAATCTACATTTGTGCGTTTTTATTGAAAACAAAACGTACACATAAAATAAATTCGCACAAGAGTATATTACTCTTGATACTCGATACTCGGATAAAATTTGATATTAATGTTTCTTTCTGTTCATATTATTTCAGAGTATGCTTTTAGGTTCTCAAAAAATCATGCTAAATTTTCACAATGTATTATTAAACTTTACATTTAAATTTATTCAAAGATGTACAATTTTATATATTTTATCATATTGAATTCGTTTTTGAAGAAACAAAAGATGCCAATCAATAAAATCAAATCGAGTTAGTATAAGAAAAAATATTATAATGGTTCATTGATATTAATTTTTGTATGGTCACAACTCTATCATAAATAATAGATGGATGATTTACATCCATCGTGTAGGAAATAATACATATACACTTTCACTTCAATTTCTTTTTCCCTCTGCAAAAACTATAAACTCTGATCCCCACTGGGCTACGAATACATTTTCGAATGTACCCTTCGTCGTTGGGCACATTTATTCTCTCTGTCTTTCTCTCTCCGTTGCACGCACGCTTATAACTTGCCATTTCCCGAGCCGCGAGGGAGAGCGAAAAAAAGAATACATGGCACGGATGTACATATCCAGGCGCAACTTACCCCCTCTAGTGCAAGATGTTAGTCGTCGGCTCTATGGCGACGGCTTTTATATATATGAGAGGGGAGCGACGGCGGCAACCCCTGATATACATTCGTACAAGCGCACACTCATGCACATATAAGCCTGCAGGTCGTTAAAAATAGGAGCTACCATCATGTATAAGCGACTCACGCACACGCGTCTATTAGTGGGCTCTGTTTCTCGCTCCCCATGTCCTTTTTCCCCGATCGCGTCAAGGTCAAACTGCGTCTGGGTCAGGGCCCCCGTCTGAGGGTCTCGCGCTCTCCCCGATACGCTGCTTTGTGATTTCCTAAACTGCCTTTGTCTACGCTGCACGCGGCACGGATGCTAGTCGAAAGGAGACCGATAGAGAAAGAGAGAGGGAAAAAAAGAGATCCAAGCGCCTACACTTTGTCCCTTATTTATACGCGTCTGCATTTTTTATGCGCAGACTCCTGTATATAGAGACGGTGGCCTTCCACCGTGTGAGAATTGAGCAAAACAACTTTGAGGTCTTCTGTATGAGATCGAGACATGTCTCACGTTATTATTATTTTTAAAGGGGTTGAAAGCGGACGGACTTTTATTTTGGAATTGTTATTTTTAGCATAGTGAAATGGTCGAGGAATTGCGTCTGCAAATATCGAGACAAATATTATCGTTCAAAGGTTACGTGTTTATAATATACTATGAAAAGAAAATAAAATAGTATGTTAGGTTTAGAATTAACATTAACAATGATTGTTATACACAATGGAATGAATTAAAGTTACAGCAACATAAAATATGTACGTAATATAAAATTAAATTCTAAATTAGTAAAAGAAACTGTCTTTTACATTTCGTACACGACAGCTTATTTGACTTTTAGCTGTTTATAGTGTAAATTATTATTTATGGGAATCCATAACATAACTCTATAATTACATGATAATTTATATATTAGAAAAAGTTGGTTACCTTATTTTATAGAAAAAAATAATGAATATCGACATGAATGTTGTATTTGTTGAATGATTTATCGATATTTAATTCGATGTGCTTAATTTAACCTTGCAAACTTACAAATCCTGAGCTTCTTGGAGAGTGAAATTTATTTCGCAAGTGAACAACTTTTAATCCCAAGCAATAGCTCCCCCATGCTCAAGGGATCTGAGTTGCTTGTCTGGCATATTGAATATACATACTGTACATGTAGGTAAAAAAACTTTTTGCCAAAACAATCATTCTTATAAAAGACGCTACAAATATTATTCAAACATTTCAATAGATAGTCTTTAGTACTTAATATTATATTACATAATATTATATTTATTAATACTATTCATTAAATTAAATTGCTTCAGCTAAATTAACTTATTTATAAAAGACACAAGTGGTACATTTAAAGTAATCTTTGCTACGGATTCTAAATAGCTTTAGATTCAATGTTTAAATGATTAAAATAAAAAAAATTAGGTCTTTTATTGCATTGTATTTGCTGTCTCTGGTATATATTGTGCTCAATTCGTTTGTACTCTAAAAGAAATCCATTCGATAAATGGCCATCTTCAGTTAATGGCATATTTTTGATAATCTTTTAAAACTTTTTTGAAATAATCAAATAAGCAAAGCATTTAAAAGGTATTCGTCCGTATTTCTAGAGAATTTATTTATCTTGTGTAAACTTTGAAGATTGGACTTAAATTTGATATAGTTAAATAATACTCCCTCTGTGAACCATGAATTGACACATAGATAGTACAATCTAATATCTAAAAAGATCAATTTCTTGACGATTTAAGGCACATTGAGAAAATTGAAAAATAAAGCTTTTTATTTATCGCAAATCGTTTATAATAAAAAAACTTTATTATTATACATTATAGAAAAAGAAAATGCAGTAACATTTATGTAAAATTATTTTTTATATGTAATTAAATAATAATACAATATTAGAGAAATATAATATGAAATAATTATATTTCTATAATATTGTAATGTGCTGTGTCGATTAAAAAAATTGAATTAATCATGAGCAATACAATTAAAGTGAGCAACAATAAGATTTATCTTTAACTTACTACTCTGTTTATTATATTTTAATTATATTCAATATTATATTATATTATGACGTATTCCATTTTAATGTTATATCATATACATAGGAATGCGAATATCGTTTTCTTTTCCGTTTTTTAATAAAGACTGACAACAAAATAAATTTTTCAACTATCATAATTTATTTCTACATGTTCATAAGCTTTATTTAATATAAGTAAAATACTTTTTGATTTACTGACAGCAGATACAATACTTATTTAAAATTAAATAAAAAAGCGCCATCTAGTTATAAAATTAGGTAGATTGAACTTAAATACTGCACTCAATCGAACAATAAGTTATCGACTTATGGACTTTGATATTGCTGAACACCGTCAACATAGCCCGTACCGGAAAAGGTCGGTAATGTAGGAAATGTTTTTATAGATTGTAGGAAAACTGTCACGAGTAAATGAAGCGATAAATATAGATACATATTATGTACACTTATGCCATAAGCAGCTAATGTTTTGAATATAATAAAAAACTAATAAAGTTTCTTTTTAATTGAAGGTTACTTGTTAATGTCGTTACGTATTTACTTGTGTATGTTACACAAATGAAGTATAGGAGACATAGGTTTATTCACAGATTTATAAATATTACAGGAATATTTGCTCTTCTGTGACAATTTCATAGGTTTAATTCGACCAATGCATACTTTTACTGACATAGAATAAACATTAATAGACTAGTTGGAGTATATCTAAAATATTTAAATAGGAAAATTCGGGTGGATTACAGGTAGGAATAAACTTTGCTTGGAGACGAGGTCCATGCACTTGCACGCCTGAGCCGTGGTCCCCGCGAGCGGTTACACTTGATCAAATGGGTAAGAAAATAGCCGGGCTCTCTGACCGTTGTCGCCGAGTCAACGAAACGTAATATCGAGTCCCATAAAAGACGTAGCCGGGCGCAGGCGCTCGGGAGCGTGTAAGCGCAGCGAGCGGATAGCGGGCAGCGGTGGCGGCGGTATACATATACAATAATAAGGGGGCAAGGGGAGATAGCGCGTTTGGCGGCGGCCGCTTGGGGCCGGCGTGGCGCTGCGAGCGCGAAAAGTAACGTTCGAGAAAGCTGTGGAGCGGGAGCGGCAGGCCCGGAGGTAGCAGGAGAGAGCGAGAGGGAGAAAGGGAGAGAAGTCGGCGCCGCGGTCGGTTTGCTCGTGATAGAGGCTCGACTCTCTCGGGCCGCAAGCATCCGCAGCCGCGCCGGAGAGATTTTCGGGCGAGTGTGTCGTGCGCGCACCGCCATATTGCCTCGTGCGAAGCCTAAAAACATTGGGGCGCCGGATCACGTGTAGTTGACCAAGGGAGCAGTGAGCGAGCGAGCGGGTGTCGCTCGGGACCTAAGTGCAGCCGGGAGCCGCCGAGCCGAGCTCGCCCCGACCCATCGACGCTCGGAGGCAGCATTCGTCGCCCAGGACAGCGAACTTGTCGGTGAGTAGTAGCCATGCGGGCGGACACGCGCCGCTCGCCGGTAGGCCCCCGCTCGGCCCCCGGAGCCGCGTCCTCCCCGTCGGCCCCGGGACTCGGGGGACGCGCACGCGGACGGGGCGTCCCCAGGGCCGGGTGCCCGGCCCGGCCCGCCCCTCGGCCAATATGGACGCGGCCCGCTGGCCCCCGAGGATTTGCGTCGTCCCGGCCTGCTGTCAGAGCGTCACGCGTGCACGCGCCGGACATTGTTGCGCATGGCGACGCGGCCCTGCCCGCGTCCTGGCCGCAAAATGCCGGCCGGCCGCGGGGGGCACGCGGGGGTTGCCCAGCGCCGGCGCGCGCTCCTCCCGCACCGGCACCCTGTCTTTCTCCGCGTCTTTCAACTCGGCGCCTCGTTATTTACTAACTCGGCCGGTTCTTTTGTCCGGGGGGGGCCGAGTGCGCAGCGCGGTACACATGTCGCGCGGCGGCCTCGGTGCGCCGGGCCGCCGCTTCCTTGGGCAGAGGAGCCGATCGGGAGGAAGAGGGACGCCGGCTGAACAAGATTGGCCCCCTAGTGAATAAGACGGGCGCGCACGGCTTCTGGAAATAGCGCGGTGCGCGCAGCGGTGTGCGTGCAGCGGTCGGGGCATTCCGTCCCACTTCGTCTTCCCCGGCTCGGAAGTGCGCGCGCGCCCGAGCCTCGGGTTCTATTTTGTGTGCCCGCCCCGGGTTATTTCCATTATTCCGGCCGCTCCCGCTGGAATAGGTAAATAGCTCGCGGTCGTTGGATTTTTAACGCGGACGTTGCCAGTTGGGTGCACGTGGACGCGAGGAGGTCGTGCGCAACAAGCCGCAGCGCCGTTGCCACGAGCGTGAGGACGAGGGGAAGGGCCGCACGGCTCGGTCCACCTGCCCTCGTGGGCACCACGAGGGCTCGAGCCACGCCGAGGACGGGGGCCTCGTTTTTCCGAAAGCCAAACGGACGGCCTTTGTTTGCCGTGTAATAGTTTCCCCTTTACGTAATCCTGCTTAATTAGGAATGCTCCTGCTGGACTTTATTCCGGTGAAGAAATACCCTCGGAGCGATCGCTGATTTGTTTGTTTCTCTACGATGCTTAGTCGGGTACATCGTGCGCTCGTGCTTTTTCCTATTATTCTGCACTTTTCGCGAAATAGGAAGCGTCTTTTTTCCTTGCGGCGCACATTCGTTCGCCGAGGGTTACGTTTCCAAGTGCAAGTTTCATAACTCCCCTCAAACAATCATTCCAAATTATTTATCATTTATTTATTTAATGCCGCTTGTAAAATATAACCTGCTAACCCGCTAAAACAGCTTCTTGTTTATATTTGTATGCACATTAATTCTACTAATGCAAATGTTTATGCATGCAAGATCAATAAACGATGGACTTGCTATGATAAACGAGTATTAATTAGAGTCTATATTAAATTAAATAAATTGAAGCTCTAATTATTTCAACGATGTTGCAAAGTATTTGCGGCCTCAGCTTTATAATTCTTGCAAGTGCACTTCGAATATTATATGCAATTAAGTGCGCGGTTTTTCTCAGTACAATTTAATTCAAGAAATGTAAGTACGTCACAATTTAATTTAACTGTTGTACAATTGTTTTTGATTTCTCAGTAATGTATGTACACCTTCAAAATACAAGTTGATTGAGTGGACAATATTTCAATGAACAATTTATTTAAATGCTTTTATCAATAGTGTACACGAGCATGAGGTACAATCATTAATAAATTATAAAAAAAATTGTAATTTGAACGATATGAGTTATTTAATTAAATAATAAACAGATGCAATATTAGAAAACGGTCCTCACAGGTGACAGCACTTTTTATATAAAGCCTACAATATCATCCGGAAATTAAACGTGCATGTGATTCCTGAACGATATTTGATCGACATTGATCCGAACGATCGATTTGTCCTGTCTTTTGTGGAGTGCCATTACATTCTCTGATATTTGCACTACTTGCTCGCGATAAGCCAATGTAATACAACTGAGAACATGTAAGGAGATCAGTATTATAAATAATATTGTATTTTTTAACCATGTCATTCGTAATTATATTTACAACTATTTTATTTGCTATAAAATTATTTCTTTAATGGTAACTATATTTTTTTAATAAATTTCATAATTACACAAAACTGTTCAATGAATAATAATTGCCTTGTGATTTGAAATGTCTTAAAAAGTCTGTTTTAATATCACTAGATTTCTTTAAAAAATAAGAAAATAATAGACCCTAGTGCAGTAGACATCAGTGTATTAGTTGCTAAGGTATAATTCATTATGGAAAATATCTTTTGATATCCTTGCCATCCATTTTTTATTTGTTTTTTTATTTATCATTTGTTTACGTGTATAAATTTGGAACAAAATTATGATTTTGTATCAGTGACGCTTACATGTCTATATTTCATAATTTCATTTGTAATCATATTTTTTTATACATTATTTATTATTTTGATACACCTGCTTTATGAAAATAATATGATTTAAATAAAATAAAATTTTGCATTTAAACATTAAACAATTTATTATAAAATTGTATAAATATTTAAGTTTCTTCAATTTATTGTCATGCAAATTAAAAACATGCAGTTGTTACAAAATAATTAAAACATGATATATTAGCTTGCTTATTTAATTGAATACCTGATAATTATCAACAGAAGTTATCACAAAAAGATTATAAGTTTGAATCAAAACTTTTAGGGTTATGTAAGATGTTGTTAAGATGAAAAAAATGCAAAAGTTTTTTGTGACTAATCTTTGACGGGCCATATGATAAAAGTATAATCACATGCGTGTCATACGCGGTATTTCTTAGCATGTGATCCGATTTCACGAATTGGGGTATAAGCGAATGGCACGGGTATCGATAATCACAGTTTAACTTATTTTCAGATAATTGAGATTTAATGGAAATGATCTTATGTCGATTAATAAGTGTTTTGGTTGAGATGTTTCAATTAGATCCAAAGAAAATTCTATGTAATCTTAACAATGTTACATCGCTAACACAAGTAGAAGTTGAACTTTTAATTCTACCTTTTATCAATGCTCGTTTCATTATGTGCTTATGCACGTAATGTTGCGGATCGATAAGGAAATAAAGGTTTCCCTTTTGAATCACATTGGAAAACACAATACGTTGAATCGTCTTTGAATATTTTGCTATAATACATATTGTCAAACAGGCTTGCTTTGATACAGTAATGCAAGTAGTGTTTGCTTGTTAAGTAAACCGAATTTCAAAGTCACGACTTGACAAAAATTGCTACAAGATTTCGTATACCACTGGTACTGAACTGTCTACCTTTTTAACACACATTGATTCTTTTCTATGATAATATAACTACTTAATAAAATAACCCATATAATGAAGTTTAGATTCATTTAATAAAAAGGCACTCGCAGCTTCCAAAAATTGTTAGCTACCACATTGCATTACAAATCTTGGATTCTTTTGTCAAGCTAATGAATTTACGATGTATGGGTAATATTCTGAAATAGGTTAGTTCGAAGAAGAAAGAGCGTGGACTGGCGCGATTTACAATATTTACATTTTGGCGTAAACGTTACGGTAACAGCATCGCCAGTGGCGACTTTAGCCGCGAGAGAGAGAGACTTTCACTCAAAATCACGCGCGGCCAATGGCTCTTGTGCAACGAGCGCGGGCTAAGCTGGTATCTAATATAACACTCGCTCCGCACTCGGGGAATATCATTATCCAGCGTCGCCGAGCGTTTCCTTCGCGCGTGCTTTTCTACTCGACTAGTGCCGTCGTTCGGTAACGATCAACTTCGACTCGAGTTCTTTATCTCGAATATAAGGCGTCAGAGGCGGGAGGTGCGCGTGTATCTACGCGCGCAAGAATAATGTTCACTTCGGGAGCGCGCCGTCGTTGGTTTCCGGCGCGAGCCTCGCATTTGGGACTAGGGCCTCGCATAAAGGTCGAGATAAAATGCTTGGGCGACGTTCTAATGCCGCTTGATGCCGCCATATCTATAAGCGGCAGTTAGCGCTGTATCTAATTTTGTAAGCCTGACCCATTTTTTTTTCCATATGGACACTGTGGAAACGTAGTTTACGATTTTTGAAGAGAAACTGTTTGGTTGTTACAGGTATACGGAAAACACGCATAACATTTTTTAAGAAATTTACCTTATTCGATTGTAGTTCCAATCAGTTGTCTACTTGATATTTATTTGGATTAAAGAAATATTTTTTAATCAATGCTGATCTAATGTCGAGATAAAAGATTATTTATTTTAAATGATCGTAACGATGCCATTGAAAATTTTCCCTTGGATTATTTTAAATGATTTTTCAAAAATCAATAAACTTGACTTTATTTATTACATTTAATGTAAAACTGTTGATTGTTTAGAAAGTCGTCCTTGTTTATTAAGTATACTTTTTTCATAAACATGAAAATATTTCTTCGTTCTTACTGTACGATGACTTTCAAATCAAACATTTGCATAGCTTTGTCAAGAAAATGTTACCAAATTTTAAATTTAAAATCTTCGTAGTCGACCTTATTATAGTCATGTATATATAGATTTTGAGAATCGTTTTTTTGTTTCTCAACTTCAATTATTTACAAAGTAAGCTTGATGAAGGTATTTTGTTTAAATATGTTTAAACATCGTTGACACATACGATTATTAAAATCAGAGTCGTACTCCAATTGCTTCTAGATTATTTAGTTCGTCATTTTTTTAATTTGTGATGTCTAATTAAATGCTTATCTCTAATTAAATATAATTGACCTTAGAATACAGTTCCGCCACAATTCCACATCCCACATGTATAAATGCGCAGTATCAAACCTGGGCCGTGTATTGTAGTGACCTTAATGATAATCAATTATGATTGAACAGGGGAGAGGGGATTAATCGTCCAGCCTGACAATATTCTATTAGTTCGGATAGAATTTGTCAATTGAGCAGGCTGTGATTGCCGGCGCACCAAGAATCTGAAGATTCCGCTTTGGAGGAGGGAAAACGGCCCTGGCGGGCAATCATTGGCCTCGGGGCTGTCCGGAGACTCCGGGCCGTAAAACCTGTAAAACACTAGCAAGTTGGAGTAGAGCGCGTAAACTGGGGGCGCGACGGGGAGTTCGATAAAAAAGGTTGGTTCCCACTAGCCGACGCCGTTTCGCCGGCTGCTCGAGTGCACGCGTATGGGTGGGACGATACATACGGGAGAAACGCCCTTTCGTGGATCCTGCCCGTGGGAGGCGAAACCCGAGGTGGCGAGGAGGGGCGAAGTGGAGAAGAGAGAAAAGGGAGCGTCCATAGAGAGCCTATGTACCTGGCTCCTTCCTCCGGCTGGGCGCTGCTCCCCTCTGCTCGGCTCTCCTCTCCTCTCGCGCGAGCTTGCCTCCTCTTTCTTTATCGCGAACCTTCCTGCTCACTTGTATATGTACGTATAACGCGTATTCTTTACGGCCTGTCCCTTGAGGCGGTTATCCTTTTTACGAACGGGTCCCGCGCTCCTTTGCCCTGGGCCTGCAGTTGCCGCCCGCAGCAGGGCTTTAAAATTCATTCGCGTCTCGGACGTTTATTTATGCCGATCGACTTTAAAGCGATACCTCAAGTGCGATACAAGTGCCGCTCCAAATTATTAGATTCTCATTGATTCCAGCTCGGTTACGCGTGGAAGCGCGATCCAATCGGGCAAGAATAATTGTGAGTACAGCATTATCTTTATAAACTTCTTGCATTAACGTCTAATCCGCGAAGATTAAGTGTAAGACAGTTAAGAAGAAGTAACGGCAATTTATGAAGTTGGCTTAATGTGTAAACGGCTGCGTAATATTTACTTTGGAAATCGGCCTTGTACAAATTTGTAGGTTAGAGTCCGATTAATTTACTGCGCACGTTTATAAGACTCTTCGCTTTCCATAGGACATTATTATCGTTGTTAGAATAAAATTTATATGCATTAACTTGTTTTTATAACAAATTGATTACGGTCAATGTACACTCTAAGAGTAATCATTGTTAATTTCATGATAATGTAAATAGTGCTAATTCAAAAGCGTGTGCTGAGAGTGCTTCCTTTTTAATCAATTATCAATATGATTTAGCGATAAATCCAGATAAACATTTCCTTATTCGATTCATACATCAATTCAACCAACAAAAGAATCGACCCGCGGCCATGTATTGGATGAATAATACTCCGCGACACGGCATTTTGTTGAATGACACGCGCACACCATGCATTTATAATTCCCACGAAATTGAAATCAGTGCATTGGCATCTTGACGTAACAAATTTTTCCAGCTGCACCGTGGAAGGAGAAAAAAACGGTCGCGTGCTCGTGCGGCCTTCGTAATTTAACTATATTCCGAGTGTGGAGTGAGACATGACTAATGGCCACGAAACTCCTCGGCAGCCTCGGCGACGAGTAGAGCGAATCCCGAGCGAGATCCCGCGAAGGGCTCGCGCGGAGACGGCGCTTCGCCTCGAGGGGATTTCCAGCGCCCGCTCGTTGGGTCTCTCAGACGCCCGCGGCGGCGGCGGCGGCTCCTCGCGACGCACGGAGCCAAGAAATTAAAGGAAAGAGAAACAACGAGACGCGAATCGGCAGCGGTGCTGCTCATCTCCCCCCCTCGTGGCTTCTTCCCTCCGGAGTTTTAACTGCCCGTTCTCGCTCTCCCGTTCACCCGGTCTTTCTCCTTTCTCCCCCCCTCCCGTCCTCCTTCCCTTCCGGCCCCGGGGCGACGCAGGCTCCCTGCGGCCGGTTACTTCATCGACCTGACGACGACGACGCGGGGGACGCGGACGACGGCGCGCGCGCGCGCGTCTCGTCGACCGGCCGGCATTCCAAGCGCACGTTGAACCGCCACCTCACCTATATAAATGCTCGGCCGCGCGCCCGTGTAGGTACACGAGGAGCACCGCGAGCATCGCTGCGTCCGCGCTCGCCCTACTAATCAAATCGATGCGCCGATAGATCGGTCCATGCATATCGGACTTAGCTTTCCTCTACCATGGCACTCTCTTCGTATGGCACAGTTCGTGTTCGCTTTTCTCCTAATTATACTGGATTTATCAGGTTTCATAGGCTTAAAAACTTATGAAGGTTAGTTAATTTCATTTTTCACGTTTTCAAAGGTTTTCCTAAGATTGATTATTACTGCACTAAGAACACCTTGAGAAGGAGCAGTTTTCAAATATATTTTTTTTTTCATCAAAAAGGAAAAGATTAAGAATAATTTGTAAGGGATAGAATTATATCACTTTTTATGTACATACATGTATATTTAAAGAATTGGCATTTACAAGACAAGTATTGTGACATGGTTATTCATTCATTGATACATTTACCCGTACTGTCGACAGTTTGCGGAAGCAGCAAGTTGGGGCCAAAGTCCGGACTTTGATTTCTCGCGATATATCAATTTTAGTACTGTCTCGTTTACAGAAAAAGTAGCATATACCATTTCTTTTTTTATTATAAGCCACATTTTTTGCTGAGTGCAAAGAATTGAAACGTTCGTTGGTCGTTTCTTTAAACGAGTTTCTCTGTAGTTTGAAGTACACGTGCATTAATCAAAGTAAAAGTGATTTGCATCGGAGTATATACAAAGTAATTTTTTATCACTATGTACATACAACATTGTTTTCCATTTTCGTCTTATGATTCTCTATAATTTAGGAAGCGTTGAGCGTGTATATGCAAATATACATTTCTCATATTCACATTTTTTATTCTTCAGACGTTTCTTAAAATCAATAAAATCTTATTAAAAAAATATTATTAAATTAGAATTTCAATTTTGGTATAATAAAGTAATGAAAATTGTAAAATTATTGAAATGATTTTTATAATTTTTCATACGATTCATTGCTTAACTTTTAATTATAATTTGCAGGATCATAATATTTTTAACATAATCGAATCTTATTTTCATTTTTTTAAATGTGTACGATTTTTCTGCATTACGATATTGAATTTTAAAGTAGAGATTTCTAAAAACCAATATATAATGAAAATAAAAATTCATCACTCAACTATTAGAAAGCATTGGGCCATCATTCTGTAATCTTTCTATTTAGTAATTTCAAGAATAGCCGCCGTTACGATGCATATTTAAATCGTGTCCTGATGTTTGTTTTTATACTTTTATAGTTATTATGATAACGCGAGTTAAAAAACATAAAAGATAAAATATACGTGTAATAAAATTGTCTGTAATACTTGATATACATTTAAAGTATTATTTTAATTGTTATTTTAATGAACTGATTATATTCAGTATATGCAATTCAGTCATTCGTTGTGGATGTAATTGATAAATGAAAAATATTCGATTACAATTATTTTTTAGTTAATTTTTTATAATTTCAATACTTTTGAAAGTTGAAATTTGAAAATTATTCTTCATTAACGCAATGTGTAAAGAGCTTATAAATATTTATCGTTTATGACTTAATTCAGTCAATTGAGATAAAAAAATATGAAAGATTTTCTGTATACAGTGGGCAATGATTATTTTTACTGCAGAAACGTACCATTATTAGAGGTGATGAAATGCAAGTCTTTGATAGCCTACTTATAATAATATACTAGCAGTTAATATTTTTCTAATTTAGCGAATAACAGGTTTAGCGGGAAAAATTCCGTGCAATATGGCCGATCGGCACGAAATGAAAATTTCATATTTCTGAAATATAGAAAAATAATTTTTCCTCAAGATTTGCCTGGCGTCCGATTTTTCACTCGGCGTTCCAATAAAGCAAAAGTGCACCGGTAAGCGCTCGTAAAAAAGGCGAAAAACGCAGAGCCGAGTCAGGTTGTCTGGCTAATCCGCGGCCAGGGAGATTTGGCAGGCCGTCGGTCGCGGTCAATTAGCGCGCGGGCCAACGAGTCGAAGGGGAGACTGGCCGCGGAATAGGCGCGGGGAGTTGGCTCGTGGGCGCGTGGAAAAATTCCTTATCAAAAGTCGAGCCCTCGGGTACGGGCGGCGCTCGGCAGCCGCTCACCCGCGCCTCGGGAAAAAGGAGAGCCACATGGGGGGAGCCTCGGGTGCGCAGGCGCAGGCGCTTTGGCCACGTGCTGTGGGAGCAGCCGGCCCCGCTCGGGTCCGCGCTCCCACCTCGCGGCCGGCCCAGGCCCCAGTCTCTCTCGGCGGCGCGGCCACCTAGGACAGAGCGCGCGGCGCTCGGCGAGTCCTCCTCCTCGAGCAGCGGCCCGACCCCGGCCACCTGGACCGCGCGCCCCGGGCCGCGAGAGCCCCGCCAGCAGGAAGATGATGCCGTCGACGAGGGTGAGTCGGGCCGCCCGGGGCCAGCGACCCCGGGGAGCGCGGCCGCGTGCTCGCCATATGTGAGCACGAGGGCCGCCGCCGGACCTCGGGGGCCCCGCTCGCCGAGAGCACGAGGCGAGCGCGCGGCCCCCGAGGCTCCACGGGCCACGCGGGCCTCTTTCCGCATTCCCGAATATTCCGTGCGCCCGGATCTTGCGTCGCGCGGCTCCCTGTCCCCTGTCCCCGCTCTTCCGAGCGCTCGCATTGCGCGCACGGGAAATCTACGTTAATAGATTAAGCGTGAGCATTTTGTCACGTAGTTAAGTCATATTATGTTCTTCCAGCGGTTTACTCATTGTATGCTAACTTGGCCTTTGTCTAACAAGCCAGCTTGCACGTTTATTCTACGAATTGCACTTATCACTTATTGATATTAACATTTACTGCTATTAGTTGGCAGGTCGAACACATTTATTGTCTATTATTGATCCCACCTATATCAATAATCCATATGTACGAAAAAACACTGAATACGTTACTGTACGATTGCTCTCATGCGCAGTATGCGTTCTTACCCGCGCCACACGTGCTCGTATGAATTATACAATTCATTCTTTTCCTATAGATGCCAAAATAATTTCGGTATTAATATATTCCACTTATTTTTTGGATCACTTTTAATTGTACTTCTAATTTTTATCTTAGATTAGTTTTTAATACTGTATAAATTATGTGCTTCTCGTAGCTGGTTAAATTTACGGTAGAAATATTTAGCAATACTTGAATCGATATGTACGCTACTCTCCTACAAACGAAACGGCTACTAAACTTGCAAAAAATTGAAACGAGTTTTTTTATTATTTTTAGATTTAAATATTAAATTTGGCGTTAAAATTTTAACACGTGCTTTGGAAATCAAGTAAACTATTCAAATGGCAAGCTTTTGCCCATAATGTTTGTGTATAATCTGTTTTAACATTAACGTGTAGCATTCTAACATGTTCCGCAGAATATAATCAGGAACTCTTTTTAATAAGTTCAAACAATGAATCATTTTTTCTATTTAAGAAACAATAGTTATGATGATTTAGGAAATTTTTGCAGGCAATTTTTTGTATGATTTTGCTTCAAATTCATAGTTAAAAGAATCAGTCTTACAAAATTAATTTAAAGATTAATTAGATTTTTTATTCAATTTTGTGTTTAAATACTTTGATAAGTTTTTCTGGATTTGAAATAAGTTTTAAAATAAGGCTGTACCGTGTAGAAAGTGTATAATTTCTGATAGAAATAGACTCCGCTATCAGAACTTTGAAAGAGTTGAATGGGTTTTAAGTATAAGCTTCAATTTTTCTATTAGTTTTGTAGTAATGTAAAATCGTAAAAATATAATAATAATAATATAATACACTCGTACTTCTGTATAAACGAACAATTCGACTGAATGTAATATAATTTTACATCTATTATGAATAGAATCGATAAAAATGTCAATTTATTAAAAAATAATATCAGCTAATTTTGTTGCAGAACGGAACCAACCGTGGACGTCAAGCATGTCGCTCACTCAAGTTCAGTTGGTGAAGTGGAGTTTTCCGGCATTCGCCTTAATTCTTGGGCTTTTATGGTACAAACGTCGACGCGTGGACCGAGTTGATCCAGGTGGAGTTCCCACGTCGAAAGGTGACACCAGTGTCGAGAACGGTAGCACTGGTCCCCAGGACAATAAAATCGGGAACCTATGTGATTCCGGTATACAAACCGATGACTCTTTCTCTTTGAATACATCATCTAGCACACCCATCGATGAAATAATTAGGTATACATCGTTTCTTTAGTAAGATAATAGTAACATTTGTAAATGATTTAAGTTTGAAATATTTAAATAATTCCAAATCTGTTTTACCGCTACATATCATTACATAGTTTCTGTTCGTTGTAGAAATCTGCTTTATCGACAGTTTTGTCATCAAAAGAAAAAATACGTTTATGTAAAAACTGTTAGTGTATGTTTGTCATATGTTACAGAATATTGATTTATATTCATATTTTATTTTCACCCAAATATTAATTAGAATTTTTAAATAAGAACTCTTTACCAGCTTAAAGAACAGTAAATGTAAATACCGTTCATGAACATATCAATATGTACATTTCTAAATTTGTATAATTTATTAACACGCATGTATCATGAACATTAAATTTGCACATAACAAAAAGTAAATTTATTTTAAATATTAGAAAGTAACGTTTTTAAATTTTAAAGGTATTTTGTTAAATCGAATAAAATTAATTCTTAATTTTAAGAACTATAACATACTCGAGGGGTACATCAAATTTAAATTTTAAATCTTATACAAACCGTGACATCACATATTAAATTTGGAATAACATTGAAAAAGTAATCTCACTCAAATTCATAAATATTTTTATTTTAATGCAGTCCTAGAAAAGTTAGCGAGAGTCTTGACATACCCAATCGGAAATCGAGCACACAATCTTTGTCCATGCTGTCATGCAAGTCCGTTGAGTTGAATAACTTAGCGTGGTACGACGACGCTCAGAGCTCGCCGGAGATTCAGGAGATTCAACTTGGCAGTAATCCGACTAAAAACGGTTTTAACTTCATGACTAAGAATAAAGCCTCGGGCGAGCCTAAGAGCTCAAGCAAGAACTCGAGCATCATGGAAAATGTAATCGAGGAAGAGGGTGACAAACCTATGGTAGTCAAAGGAAAATTGAGTGAGCGAGTCAAGCAAACTGAGCTCAAAGATAGTGAGAAACCGGTGATCGAAGATCACCAATTAAATAGCGATGAAAAGAAACAGAGGCAGGTCCTCTCCGAAAGAGATTCGGCAAATCATAGTCCAGTGTCCGGAGTTCTCGAGGGTAGTGTCACGGATGAAGCTAGAAGCGAAGGCAGTACTGACAGTGGAAAAGGTGAGCAGTTTTGCTTTACATTATTGATGTTTTATTGACTACAAAAGCAACGAGTAAATTCAAATGTTTTTTCGATTATAACAATCATTTGTTTATCGAATGTTTAATTATTATCCTAATATTTTTGTAAACCTATGTTTAATCTATAAATAATAAAATTTTGTGGCTTAATCAATTTTATCTTTTCACGATAATTATCTATACGTTTATAAATAATATTCAACATAAAATCATATTAAAATTATGTTTTAATGTATTTAACTATTATTCTAATAGAAACATTTACACGATGTTTTCCTTATAGTCTCAAAGACATCAAAAGTAAAAGCTCTTTTGTTACTTGATGTATAAGTGAAAACAAATCATTCGCGGTTTCAGGTGGTAGCATAAAAGGTCTACACTCTCAGATTGGTAACAGAACTATCTATGAATTTTCAATACCGGTAAAGTTAGTGGGCAAATTGATTGGCCGTGGTGGTAAATTTCTCCATCATATACGTAATGCGACGGACGTCAGCATTGGGGTAAATCGTCATCCCACTGAACGTGAAAACAATCTTTGTAGTATCGACGGTTCGCCTGAGAACATCACCGCTGCCCTCGAAATAATACGGCAACGTTTTCCCGAGAAAATATATCCACATGTCACACTTGAACAGATTGTTTATGAACAGTTATTGCCCGAAGAAATGCATTGGGTGCCAAAACTCATGCAACTTTCTTTGGTCGAGGGCGTCAACAATGATGTGATCGTTAGTCACATGATAAATCCAAATCATCTGTTCATTCAACTTCCTACACATCCGACGTATCCGTCACTCAGAATATTAGACGAAAAAATGACACAATTATACGGTACAGTCGAATCGCCACCAGTTCCCGACGAACTCTGCAGTAAGCTTATTTTTATTTTAATATTAATCAATGATTAGTTACATGAATATAGTTTGTTTATTAACATAACGTTGAAGAAATAAACATTTCAAATGATGCTTTTCTAAGAAAGTAGTGGACTTATTATGTCGTGAAAGATAATTAACATGCACTGATTACAATAAATATGCATATTCAATTACAATTATAACATTGATTATCAATTAAATGTGAAATATTTACTTTTGCAGAAGGTATGATTGTAGTAGCAAATTGGTACAATAAATGGGTTAGGGTATATGTTGAGAATCCAGATCCTAAAGGAGAACAAACGTTAGTTCGTCTAGTTGATCATGGAGGTTATTGGACATTTAGAAACTCAGACATGAGGAAAATTCGATCAGATTACCTCACTTTACCTTTTCAAGCAATTGAAGTATTTTTAGCCAATATTCAACCAAAAGAAGGTACTAGATATATAAAATAATATTTTAAGTTTTTTGCTATGTTTACTCTTTTAATATATAGTTTTAAATCATATGTCTGCATTGCAGGAGAGTGGAGTCAAGATGCGTTTAGTGTAGTAGCGCAAATTTGTACCGGCATTGTAGGCCAGGCGCAAATTGTAGGTTATATGGACTGCAGCATATTTATAAACTTATACTTTAATATTCAAAAACATGGCGTAAGTAGCTTTATTTTCTTTCTCATAATATTTACAAATATTTTTTCATCTTATTTTTTAATGCACATATGCGTTTTTATATAAAGTAAATTATTTTATTTTATAAAAGAATAAGAAATTCAAATGATGGTTCTTTAAAAGAAAGTAGTGGACTGAAAATCTTTTGACAGACAGTTTTTAAACTGATTCATGTAGTGAATTTTCATGTAGATATATTTTTTCTCTTTAAAATCTAAAACTTGAATGTCTTTTTCTTGTAGGTCATATCTATAGCAGATGAACTGATAGCTCGAGGAATGGCGGAACCCATGTCTTTAGAGGAGGTGGTCCCACGGGAAGTACTATCCTCCGTGTGAATCTAAGTCTAAAGTTTAATAGTTATTGTCTCTGTGAATTGAAATTAAAATATGTCTGAAGAAGATGTAGGTTAGCGACGAGAGTGTGAGAGATTTGAGAGTGAGAATTAACGATGAATGCCGAAAAGAGTAATTTTTGTGATTTATATTACTGGATCTCTGAACATTTAATTGTGCTCGTTGCTCTTTAAATGTTATTGAATCATTTGTTTCGCCGTAACCGAATATGTCGTTGGTGATCACGGAATTATTCCATTTCAAACAATCATTGCGTATATTATCTTCGTTTATTTTTTTAATTTTTAAAAGTTGATATATAACGCATTTGAGTGTAAATATGTTTAATAAACTGAAAATTGTTTTTTAAGGAAGCAAGATACTGTTGATAACTGAATTAGAAATTGGTTTTAATATATTTAAAAGCATATTTTTTTGTAAACCAACGTGTGTTTAAGTTGGCTTATTTTGAGGTTAAACGATACTGTCAAAAATTTGAACTGGTAACTTTTTATGTACCTTGATTATATTTACTATGGTACAAGGATTCAAAGTCTTAGTTAAGTTGAAATCGACTCAAATAATAGATATTTTGAGACAATTTAAACTCGGTTAGCTTTGTATTCTTGAACTTTCAAATCTTTGTATATAAAAATAATTAATACTCGTGAAAGGTCACTTAATAATTTGTGTTTTGAGTAAAATAGATTTTTACTTTTAGTTAAGTTAACTACTACAGTATTCTCACGTTGATCTATAAAAATATTTAATGTATTAGAATCAATCGTTTTAACAGTGTCTTGATTCCTTAAAGGAACATGGCATTTTTAATTCTTCAGTGCACGCTCAGATTTAATCTATTTTAAAGTAATTGAAATAAAAATTTCTAAAATCAATCCATTGGAAACAGTAGTCGCTACGCTCGTGTTCCAATGTTACGGTGCATTTAAACTTTTCATGTGCCAATGATCTTTCATACATATTTACTGAAAGTCACTTGTTAAACTATTAGTACAAGTCTGTTGCTTACCAAGTCTATCGTCATGACTTTTACTCATCTATATAACGGTATAGACAATAGCAATACAGACTGTCTTTTAACCATTTAAACTAAATTAAAGAAACAACAAAGTAATATACAAATAAATTACTGATTAATCTGATGAAAAGTTTAGTAGAAAAATCGAAATAGAAGATGCAAATAGATGCACCATACAATATCCATAATTATAAAATTTCTAATGTTATACAATGCAGTTTTAAAAATTATTGATGTGATTACACTGGAAATATTTTTGATGCAGAAGTTTACTTAAAATTAGCTATAACAAATCTTAACGTATATTAATTATATTCAGGTGGAACTTATGATTGTACTTTTTATATAGTTTCAATAGTACTACTAAAGTTTTCTACATGGTTAATCAAATTTCACGCGCTTCACAATAGTCTTCATATGATTTTAGAAATTCATAGCCACCTAATCTATGATTCCAGAGGCTTAAATTTTATTTTTCCTTGAAAAGTATATGAAATTATTATAATTTTTGCTTTATGATGATTATGAGTTCTGAGTAAAAATTAAAGAGATCATAGAGAGTAGTTTTCGAAGTATATGATTTAGAGGTACTGAAAAAGGAGACGAGTTTATCTTGATTTGAAATCGAGGTCGAAGCCATTTTACAACGAAGATTCATTAACTGGATTCGTTATTCATAGGCTTACTTACCTCATTATTGTAAATATTGTAACATTAATATCCCCGACTATTATATATTTATAATATACTTACAAATAGTTATATCGGATAGTTACTAGCTCTATGCGTTAATAGTGTGTCGAGGTTTAATGTAGTTTATTTATATATTTTACGATTATACATACACATGCAAGAGCATAGCTTACAAATAAAATCTACAATTAGCTTGCAAAACTATTAGAAAAATGATATTTTTATAATTTAATTTTGTTAAATGACATTTTTTTTAACTTAAATTCAAATTAGTATTATTTTACGAATTTTCTGCCATTTATATTTACTTAAATCTTATTACATATCATTTTCATACAAATATAACCAAGATAATCATTAGATAATGATAGATTAGTATTTTTCGGTGCAATAAAAATTACAAAAAGTAATAAATTTAAAAATAACATTTTTAAAATAGTTTTGCACATTTCGATACACTGCACATGATGAGGAATAATGAAATTAGCGTTTGACCAATAGTAATGCTGAATGAAAATCTTTTTTTGTACGCATGCCTATACGCGCTTTGATAAACGAAGGCTTTTGATGACGATTGTATCAGAAAGAATTATATAACGATAGGGTAATGCTCGTAATATCCTTTTAGCAAAGGAAGCTTAAATTCAAGGCTGAGATTAAATTGAAAATATTCCTCTGTCACTATATTTCGCATTGACGGTTTCATGACCATGAAGCTGGGGATCGATGTAACGTGGCTCTGTAAAAACATGTTACAAACGGTTATTTCTTATTATTGAAAAGAGTAGCGTATATTTTTCTTTAATTATTTGATTACAATTAAAAATGTTTATTATAAATTGATGTTATTAAAAATATATAAAATTTAAGATTAAAAAGTAAGACCCTGCGAGGTTTTTTTATTATCGTAAACCGTTTTCTATGTCAACTATATTCAGGAACAAGTTCGGAAATAATAATTTATTCATTTTTTCTTGGAAAAAATATAGTATTGTAATTAAATACAATTTCTTTTTCGAACCGATCCTTTGCACTGATCATGGATGAAAACTAATGTTACATAGTAAGCCCAGTAGTAATGTTATTCAAAGAAAGAAACTATTACTTCTGTAATATTAAGTTGAAATTTATTTTATGAGTGGTCATGAGAAAATTTTCTAATTTTTTAAAGAAACAAGCTATTGCAATAAGAAGAATGACAAGACTATAATAGTAAATGAAAATATTAAGAAAATAACGAAAAAAATTAAGGTTAATATAACTTTTATACTATGCTTAGCTCGAAGAATTTTTCTATGACTTAAAAATGTTGAAACTTCATACTTGAAAAAGACATTGTTAATGCGTAAGATATAAAATCGCGATAAACATATTTTTGTAGATGCATACTAGTAGTTTCGCGCGTTAAAGCGCGATTCTTGTGCCGAGAAGTGGATCAGCAATGGGATTTTTCGCTTATTTTTTTATTCCTGTACATTTATTTTTTGTCGGCTATTTAAAGGTTTGTTACACTTGTTCGATTGTGGTTAAAAGATGGAAGTTTTTTTTGCAAATTTTGTTATTGTACAAAATGAAAATATAATTTAAGTACCTTTGTTATTCTTAGGCAAACAGTTTGTCGGCACAAAAATCACGTCGCTTGACTACAATCCACTTTAAGTAACTTTCAGTTTTTAAGTAACTTTTTGCGGATGTTTTGTACTTGTACATAATAACATCGTCGATCACAGTCCCCAACTCGCAGGAGTTATACCTTCTTTTCATTGATTGTCACACCCGAAGAATTTTTTCAGTTTTTTATGTAAATATATATATATCAGTGTAATCTTTGAAGCTTTCATTAAATTTACATCGTTTTAATTTAAACACATTTATCATTATATCCTCGACCTTTATTTTATATTCAAATGCAGATTGTTAAACGTAAATAATACTTCATTGTGATTTTAATAACATGTTTAAAAGTAGTATCATGTATTTATAATACAATTTTTAAACTATGTAGCGTTCTTTATATTACTGAAATTTATCACAATAAATGAACAATTTCTATCAAAAAACTATATTACATCATTAGATCAAACAAACTTCAATATTAATTAATAATATTTTTTGTAAATGAAATACATGTGTTTGTATATTCGACGAAATTTTGTCTGAAATTTTTGAATTTATGATGGTAAATGACATCGTGGAAATATACTCTTATCAATTTTTTGTTGTAATTATTTTATTGGCAATTAAATGTTAGTTCAAGAATAACATGTAGCATAAGCTACCTGATAAATGCTCAAGCATCATTTAGTTGATATCGTGTCGTTTAAATAACTTCTACATTCTAGTGTAGAATTTTGATTTCAGTATATTATAGAATTGTTTTAACGGGCGACAACAATTTATTTTACGCGATTTAAAATATTTAACAAATTAGAGTAAACAAATTCTAGATTGTTCAATTCTTTTTTTCATTTTTTAAGATTTCAGTTCAAAGTAACAACCGAGATAACAACTGCACAAGTTTAAATAATGTTTAAATAATAAATTGAAAAATGTAAGAAAGTAATTAATACAAAAAATATTTTTGGATTAGTAAATTTTTACATAGTTATATTTGGTATTTAAATTTCCTCACGGTAAGAATACTGTTTATTTATCTAAATTAGTTGAAATTGTAAAAATAAATTGAAACTTAATATTGTCATTGTATTTGAATAATTTGGAATTCGGAATCAATTAATGATAAGCAGTTGTTTGTAACGAGTGAAATGAATCGTCTCCTCATATTTTATTGATTAATAAATTATTGATACAAGACCTGCAGCTACAGCGTATAAGCGATTAAGTTCATATGCACACACATGTATAATATAAAAACGGACCATCAACGATTATGCACAAATAGGTGCACTTATTTGATTTGTGTAAGTAGTGAAGTTGATTTTACCAACCAGCTACTATAGAAACTACAATACGGTAGATTGACGAGTCATGACGAAACGGGACGAACACTGCAGACTGCACAGTGATCGCAGTGGAAGTCTTCTAATTATAATATTTCCATTTATATTTGTTTACATTCAGTGCACCCACGTACGTTGAGTGCATTTAGCTTAGTTGTTGCAATCTAATGCATCAAAGTGGTTGGTTTGTGATTGTTTTATTTGGAGGTGTGTACAGTTACAAAAATCTGAAGCTAGAGCTTGTTGCCTTTTTTTAATTTTTCACCGGAGACCTCCCGTGCTAGAGTTGTGTTTCCTTAGCAATGGATCGCAATAAGGGTAATAATAATCGGAGTTCCCCTGTATTACTCCCAGTACTTCTAAGTGCAATTGCAATTCCACTTTCTATGCTCTTCTGGACGATCAACGTGGCATATTCATTCCTTTCTCCAAACGCCGAACAGCAGAGCGACGGTAAGATTAATGAACTTTGGATGTCAAGTTGTTATTGTATGAACCTCATGCCGACTGTCTATTTATACATAACCTCCAATTATTAAAATTTTTTTATTTAATTTTTATTTTATCTTTATTTTTAATTTATTTTATATTTATTATACTATGATTTTTATAGTTATGAGTTAGAATAGAACTTTTAAATTAGTTGTACCGTGATATAAGTTTATAAGGGTGTTAAGCAAGTTTTTGGAACTATTTTATGATCATATATTTATAAATAGTTATTGATTGTGGACTTATATTTGGCACCGGAAGTCAAACTGAATTTTTTATTACAATATTTCGATACTGAAGTATATACTTTGATTTTATTTAAGTCAAATCATTTAATGATTTCATATGTAAGATACGTTTCCACAAAAATGGTTATAAATAAATTAAATGTAATATCTTCACGTTGATTAATCTTTATATACAAAATATTGTTCTTAAATATTATTATAATTTTTAAGATTCCCATGAAGTTTTATTGTATAAGTTATTTGTGAAAGTTTGATTTAATTTGGGTATTACATGTTCGTTTATAATGATCTTTAGGATATATTGTTATTTCTCCTTGGAGATGGTTAGCAGCTATTCTAATTCCAATTCTCTGTACATTATGGGGCCTGAAGCGAAAAACAGTGGACTTCACAGGTGCAATTTTAGGTAAGTGTTATTAGGTTCTTTTACTTGTACAGTGCTTTTATACAAAACTTTATGTTTATTTAATATGATACTGCACAATTTTTAGGCTTTCTGATGGGTCTGATATTAACATTAACCAGTTTTGCTCATGTAGCCTGTTTAATGGCATTTTTCTTTACATCATCAAAAGCCACAAAATTCAGAATAGAAAAAAAGAAAACAATTGAAGAACTTATATCTGGTAGCCAACGAAATTGGATTCAAGTTCTTTGCAATGGTGGAATGGCTGCACAGTTAGCTATTCTATATCTTTTAGATGTAGGATGTGGTGAGCGACCAATCGATTTTGATAAGGATTATAGAAGTTCTTGGTTATCTATAGGTATAATGGGTAAATATAACAAAACATACTAAAATTAATATGATAATCCAGTAAATCATTAATCCGTACTTTATTAATTTTATTTATTTCATTTCATTTAGGTGCACTGGCTTGCTGCAATGGAGACACATGGGCTTCAGAAATTGGAACAGTTGTGGGAAGTTCAGATCCTTTCTTAATTACTTCAAGAAAAAGAGTACCAAGGGGTAAATATTAATAAAAATTTTAAAATATTATATAAGTTAAGCAAAGATAATCGCTGGATAAATAGCTCATAATATGTGTGATACTTTTAGGAACAAATGGTGGTGTTTCTTGGATTGGATTAATAGTTTCTGCATTAGGTGGTGTTGTAGTTGGTTTTTTTCATTATTTCACTGTGTTGTACACAGTTGACAGTGCAGTTCTTGAGCTTGCTGCTCCTCAGTGGCCAATTATAGTTTTAGGTGGAATAGGAGGACTATTAGGAAGTGTTATAGATTCTATTTTAGGGGCTACACTTCAATATACAGGTAAAACTATTCATTTATTTAATTGATACCTTCTAATTTATTTTAGATTTTATATTATTTAAATTATCTTTCAGGAATGAATGAAAAGGGACAAATTGTAGAGAGACCAGGAAAAGGTGTAAAACATATAAGTGGCAGACAAATTCTTGATAATCATAGTGTCAATTTGCTTTCAAGTATAATAATTGCTTTAACACTTCCAAGAATAGCCAATCTTGTGTGGCCTTAAACATTTGTTAGAAGTAAAATATTGTTTTTGTAATTTTATATAAACAGAGTGATAATTTATTGCATTTATATTTTTATCAAAGTTCAACTAGAGTTTAAACAGAGTTATTAAGAACTTTGAGGTGGTTTGTAAAAGAGTGACAATATTTTTGCTATACATTGTAGATATAATCATGAATGTGTATGTTATGATCGGCAGCAAACTTAAATGATTGTGAAATATAAGTTGTGAACCACTAGAAGTAATTTAGATTACATCATTTTAATTTGATATATTAATATTAATATTTAATATAAGACTTTGTTTACACTCAATTTTTATTATAATTTTTTATAATTATTTTGCGAAACAAAATGATATCTGTGTTACTAATTGTTAAAAATCAACACGCGATAAAATAATGAATTATAACATCAATTTCCTTTTAATTGCATAGAAATATGAATTCCCTTCCAATACATTTCTTAACATTGTTAATTTATTCATATATATTTCGTTCCGTATACAAAGGTTGTTATTTGTTATTTACAAACTTTTTTGAATTATATAATAATAATCATCACCATTTTTATAATACACAGACAATATTTCACTCTGCCATAATGTTATTTTTGATAAATCCACGTTACTACTTCGATAGACAAATTCATATAGCTTGCGAAAATACATCGAACGTGTTTTGTTACATTATTTAGATGTATTAATTTACATAAAATTTTATTCAATATACGATCTTCACAGATTGCAAGAGGTTCGTGTATATGTTATGATAACATGAATGATGCTTTAAAAAGGTTTTAGGCTCTTACATGCTCTGTTTAATTAAGAATTCATAGAGTTTTGATTTTAGAACATAATATGTAATTTCCTTTTGCTTTAATGAAATAGTTAAGTGCGTGGTTATTTAGAATAAAAAAATTATGAATATATAATATATTTATATATTGTTTTAAATATAAACAAATGCTAAAGAAACAGAAATTCGCGATAAAGATACGAATAAATGTTTTTCTAATAAAATAGTAATATATATTCATCAGTAAGTTAAAAATTTATAGTTAAATATGATATTTGATTTATTATCTTTAAAGAAATTTATTATTAAATGAAAGTCATTGTTAATAGAAATATGATGTACTTATTACGATTTTCAACACTTGTAACATTATTGACATGCATTCTTGAACATTAATTTTCAGAGAAATGATTATTACATTACTGTTTATCTATATGTTGTATAGAACATTTACTATATTACAGTAGCATAAAATTATAAATAACCAATTAATATTTATGTAGGCACCTAATTTGAATTATAAATAAATATATATTTAAAATAGTTCAATAAGCAACAGTATTTTTCAATTTTAGAAAAGTTTGTCTTTGATATATTTTTTAAAGAAATGTTACATAAGTATATTGTATTACTAACATTTTTATACTTTTTAGCACTTATTGAATTGTGTACTAAATATATATTTATGTAATGTATACAATATAAAGTCATTTTATTTGGTACAAAAACTAAGATATATTTTTTCGCATGATATAATATGATTTATGTGATATGATATATTTAAGTGATTCGTTTCCCCATTTTTTAAATTCAGTTTTCATGAAAGCTAGTTTTCTTTTTTACAAATACATACAAGTAACTTTATATATTAATTTTACAACATTAAGTTTATGTGAAAATCAATTTATGTAACAAAATATTATCTTGATGTATTTTCTAAGTAAGATTGTAATGGAGTAAACTTATATTAATCTAATTAAATATTATAGAATATTTTTTTTTAATTTAGTAAGTATTTCTATGGCATAATATTAAAAATGTTGATAATTATTTTGTTAAAAATTAAAAATCACCAATGACATTTTTTCACATGTATTATATTATTTTTTTAAACAAACGTATTTTACACTATTAATGTTAATTTTACAAATTTATGTTGTGATTTTTACAATTAGCAGCTTTTTTAATATTATAATACTTAATACACTGATCCTTAAACAAATAAATCAAATTTGTTCCCATATATGTGTATATTTATGGGATAAATCACTGACTGTTTTGGCAGTTATCACTGAAAAGAGGCTTTGTGGAAGAAAAACAGTAGGCTTATATATGAAGGAACTTACTGAAAACGCCTATTTCCTTACAAATATTTCGTAGATCACAATATACGTTAATTTCTTTAAATCGAATTGTTTTACGATTTGTAGAGGTTTACTATTTACAATAATATAATTTTTAAATGTTAACAATACTATAAAATATCATTTTAAATAAATTTATCTGTAATGAAATTCAATAAATTTAATAAATGTTATTTATTAATTTTAGAATATCAGATGAAATACTTCATGTAATTATATGAAATATCCACTTAACTTTTTTAACAATCTTATCTAACACGTGATTAAAGAATTTTGCATATAAAATTTTCAGTTTCTTATTGATAATACTAATAAATACAAGATTATATACTGTCACAGTTGGCATTGAGAAACCGTGGACATAGTTATCGGTAATTAGTAGCAATCAGTATGCAACAACACGTATATTTAAGCCTATGCGTTACTATATCAACGGTTAAGAAATAAAGATTGAAATAATACTTGATTTAATTAATTCATATTTATAATTAGAAAGTGCTATATTTATTACTTGTAATTTTATTCAAAAATATTTTCAGTGTAAACAAATTTTAAATAACGTAATAATGTTTAAAAACATATTTAAATTGTTTATATAAAAAAAATTTAATCGGAATTTTCAACAATTTACAAAACTTTTTTTTATTTTTCTTACGATAATTTGTAAAAAAATTATATTGAAGTTATACAGGTCAATGATTTGTCGAGATTTTATTATACATTGTATTGAAAGAAGTAATGCGACATATTCCTAGACAGTGCCCGTTAATTATGATGACTAATATTTTCAAGCACATAGTATTTAAATAATATTCCAGCAAAAGTTTTTTAATGAATTAAAAAATCGTTCTATTAAATAATGCTATGAATCTATTCTATTTGAATGTCGTATTTCATTGTTATTTGAGAATGTTATGTGTTTGATTTAGATTAAATTTTATCGAAAGTTGTACAGTGATCGCAAAGATGTTAATTACTTGTTTATTCTGATTTACGAAATGGCGAAAAAAAGTTTACAAATGGTACACTCAAATATGACTGATTTAAGATTTTTATTTCTTATATATTTTACGAGGGATAAAAGAGAATACTTATATTTTTAAATCATAATACCTTTAAATTAACGAGTAAATGGCGGTACATAAGAAAGATGAAGGAAGAGCTTTGGTTACGATTGGAAAAGTTTTATTCGTTAAAAAATCAAGTATGATGTCATTCAATAAGTATCTTTTTTTGCGTAGTCTTTATATAAAAAGCAGAGAAAGATTTTATGGCAGCTCAAGGAAACGGGACTTGATTTTGAAAATAATTATTAGTTGGTATTAAATATGTAAAATGATGAAAAATTACAAAATAAAATTATAAATTATACATTTCTTATTTAATTAATGCATGTTTTTTCCAACCTGCGGAAAATACAAGACAATACACGATATATTATTCGATGTATTTTTGTATCCCATTTCTACACACAAATTCTTCCAATTTTATGTAAAATATTCATTTGATTCATGTCAAGTAATTTTAATACACTTTGGTACCACACATCTTAAACGACTGAAATTTTTAAAAATTTAAGATTATAACAAATTTCGAAGAAAGAATGTAACATGGGGTATTATTTATTTTTCATACCTATAAGTAATAAATAATAAATAAATCAATAATTTATATAGAAGAATAACATAATACTTTTAAAAAGTAATCTTCCCAGAATGAGTAACTAAAAATTAAAATATAAATTTTTTAACAACAAACGTGGAATTTTGATACATATTATTGTAAATATAGTTTAATACACATTCATAACTAATACTCATATATAATTTTAAATATTAATATGACTTAAACGTATAATGTATTATAATAAACTTTATCATAAATTTCTTTCTCTGTATTTTTTATTCATTAAAATTAGGAATTAATAAATAATCATAATTTTTTGAAATAGGATGTGTTATCAAGCATTTGCACTGAGTCATTTTGTAGATTGTAAACTACGAATAACTATAAAATACATAAAAATAGTTTGCATTTTAATGCATTATTCAATAACATGTTTAATGCCATATAATGAGTTTAAATGAAATATAGATGAAATCATAACGTAAATATTGTATAATATTAATGTCTTCTATATAAATACTTAATAATTATTGCATTATAACATTTTCCTTAAAATTATAGGTACCCATTATAAACTGTATACAAAGGAAATTACAGCTACTTTACGATTACCTGCACAAGAGAATTTATTTTGTGCATTGTCGCAACAGATCAAGTTAACAATACATGCGGTTTCGTACAAAGACTCGGTAAACACGGTACACCCAGACAGTGCATCGAATTCGGGAGGCTGGCCACGTAACAATAGGTCGCAGGAAGTTGCAAATAAAACGCATATTATTTTCGGAAAGATGGACAGCCGTAGGGGCTGCCGGGCCGATCCTTGCCGAGCTTGCAGCTCTCCTCGTACCTGACTACACGCGCTCCATCGGCCTGTCTCCGGGCCGAGCGGGTTAGCACTGGGACTGGTGGTTTCCGGGCGGCTCGTGCTCGCCGCGCCTCAGGAGGAGTCGGGGCGAGTTGAGGTGAGCCGCGCTTCCGTTGCCGTTGCTGCGGGCCGCGACGACCGTGAGGGCCTGGGGCTCCGGCATCGGCGTCGTCGTCGCCGCCGACTTAGCGCCGCTGCTGTTGTCGTCTCTGGGATCCGCCAAGGGCGCCGACTGATAGTCATACCTTCTCCTCCCCTGCCACCGGACCTGCGGTCGAGCGGACAAACTGCAACAGTCAACACCCCACAATGGACTCGACTCGGACGGCTGCCATTGGCGCGATGCGGATTGATAGCGGACCGTTCCGAGAACGAACGGTTGGGCCACTGACGCGGATCTCTGAGCTTTAAGTCATGTTTCACCCTCTCTGTCAATATTTCGAATTTCTAATTTTATAGAATATCCCTTTTGTTAGGCATCGTTGTTATGGTATTATTCGTTTTAAAAACATGTTGGTTAATTATAAAGTTCTCAGAATTTACATTGAAAATAAAAGTCAATGCTTATATATAATACATATTCATCATTAATTCTGTATCAATCGCGTATAGGAATGTCACGATCAAGACGTTATAAATATTATATTTTTAATATTATCAATTAAACACGCATTTTTAGTAATGTTATTTATTGAAGATAAGAGTGAATTTATCAATGTCAAGATACCGTTGACTTTTCGAACGGCGTTAGTAAAAATAGGTATATAATATTTATAATGGAAACGTTTGGGGGGAGCACGTCCGCATCGCACCATTGACGAGTCGCGAAGCGACATCGATATAACCTTGAACCAAGGTGTAACTATATGCTGTAGGCGATGAAAGCGTATGTATTTCTTTCTTTTTTCAGCTGAGACTCAGAATAAACGATTATAAGCTTGTTCCATTTTGCCCTGCATGCTAATTAATTGTGCTTATTGTATTAATAAGCTTAGAGGTGATTTGCGTTTAACTGGCAGATGCTTGTGTGAGAGCGGATTTACATAATTCTTCAATTCATTAATTTTGGCTATATTGTACACGTATGCATAAACTGTTTCTCACATCAAATACCTATTATTAGTAGTATATAAAATTATTGTTTCTGATTACACAAGGTTGTCTTTTTAAAAAAAATCAAATTATAATCGCCGAGCAACAAAAAGATAACATTAAATTTATTCTTTTTAATAATATATATATACAAGATACAATATGTACTTTTAGATTTGATTACAAGCTACTAATATGCACTTAGTAATGAAATTTTATTTATTACAGTTTAACGACACAAACTATACAATAAATAACGATTATTTTAAATACCATCAGGTAAATTAAGTGATAAATTGTTTGAATATTCAATATGCAGATTCTTCATATTCAGCAATCAAAATTCATGATATCAAAGATTAGCAAACTCAGACAGTAATGAGATTAATGGGAAGCAGTAGCCAATAGTGATGAGCGTTCTAACTATAAAGCAGAAGAAAAAAGCCGTTACATCGATGTATTATAGCGAGAGTTAATACTAGGCATTTATTTTGACTTTATATGTGAGATAAATAATATTAGAACGAGAAAAGAGACAGAGATAGAGAAGGAAAGGAGAGAGGGAGACCGGAAGAAAAAGAAGAAAAAGGATCTATATTATGGAGAGCACTCAAAAAGAACGATAGTGCGCTTGAAAGCGATAGATGTACCATAATGGCATGCCGATAATTCTGCGTAGCGAGCTTGTGAGAAATGGGAAAAGTTCGTTTTACCGATACTGTGGTGGCCGTGCAGGAGTTGGCGCGCTTACGCGCGAACGCCGTTCCCTCCCACTTTCGTTTGAATTGTGCTATCACCTGTAAAAAAAAATAGAAGAGTCGTCCGTGTGTGTACAGTCACTCCTTTGAGCGTTCTATTTGCAGTTTTTGTTTCTTTGGCTAAATTGTCGTACGACCAGTGTTTTTAAACGCCTTTTGAAGTACAATTGCTGTTATTTGGATCTTTCGACTATGTATTTTTCCATTGTACTTGTTTTTCAAATGTCAAGTATTTATCGTCAAGACTATATTAAGATTAAGTGAGAAATAAATGGCATTTTATATAAAGTTATATATGACATAAATTTATAATAAATGTTAATTGAAAGAGATAATTTCAGCAATTTTATAAGTATTACATAGAGTGGAATTTACTGTAGGACAAATAAATAATATATCGTGCATGGTGCACTGGAGTATTTGCAGTAAGGTTGTTGTTTATTTATTAAAGACCTACCTCACCGTTGCAGAAGCAGAATAATATGGCAACACAGAGTCCCTACGGAAAAAAGTTAACAAAGTTTAAGAATCTATAACAAGAAACTGATACGAGGTATAATATGGTTAAAGTATAAAGTGTGGGCGAATAAATATAGCCAAACAAGGTGATAAGCAAATACAAGGATTTAATGAGTTGAGTATAATTCGGCTCGGGGTGTTGAAATTTTCTCACGCTTAAGTTTGAGTCGCAATTGAATGCTACATGGACACAATCTGAAATTAAGATTTGTTTAAGTCATTGGTATACACTTTGTAAACTATCAAATTTAGACAGCTCGGTTAAGATTTACACCGTTACTTGTGGTGAAAGCAAATTTCCAACTGTTGGTTAATTAATTGATAATTAAAGTTGATAAACTAGAAAGTAGTTAGCCAAGAAGAGCTTATCGCGATAATGTAAGCTTGGAACGCGTGTTCGCTCACTAAGTTTATTCTAATGCAACTGAAGTAATGAATAATACGATAAAAGTTAGTTTTGCCAGATAAAACTCTTGTAGACACTTAGTTTTTGAATGCATAGTTCAAGATCTACTGAAACGAATTATGTCCACATAGAGCATGCACGGCTTATCAAAGACTATCATTATTTCGAACAGTGTCCATCTTGTAACAGTCGATATTCTCAAACTTGAAACGCGTCAATTAAAATCTTAATTGCAAGTTAAGTTGATGGGAGTCGCAAGTTTCTGGCCGCGGGTGACCTCAGCTTACTTGGAAGGACGCCGTTATTGCGGACATAACGCCGTAAGCGTATTCCCAGGGATGACCTTTCTCTGGCCGGAAGGGGATGACCAAGTAGTGGAGCCCGAGCAGCGGTACCAGCAGCAGCGTCGCCCTGTCGAGAATAATAAACCATTTCATTAAATCTAAAGTGCACCATGTACTTACTATTATTGCCCAACCCATGAATTATATATCTATTTCGTATATCGTAATTGTATGTTTATGAATATAATATTTGGAATAATATTTCATGAAAATCATAATTATTAGTTTGTATAACATTATTACGGCAAATAGCCGAATTTTGAAAACCAGCTCGTAAAAATTACTTTTTGTTTATTTGTTTGTAACAGTCTAGAAAGAACGCGCAATTTCACGAATGCTTTAGCACATAGAGAAATAAGAGCAGGACCGGGGCACCAGAGACCCAAAACTGTCGCATGCAGAGACGTTCCAGACCGCGTATTGTTCATCTCGCGCTACGTCCAGCAAGAAAATCCGAATTCTCGGAGCAATTTGCGGCGAGAGCCTCGGGCCCCCAAGGTTCGAGTGCACTTACCGGAAGGCTTGGAGCATGGAGCGCGAGGGCTGGGTGCCGATGGCCGGGCCGGCTCGTAGCTTCGTCAGAAGGACGCGGACGATGTTGCAGAGGAACAGGAGGTTGAGGAGGGTCGACACGCAGACCGGGTAGACCAGGACGACCATGTAGTTGCCCTCGTTTATCCAACACCTGTGCGCGTAAAAATCAACTTAGTCGGGGCGTGTGGGTACCCCTCGATTGGTACTACGGCTTTTGAAGGCCGTGGCCTTTGTTTCGATGGCACTTGCTGTCTGATCTATAGCCCGCGTCATTTCGCTCGCGAGATAGGGATTATAAATATTAATAACCTTTTTTATGCCTATCGATTGGGTGGCCGTTTGTTTGCCCAAGTGGGGATTAGCATGGGCTTTTTATTATTCGGTTAATTGACTTTTGTCCGTTAAACGGCTCTCGGTGTATCTATAGGACGGTTTGTAGGTCGTTCAAATCGCGCTGCTAAATGTGCCTCAAGTGCTTTGATATTTTTGGGAACATTGAAAATTAATTCTATATACATTCGTCCACTTTTATGATATTTATATAAGTTATTGGTACTGATTTTGATCTAGGCATTTAATAGCATGTGCCGCATGTACATTTTAACGAGGATAATTTGAACTTTTTGCGAATACGCTTCTGCAAAAAGAATTGAATTCAATTTGAATTTATACAAATTATAACATCTCCACATGGCTAAGAGGTGCAGTAAATTTTAGGCTTGGTAGTAAGTTATAATTTTAAAGCGAGAACACAATGCACTCGAGTGAATAATTCAAAGATACCGTCAAAAGCTATTAGGCAGAAATTCCTAAACTTTTCGCCTCGAACACTTATAAAATGTCACTGAAATATTCACTTAAAACTTTGAACATTGACAGATTATATCGAGACGCGGACAAGGTTAATCAATTTGAGATTGTCATAAATCAGCCTTGGACGCGAGACGTTTTTTATCCGTTTTTAAAGCACTCTAATTGAGATTATATTATCAAGCGGTGATTTCTATCTGGACGTCTGTCGGTCGACCGGGGCGACAACAAGTGAGGCACCGGGCTACAGCTGTCGATACATCTGGCCGGGCCTCGAAATTGAAAAAGCGCACCCGACAAAAGATTTGTGGCCGCGCAATTCCCAAGCGCTATTATCGATATCCCATTAAGCACCGAGCGGCTATTCATCCAAAATGATACCCCCACAACGAGCAATATCCCCACGCAACGAGCAATTTTGGCGAGTGGAAAAAGGGGCCGGACTCCTCGCGCGGACCCTCGGCCTCGGCGCCGGAGGCCGGGGGCTGCGAGACGCGTGCGGGTGCGCTGCACGCACCGCACCCGGCGAAATTCGATTTGCCCGCGGACTCGACCCATTATCGAGCTTGTGGATCGCGCCCTCGGCCCCAGCGGGGCTTTGTACCAGTGCACATTAGACCGTGTAACGCAACTAGCGAGCAGTAACCTCGGCGAGGAACAACAACTCGATTACCCGCGGCCGTCCCTCGGCGAGCCTCCCGGCGCGACGGCCCTTTTTTCCTGCGAGGCTCGCCCTACTTTTCGGCCCGCGGCCCAAGAAATCGAGTTTTCGACGGTTTCCGGCCCGGTTTTGCGTCCGTTTGAGCAAACATTTCGTTAATCGAGTTTCGGCGAGAAAGCGATGCCTCTCTATTGAGGGTATACGAACGAGCCTGCGTTATGGGGCTTTTAGTGGTTTGTACGGCCGTCCTGCTGTTTGCCACTTGTATCGAAACTGGATACTTTTAACGATTTGTAATGTGCCCAGAGTAACTGGACGTTGCCTTACTTGTTGGAAAGTACATAAATATTGCGCTGACCCGCGCACGTATTTCTGGAATGTTATTCTAGTAGAATTAATAATAAATTCAATATTTATTAAAATTATCCAAATATAATGTACTTCTGCTTTATTTGCACGATAAATTTATCGTGTTACTTCAATAGAAATCAAGCTTTAAATCAAGATAACTCGTGTTTGTAAATTGGGTTTTAATAAGTGGTTTACTACTTTGATTTACAACTTGTTTTTAGTAATTAAACAAATTGAATAAATAAATAATATAAGATTATATTTATTGTATTGTTTGATTACTTTATTAAATCAGTACAAAACAAGGCATAAAAAAGTGATGGATAACTTACTGCAAGGTGTCGGCAGGATCGTCACTCGTAGCTCTTAAAGCCGCGTAGACGGTGACAATGATCGCTGGGACTGGCCATCCGAGGGCCATTAGCCACTTGACTAATTTGTGCTCACTTGTGAAGGCGCTCACAAGAAGTGTGTGCAGATAAAAACCTTCGCACAACATCCACGCGTAGTTTGTCAGGAGAAAGTAGTTCAGTATCACTTGGAGGAAGCGGCACATAAACTATGAAACAGTTGCATTTTATATTTTTTTGTTTTTTCCCGTGAAAAATTGCACCCTATAATGAACAGTCTAGCTGTACGATGCCGTTATTTCGTTTTCAAGAGAATATAGTCTATTAAAAACAAAAATAATTAATAAGGTAAAAATGCAAATTTAGATTTGCGGGTGTCGTAAAATAAGATTATGTCTGATTACATTCGTTGATTTACAAATCTTCATTATGCAAATATAACTTTGTCTCCTTGTCGACTATGCTTTTTTCACACGCGATGTTAAAAAAATAAATCAAAAAGTTTTGGTACATTTTTTATCAAAACTTTGTATTGATGTAATTTTACTTTATGTAATGGAATACTGCAGAAAAATACAAAAATAGCTTACAAGCAAAGCAACTTTTTATTTTCCGACTGTTCTTTTCAGCTGCAACTTTGAAATGGAATTTTTGTCTCTTTAAAACGAAATAATTTAAATAACATGATATTGTTGAGAACCTTTTATAGAAATCACGTTTTAACGGAATGTAAAGTAGCACGCGCGTAAAAGCTGGAAAAATATCGTCTGCATACGCATAGAGTTCAAAAACACGACAGCGTGCATTCGCTTTGCAACTCGCGAGAAGTCTAAACAGGGTATTTGTAGAGCTGCGATACACCTGGGAATCAGTGTATGCGCCGTAACAAGTGGCGGTACGATATTCGCGATCGATCCGAGTTGGTAAAATACTTTGACCCCCGTAAACCGAACATTAATTGGAAGCGCGGCCATGCAGGCAGGGTCGACAAGGAGTATCAGCTCGGAGGTCCTCGAACTTGGCTGCTCTTCGTGGACACGAGACTCGAGGTGAAGATGCGCACCGTGGCAACAAAGCCCGGCTGGAGGGTCGATACGGATGCGCGCCGCGCGTAAACATTTCGTACTTACGCCATTATTGAGGAGTAGTTGCGCGTTCGCCACGACGAAGCCGTACCAGATTAGCCATAAGGCGTTGTTCATGGCGAAGGATGCGAACAGGTTCATGTGCAGCGTGATACGAGCGCATCTCAGCGACCTGAAAACGAGAGATTTTAGAGTCTCCGATTGACCGGATACGGTTATTATACTAGCATACCTTCACATTCAAAATACTTGAAATTTTAACTGTCAAGATCTTGTATAAAAAACAATGGTTTCTATTTCTATGGATTCAAACTGCTGTGCCGCATTTAACTAATACTAATTATTAAGCAACGCTTTGAAAGTTTTGGCAGTAGGAGCAAATTATTCGTAAAAGTTGGAGCAGATTGCTATATTTCTCCGAAAATGACTCAGGGCGGACGCGGGATAATTGAACAAAAGAGCCTCTACATATACGGCACAAATGTATTGTATTAAAAGACACTATATAAGTTTGCTAATTCTTATAGATTTTTCCAAAAGGATGTAGTTTTTTATATCGATTTAAAGAAAAAAAATTTAAAAAGCCTTGAATAAAAAGGGCTAAAGACAGTGCAACAAATTAATATCTACCATTTATTAAAAAAGTTGTAAAAGCATGAAAAAATCGAGACAGTATCTAGTTCAATTTTTCTGGATTCCAGGACACTAGCACAATCGAGAACGGACGCACGAATGAACTTGTTACGAAGCCATACACGTAGTAAAGGCTAACATCGCAAAAATTCCGAACTTCGATCATAAACAAGAAATAAAACTAATCCACCGAATTAGCCGCACGGCAAAGGCAATTCAGTGAGCTTGTAAGTAACTAGGCTATATTTCATATTACAGAAATAGTATTAAAGAATATGTTAAATGATTCCTGGTCTGTAAAAAAAATATCTACTGCGCTGATACACGATTTTAATTAATTATTTCAGAAGAGGCATACTACAAATGAAATTATGGACAGTGTAAAATGTAAGTGCGGACTACCTGATGAAGATATAAATCATGTGTTATATACATTAAAAACGTGTACAACAATGTAGGAAAATAGCTGAAATATTTCATAAAGATAAAATGTACTCTTTAACAATACTTAATATCATATTAAAATGTTCGTAATATAAGATACTTTACAATTTCTCTGCACCCACGATCTACATTATTCATTTTACAATTTATTTATTGAAATTACATATATTCTAAGAGTATACATATAATGTATATCTTATACTGCAATAGAATAAAATAATTTAGCGAATTTAGCGAATGTAAGTACCTACGAAAATAAGAAAAAAAAGTTATAAAATGAAGTTTTTATTCTCGTACATGCCAATTTAAGAAATTTTAACGCCACTTAATATGATGATGTTTATTGTTCGATCAGCTTTAATAATTATATATTCATCCTTCGTATGCGCTTTACAGTGTTTATCGAATGCTTATGAATATTAAAACGTAATTGTTCAAAATATTATTATGAGAAATTCATTTAATATGTAAATAAATGATGCTGGAACACCTTCATTGAAGCTGTGTACAGCCAATATACATTTATTAAGTAAAATTAATATTAATTAATTATTTTTACTCGTGTAATGTGAAATATATATATATATATATATATTAAAACAAAATATTGATATTTTTTTCTCCTTTCAAATTATATCAAATGGATATATATATACACCAGTTATTGTATCTAACGAATAGTTTTTATTATTGTACAAAACCATTGTTGTTCAAAAATAAAGCATTTTAACAACGAATCAAATAAAAATTATAAAAGGAACCTAGAATTATACTCTATAATTTGAAAGGAGAAAAAAATATCAATATTTTGTTCTAATATCAAAGTTTTTTCATATAAATAAACTAATAAGTACATTTTGAAAGAATATTGAAAAAATGTATGCAGGTAAAATTCAATTCACAGTGTATAGTGAACCGACGAATGTGCTATTGTAAAAGTAACTTTACCCAACAGTTTTTCGGAAAAAAATTTCATATTTTGATTTGTATACAGGACGGGACACGAATCTCATCGTGTCCGATGTCTAGATCTACCGGATACTCAGGTAGTGATCTCCGTCATTGCGGCAGACTTATCGAGAGGTGAATATTTTAGCGTGGAAACTTACCGGAAGTACGTGAGGATTCCGAGAGATATCAAGAGCGCCACCAGCGATATCGTATAGCCGGTCTCGTAGAGGACGTTCAGCTGTTGCTGCCACTGAAATCGATAAATATGTATTTCTTTCAATGCTCGCTCTCTCCATAAATGCAGGAGATTCGGAGTCTCTGCTGTCAAACGCCATAACTTTGTCGCCGAACACACGCTTTCGAGCTGGTATATATACGAATCTCTCCGCTGCAAGCCGAACCTCCCACCGCTTTAACGTTTCAAAAGCATTTTGTCAACGCGCGCTTACACTGCGCTTTTCACAGGCAGCTGAATCCCCAACTTTTCGAACGGTAAGCCCTGCACCTTCTGCTCGCCGTCCTTTGTTCCTACATGCGACCGATAAGCGGTTGAATCGCATGCTCAAAGTCAAGAGAACCGCAGAGCCGCCCGCACAGCAGCCTGCAAACGAGAATCGAGCCTCGAGTGTGTGCGGTTTCCCCATCACTCGATACCCGTGGTTTCTTTGACTTCGAGATCCCGAGGATAGACCGGGGATAGGCCGAGGGAGTCAACGAACGCGCCCATAACACGGTTCGCGCACCACCGCACAATGAACTGCTTCATCGCCGCCCGACTTGTCATCTGGATGAATAATTCTCCTTCGGTCCCGTGATGGATGTGCTGGGCTCATGGAATCCTCCCCCTTGTCACCGGTCACGGGGCCTACGTTTTTACATCCATCAATTCGCTTGGCTGCTCATCCTTCGGGATACGAGAGATCGCGTACCGATTTTAATGTGCGACAAAACGGAATGATCTCGTCGTGCCCGCTTACACCTGCCGCCAGTTAATGCCCCTCCGATAACTTAGCGTGAACTACGTTAGTTATGGCAATTTATATTCATGTATGAATATATACGTGTGTATATATGTATATTATAAACTAATTTATTGTTGTATAAGTTACTGTAATTATATGCTTGTAGCTATTAACTGACTATTTTTAAGATAGATATAGATTGAAAAGTTATTCTCTAAAAATATCTTTTTCAGCGTCTCTGTGCATTATCTTACAGTAATCTGCATATACTATCTGCAAGACATTTTTGAAATATTTTAATAATTCAGAACTTTGTAAAAATTTTTAATAAGAAGATTTTAAAAGTATTTGTTGGTAAAAGGAAAGCAGTTTTATCTTTTGCAACGTTGCTAGGGACTGCCTTCCATTTTTCTGTGCACTGAACTAACATGTTTTATGTACAGAATACAGTTAATAATAACTGTAACATATATCAGTACTTCTTCAATTTTTCTCATAATACTGTTTAGATAAATAATTGTTATGATATTTTACTATTTAGTGTAAAAAAATTATTCCATTAATTTTAAATTATTAATATATTTTTGATTTAGGTTAATGTTTTCATAACTTTACACGTTGTAAAAATGAAAAGCAATTAATTTTGACTTTTTCTCGTATTTATGTAATTTTTACAATATAAAATGTATCGAAATATAAAACTTCTATTAAAATATTGTATTTATTTATTTGTGTGGTTATTAATATACACGTTCTTTATCGACTTAAAGCTGGATATCGCGCTTTGATCCGTATCTGATAGCTTGAAATATTTATTATTACATTTTATGATGGAACATATAATATAAAGCATAATAGCATTTTATTCGTACTCTTATTATTGATAAAAAATAATTCTTATCCATTTTTTTTGTCTCCTTCAAAGAATCTTGTATAAATAGAAGATATTACGAACAAATCTACATTGACATTTTTTAAAAGCTTCATTTTATATTTTACACGTACTTTTTTAGAGATGTTAATACATTTATCAGCTTTCCCTTTAATAGTTTTTTCTGACATTTTTTTTTTAGAATCTGCCAAGTATTCGTTGATTTGCAAGCTTGCAATATTATATTATTGTTGCTGCTTACATATAGTTATTTTGTTGTAATACTTTTATGTAGTTTTGTGTAAATTTCGTTTATTTACGCGTCTAAATCATGGAAAATTTAATCAATTTTTGCATGAATTACTCTTGGAGTCACCGGAATTTTAACTTTATCGTTTCCATAAGCTTTTTTTCAGTGCGGCTGTAATTGTTAATTAAAACCACCCACTTTAATTACTAAAGGGTCGAGGGTGAATTCTTGGTTGACTGAACAGAGCCTGAAGCAGAAAGCTGACACTTACACTCGGTCCTAATTTCGACCAGCTCGTTACTTTGTTGGTCCATAGTCGTCCAAGTTTGCCAAATTTCTCATGGATTGGACAAAGAAATACGGGCGGTTAAGTAAATGAACTTTATACGGTTAATTACAAGTACTTCAGATTTGATTATAATCGGAAATAATTACTCAGCACTACATATAATCTTGAGTTAATCCTTTTGAAAATATAATAACAATAGTATATAGTTTAAATATAAGCACAATGTATCAAGTTTTATAGATAAATAGATTATCGTAAGCATAAAATTTTACCAAAAAAAGTCAATATTTTTAAAGAATTTTTTTACATTTTATGAATAATATTTCATAGAAATTTATAACTTTAAAAGTTTAATGTCAAGGAGAATGTCTTTTTCCATAAAAAATGGTAAAAATATATTTTTAATATTTTTTGTGATTTGTTATCAAATATATACGATTTTACAAATGTGTCAAATGAATTGAAATAAATGCTTTATTTGATTTATTAATCATTTTGTGAAACTAGTTTTATTAGTAATAGAATCATTACTAATTTATTCATTTATGAGGTAAATTAACTTATACAGTTTTTGCTACAAGTGTCACTTTACTTGGTGCTTACTTAGTTTATTTTGTTCAGTTTGTTTAGAAGTTTGTACTTTCTCGTTGAACTTTTCCAATAGCTTAAAAAGAAACTTTTTATCCTTTTACGTGTATAGTCATATGGTGCGAGTTTTTATTTTCAGAGTTTAAAATGCAGCAAAAGTGGTATCACCGTTTCACCATAATTTATTAATAGTTTAACAGGAGTAATATAAAAAGTACTATAACCAAAATAATTATTGAATTGAAACAATCACAAGTCGTTTAATTTTCATTCCGTTTGCGTCAGTTAGAGGTTTGAGCAAACATTTGTAAATCCAAAATCACTTTCCCTTGTTTTTCAGAGCTTGTTGTATGAAGTACTCGATGAAGCATCAATACGCCGAAGTGTTGAGGCAATCGTTTTCATCCCTGTGTGCACAAGCGCTCGAGCGTTTCGCGCCGATCAGGAATAACCGCGCGACGCCTGATTCATATGCCGTCTGCCACTTTAGCTTGACAGGTTAAAAGCCTGATATCGCAAAAGGCACGCGGGTCTGCGAGCGACGGCCAAAGCGTCGGGAAAAAAGGGCAGTCCGGCTCGAATTTCGGCGCGAACTATACTTCGGTGGGGCTGGCCGCGCATTTTGGCCCAGCTCGCGTTTTATTCCCGGGGCCGTTGAGATCGCGTGGTGACGCGGGAATTTCAGCCGGACGCGCGTCCCGGAATACAGCGTTTTTCTTATTTTTGCCTTGATGCCCGGGATCTTTTTTTTTATTTTGAAACGGTCCGTTTTATCTCCTGGATTTTTGACGGGTACGGTTTAGGATGACCTCACCGAAAATACGAAGTTTGCATGCAGCGATTGTGAATTATGTTCGGGCCAGCCAGCATTATTTTTCCTCGGACGAGAACTTCGTCAAGTCGGTCGATTATTCTTTTGTCCATCGAGATTTACATGTACCCGACAATCACCCGAGGACGTGAATTTCCGAGGTATATTCATTGGAGGAAAAACAGAACCAAATTCCATGATATATACGGATTTTTACATTTTTCATCGAGGAAAAAGACTGCATTGCGCGTAAATAAATTTGAATATCTTTTTGAAACTGAGATTAAAGTTATCCTCTCAGAGAGCTACGTTTCTAAAAGCACGATAAAATAGCAAAGTATATATTATTGATTTTTAAGAGGGTCAAATTGCGAATAAGTAGATCCTGCCGAATTTAGTCAGACGGGGTTTCCTAATGCCTTTTGTAACTCTCAACAATGGGGCAAATCTCAGATTGACTTTCTATTCAACCTTGGAAATAGTTGGCTTCAGTTGGAATTATAACGGGAGAACTAATCTCAGAATTCTGTTTATCTCTATGCTATTTCAATCATCTCCGATTACGAACATGAGCAGGTTTATTGCGAAAGGATGTAATTGAGAAGGAGCTTGGACAAAGCCCTCGGACACAGGATTTCACGCGTTTCGTCGGCATCGTAACGATTTTGGAATCGAAAGACCGTGAAATTGTCTCGACGTGGAATTGTACCTCATATACAGTCCTGGAGGTTTCAAAAAATCGCGACCGCGAAAAGGAGCCGAGCGGCAGTAAAGCTGCGGCGTGTCGCAGGCAATCTCCGAGCGAATTCCTCGGATCTCCCGGCGCCATTGCGGCACGGCTCGGGCTATGAGCCTCGCACGAATTAGACCGGCGCACCGAGATGTGTATTGGAAACAAAGCCGTGAGAGGAGCGAAGGTCTAGGCGGGGGCCGTAAGAGCCCGGGGCCGAGGAAGTAAAAAGAGATGGCCGCTCGTTGGAGACGCGGCAGTCGGAGAGGTCGGGAGGAGACATCGTCGCCGAGGGGATAATAAATTCTTAATTTGATATTGACTCCGGGATGGCCCCCGTTTGCCCCGACCATTTTGTTCTTTCATGCGCGTACGAGTAATTTGGTTCTTTGAATTTTTGAAGCGGGCCACTGCCTCATGCGCGCTCCAGCGCCGTTATTCCGAGCGATGTTTATTTTAACTTTGACCGTGGAATATGTAAAAAGACCAGGACGCGCAGGACGCGGTATCGACGCGTTCCGCTCCGTATAAATAATCAAGTGGATAGGTTTCGTTACTTTTGCAGTTTAATACCGTTGGCTGTAAGAGACGCGGGACTCGGCGAGGGCCGGCCTCTACGTAGGGCGCGCACGGGCGCGCACACGGGCGTGTGCCTCGATGAGCGGCAGTGGCGCTTCCGGCCCTGAAATTAAATGGCGCGCGTCGCTCTCTTTTCTGTTCCGGGCAAATAACGACCCAAGTAACTGGGTTGCGAGGCTTGCCTACGAGAGAGGAAAAAGAACCCAAAAAAAGTGTCTTCGCGCGCTATCTGGGGAGGAGGGGAGGGGCAAATATTCATCGACTTGCGAATCCTTCGCGGACTCCCGAGTATAATTTTTGGCACTGCCAGTAACTTTGTGCGTTTTCGAGCTCTGTCGCGTTTATCTTCGCGCGGGCCATTTCTTCCGCGCGCCGTCCAATTTCTCAAGGCCCTTGGAGCGCTTGGGAGCTTCGAGCGCGCGAAAATTCGACATTTTTGAAAAAAAAAAAGGAATTGGAGCAAGAATGGAAGGGTGATTCTGAATAAAAGTTTGCTTCGGCACGGGCGGGAGTAAAAAGAAGGGCTCTCTCGGTGCATTAAAGTTTCAAGTCGTACGCGCAGGTAATATAGACAGTTATCTGAAACAACTGGGCGCAAGATACCTCCCGAGCTGCGCTATCCCAAGCCGAGGGGAAACGCCGTCCACGGAAAGGGCCGCGAAGGGGAAAGGAGCGGCCGCGGGGACGGGGGCGCGGGAGGTCCCGCAGACAGGGCCGGAACGAGAAGCCAATCCCGGGGGCGCAGGAGCGCCGAGGGTTTCCGCGCGCCCTCTCCTTTTTTTTTTTTTTTTTCGTACCCTCCTCCTAACCCCCCGGCCGTACTCGGGGTGCACGCGAACGCGGCGCCGTTACAAGCCGTTTAATTTCCGGGGCGGGGCGTTATCGCGATTATCGGACTCGCGTGCCCGCTGTCCATTAGGGGCGACGCGTTATGAATGTCCTCGACGAGCCGCGGCCTCCGGGTAAACTAAGGGGCCGGCGATTAAAACCTTTACGAGGCTTTCGCCTCGGCCGATTGCACTCGGCGGCTCGTTTTATTCGTCTTCGAGAGCCCGTCCAACTTCGGGGGGCGGGGAGGGGGACGTTTCGTCCGAACGGCGCGCCCGCGAAGACCGCAGATTCGCGGTCGGGGGAGGGAATCAACGCGGCCGAGTGGACGGGTGCTTACGCCGACACTTGGACATACAGATGGCTAACGCAGAGGGTCCGCCGACTGTCGTTGGTGGATTCACTCTGGGCGCGTTTCGATTTTGGGGCATTAATAATTCATTTTAGATATCGTATGGACTGGCGCGCGAACAAAGTTACGCTGATTCAAATGGGTGCGTCGTTGAGAAGTTTGTTACCGCGATAAAGTTACATTAATTGCAGCGTTGGCTGAAATTGTTAATCGGATTTATTGTACCGTTAAAAGAGTTTTATTGGATTCCGGCGATCGTTATCGCAACAATTATCCCGGTCTTTTTCCATTTGTAACATATGGACCTAGAATGTCCTGCTGTAAAATGTCGAAACGCTTGACATGAAACGCGAGTTAAAAATACAGAGTGCAGTCACTTAACTGTGATTGAATAATTGTAAGAGCATTTTCCTCGAAGAGGCAGTCGTTATTCCTGGAAGTATTTCAAGAAGTAAATGAAAATTATTCACGACGGAGATAAAATATTGCGATTCAATTTATTAATTTATGGATGTGTATATATAAATTACGAACTATTTCTCGTGGAGGAATACCTGTATAATTTGCCTAATAGATCATAATGCTATCGCACTTTATAACAAAGCTCACAGAAACTAGTCTCTTAATCAAGCAAATTTATTTAGGAACACAACTCAGTAATAAAACGAGTAATATAATAGTCTGCCTGCACGCACTCGCGAGGCTTATTTTTATCTTTGGCAATAAAACCGCGAAATTTCAGGCGACTCTCAAAGCCGGCCGGTACGGCGATCACCGGGCAACATCAACCATTGATATAGAGCTTCAAAAAAAAACCTGCTCGTGGATGCACCTACATACGTTATACACACACGTCGGGGATGACCGGGGGCCGCAGCGCGCGGCTCTCCCCAATGGGCAAGCCGAGCCACCCTACCGGGGGCGTATAAACCCGAGGGCTGCGCCCCGGCTCCTGATCAAGGCCAGCTCCTGGGCTTCCTCTGCTCCGACTGGTTCTTTCCGCTAAAAAGTTGGAATTACGGGAAACAACGGGGCGCGGCGCGTCCCCGCGCGTGGGAGTTAAACACGGCCCGGGCGCGCGGCCGGATTACCAGGGCCCCATATATACACATACACGCGTGCGTCGGCGGGCGGATTGCCCGAGCGCGCCTGCGGCCCTGCTACCCGGGCTATCAACCCTCTCGCCCACCTGCCCTCGTCCGTGAGCTCGACGCGCCGGATGCGGTTCGCGCCTCGCGGCGCAAAGTGCTAATTGACCGGGGCTAGGGGGGACCGGAGCGTTGCCTCGCCGTCCCGTGCGCCCGCGTGATTATGCGCGATTGCGCGAGCCTGCAATATATACGGAGCAGAACTCGCGGCCGATTCTCTCGGAGGCTCCGCTGAATATGTTACCTTATTACTTGCGATTGTTATGCTAATCGAGGACCATCGTCTTGAATTCCCCATTTCTGACTTTAAAAGCGTACAATTATACACATATACTGTTTTCAAGTTTGAATCGTCGGTGTTACTGCTTGTCTATGGAAAAATTGTTAAGTGAGCATGGTTATAGGTAAAGCGTTTGCAAATCATCTGCACTTGTTTCATTTTCAAAAATTAGTTGCCTGTTATACGTATATATAAGCTTGTGTAATCGTTAGATTACCCACTAATCGATAACAATTTGAATATTTTTTTTGCATATTTTTTAATTAGATCGCAATTTTTTACACTTTTGTTGTATATGAAAAAGATTTTTTTTTATATCTTTTTATAGTATAAATATGAAATAGAGACTTGTGGCCTTTGGCGTATGTGCCAAACTCATACGGAAGGTATTTTTTTATATTTAAAAGAGCGATCTTCTGAAATTCATCCAAAAAAAGGTAATACCGTTGAAATAGAGTTGATATAGCGGGTCCCGACAATAGAAATATTTTTAAAAGCCGACTCGCTCAGCGTGTTAGTTTTATACATAATATGTGTCGAGGGAAGCTGTAGGTAAGCCATTGAAGCGTCGGCCTTGAATAATACGAAGAACCCGAGCGTCAAGTAAAATATTGTGGTTTTCTTGGATTTCCATTCTTTAGAAGGAAAACAGATTTCCGCGGATTACTGTAACCGCCACTTACACTGAATATTTTCATTCGAGTTATTCGTTTGCGTTTGTTACGAGAATTTATAGCCCCCACGCGTCCCAGTAATTACAAAATGCTTTTTAAACGCTTTCGGGCGAACATTTTGCTCGGTTACTTTAACGTTAATTTTTCAGACCGTGAGAGGAGGAGCTCGTAACTTTCATTCTCATATCCTCATTGTCCCACATAATTGTTATAGTGATAAATGGGGCATGAAGAGTTATAAGCGAATGTTCTGCTTTGGTCGGCGATATTGCATAAGAGCGGTTGATGTTTATTGAAATGTACTCACACTGAGGTCGGCGAGGTTGATGCACGTCGTATAGTTACTCCAGATTTTATGCGTCTCCGGGTGCATAAACCACGTGCCATTCGGCTCGCATTCTTTGTGCGCTTTCACTGGAACATAAAAAGTTAATATTCGCCGTTAGGATGGTCGAGTCTCCGCGGCGCTGTGACATTCGCTTGTTTTGAATACCTCGGGAGCACTGGGCGACTCGCCTTCCGAGCGCTTTGGCACAACACACGCGTTAATTCAACCCGACCAGGTTGTATACACAGTGTGCTCGCGGGAAATAAGCACGCGATCTCGTAAGGGATCGTTAGCTCCGGCAGAAACAAGCGGCGGCCAACAGCGACCGGCAAGGGAAGCACATCGAGCGCGAGTGGGTTAAAAGCCTCGTAAAAAAAAAAAAAAAAGGAACGGGGGCGCGATTGCCTTGGCGGCGGGCCGCCTATATGCGGGGAGCCGCCGGGAATCCCGAGGCGCTGGAGATAACGCCGGGCCGGCCGAGCCGGGAACAATGCGCCGAGGGATCAGCGGCCGTATAATATCTATCGCAGCTGGCAGGGGCAGGCGCGGCCCGGCGCGCATCGATCGCCCCCGCACCGATCCCGGGCGTCAAGTAGTCAGCGGCCGATGTATATATACAACGCCGAGAGAGAGAGATATATGTACGTAAGGTACGTACATCTGCGCTGTTCCGCGGGGATGCTCGGGGGGAGACGATTAGACAGCCGGATTTTCGGCTGCCAGGTGTGCGGGAGGCAGGCAGGTGCGGGGGGGCCTGCCCGAAATAAATGAGACCGATCGGCTCGGCAGGGGTCGCGCGCCTGTGCTTTATGATCCCGCCGCGGAGCGGCATAATGCGCGCGGAGGTCCTGGGAAAAATAGAAGCGGCCCGCGGTTGCGGGGGTGGCCGTTAACGTAAATTTTAATCTCGAGCGCGTTCCGCGGCCTTTTTCATCTTTCAATCTTCCCTCCGAGTTGGCCAAGTGGCTTTTTTTGCCCGGTTGCGCGGATGTATATATATTGGTAGAGGGCTGGCAGCGGGCGCGCACAATCAATCCTCGAGCGGGCCAACATCCGCAACAATTAATCGGGCTTCCGCGTTCCTTTGTTTCTTTTTGTATCATCAGTCTCCGAGTTAAGCCGAATCGCTTAACAAGATACTCCCTGATTTATTTGTACCCTTTCTCTCGGCTCGCACCCGCGGCGCGCCGATCTCCAAGTCGAGTTTCATTTGTTATACAGGAGCTCCCTTCGGAAGCCTCTTCTTTATCCCGAATTGCCGAACGCGCGGGGTTACAAGCCCACTCGGCTCCCCTCTTCTCTTTATGGAGATCTACCGGGGGAAAGGCCGGGGGTCTGTGACCGGGTCCCGTGACGCGCCTGGCCAATTACAACCGCCGTCGCTCGAGGTTACCGCGAGGGCTTCTTCCGTTTGGCTGATCCAAAGGCCCGGGCCAACTAATCAACGATCATGACGCCCTCTCGCGCTCCTCGCGCGGCTTCCGTTTAATTGAAAAATCCACGCGGGCGGAACGCTAACGGCCGATTATGCAGCGGCTCACGGGCCAGCGGCAAAGTGGCCTTGATTAAGGTTTTCCAATCGTCCCATCGAGATTGCGCAACATTCCCGCGGGATCGCAGAGTCGGCCGCGGTTAAATCAACGGGTCCGCGGGGGTGGGGGAATGCCGAGCATTTGCATTCTCCTAAAACTGGAGGAAAAGCGGCGCTCGCGGAATCCGGGCGCCCACGCGATATTTCGACAGGCTCCGGGTGGCCTCGCGTGTGCAGCCGCCGCGCGGTCGCTATGCCCCGGACGCGCCTATTCCGCGCGAGAGCCATCGGCCGTGAAGCAACTACGGCCAGCCGGACTCCGGTCTCTGCCGGTCTATCAACTGCGCGTCGTTCCTCCGCCGATATTGCTAAATATCTGCAGCGACGCGAGCGCGAGTCCTCCTTTTACCTGCGGCCCCTGCAATGCCTCGACCTGTGGATTTCCGGGCTCCAGAAGCCGAAAGCCCCGAATTTCGTCCGTAACAAAGCCACCTGTCGTGCATATTGGATATCTACACTCGATAAATATTTTTCCGAATTAGGTATATGATTCAAAGTAAAACCGAACAATTTTATGCAGTTTCTTAAACTTGATGGATACTTGAAATATAAACTCAATGCAAATCACTCATATGTTCAAAAAGATTATGTGATCACCTACGTTTGATTATAAACATGTGAACAATTATTACAGGTATTGCATTCGTGAACATAGTTGCAATGGATTCAATATCAGTGTATTATTTTATCTTCCCAACCAGTTGAAGGCTAATGCTCAAAATTTTACAACTTTAACCACTCAATTTAAATAACTAAAAATATTCACAAAACTAGTATACATATATTATCACAAGGCACCAATGATTCTAGGAATTTCCAAATCGTTCGTTGTTATACACGCGAAAATAGTTACAACGAAATCCTTTAAATATATTACATTAATACTACTGCATTCATTATTGTAGGAAAATTATTGGCACTTAAAATCAATTGTTATCGTGATTAAAAAATTCTATTTTGTATTGTCCGGTAATAAATAATGCAACTTGCACTTCACTACTATGCATGTCTGATACAATCATGACTTTTTCACTTATTTTAACTGATGACATTTATGTTTCTATAAAATAATGTTTTATTTTTACATGATTAATTTTATTTCTTTTTTATATGCTATATATAATTTTATCTAATATTTCGTTATTTATAACCATCATGGTTTAGTTTTTTTGGCACTATTTATGTAATAATGAAAGTCTCGTCTACACTTTTTTCTAATTTTTCCAGTTCGAATTGCTGGCTGTATATTTTCTTTAATATTACTTAGAAAAAAATTATTACCTCGATCACTCATTTAAACGGAAATGTTCATTGCCCAATGAGTGTATAAACAACTATTACAATGATATTTAAAAAATAATACATTATATTTGAATTGTGAAAAAACCAATAATCAATTTCATTATATTTATAGCAAAAATATGGATATTAATATTTATAATAATAAAAATATGAATAATTTGTTAAAATTTATTAAAACTATTTATTAATTACTTTATTTATATTAATCACTGATGGTAATGTATAATACACGACTAGATTAAATTAAATAATTGTACAAATAAGCATCATTAAAGAATAAACTAAATACATAGTATCTCGACTATTTGAAGATTAATTCATAAAAAAGTACAATATGCAAATAATACAATGATTGCAAAAATAGAATTTTATATTTGTACTGTTACCAGAAGGAAAATGACAAGGTTCGCCTTAGTAAATAGAAGATAATTAAAAGTACACAGAAACACGAGTGATACGATTACACTGAGCCCCATCGCGCTGCCTGACAATTTGACTCGCGCTCTTATCATTTACTTGGTTCCCTCCGATCTCCCTTAATCCCGGAATCTCATCAGCTTACGCCGTTTGTCTTAATCAACGTTAAGTCATTCTTGCGGGTAACCGAGAGTCGAACACGCAGAAATTTCCTATGCACTGATTTAGAATGTATTTTCATGAGGTATCTACCATCACATCATTCTATTACCTCTTAATCAACTGCACTTGATCGTGCGGAATGCATTCTTTGCTCTTCTGAAGCGATTGATAGATCGATTTAACATATGTGATGGATGCATTGACACGCATCTACCTATATACAGCTCTAAAATTAATACGCGTAAAACGATTCATTATGATTCGGTGGTGCCTCCCACTGGCCCGGGACTCCTGTGACGTATGAGCATACAAATGAAAGAGCCGCCGAAGATAATGTCGTCCACTCCAGCCATCCGCAGATGATGGATATATAGCGAGTGGGATGTTCGAGGGAGGGACGCTGCGAATCCTCCGATTGAATGGATAGACCGAGCAGTCGTTGGTATACGCGTACCGAGTCGTTTGCATAAATTGGTCATTGACGTATTGTCGTCCAGGCAACCTTACGGGCCGTCACCTCAACAGTCCAACATTAACGTGAGATCTGCGCGATCTAGCAGCTATTCCCCCTTCCCAATCTGCTCCCGCGCGCGAAATTCTTTCCTCGAATTCATTCTTAAAGTAAGGATGCTATCATAGTATCATTTGTCAGATCGCTCGAATCTTTCTATATTTGTCAAATATCGTGTTCGTGGATGAAACGTAATTGACAAGGAGGTACATTTGCATGCCACTCTTACGAAAAATGATGGAATAGTGAATGTAGATAGTTACTAAAGTACACGTTCGAATTCTAGACTGAATCAATACCGGTACATCAACCCACTTACTCGTTGCGTCTAATCGGCCCTTCATCTGAATTCACGAGAAGTGCGTACGGTATTGCCGACGCCTTCCGAAAATATAATGCCGCAAAAAGCGGTGCGTTTATAGCTTTAGCGTCGCTTATCACCGCATTACTCACTTTTACGCTCCAGGTAAAAATTATAGTACTTTTTAGATATTCTTTGTTGAGAACGTAACTAATTTATGGGCATTTTAAATGCAAAATAAACGAATCCTTAAAAATGGTCGGTTATAATATGCCCAGGTTTTTAATTTAGCGTTTTTATAGACGTTTTTACACTCGCTTAGAGCATAATAAATTACTAATAAAAAATATAGTATTAATTTTCTTTTGTTTTTACAAGAGAATATTGATTCAATTTATTTCATCTATCTATGCATATGTTAAAATTTTATATACAGAATAATTAATCGTGTACAATATTTTTTAATTTATTCACAGTTTATTTAAATAATTAATATAGTATATACGGTGTACGTACTATAAATATAAATGTGTAGATGTAAAAAATACTAATTAAGAACAAGGTTGCTATAGTGTAGGTTCTTGAGTACGCGGTCCAAGGTAATGTAGCATGTTGAATTAGTAATGGTACAAATCCAATTTGTTTTTCCATGAAGATGATGCTATCGTGTATTTTCAGACATTTTAATTTTGGCTGACTCTCATCTTCATGGTTTCTTTCCCGCTTTTAAAAACGAGTCTGCAGGGCTTTACAATGCACACTAAAGCTTTTCATAATAATTTATTTTAAAAATGAGGCAAAGGCCCGCTTTGTGCAGATAAATCGATTTTCGCTGTCTTTAGGCTTTTCACTAAATTCCAACCTTGTACATAAACTTTGACATTTTTTCTCAAATTTAATTTTATGAATATTCGTTTAATAATAAAATAACTCTTACGCATGGAATGGTCGTTATTAGCTAGATTAAGAAAAATAAATAGTATACATGCGATATTTATGTAAAAAAGCAAAAGTCATTGAAATATAAACATGAATTATGTGAGAAAGAATTTTATACTGTACGTTGAGTGAGTTTGGGAAACTTTCAGTATCGCAAGGTGCCGGACCAGATAGAACTCATCAGAGCGGGTTTAGTGAAATTGACATAGTACAATGCCACACCAAGCAAGAACTAGAGGAGATAACAAGGTCAGCCTAGTATAAAACTTTGAAGAGTTGCAAACTGATTCGTAAATACGTGAAATAATAATAGCTTTTTATTTCATATTTCTTAACATTAATTTTTTTGCGTAATGCGGAGAATGAGTTTATAGTAACGATATTTTGAAATTAGCGCGGTAGTGACCCGCTGCATTTCATACGTTCACTTTCAATTTAATATATTTAGTTGTCTTAGGCATATTTATTATTTATTTCGACAAATCAATAATTATGAGCTTATCTACAGACTAATTAGCGTATTCGTGAGTGCCATAATAATTTCACCATTTATGAAACAGTATATCGAGAATAAATAATCTTAGTTTTTAAAATCACTTAATATAATTGTGTCATATAATTTTGCAAATATAATTTGCTTTTCCCGCTGCAGTCAGTCTTGAATTCAATAGTATAGTGAGTTCGTTATAAAGTAGCATGATCACAGAAAATGCATTTTTAGTTTCCCTATAAAACATGAATCCGTTTTTCTCGGCAATTCCACTTTATTTTAATTCTTCTTTAAGATCTTACCTTTTCTGTTTCTTTGATTACCAAATTTTTATATTTTAATTCTCTCTGGAGTATACTTACTACCACGAAACTTTCATAATTATAAAGTTTATCAGCAAGAAAAATGTGAAAATGCAAATTTAATCGTGATATAAATTCCCATGATCGCAGTATAAATCGCAGTAAAACTAAGGAAAAGAATAAAGCAGTAACAGAAATTCTTATGCTTATTGACGATTCAATGTTTAATAATTGAGAAACGTAAGAGAATTGTTTTATATACAGTAGCTAAAAATCGCAAATAATTAATAATATACTCATGGCTAGATAATATGGTTTAAAAAAATTTAGTACTCTTTTTGACTGTTTTTATAAATTGGATTTCGAGTTTTAACACATGACTTATGAGCATATTTTAGCTCATAAGCGCAACTAATATTTTAAACTGATAAGTATTTTTGCCAGGGGTTGCTTTTCATATGTCCGAATCGAATGCACAGGATCACGTTGAGTGCGTAGTTGTTACTACCGGATCGGCAGCGTACCGAAATCTAGGCCATGTGTCGGAACGACGCATGGCAGTATCGCCACGGAGAAGATAAAGTGCGGGTAAAAGCGACCTGAAAGGAAAGCCATTGCGAGGGGATCGGGGCCGCGAGGAAAGCAGCGCACCACCGCCAATAGTCGGAAGGCTCGGATCCTGAATGGGAGAACATGCGCGCGAATGGCCCGGTTCGAGTGCAGCCATTGTGCGCGCTCGCGTTCAAGGAAATGACGTGCCCTAAACTCTTCAAGGTTCCCCGTAGGTGATTGTATTTCCCTGCGGTTCGTATAATCGGCCACTTTCACCGCGTGACACCTGCGGCTCCTCTGTACCTTTGTCGTTGAGATTGACTGTTACACGAGGAAATAATTCACAAGTAGGGTGTGTAACATTGAGTGTGCGCAAAATAGCATTACTGATATGCATATGCGCGAGTGTCTTTTTACTCTCAAACTTGAAAGAATCAGTATTACATGCTTTGCTTTTATTACATGCTTTATTTTTAGAATACTCGTATATTTGAAATTTTTAATTAAGTAAGTTAGCATATAGAGGGGAAAAGTTGCAGGCCAGCCCAAGGCGACGCTGCGAAAGAGAGAGAGAGTGTGAAGGCGTTGTGAGGCAACGAGCGCAAACCGGTGCAGATGCCCTGGGATGTCCCTGTAGAGCGCGGACCAACGGGATATAGACACTTCGGGGTATGGCTGCTGCTGGGCAGCCTGAGAAGAAGCACATGCAGGACCTGCAAGGGAAGGACCTCGTGACCCTGGCCGCCCCGTGAGGCAGGAGTGGGGGCGGCGATCCGTCCCGGCGTTAGTGATATCAAGCTCTCGTGGCCTTGGTAGCCCAGGGGTGGGAGGACCGTCACGCTGGCGTGCGATTCAGGGTAAATGTTAGATTTGGCCTTCAAGCGATTGAAGATAAAATGATCTGACTGATTTGATCTGCCATTTTACAATTATAATCCGCAATCCTCGCTGTCAGATATTTAACATTTTTAAGCACGCACCGGAGCCTCAGCACGCGCCCTAGTTGTGTGCATATGCATATTATATAAATGTTATCGTTTCATTTATCAACATTCACGATATATTATATACTTATGTTAATTTCCATTGATTGGACGAGATTACTCGTGGATATAATGCTAAATAATTATTGACGCAATATTACTACCTTTTCAACAACGCTATTAACTGTGATAATTGACATGTAGATAGCGTTAATTATTTAGACTATGAACTCCTTAGTAATTCGAGAATTTTTCTTCAATGCTTATGGATTTATGTTTATGGATTAAACTTTATAAAAAAAGCGTCCCGTAATGGAATACTTTTCCATTAATGAAGTCAAGTGATTGGAAGAACCTTAGCGATGGCACTGTTTCATATAACAAACCTTCGATTCTTGTCTCATCTATACCGGGTAACTTTCACCCGCTACGACACAACCCCTCGGCAGTTCTCCGCGAGGAAGTTTATATACTGGTCATTGAATATTTGACGTGGTGCTGCTCCTCATGTAGCGAGATACCCTACTAGCCGCGACGTATTTTCTCTATATTACGAGTTCCGAACACCCGATTAACCGTGTACGCGATTTCAGCAACCTACGCATAAATTAAACGCTAAGTCATCACCGACGTTCACAGTCAAAAAGTTCAAAATCACGGGTAATCGTAAGTCGCCTGATTGTTTTTCCAACAATAAAATTTCTTTTCATTATTATCCTGCAGTTAAGTGTTAATCAATGTGTCAAGTATCAGTGTTCTAGATCTAAATGTTGAGAAAATTCGAGACTGAAAAAGCCTTTAAAGAGCTTAAAGATATTAAGAGAAATGATTTTCTGGTATTCCAGTATACCCGAACACCTTTGAATCTTGTATGGCATGTTATCGAAATGATCTTTATTTTTATTGATAGAATTAAATTTAATTATATATCTCAATTTACCAATACATTGTACATCTTATTATATACAAGGAATATACAGAAATTATAATTTTATTATAATTTTTAGTTTGTACAATATTATAAAAAGTTTCCGACTTTTTTCCGAATTCTCATTTACAGCCTCTCCCTCCGTACACACAATCAAACGCTTTCGCCTACCACGACGCTACTGCAGCTTCGGAGCAAACCTTGTCTTAACCTCTTACTGTGTATAACACAGCGTTTTGAACAGAGCATTTTCTCGTGTATAAATGTTTTTTGTGCACAATCACCTATAACATAACTAAAGACTTTTTTCTCATTTTTTCCATTTTTTTTCCACGCTATTTCTCACTTATTATAAATTCTGAACCTTGCTTTGTAAAATGAGGATAGTAATGGAGTGTTAATGATCAAAATTAAGTGAACCACAATTAATGGAAGTTCTTCAATTTTTTAAAAATATTTTTTTATGAAAATAATTGTATCCGAGTTTAATTATTAAAAGCTTTTTCCCGTTTAGCTAGCTAGTCTACAAAATTTCATCTTCAATATTAATTGGAAACTAAAAAAATTTAAATAAGAATTATTTGTATTACCAACAATACTGCAGTATTGTTGTTCTATACAAAAATTTTATATTGGAATTAAAATTTTCTAAATATAATTGGTCAAATCGAACAGTTACTTCTGAGTGAGTTTTTTTATGTTTATAATATTACATTTTTTTACAACTGCAGAAAGAAGTTTGTTTCTCTTCTAAAAACATTTTTCTATGTGTATATTGGTTACGCTATAAAAATTCTAAACTCTCTTCATCGAAAGGACATTACTGTGCTCGTTGCTGTGCTGATACAGCGCTCCATCGTAAAATTGAATAACACAATTGGGTTAATCTAATTACGGTACATAAAATCAAAATAAAAATAGTATTATTGATATTTCTATATATCGTTTTAAAATTGTAGTTACTTTTTATCTATTGACTAAAGTTGAGGCAATAAAAAAATAATAAAACGGATTACTGCAGAGGATAACGAGTTTGTAAGTTATTTTGTGGTCCTGAAATGATTGGAATTAATCATTTTTTCATTTTTTTTATTATTAGAATAAGGTTAATAAGACATGATTGTCTACTATATCTCCAACATATATTTCATCTAATGTAATATATTCCAAATAAACTAAAATGTTGTTTAAACATTTTTTTATGTTATTATTCATTATGTTATACATTAATATTCTTACCATATTGAGTACTTAAAATCTATAAACTATGCATATACGTATGATAAAGCCAGAGCTTATCTAAACATTCAAAGGCCCCCATTTCCTAAGCATTGTATCAGAATTCAATTAATCGGTCGGGTGCTTCGATTCATAGGAAAGCCCGAAAAAGCTTCATTTAATGAAGTGAAATACGAAAGTTGCATTGTAATCTATTATAGTTCTTCGTTTGCGCGTTAGTGTCGCTTCGAATATCACTAAATCAGCATTTTTTGTGCTTTCTCTCTTCGTACGGTGCATAATCGAATGGAATACCGTATGTATAGCCCATGTTTGGAATGGATTTAATTGAGCGTTCAGATACATGCCCCCCTGTTTGCCCCGCTTATCTCAAGGGAGCAGGATTCCTCGCGTTATTTTCAAACAGGAATCGGTTAACACGTATCTCGGGCAAGCCGGGTTCGACGCCAGACCTTGATTATCCTTGATTATATCTACTGGCTACGTATAGACGCGATTTACAGAAACACTATTGTCTTTCAATTTCGAACTGCGCCGTGGAAAAAGTAAATAGAACGAGATGCCACTCGCTCAACCGTAAATAAACTCGAGAGGCTGATCAATCTTCAATAAGGCGGATTCTCACCCAGATAGGTTCAGATGAAAGCTTCATTCCGCGAGTGAACGCTCGGTGCTCATGGACGACTGGTGGATGATAAAGCTAGCCCTCGTTTCATGGTGGTCGTAAATGAGTGCGACTTTTCACTGGAGCATCGGGCCGATTGCCCGCAGATTAGATCTTGGCGGTTCCTTGTTCTCCCTACCGAGCTCCGGTGTTGATTACCAGCAGAAGCGGAAGTGAAGCTTCCTAGAGGATGAGCGATGACAAAGCCACGCGGGAATTGATTTATCAGCGATCCGCGCGAAGTATGATAAGGAGCGGGTGCACCGAGTGTTCTATCAAATACCTGAGACGCCTAGGTATATATATATATGCATGGGCTAGTTGGGGGCCTGAGGCACAGGAGCTGGTGGCAAACGGCCCGATATCTGATATTGCCGACGGCTTATAAGCAGAGATTGCAATCGGATAAATTTATTTCCTCGAGCTCCCACTTCTTGTATCTCGCTGGCGATCGTTGCTGGATCCCCGCCACCTGCGAGTCTCCCAACCCCAACGTTTGCGCAGTTCTGGAGGATTTATTTTCAATGCAAGTATCCGGTTTATACGCCCATTCAATGTATCTCGGTTCTCCGTTTCGCCCATTAAATGGATTATCGGTTTTTTACCCACTTTTCAGACGTAACATTATCGCTTTATTAAAATCGAAATAGTCAATATAGTGATTTCGGAAATATATCGCGGTGAGGTCCCTTCTAGTTGCTCGTTAATCAAGTTGAGTGCTTGCATTGGTGCTTCCGAGAATAAAGACGACCTCACTTCGAAATCAACGCCAACAAGCAAAACTAGATTACGGAAGCACTAAGTAAATGTTTCTTTCCTCCCGACGTGTCCCTCAACGTGTCGCCTTTCCGTGGCGCCTTAAATTGCGCGCGTATTTTGTGTCGCGCAAAAATAGCGTGAAGGAGGGGACTGAGCTGTGGCTTGAACGCGTCTCGTCTCCGCTTCCTGGAAGATTGCATGTGCGTACGCGAGGAATCATTTCCCGCAACTTGAGCAAAAACTTTTCGTCAAGTTGCCCGAGCTACCATCTCTACAGCGTGTACGCGTTCATTACCATAGTTTTCCTATGTATATGCAAATTTTCCAATGGATGTTTTCATTACTCATTCTACAGAAAACACGATCATATAGGAACAATTCTACTAGTTTTAACTTTGAAATCTGAACTTTGGAGTTCAATCTGCATTTAATCTCGGATTAATTTGTGGACTCGTTAAACTGCAATTTACGCGCGATAGAAATTACCTGCTAATATCAGACTAATGGGAGCCATGGAATAATTTACCGACACTGGTATTCAAACTGTCTAGATCTACCGATAGTCATCACAAATGGAGAGAAGTTTGTTTCCTTTGAAAAATATAAGTCAAGGTAAATCAATGTGTGACTAATGAAAGTATGAAAATAGTTAAATAATATGCATTTTTATTATAATAATTGAGATAGAGATATTGAGAATTGCGACAGATCATTTGATTCCCAATTAGTACAATCCTCATTATGACATTCTGTTAATGGAAATTGGAGTATACGTAACTATAGTTTTCAAATCATAAGTATGGGGTCTCTTGGCACGATCGGCACGGCATCCCTTCATTTAACTTCCATTCATTATTTCGTAAGTAGAAGAAATGAAACGTACGTGATATGGTAATAAATCTTTTTACACTTCACACACCTGTTATAATTAATACTGATGTATTTGTTTTCGAAAACAAAGTATACGGTAACAATATTATTAAGAACATTTGTTTTAATCGATTTTTTCCCTATATCATTTGATTGTTCTGTAAAATAAATCAATTACGTTACAAGTTTAACAATTTAACAAATTCTTCTTATTGCACAACTTCCAATATTATTCAGATCTCAATCCATAAATCATTCAGATTTTATTTCTTTCACTCTTATATTCTATTGAATTAAAATTACTATCAAGAGGATGTAAATGAATTTTGTTATAATAAAGTACGGAATACCCATCAAATCCGACAAACAAGATTTGCTATAGTACGGAATAAAGATTAGTTCACCCGATGAAATTTATTATACAGCAAATAGTCCGTCTGTGGAATGAAAGGTCGATTATACAGTAGGACTATGCGTAAATACGGTTGCAAACAGAACGAATCCGCAACGTCAACGCGGTAGCTTCCCATTTTTCCTGTGCCACTCTTGCTTCATAACGCGCGACTTCTTGTCGGCTTCGCAGCTTTAAAACGATTCCATCTGTGCTATGAATAGCTAAAATCGGTTCACCTGCATAAGTAATAGAACCATATGTGCTCTTTGCGAAGAAATAAAAAATTTAAAGCGAACTAGCGGATATCGTTGAGACTCTCACGAAAACGTATGAGACCGAAATAATACGAATCATTTATCGCGAGGCGCTCTAGCAGTCACCGCAATAAAGGAACTAATCCTCTGACTAATCGTCTTAATAAGAAATATATCGTTTACTACTATTTAATGATAATTGGATGATTTATTCTGGTAGAAAATAGACCAATTTTTCTCAGAGCTTAGATTAATGACGATGTAGAATATACTGAAATTCGAGGCAGATTTCTCGGCTTTAACCCGCGCTCTTGCCAAAAAAAAACTAATGAGCAGATGACCCTGTAGGTATTCCGGTACTACATGACATGCACAATCTGGGAGCTTATCGATATCAAAACTTCCCTATAGGTCTATAGAATAACCTTATTTAAGAATGGTTTATCGACTTCAAGAGATGAACCTTTTGTTCCTACATAGAAAATTGCATTTATTTTCATATTAATTTTGGGTTAATCCAATTCTACATGAATGAAATTTTATAAAAGTATGTATGATGTATATACTTTATGTATTACTTATATATTGCAATTATATGATTGAAACTATTCAATTTAAACTTTATATTAAATTTAAGTTGCAAGTATATTTAGATGTGTTTAAGATTTTTTAGCAATTTTGTTGATTTAATTTATGTTATATTTTGCATGACCAGAGTGCAGAAAAATTGCATCATCGTAATATTCTTTTTACGAGAAGATTTGCATTATTTTTTAAATAGATAATGAAAAATTATAACGGTCCCTATTACATCTATGCATGTATAATTACAATTTTACATCGTTTAGAGAATTATTAAAATCACACCATTTTTTGTAGAATAATGTGGTTCAAGGTAGTCTGTTTTTCATTAAACATCTTTCTTTTATGAAGCATTTAATATTTATACTAGTATATTTCCTAAAATTTTCATAATAACCAAAGTAAAGAGTACTATTAACACAGAGTAATATTTAATATAAGCTGAATTTTTAACTGTACTATATTTGTAATTTAATTAATGATAATACTAATGAGCGCTGATATTCAAAAAAATCTTGTTTAATACTTATTTATACTTAATATTATTTAAATGAAAAATATTACATTTGTACTTATTATCGAGAATATGACGATTAATATTTGTTAATGTGACAATTGAAGGATAAGCAATTAGATCAGTGGTTTGATAAATATTATATAATTGCGATTAGGACATGTTTGAGAATTATATTGAGTGGATTCTCAAGTGGATTTGATAATACAATATACTTTTCCGTGTACACTTCTACAATCTCCGTACGTGACCAATTTTTTATTGAATAATGATTTAACGACGCAGCATTTACATTAAATGTCGGTTAGATATTCGATTAGAGCTAATTTTTCTTTTGTTAACAAAACATACAGTAAACAAAACAATTATCCACTACATGGTGCTCCGTTTACATAATATGTTTGGAACGAAACTAATACACTAACTGTATTTTAAAACTATTATAACAAAAAATATATTACTAGATTGTACCAGAAATGTTATTAAAAGTGGTAATGATATTACGTTTGATACAATTACTTTGACTTTATTTACTTTAATCTGCTTTTTGAAGTCTTGCTTGTTAAATCTAGTTTGGCAATCGCCAGCATCATTTGAATCTTTAAAAATCACGAGTAATTATGCATACTAAGTGTATGACTTTATTATGTGTAAAATTTATTCATTACAAAAATGAAATGGTGAGCTTTTATAACAAAAAGATGGTTTTTATTACACGATTTTAAAATAGTATTCATACGAAAAAGGAATATTAAGTAAATTATTAAAATGTGTTTTATAATACATTATAATTAAATTAATAATAAATATTTATGAAAAAATAATACATTTGCTCATTATAATTAAACTGGCATGGATGATTATGTCAATGCTCCGAGCAATGTTCATTATGTTGATGAATCAGTAGAAATCTTAAGATGTATCCAGTATATCATACTATTTAACATAAAATAAGCTAAAATTTTTTTCTGTTTTCCAAACTTCTAGTAATTTTTCTCGTAATTTCCATTGAAGGCATTTCTTAGCTAATGTTATAATTCAATTTACGAGCAATAAAGGTTGCGCAAAACATTCGAGGGCAAATAGAAAGCACCTTCAAAATATTGCGGAGGTATCTCTCATATAGACGTAAACATTTTATAGGAGTCGCGTACAACAGAGGTCATGTGTTAAAAGGCTCGGGCCGCGAAATGTATTGCAGTATATAAGCTTGCTGGTGAGTGCTTGTGGGATAGGAATGCGCACTCGAATTCTTCTTCATTTCAAAGTATATTAGAAATTTCTCTCGCTGGCATTTTCTGCCCGAGCGTCGCGAGAGATTCGCAGGACATTAAATGAAAACGAAGGGGGAGATTTTAACGCGTGAATATCTAACGCTCTTTCATTTTGTCCCGCGCGGATTATAAAGTCGACCGGGCGCGCATAGTGCGGGAAAAAGCCGGACCGAGGAAGGGGGGGAGCCGGCTAAACGAAGAGCAAACGCGCTCGAACGCAGTCTCGGCCCCCCCGGCTGATCCGGCCATCGACGGTTAGCGGTCGGAACAACTCCGAATTTCACGGAAAGGCATACATCGACGCTCTCCAGTTTTGTGGCTCGATCGGGGAGATTGCCCCGCGGGCCAGGCAATAACCGCGGCGGACTGGACTCGGACGGATACCTCACTCGGGAGCTCGGAGGATTTGCAGCTCGGGGCCGGAGGGAGGCCGACTTCAAGGTTCGTTTCTTAACTGGGGATTACAATTGACGTGGCTGATTCCCATTGGGCATCGGCGAGGCATCGAGGAACGTCCACACGATATCGTTGGCTCGCACCAAGCTCAATTGTGAAATTGTCGCGGTGTTTACTGGTTAGATCGCACGGGGGTACGTGACTGCAATAATTAGTAAGCGCAGCGACAATATGAGCGGGAGATAAACTCGTTATGGGGATTGGACGGACCTATACTGTATTTGCTCTCAGCTGGGCCGTAGCAATAAACTTCACCTCGGGGGCTTACACCTTGTGAGTGACTTGCTCAATGGTTTATGTCGGTTTATGTTGCTGGCCGCAGATAGGATTTAGGTCTCTAGATATTACATGCAGCCACGTTTTAAAGCCAATATATCGCTCTCGCCGTGCGTGGACGCTGAATGGCCAAGTGTCCACTATAGGGATGAGCACCAGCTTGCGCCCCTTCATGGCGACGTATTAAATTTTAGTAGAGATTGTTGTATAGACACTTTAATGCATGCTTGTCCAGATTTTTTATATCACTCATGCATTGATTTACTTAACGTTATACTGACTTTACCAACGATTTAACTGTATTAAATATGTATCAAATTAAAAACAAGAATTAAAAGCCGACAAAAAGTAAATTTAGCAGTGCGCGAATTACTCAGAATTTAGGGCACAATTAAAAATGAATTCGTTTGGAGTTTAAATCATTATTAATTTTAACGAAGTGAATTCAATGATATTTTTAAATCCTCTGTATTAATTTTATTTAATAAATCTTAATTAATTGAAGGAGAAATAAAATATAAAGCATCATTCAGTAATTATATTCACAATAACATAAGTCAACTCAATCTTAACATTCTTTCATGTAGCTCATATTAAAATTCTTTTCGAGAAACGTGTATCATTCAGTCGGTGTCGCCAAGACTTTATATGAGCGGGAGAATAAGTGGCTGATAGCGCGGGTATCTAGACGAAATTGAAAGCCGCTTGGTAAATTTAACGCGTGGATTCATTTCTGTCGCCTATTCATAATCGTTCCGCGGGCACATCCGACGCCTGCTCTACGCGCCTGGCACATCGTAAATCTTGATCTCGGGTAATAAACGGAGAGTAGGCGGCCGTTGCAGGAGTCTATGATGAGAGGCGACACCCAAGCGATGCGGCGATGTTATTTGCACGCGAGACGAAGCGCTCGCGTGGTCTGGCGCTCGGTTATAGTTCGATTGAAAGGCTATTTGAAAGACGCACTTCACTACTGAACGGAACAAGCGAAACTTTGAAAGCATCCATTTATTGAAATTAAATCAGTTGCTTATAGCTGTATACATCATATCTCTTCAAATAATCGTATCTATATATATTAAGGAAAACATTTTTTTTTAATTGTATTAATTGATAGTGCCCATCTTGTGCATATCATTGGCGGTTTACTAAGTTTTATATAGAGACAATCATACAATAAAGTAGATTACTCTTAAATAATTTTTTTATTTCTTGCAAAGTCGCTTTAAATTATCGTGTGCTCGTTGCTACCGATACCCAATTCGCGCTATATTTTATTTCTGTAATTAATATATCTATAGACTACTCGCAGGACTGATGGTTATGGATTTTTCTCTACTGATTGGCACCTGCGGGCTCTTCTCTTCGCTATATAAGCAGAAATGTCCCGAAAGTCAATTCGCAAAGTAACCGAACGCTCCATTTTATTTCGGTGACGGATTTATTTTTATGGATCAGTGACAGGTGAAAATCCACGTTTGTTATTTGAAAAGGTACTATACAGATCTATAGCTGCTCTTTCTAAAGATTTGAAAATATTAAATTTTGAGAGAGTTGTCAGTTTTTACAAAGCATAAATATTGCATTGAATAGAATACACGAAGCTACTCAGAGAACATAGTTTAGAAAAGTAACTAGTTTTTTTTATAAATATAAGATGACAACCAAACGGAGCTTTAAATAAATAAAATGAATCCATAAGTCAAAAAAGCATTATTATATTCTTAAATAATAAAATATATTCACTTATGATTGAAAATTGAAATTCCAAGTTTGTTTACAAATAAAATATGATAAAAACTCCTTTAGGTTTCACACTACGGCTACGAAGGGATGGGTGCGGAAGGTGGAGCTAAAATAAGGGGCGACAAGATGCAGCGCTGGGTTAAGAGGGTTGATCCTCCTCGAAACATTGCTTTCTGAGAGAAAACCCTGCTGGCGATGCGCCTTCGGCGTAAAAAGCTTCCGCCGCCTGTACGATACCTCGCCATGTTGTTTTTCCCCCGCGGCCACGCGCGACCGGAGCCGCGCGGGAATGAGGCGACTACAGGGATCGTCGACTTTTATCGCCATCTCTGTCATTAATAACAGGACCGATTAGTGCCATCGGTCCGACTGATAACGGCCTCTTGCTGTTTTTCGTCCACGCACGTACGTGTAATCCTTCGCCGCGTTCCAATCGATGAGGCAATTTCGCGCAGAACAACGAGTCATTGCCGGGTAGGAAGGAAAGCTGTGATCAATTGTTTCTCGTTAGCTTCAAGAGGTTGATTCTCAGATTCTCAGGCTTGGCAGCTATCGGATCGCGTTATTGAAGTGCCATAGTTATTGTCTTTTGATAGCACCGGTCGGAAGGACTTGTTGACAGCCTGTGGTCATTCATGTATGGTTCGCTTCTCATGCAATACATGTATTAATATTTGTAGCTTTACCTGCGTTGTAGATCAAATTGGATATTTTACTACTGTAATCTTCTATAATTCTTGCAGGCTTTTATGCTCTTCGGCCTCTCAAATGCACTCTACGTTAACCTTGCCGATGCATTAGCCTAAAAAGAGCTTGCAGATTTATTCTTCATCACTGCGACAGCGCATGGATCTCGAGGGTCTTATACATATATACATTAAAGCTGAGCGTGTACGTTATCTGGTACTATATTTTTCAAATTGAAATGATGATATTTACGAACATTTTAGTTGGATCAAATGAAAGATTTCAGGAAATTTATCTGTCGACGGTATTCCAGGATGTTACAGTTTTCTCGTATTCAACCGTTTCTCTCAAAATTTACTACCCTTCTTTTAACTTGTTTGAACATTTTTACCGCGGTGATACATTACGTTAAAGTAATTTATATGGTGAATAGTTTGAAAAATTGGGCTTTACATGATTTATTTGACGTAAACGTAAATTTCGTTCTCGATCTCGTTTTTAGCAATGGCATTAAAAATTTATATTTTGATTAGCCATTACAAGTTCACTCAAGATTACTTACACTTTTTCATTAGAAACTTTTCCATAATACGATTGTTAAAAAGTATAAGTTTTATCAGTTTTAATAGTATAAGTTTTGTGAAAACAATATAAACTCTGCATAGTCTGACCTAGACGGTACACATCCACTAGTTACATTTTACTGTCCATTTTATATTCTGATGTATTTGTAAATATTTTGTCACAAAAAAAACTTGAAAAGTGAATAAATCAGAAATCGTTGTAGACGACTGTCACGAAATGCTTTAAATATCAAAATTTCACGAACAGCAGTGTAATAAATCAGTCTTATCTATTCGTACTCTTAAGAAGGCCATTTGGTAATATTGCATAAAATCTTTTAAGTTCGTTGGTTAGAAGTTCCCTGTCCCCCCTAATTCGCAGCTATTTTATAATCAATTGCTTAAACGGCACGAGAAAGGTCGCCCAATGGAAAACACGTTTCAATCACGAAACGAACTGTAGTCACAACTTCGAATGACTGCAAGTTTAACGGGCTTTCGAGCCGAAGGACAGCGCATTCAGCGGTACGAAACCGAAACACGGACCGCTATATTCGCGCCCCCAGCGTCAACAACGGACCGCGAGACGAATGCGCGCGGCAGTGATTCTTTCCCTCGTCCGGCCCCACTTTTATTGCCTCTGCGAGGCGCGTTCGGTCGCGCTGTAAATTTCGTTTAGCCGGCGGTCACGCGCACACGCCGCCGTGAACAGCCGGCCCGGGCCCGCTGCGCACACTCGGCTTCTCTCCGGAAGATTGAGCGTTCTTTGAGTTAGGTAAGAAAAACGAGGGCAGGCAAGAGGGCGTAGGGCGTAGGGACGCTCTTGTCACTTTTCTCCACTCGAGCTTCGTTCGTGTTTCTCCGGGTTTTCTCGAAGCACTCGTTAATGCTAATTAGTACATCAAGGCGACTCTAAGGAGATTGGCCGTAGATAGAGGTTGCCCGGCAGTCGAGGGAAACTATTTATCAGTTGCTCTCATTAGTTTTTGATCCGGATTATTCCCCCTTTCCGGATGGGAGCAGGCAGATTTCTATCGTTCCTCGAAAATTCTTATAATAGCTCGTTTTTATTAAAAATATGAGGGAATGACTTGTAGCATTGCTCTTTAAGTACATTCTTCCTTGAGTGTTATTGAGGTTGTTTACATGTAAACTATTGGCTAAAATCCCTAAAAAAACTACAAGTATTTCTTTAGCTTTCAAACATTTCAGCTCTGGTGCGAAAGGCATTTGGGTAGTTTACTTTATGCCAGTAGGAGTTACTTGGCAAAGTTTTGGAAAAATCCGTGACCTGGAAGATTCAGGATATATTTTTCTTGTCAGTAAGCGTTAAATCTCAAGAACATAAACAAATGTTTATAAGGATATTACGAAATTCTAATAAACATGTAAGCTTAACCTCGAAGGACGCTCATAAAACGATCAAAATCAATAGAGAACAACGCAATACTTTACTGCTTACATATACAGTGCGCTCCCAATCTAAGAGAGAAGTGTATGCGTAAACAGGCGTAGCTTGCATTCCTCGAACCAGAAGCTGGCAGCGTGCAAGTCAAGGGCGCCACTTTCGTAGCGGCTCCCGGCTTCGTTCCTCGACGATAAATGCGTGGCGTAAATAGACGAATCGTTCGATTGGCTTGAGTTATGACGGTTTTACGGCACTTGGACCCCTACTCAATTTATCCTCTCCCGCACACGCCTGCAAAGCTAGGCAATAAAAACGCTACTTAACTTGCACTCTATGCCTCGCGAGGGCGGCTCCCACTTTTCTCACGGCTATGTTTTCATCCAGTGCAGTGGGCCAATCAAATTTAAGGATGAGTGGGCCACCGTATAGTCGCGAAAAGCTTTTCGAGTATTCCGCTAATTTCCATCTAGGAACTCGTCTCCATATTGCTCCACTCGGGGCATCATAATTAACGCGATTTGAGCGGTTGCCCATGGTAACGCGATAATTGGACGATTCCTGCGGCTCAACCTCTTTGCAGCGCAAGTTTTCTTCGCGAAGGTTACCGAAAAAAAAAATTACAAGTAACAAATAGCTTTTCAAGATTCAATTAGACGTGTAACGGAAAATGAAGGATTGCTAATAACGTTTCACAGGTTCTGAGTTATAAAAACAATTAAGAATTGCTTTCAAAAAGATGAAAAAGCTTAATTAAAAAAACTATTCAAGTAGATGTCAGGAGACAGAGTGAGTTTCACTCGTTTCAAGTCGATACTTTACTCTCGAGATCAATCGTGCTAACAAAAGACGAATAGGGGAGATATGATTCCCTTCCTAACCCTAAATGAGATCGAGAGGTGAAAGCACCTCGGCGACCCAGGGACTCGCAAGCTCTCCCCTACAACAATATTAGTCTTTCATCCCGCCGTATATATGACGCGGAGCCCTCGAAGCTCACATGCCGGTCTGCCGGATAATTCGAGCTAATACGAAAGAGGGGGTGCAAGTGAGCGCAAAGAGGCCGAGAGTCATGAATGCAAGTACGCCCGATGCTTTATGCAAAGCGCTTGCTTCGAAATTGGCCGAGTCGCGCGGATAATTAAAGCGCCTCAAAGGGATTCCGGAACATCGACGCTCGAGCAATTATGTTTTTCTTCGGAATTCTTCCATCCCTAGGTCGGCCTTCGAGAATTCCTCGGACTTTCTTTTGTGGTACATAACGCCCCGGAAAAAAAATATAATTACGAGGGCTCTTGAGGCCGCAGATTTTACCTTCCTCGTTGACTCTAATGACAATGTAATTAAATTTAGTATTAACTAGATTTTTACGGAGTCGAGTACCATGGTAAGTGAACACACTATATTCAAAGCGAACTTACGTGATTGTCGAGGAAAGTTAATCAAGTGCTTATTTTATACGTACCTGCAATCATAGAAAAGAAATAAAAATTAACATGATTGTATATATATACCTAAAAAACTATTTCTGAACAATTACTTTGTAATATTGTAAACACGTCTACAGTTTCAAGATTTGATATGTATTATGTTTTAGTATAAAATATTGGATAAAAAAGGATTAAAAATAATATATTAGATTGTTGAGAGAAATGACAATTTATTGCAAAAAGGAGAATACAAAATTTTTCTACTTATTCAACTATGAACAAATATACAATTCCTTTTCAAATTTTTAATCGTATATTTTTCAAAGTATTACCTAGAATCTAAGTTATGTACAAAGTTCTTGAAGCGATTATTTACAGAGTTGCGAAGTTATGAGCATTCAGGTTTTATTCGGGACCCTCGCATGTACAGCATTACAAAGTTTAGTAACAAAATTTAAAAAATGTTTAAAAATAAGTATTTAGTATCAAAATGTAGTATAAAAGGTTTTTGTTATAATATAGAAGGTTTATTGTTATTTATTTTCTTTTTATGCGATGCAAAAAAAAAACAGACAATTTGAAAGCATTTGGGTGCCGAGTAATGTGCTAAGTCACGTATGAATATTTCGAATGTCTCGAATTTTGACTACATCACTTAAAACATTTTTATGTTTGATGTATAAGCTATATCACAAAACTCACGATTACAATTCATTTTATATACTAGTATATGCTTGTTTTTAATGCGAATATTCACATTAACAATTTATTTTCTTCAGTCGAACTATCCACGTATTTTTTTGGTTGATAACAATCACAAAGAGATGACTTTTAATTTCCCTTAAGTAATTGTCTGGGTATAATTTCATGAATTGTATTGGAGTTTATGTAATTTTCTATATTCATTTCAACAATGATGACTAACACGTATTATTTTTAATTTAATTTTTCTTCGAGAACTAGAATTTTGATTGTATAATCTTGTCTAAATTTTCGTTTTCCTCAGATAGCTGTGGTCTCACTGCAACCAACCATCTCAAGAGTATGTGTGCCCGTTGTAAAGATGATGCTGCGTAAAATCTAAATTTTTGTACTCAAAAAATATATTTTTTTATGAAAATAGCTTTTATGATTGTCTGCTGTTCGTGATTATTTTAAACGTAGACTTCCGTATTTACGAGTATTTTTAAAATATGTTTTAATATTCTTTTGAGACAATTTTCATTTATTGGTATTTAGAAACATCTGAAAATTTAAAACATCGTGACTTTTTCCTCTTTTTTTGAAGCTGACAGTCCACTTATTTTATTTATAATATGCATATTGAATTTTAATATTTATTTGTTGATAAAATTTTTAACCAGATTTCAGTTAAAATTTAATTGAAAATCATCTAATACAGTTTCATTCTATTTCATACGCCAATATACAATCTTTAGATTTTCAAACTTTTCAGATACTAAAAAAGAATTTTCAAACTTCACCATATTAAATTCCAATAGAAAATGGAATAAATATCGACGTTGGTATACGTCAATTTGCAAAATCGCTCGCAAAATCGATCTTAGACCTCTCCGTGAATAAAAAACGAATCAATGTTCTGATCTTACTTCTACAGAAATCTTCACAAAAATTAAATGAAAGAATCCTAAATTTTAATTGAAAAGAACATGATTTAGAATAAGCGAAATCTGAAGGTAAATTTATAATTTGACAATGCCATGAATACAAATTTTAAGCGAATGAAATTATAAATGCGACCAAGAAAGTAAAAGTATAATTTATTAAGTAATTGGCAATACTAATATTTACTATAGTTTCAAATCTAAGTTAATCTTCTAGAATTTTATATTATGAATCTTTATGGTGCAAAGCTGAAGTAAATAGAAAATCTATTTAAAATTACTTTATCCCGAAGAAACATTTTGTCTTTGCGAAATACCTAAAATAATCGATATCTTTTCAAAGTTCCAAAGAAAGCTCCAATATAGTTTCATATATCTATATGAAATTCCACATTGCACTTAGCTACTCGAGAGACAGAAAATTTCTGGATGGGGTTGCATTGAGTCATCTTTGGGTGTGCCGAGAAATAAAGCTGGCCTCTTGAATATTTTAAATGTGAGTACTGTGGCTGCACTGACATTTTTTCGAGTGTTTTACGGTGTGATGCATTAATTCGCAATGGATAGGGCCGTATTTATACGCGTTACAAAGTGCCGGATACGAGGCGGGATAGCTTTTCCATCTATTCTGCTCTTTGATTCAGCACGGTTGTACGACATTGAAAGATAGAAGGAATCAGGAAATCCCTTAGAGCGGGATTAGAGATTTAAGCGAGCTCCATGAAATTAAAATGACTTTGGATGTTATAAAATAAAATATGTAAATACTCAATGATCTTATTTGCGGTAATAATTTTTCATAAATTGTCCATTTTTAGAAGATGAAACTGTCTATCTCATATTAGATGAATCAATTTTTATTTAAGAAAGACTGAAAATAATTTTTAAAAAATTATTGTAGGGTTTTAATGTAAATTTTACTGTCCAATGGAATTTGAAATAAAACCAATGAAATAGTCCGATCAATGTGCATGTTATTCATTAAAACAAATTCAAAGGTACTTCGAATTTTCAAAGAATTTCAGTCGTCGACATACTGATACATTTTCCAATTTCACCAATATTTCAAAGGCTGTATCCATTTTTATGCGGAAATTGCAATATCACGTAAAATATTTTAATTTTTTCTCAACACAAGCGAAAACATTATTGTTTATTTAAATCAAAAAGAAACATCAATCATTTACACAATATACAATTATTTGTTAAATCATTTATCACATTGCAATAAAGTAAACATGTAATGATATTAGTAATAAATAATGTTTTGCAGTAAAAAGTCAAAATTGAAAACAATTAGAAAAATTTGCTTTTTTAAATTTACATAAAAGTCATTTTGTACATTGCTTATATGTACAAAATTTTACATATCACTAACACTACGTGAACCTGCGTGATTTCCATACAGAAGTTTGAAAATTTTATTTGGATTGATCAATTTTAAAGTTATTTACAACCTCGTAACTTACTTTTATGCGGGTCTAAGTCGACAATAAACTCTATAAAGATCTATAATTTACTCTTGTAAAATGGTTAAAGGATGAAGGAATAGTATTATATTATTTTTTTCTAAAATTGATCAATAAATGATCTATAATTAAAAAGCGAATAGAATATAAGAAAAGCTGCAGTCGTATCATTTTCTTTTGTTATCACTACCTACCTAATTTTATATTCTAAGGTGAACTTGCAGCTTCGAGGATAACGAAGCATCGGCATAATAAAGTAATAACTCATTGTTGAGAAGCATTCGAATATACGAGGTAGGAAAAAGTGGCAATATCAGATGCCTCGCGATTTCGCTCTTCTGCGACGTATTTCCTCCCTTTTCCAGTAGCATCTAGTTTAAATTCAGTTTACGCCTCACTCTTTATAACCTTCTCTTTAACTCCATTTTTTCATATGCCCTCCAACTGGTCTTATGCACAACTTTCCCTTTCCCCAATTTTATTCGTTACCCTGGATTTTCCAGAACTTTTCTCTAGCTCGTTTCTTCATTTAACTTCATGAACTGCAATGATATAGCACCGTGTTCGGAAGTCGATCTTACGTTACATCCTGCAAGTTCTTGCAAGCGATAATCTGGCACTCGTTGCTCACGATTATTGTGAAAGTTATAGAGACGTGCCTTGCAAGTCAAGTTTCTTGAAGTTTTTAGCTCTTTTAGTAGCTTTCACTGTCTAAAATAGAAAGATCAAGACAAAGATCGAAAAGTTACTGTATGTGAAATATGAAGCATTCTTGCCTAAAAGTAACATGTATTCTGCCGATTTCGAGAAAAAATTTGAAAAGAAGAACAACAATAAAGATTTTTTTAATAACTTCTGTGGATTCTAAATTGTTCTTTTTATTTCTAATTATATTCATGTAATTGCAATTTTTCAGATCGATATATAGTATTATTCTTTTAATTTACCTTTAAGAATTTCTATTCAATTTGTATACTCTACTTGTTTATGTCAAGCAATTTAAGTAATTTGCATTTCAATTTAATTTTAAATATTTATATTACAAATAGACTACTGTATATTTCAACGATTTTAAATTATTTTTCTTATAGTAAAATTATGCTCAAAGCATTCATAAATAAAATTTTTAGACTTTCATACTACTTTTTAATTTTCATTTATAGTTTTGAGATTATGGGTGATTTTAAATATAAAACTATATTATATTTTTCAATTTTAATACTCGATTGATTATCAAATAATAATTGATCATCCATTTTCAATTTAGCTTATGCATAGTAGATAACAGATAAATGGCAAAAACATGTAACTCATCCTTCTTCTTTATTTATGGATGCAGCAGGTGTCCTTGGCCTAGCGTAATAGCTTCCCGTTGCTAAATTACATGTTTTACGTGATTTATCTTTTCCACTTATAATGAACTAAAATATTATTCAATCTATAGAGGAATTCGCTAGAAATTATTTATTTGTAAACTATTATTTTCAATTGAATATATATTATATGTATAATTAAACATTAGAATTAATTCTTATTGTTTTATAAGAGATGACATAGATAGTTTGTTGTTGCTATTATAATATAGATTGTAAATAATTGTTATAGAATGTCTTTTGCTATGTATTACCTTTTTTTAAAGCATAAATAACAATATCTAAGAATTTATCAAATAAGTCAAAATTTGAATAGAATACAGTGTTCTTGTAGAGAGTTTTATCCATTATTTTAATAAGAACAAAAGTACAGCCGAAGCTCATCATATTTTAGTGAAAGTGTATAGTGAACATATGTACATGTACGAAGGTACCGGAATATTTGTTAAATAAAAGATTAAATTATACAATCAGCGTGATTTCTAGATTGTCGAGAGGTCGACAGAAGGAAGCGAGACGAACTCATAGACGTTATTCCGTCGGCGCGGTGAAGGTTTATGTTACGCTCTGGTACGGTGTTGCGGAAGAGACGTCGCGGCCGTGTGGTCGACCGGATTCCTAACGAGACTTGTGCTCGAGATGTGCGAGACCCACGGGAGACTTCTCTATATCATTCTTGGTTTGTAGCCTGCCCAAGTATAATACTTCGGAGCAGTCCTAAGAGAGTAGGGATACGCATGTGAGCGGGATTCGCCCCACTCCGATCCGTTTCTGACGATTTCCTGACGAGGTAGAGAAGCATGCGCGCATAAGTTAAGGCAGCGAAACCACGAAGATCGCTAAAGCTTGCCGCACGAGCTTTCCCGCTGAAAAGGAGGGAGAGAGAGTATTCAGACTGACGTAGTTTGCCGAAGCCGCTATCGAGCTTTCCCGATGAGAAAGAGGCTCGAAGTCGAGCTCGAAGTACCTCACGAATGGGAGAAGACGCTTTGCGATCACTCGCGATGACAAAGATTTTCATTATTTATTATTTTGATAACCGCTTACTGAGCAATAGTTATTGTGTATGAACAAATCTGTGGCATATATGTTAGGGTATAAACATGCTTTTCCCTTTCGCTTTTCTATTTCAACAATATTAAAACGATTTAAAAATTCTATAGAAATAAGAACATTAGGTTCTACATCAATTGAAATCAAGGAAAATTGAGAGACACTTTTTTACGCGTAAAGTCATGTGTTACACGCGACGAACTAATATCATTAGTTGCAAAATGCGACATCCATGGATCAAATTTCATGTTTTGTATTTGGTAAAGTCCAACTTCTAAAACCGCATGGAACTGTAACTAGAGATCTCTACCAACTGTAACCGATGCGTTTGGACCGTATAAATTAAAGGCAAAACGGTGAAAATACCCCTTCAAAAACGGAAGTCATTTTGCTGTAAGGTAGAACATATAATTCACAATAAAAAATAATATTCGCCTGTATATTACAAAACCTGTAAAAATTTATCTCGAAACAATGGGAAGTGTTACAAAACACACAATATTTTTCAGATATTGTTTCTAGCGATTACTCGCAATTATCATTTGCTCCGATCAAGGGTATTCGATCAATAATTTATTTGTAGCGAAGTCCACATACTATAGCGTAGAATTGGTCAATTTGTGGATTTCATCTAAAGACGAACTCTTTTAAATTCTGATAATAATTTATAATCATTCTTAACTAATTATTACAATTCGGATAATCGTTTATCTGATCGAAATTGTCGGGCAATATTTTGATGGAAATGTATTTTTTACTTTTATATGAAATAAATAATATTATTCACTAAAAAATAGTATCTAAAAGTTCTAAAATCTAATTTATTCAAATAAGTTTTAATATTCTTCTATATCATTCAAAATTAAAGAAAGTAATATCTTTTAATCTAAAAAATCAATTTAAAAATTGATTTTCTCTATTTTTATCCTTGAATACTAAATTTTAGTTACATTGAGTAATAACAATTTTCTTTTCAAATAAATGAATCCATATCTAAGAATTCATTCGTTACACTTTACATTCTTTCTTATATATTGGATTGAAATAAAAAAATTTCGAGATAAATTGCTTCAATTCTTTTTTCTAAATTGTAACTTCTTGAGTTTTAAATTAAAATATTTCTTTAAGATTTCCTTTCTATAGACAAGAACTTATACAATTGAATTATTTTTATTGCTTTAATTATTATTGATTACAATGAAAACGTATTTTAATTATTGGCAAGTTTATACACTATATTTCTAGAATGGATACGGGATGTTTCTTACAGTAGTTTTTCATAGTAAACAAGGAAGCTAGGTATGCACGTATGAAGTAATGATTATACTTTAATATTACTGTTAAAAATTTAATAACATTGTAAGACGTATTTTATTGAATATTGCATATTGCATTATTATTATTTAAATTTAATTTTTAGGTTACCATTCCGTGCAGGTTCTTGTACTCAGTAGCGGCGACTTCATCGGTTTCTCTAGCTTTGACGAGTAACTGAATAATGAACATCATTAATATAGAAGGGATTTAATCGTCTTAGACTTCCACAAAAGAAGAACATCAAACATTTATTAATGATAAAAAATGACAAATATATTCGTTGACATCATGAACGTAACAACCTCTAAATCCTGCTAATTTCACATTTTATTCATCTAGGACACATTGAAGCTTTAAAGCTCTTCTGAATGCTACGGTTTATATTCTTTTTCGCTAAGCACCTGTGACCTTTGACCACACGGACGGTGAATTTCCTAGATATTTCCGGTGAATTAAACACGGGTGGGATTCGCCAGCTCAATCGAGGTCCGGAAAGTGGCCCCAGGGCCGAGTAAATCGACTAATGCACTTCGACTCCGTGATCCGCAGGAGTGTCGCTTCAACAGCTTTATTCCATGAATACGTTTGGTCTTATGACCATAGAGCACCTTCGTTAAATCTTTTGAATTCATATTTTATAATGCAAATACATGATATTTATATTAAATGTTACATCCTTTCAGAAGTCTGATAAATATAGGTGGATAGTGACTAAGTATAGGTAGATGTTGAGTAAAATTTCGTTTTCCAAAACTATTTCAAATAGAATGTATTGCAAAGAAGGAACATAGAAATCATTTTAACTCGTGTATGTTTGTACAATGATATTCAATTTAATGCAATTAATAATTATTTTTACTAGTTATTAAGATGTTTTTGTAAAGTAAACAAACTTCAACGTATGCATTTCGAAGTCTATACTACGAATAATAATTTTAATCTCTTATGCGATATTGCATAACCGTTCCGTAAAGTCAGGCTGGTACTATTAATCATCACATGATGTAGATTGTTTTAAAAAAGTTCATACTGGGGAAGTGAAATACTTACAAGTGCTGGCAGCTTTGCGCATGCGATGTCTGTAGAGACAAAGCATTTTTCACGGTTAGAACGCCAATGAACGAGCTGTACTCGCACTAATCAAGATGTAGGAAGTAACTAGTTACACGGAACCGCGTATTCGAGATATTGCGAATTTGAACATTCTGCAATTCGTCTGCAAATCTTTATTTCAGCAAGGTTTTTTTTATGGTACGATAACATGTGCGTGATGTGATGTTACTGTTGTTAAGTAACTTGAGATTACCCGCGGGAGTTTAATCAGTATGTTGAAGGGAGCAAGTTTGATTGAGCAGTATTTGTCCAGTTCAAATCGATCCATTAGTAATAAAAAAGTTTAGATAAAGAATCGAGCTTCCGTTTGCTACCACGGTACGAAAATATTTTCTGAGTCGATTGACATCCTAAAGTTATTCGATAGATTGATCTACACGTAAACTTCCAGTCAGTAAAGATATATGTCAATAACATGGATCAGATCATCTCTGACGTATTTTGTTTAACACTCGAGTCCAGATTTTCTCAAGGTTACTTACGTCAATGAAGACAAAGTTACATTCTCGAAGTCTATTAAAAATGTTGCTTTTAAAGTAAATTTAGTGAATGTATAAAATATAGAAAAGCAAATTAATTAAAAACAAGTTTATTCTTAGCATATTTCGATAAAACTTAGCATATTTACCTCAATAACGCCTATTCATTTTAAAAATTCATTCAGTTGCTCGTTTCCTTTTTCTTAAAAGTAATCACGCACTAACTAATGAAAGACTCTGAAATTGCGAGTAGAATTATTTTTGCGACTAAAGTGTGTGAACAGCAGCAAAAGAAAGCAGTTGGAATAACGTGTCGGAGCGTAACATTTTAGTCGATCTCCAATTTAGTTGTGAATCAATCAACCCGTTCATCCAGCAGAAAATCTTCACCTCGGCTTATTTCAGAGTGTTGTAGATTAGGCAAAAAGTGCATTACGAACTTAGTAAACGACGGTTCATTTTTTGCTTCATGCGGGTCAATAAGAAAAAGGTACAGGGCATGTTGGTATGAGAAAGTCATCCATTTTCTACGTGAAATATTAGGTTTCATAGATAAAGGGTTCAAGGGCAACGCGGATTTTGTCCCTTTATTTTTCGCTCGAAAGATTTGATGACAGGTGCACGTACGCTTTGATCGATTAGAGTAAGGAGGGTCCCTGACCTAGGCTCAATTAGATTATCTAAGTGAAATTCAATTAATAATAAAAAATAAATAATAGGAATTTGAAGTCTGAACAATGGCAATATAAGAAGCACCTGGCGTTGAAGCCATCCAATGAGAAAGAAAAACTCTTACCATCGCAATAGTAGATACAACCAATTTCGCTCTTGAAAAGTTATAGAGCAGACGCAAACGTATAATCCACGAGAACAATGCAGGCAAAAGCGCAGGCGATTGGAAAAAGTCGAGCTGTCCATTCGGCGTTACGACCCTGATAACGGGGGTGGCCCCCTGCCGCCTAGCGCATTCGGTCCAATGCCCCACATTTGCATCCATAGTGGCGGTACTTGTAGTGGCTCCCGCGCGTTATAATGCATTATGCGTGTGTACATAGAAACGCATTTGCGAACATCTAACAAGGAACGGAGTCTGCGTGAGCTTCCGTAATGACGTCTCCGTTCCGTCTTGAATCCCTGCACATTGTCGCGTAGTTCTTGCTATGTGTAAAAAGAAGAGTATTTGAACGAGACTTATATAATAAAGATTGTCAACTAGTGTCAGGTAGATGATTACGCTTGCGAGTGATTCTGACACCATCCGAGACAAGGGATTCTGTATCTTTGATTTAGTAAAATTACTCTTCTACTTTGATCTCTTAATATAAAATAAGAAGATACTAAAGTTACAAACACACTTTTATTGTTTATTGTTGAAGTTTACGTATAGTGGACTAATATATATGTATCATAAGTCCATTAACCTATATGAAGGAAAAATATTTGCTAGAGATATATAAGGTAATCAAAATTTTAAATAAGCTAGCGAATTTTTGTATTTTATTTTAATTTATATAAGTAACAAAAATACTTGGATCATTATACTATAAATATTTATTTTTTACGAAACTAAATTCAAAATCTACTTGTTTAGAATAACGTAAAATGCTTTATACTTTTTCACATTATAATACTATAATTTAATTACTCTTTATTCAATTACTCTGTAGTACACATTTAATTACTTTCTCTTAGGATAAAATAACAGATAAAATGTTTTCCTGTTTTTTTAATCAATAAATACATTTATCATCATATGTTTAGTATTATAATGGTAGCAAGTTAAACTTATAATTTATATGCACAAACAAAATCATCTAAGAAGATGTATAGTTTTTTTAATATGATTAATTGTTCTATTAAGATACTAATAACGTATGGGAACTGTGTAAAATTTTACTGCATGATTACTATAACTATAAACTACTCTTTTGATATTCTGATAAATTTAGTTTTATTTACAAAAAAAATCTGTTAAATCATATTAAAGTATTAGCCTGTGTAATATCTACAGAATTCAATTTAGGAAGTCTAATGAAATTTCTTTTTCAGTTTTGAAAATGAAATCCGTTTTACCGCGTATAAAAAAGTGCTTTTGGAAATGCTCAATTTTATTATTTTCCTCTAAAAAGAGAAAATTTAACAAAAGTATCATTGTATTAACATAATCATGAATTTAGATTATCAAAGGAATGGCATATCGCTAAACATAATAGTCTTTCTCAAGGTATAGCATTTAAATAAGATATTCGGTAAATATTTTTACAGACAAATTTTCGTCGTATGTGCATTTTAATTAATTAAACTGTATTTTCCATATTATTTCGTGAATAAAATATTGCACTCAACTTGCATTCTTTAATAAAAACATTGCTAAAATTTCATGTATACATAGTTAGAAAATATGTATATACATATGCTTATAATGCTGTTAAAATATACTTATAATTAACAATTTAAAATGTCAAAAACTCTTTTGTTGTGTAAGATTTTAACATAGAAAAAATACAATATTATAAATAAAACTTTACTGCTTAAAAGAAAAACATTTAGTAGTTGTGATCTTTATTGAAGGGTGGCACAAGGACTGGCGTCGGTATATGAGTTGATACATCTCTCACTATACATGGCGGCAGATCTTTTGCTTACTGAGCCTATACTTTGTTAAAATACATTATTTGCATAAAGGTGCAGAGGCCACAGAATGAGAGACGCTTTCAGAGACGCTCATTAATCAGTAAAACGAATGAGATCTCGGCTATTATTAAGCCCAGTTTGTTCTCACCAGTTGCGTTTTGACCAAGTAAGAGAAGCTCCGTTCATCTTCATGAGTGCAGACGTACGATTCTCTTATACGAACCAAAATTCCGCAGTCCATGTGTCCGCACATATAACAATGGTCTTCCTAAATAAGATGTATGAAACTTGTGAAACTACACCGTTTGAGGAATAGAAGTACTATACGAGGTGATCGATAAGTCATAAACTTATGCATCAATAAGTACATTTTTGTTGACTTTCTATTTTACACTAATTTTAATAGTCTTCATTTAATGTATCTTGTGATGATTTAGTAAAATATTACTAATATTACTAATTTGTTTTGTAATATAGGCAGAAAAGCAGTATAATAATCAAATTCGCACAGAGTATAATTTTAAAATGAATACAAAGATTTATAATTATATAAATAATTTCTTGATAAAATCTGGCGGCTTTATCATAATCATTGGCATTACGTAGTAAGATCTCATAAGTGAACAGTACGATGAGTGTTAGCAGGAGAATTTCATCCCTCGAATTCTACCATAATTAGTTTTGGTCTGGGCTACTATCGTGATACGGGGTATTACAAGGTTTGTTGGCACGCATGCGTGTTACTCTGTAATTGCGTAACTTAGGCGACTGCAGCAAGTCGCATGATTATGGCACGACTCTGGTGTTCCTAAGATCAAAGTGATCTCTATATTCTGCCCGTCATGATTATACATGTAGATGCAAATAGTGCGCAGATCAGGTCACCGTTCCGATTGGTCCTGTACCCCAGCCACAAACAGCCTCGAAAACTCAATTTGCTCGTGAAAGCTTTAGGTAAAATGCAACCGAGGTATTTTAAGCGTCTGCAGCTCAAACAGCTATTTATTCACTTGCATATTTTGAGATTGCTTTTATATAATTTTGCAAAATACATTTTGTTTAACATCTTAAAAGATAATTTACTATTTTAAGTAAAATATTTATACTACAAAATGTTCGGAAAACTTGTTACTAAACTCAGCTTAAATTATGCTTTCTTTAATTGAAAGAAAAGCGATTGGAGTATCATTGTATTCATTTTAAAGTAGATATGCGAGAAAGAAATTGTTTTCACGAACTTAAGGCAATTCTGTTCTTTCAAAAACCATGTTTCAAATTAACTTGGTATGAGTATAATTCCTGAAAAGAGAAAATAGTTTACTCTTACGATTTTTAAGAGTTAATCTCTTTTAAGTCATTTGGTGAAATTATTTAGAAATAATATTTATTTTTAGCTACATATTAGGGATAAAAATTTTTAGAAATGAAATTAGAGATTATTGATCAAGTTACATTATTATTGCGTAATATAAGATTAGCATAATTGAATAAAACTAAAATATAGATTTTGTAATTATTTATATATCATTTAAATTGTTTGATTATAATGATTATAAACTATCCCTTTTTATTAAACGTTAAAACGTGAAACATTAAACATTGTTCTAGACGCATAAACTGGATTCATAATATCACATAAGAAATTTTCATTAAAATTTCAACATTAAGCACATATGTGAAAACGGATTACAAACATGGAATTTTAAATAAATCTTTAAAAATGTTAAAAAATTGTTCGGATAACAAAATTCATTTGAACTAAGAATTAATACTTGATCTATTCTGAAATTTCTTAATTAAATTAAAAAATTTGAACTTTTGAAATAATCTGTTAAAACATTGAAAATTAAAAATTAGCTATATATTGAAATCACAAAGTGAATTTTTTTATGAGCATATAAATTATTATTATTATTATTATTAATTTTCATTTTAAAAGCTATAAATATTAAATTAATTTAATGATAATTTAATTGTTTACTGATATTTAGTAATGTGTTCAGAATGAAAATTTATTCTCAGGGATTGAGAGAGTATAAGTTTAATCAGTACTCCTAAATATCTGCATATTCTTTTGTAGTACTCGAATTAGTTTTAGTCAAACTGCCTTGATCGACAGTTAATGGTTTTACTAATCGTTAAACCGGTAATAATCGGCTGTAGCTATGTAAAATATTCGAGACCTGCGAACAGTGAGGGTTCAATTATGGTGCGAGCACACTGAAAACAAACCGAGAAGCCAAGAAGAGGTGAGAAATGAGGGTAAGAAGCAATTACCATTGATTCTCCATATAGGTGTAATAGAAAGTGAAGGGGAAGACAATTTGGAACTTGTAATGACTCGAATATGTACAAGTAGTAGGAGTCGTGACTCGATCAGCCCAGCGCTGAATCAGCAGACAAATGCTTATAGCGTGCAGACGAATGGAAAGAACAGGACAAGTCATTGTAATGTTGAGAGTATTCAAGTGGATTCACTAGAAATAAATTTTTTGATGATTTCCAGTTTTAGATTACATTTAAAAGCTGATTTCCATGTAACTGCTGTACAGCATTTTCAAATTATAAACACTCATTGTAACAATTACCGAACATGTGTATGTCGCTAGTTTACAAAAGTAATTATACATATAAAAGACAATGACTATTATTTCTTCTTCAGTACATAATTCCAGTTTTGAGGACGGCGTTTATAATTTAATAATTAGTCCTTCAATTTCATTATTTTCATAATTGGAAATTTCTTTGGAGAGTAGTCTCGACTCAGGTATATAAACTACTTTTCTCCAGAAACCGCGTGCGCAATCCGTAGCCACGATAAATTGCGCGCTCTATTTTTAACGGCCATCCGACGATCAAGCACACGCGCGCCTTAGCTTCTCTGAGGGTCGGGCGAGCCGATATTTTCTCGCTTCCAGACCGTGTCAGCGACTCGCGACTGGATGAAGCAGGTGCATTATTCAGCATGCGACTCGATTAATCGAATAGAGCTCGCATCTTGGGACAAGTTCGCAGTCTTTGCCTCACTCGCTTTTTCCACGGATACGTCTTTCGTTCATGACTCAGTAAGCTCTCAGCTAGTTCTATTATAACTGCTCTCCGTTTTTGATTTGATTATTATTTTATTATCAGAGTTCCAAATTTGAAACTTATGTTTATTTCTTAATACACACAAACATGCAAATTGAAATAGTCAATAAAATTTTTTTGAAATCCTGTATCAAATTAATATTATTATCAATTTTACATATCTGTTCTATAAGGTATATGCATGCCATCGTTCTATATGCAGACTTCATTACATCAAACAATAGTCTACCGTAGTTGGCAAGTTGCAAACTAATTCCTTTGCTTTACAAATTTATGTGCGGGTAAGAGGAGGCGCATTCATGAATGTGTTCTTTATACTGAACGTTTATTATAATAATTTCTATTCATCCATTCATATACAAACAAGGGAATACTACCTAATTCGAATACGTAAAGAGCATCATTCTTTTATTAATAGAGGTTACAATTGTCATTTATACTGTTCGATTAAACCAAACAGTTTATCTCTCTACTATTTATTTATTTTTTAGGTAAATATAAAATAATTTAGTTTATTCTTCATTTAATAAATAAAAAATATTAAATTACAAATTAAATAATGATATCGTCCTTTATAACAATGACCATTTATAAAATTGAATTATTATAAGACTTAAAATTACTTGATGGTGAGAAACGTAGCTCACAATGATAATAACAAGAAAAACTTTAGGAGAATCGCGCGATATGCTCTGCAAAGTGGCATCATGATAGATCACAGGAAGAATTAATACTGAATTTTATTCTTTAGAAATGTAATTTTAATTTAAATATTTATTTGTAGAATACAAGAGTTTTATAATTAATTGTTCTGGTTATGTTTATAAAATAATTATGGATTACAAAAGTTATGTTTTGATTGTAGTAGACTAAGACATTTTAAACTTAACTACACCTTATTCCATGTATGAAGTAAGTTAAGATAAAAATTTTCTGATTGTGGTAGAGAGATGATTATGATTGTAATTAAAGATAGCTTCCATTATAATTTAAATACAATTTTACCACTTAGCTTTCAAATGTCAGTACCGCGCATTAATCATTGAAACAGAAAGAAAAGGGTATAATTACTTCAAATACATACACGCTAAAGTGGGGAGGACGTGCATTTCAACAATGGCCTGAAACTCACTGATTCGCGTTCTAATTATCCGCATAAATATGTATCTACGCGCTTTGGGCGCAGGTCATTACTGCGATTAATCATCGACCGCATACGAGAACGACCCAGCACCATTCTCTGCTTGCGGTCCACACACGAGAGCATTTACTTACTTTTCTCGAGCTCATTCAACTACGATTGAAGCCTCGAATGCCATTCATAGCACTTGCAATGAAGAACGAGCTTAATCGTTCGTCGCGACGCAACACATTCACGTATAAGCCGATGGACAGAGCGATTCAATATTAATGCAGTATGCAATGTAGTGGATTTAGCGGTGGTGTGGACAAGCTGGTTAATATGTAGACATGGTAGAGAAACCATCTATCGCCGTTGGTTGAGCTTTTGAGGTATCGCCTTCTCAATATCAAGAGGTGTTTTCGATTAGCAAGCCCATCCACCATGTCGCATAAGTCTTTCAAACGTTTGTCGCGTATAATACTGTTTTATCAGAATTGCAATGAGCATATATAACACCTTTATAAATTCTTCTACTCATAGGAATTATTTTTAACGCTCCTACTGCATTTGAATTTCAGGCGAGTGAACTGCTCTGCATAAGAAGACGCGTTTTTCTTCATTCGTTGAAGTATATGCGCGACGTGCGCTACTCCTTTGCCTACGGCTTTTCTTACTCTGACATTCAGGCGCGTTTCTCTTTGCATTCAGAGGAATAGCGTGTCTCATTAGCCCCAAAAATGCAGTATTCGATCAACGAATAAATTTAAGCGACGGCTAATATTCAATCTGCATATATTTCGCGCGAAAAATGTCTTACATTGTTTGACGATTTTTAATGATTTTTGTTTTAATACGTATTTTTTAAACGTTTTTCGTTTGCCCAGTGAAAAAAATGAATTAGACTGATTTGAGAATATGCAAAAAATATCAAAATATATTATTATTGTAATACTTGAGAATGTATAAGATGTAATTATTGAATATCAAGCAGAAGAATTGAGTTAATGTATATGTTATGTAATTGTATAAATTTTATTCAACAAACCAGCGATCATGTACCTTTATACTTTTACAAAGCGTTGGGTGAGTTTCTTTTAGTTGTGTTCTCCAAACCCGCGATTTTCAATTCGACCTCTCTGCCATTTGTAAGAATAGTTAGTTTCGATACTAAATCAATACCGAACTTATTAATATCTGTAATACAGGAAGTTCACAAGACCTACCGGATTTGTGTTATAATCGCACCTCTATCAAAATTTTAATTACATAACGCGTATTTATTCTTCCTTCACCAATCACAAAGCGTGTTAGCCATTGTATTAAATTTATAGTAATAAAAATATGTTTATACATTTATTAAACATTAAACAATATTTAATCGTTTTGACATTAGTACGATTTACGGGTTTGCTAATCATTATAAGTTCAGTAGTATGAGGTCTATAAGTGGACTTAATTTAAAATTTTTGTCCTCAATTACTTCATGCCATGTATTCACACTACATTCACTTTCTCTGTCATTACTTAACTCCTTTTTCACTGTTTATAAAGATATAGTAATATTTCTAAAAAACTCTAAAATACATAACTTTAAAATTATATATACAATAAATATTAATATAAAATCAAATTTATAATTCATTACACCAACAAAGTATTGTTAAAATAATTTTGAAATAAAGATAAAATACAATTGCGTTCATCTTCAAGTATCATGATTCAGATCTTCTAAAGCTCGCACTAATACAACCAGATACCTCAAATGGCATGTTGTAATGAACAGCATTTGTTCAATGATAATTATACTAGTGTTCCAAAATCTTAACAATAATCTGTAGCGTCAGCTACCTCCACTCCCTTCATCTTTCCTCAATTCTCGAAGATATCAGTTACAGATCGAATGGTTTTATGCTACTACGAATCTGATTGTAAGGGCGAATTAGTGGCTAGTGCTGTGTCGTAAAAACTTTATCGCACCACAGCAATACTGACCCTTCAGAAACTGTTTCCATTAATGACGCATCGAGATGTGAGATCAACGCTTTCTGATGCGTAGGCACTCGGTCTTCTTATCTATCTGTTTCGATGCCGATTGTCACCGACGATATGATGCGAGTATCGAATTCTCGACTTCACTACCCGCTCGCAGAATTCCTTTTATGGATTATATACAAATTTCGATCTGCTGATTCCGTATATTACTTGATAGATGCACTGTTTTGGTTTAAAAATAGTATCTGTTCGTTATTATTTACAAACAATTTTAATGGAGGAAGAGTATAAAAGTATAAGTTTTCCCCGTAGGTTTTCCAGTGCACAATCAATACATTTTTTACTCAAGGCAATTAGCAAATTTTCTTATTTTGTTAAACAATGATTCACTCAGTTTTTGAACATTTTTCACTGTATTTAATCTTGCTCGTCTATATATTATACTATAGTGCCAGCTAGCCAATATGTTATTATTAGTCATTAATTAGTTCTTGTTTATTTGTATGCCATTGCATTCTTTTTTATGTTTAAGCGATCTATTTGTTTGTTTTCCAAACAGGAAATACGTTTTTGATGACTGACATCATGTTTGTTATGTTACTGTACATATATTTTATTTCTATCAAAGTATTTTAACGCGAGATTCATGGTACCATCCAAAGCTTCATTCTCGGTTTTGAAAATAAAGGTTCACCTAACTGATGGAGTATACCAGATGGAATATCTTTGAACTATTTTTAGAGCTATGAAATATGCCGATCTTACACCTTAAACTGATTTACTTCTGTCTCTAAAAAGAACGAGAAATCTTCTTTGACATAATGTTTTTTAACGTAAATATATACATTTTAGTGATAAGAAAAAGTAATACATAATAAGTCGACGCTAATAAATTGATCGAACATTTTAATGACATACGCAATCAATGGTGGACAGCAAGAGTATGAAGGTTCTCTCCATTGCTAAAACACAAAGCCATTTCTCTAGTTTGGAATGTCAAAGACAGTGAGAGATAGATACAAAGGTTATAGATAGTAGATACATGTATAAACGAAGAACTGTGCTTGACAGAATTCAAATTGTTTCACATCGAATCAGATGCTGTCGTCCTCTCATTTTCTTGCAAGATTGGAGATCCCTGTTATTAATGTAGAAATGTTTCGCTTTTTCCGTGTCATTAGCATTTTTATTCCACTTCGTCACTAGATATGAATATTTTCGTGCTCGAAGTGTAGCAACTGCATTTTATCAAACAGAACTTTAAAGTGAGTGCTCATTTTATTTCGAATTTATTCCTGAGTACTACTGTAAGAGCAATTAAAAACGGACTCAATAATTGAATATACATGCACGAGATTTTTTTATTGTTATTTATTTGTGCGTACACATATATGCATAATATAATGTACATTCACAAACACATATACTCTTATATAAACGAGTATTGTTCAGAATAATCCTTGTATTACTAATGATTCATAACGACTAATAGTATAACAAAATTTCTCTTAATCGTTTACAAATAATATTTGAGATCAAAGTATAAAAAACTATTATATTTATCATATTATTTATTATTACAATAATATATGTACTTTTTAATTAGATAATTGGTTAAAATATACTATAAATTAATATCTGTCATTATTATAAATTCCTTCTATACATTGACTTCAAAATATCACCAAAGTCGCATTGAAGCTTTTTAATGTGGGGTCTGTAGTAAGTAAGAAGTACACATGTATAACTTTATTAATAACATATTTCTTGTTACGGATATTTATAGAGCAAATAAAGACTGAGGGTAAACGACTCTTAAGAGGAGCAAACAATTTAATCTGACATTTTCAGTAATTATAAAAAACAGATTAATTTTTAACTTAAATTTGAAATGAATACTTTAACGTTAAAACTTTAAAGTTAAAAGTTTCAGATTAGTTAAATGACAAATAAAATATTAACCTTACATTGCAGTCAATTTATATTTCTAAAAAAAAATACTTGTACCGAAATCATTTAATTATTTAATTATTAAATTACTAAATTATTAAATTATTAAATTATTAAATTATTAAATTATTAATATATTAAAAAAAGAAAAAGTAATTTAAAATTGATGTACATTAATTATCCTGCGATATATTCAATATTTGAATAACCCGCGAACAAATTGAAATTAAAGAGCCAATCAGAGTGAATTATTTTCTGCGCAGACGTGTTTAGTTCGAAGGCAGCTACGCCACTGAGTGGTATAGTAATATAGTATAGTGCGATGATTTCCAGCCACGCGGCGAGCGCGACCACGCCGCGCTTCTCACTACGCACACGTCCAGCATATGTAGATACAAATGTGTATCCAAGGCAAGTGTTTTATGGCGAGTCGCGAGTTCGCGACTCGCGAGGGCAGTGCGCTTGCGCATTCTCACTAATGTCTCGCGTCACACTGCATTCCGTTGTCTATATACACGCCTGAGCTTGACTCATGGCCACTCATGGAGATAATAGTATGGCACTGGCCAAGTGTTTTTGGTAACCAGCGAAGTCATTGAAAATATTGTTTGGTGTGTACGCGCGTGATAGTTTTGTGGAGAGTCGGGACATGCTTTGCAATTATCGTTCTTGTAAAAGAGAGTGGATGTGTACTGCAACTACAGATCTGCAGTTCATTGCCGGCCGCTCTTGTTGATTTTTCGGTATGTTTACCCTAGAATTGCTCAGGTACATGTATTGTATATCTGTTTAAAAATCAGATATTTATATTTGATAACTTCAGGTTGACTGTAGTGGTACTAGACGCATTAGAACGGAATAGTAATTGTATGAAATGACGTGGTTCACTGTGCAGTTTAGGCGTCGTTGAAGTGACAGTTATTTACGCGGAATAAATCATTCTTTATTAGATAGTTTTGTGATTTTAAAAGGATCTATTTATTTTTAATCGCTTTAAAATTATTTTAAAGTCGATTAGGTTACATTTTACTGTCAAGTACTTCGTTATATTTATGTTCAAAACCAATCTTAGTTATTTGCAGGTTATGGAAATACATTACCACTTTATTTGATGTATAATAGTAGTGAAATGAATGTACAGTTTATTATAAATATTTTTCAATAAATTTTTACATATCCTTAAAAAAAGAATCGTGAAAGTATGTGTCATATATATGTTATTTAATATATTTTATATCATTTAGATAGAAATAAACTAGTAATTTAATAAAATTTTTAAGATATTACAAATTTTCTATGTGTAAATATTATTTTGAAATTGATAGAAACAAATTAATATAAAATTTTAATGCGTGATTTTTTTACTTATAATTTATATTTTTATTCATGAATAATCTGTTTTTTTCATCATTCCATAATAAATATGATTCTTAATTAAACTAAAATAAATTTAAGATGTGTTGTTATTTTTTAATGTGTTTTTTTAATTCATATTGATGCACAGCAAGAAAATTAACCTTCAATACATATTTTATTACTTTAAGGTTTCATTACTGAATATATTTAAAGTTTCTATAAATTTTCTTATTAATCAAAATTATTAATTAATTCACATGTTAAATTTAAAAAATAAAGTATTTATTTTACCTTAACAATTCTGTATTTAATATCTATTATAAATTTTACTTTATGGAAAAAACTAAAATGTTTACTTAAAATCTGCTGTGTTGATAACTGTCTTTAAAACTGAACCCTCTTTAACCCTCTTTAAAACTGAACAAGAATGTTAAAAAAATACAATCTCACATTCAAAAAATGTATCTTTATTGTAATAGTTTGTTTTTGAATAAAAAAATCTTGTTAACTTGACAAATTCACAAAAAACTTGTTTTTATTAAATTATAAAAAATTAATTTTTTCAGATTGATGGGCAATAAATAATTTAAAATGGAGTATCTATCTTCAAGCTATCTGTACGCGATTCAGTTAATTCCAGGCGAAACACCACAAGAAAAACTTAAGGAAATCGGTCGAATAGTCTCCCGCGTTATAGCTGATATGCACGACGAATCAGATTTCACGAGAGCCATCAATGAACAAAGGGTTCCAGAAACCTATCCAACTACTCAAACATACCAAGCTTTAGTGCCTTTAATCAAAGTTCTCGTTGGAGTCAAAATAAAATCACACGCATTTGTAATAGAAGCTCTTAAATCGGACGACATTTATTTGATAACGGAAGCTCTTAGAGCCAAATGGTTTTATGACGGAAGTAAGGAGACTATAACAAATTACAAATACTTCTCAACCGAAATTTTACCTTATGTTTCGATGTGTACGCGAAGAAAAATTGTTAAGAAGTTAGCTATTGGCTTATCTGCTAAGAACAATAAATTAGCAGAAGAGTTTTTTAGTGGTTTCGTCTCCGCTTATGGGGTCCAAGAAGCAACGAATTTTTTACCGGCTTGTAAGAGTGAATTTATTTATGAAGCTATTATCAAGTATAAAATTATACTATCGAATAAAATGTTAAAGGTAATTTATCGGAAATATCCGGCAGTAGCATTACGATATTTACAGTTCGCAAATTACAAAAATGAAATGAGTGATGAAATCGATCGAACTATGTATAGGATATTAAATATCAATGAATATGAGTCTTTTTTACCTTTATTGATCACAAATCATCCGGAGGTTTTCGTGTCTCTGCAAGAAATTTGCCATACTTCAGATAGCTTAGGAAATCGTCGTACTATGATGTTTTTAAAGAATGCTAAAGATATTTTAATACAAAGACCAAGGGATATAATTGACTTGATGCCCCTCAAGTTAATCTATGATAACTTAAAACAGGATGAATTTGAAACGATGTTCGGTAATATTTTAGACAATAGGTGGGGTATGTTTAATTTAGACGAAATATTAATTTATTTAGAATATTACCCCAAAGAGAAACAAGCCGCATTAATAAGAAATAAAGTAAAAGAAAAATATGGGTATGATCTTTTTGAGGACGTACAAAACTTGACGTCTAAATTTCTTTTACTTCTACCCAAAGAAGAGCGTTTTGAATTAGCTCGACGTATTATAAAAGTTCGTCATAAAATGGTAAATGATTCTGAAGCATGCTGGTGGAGCTATTTACCTATTAAAGAAGCTATTCCGGCTATAAAAGAACGGATCACTAAAGACTGCAGATCAATTGCGCGTCAAAAACTCTTTTCACAATTAATTTATATATGTAAATTAAACGAAAGTAAAGAAACTTTGCTTGAAGTGTTGAAGTTTGTTGATGAGAAACACAAACATGAAAGGCCTGTTGTTATATGCTCCATGCTTGATCGTATTACGCAGGAGTTCGATCTTGATACGTTCGATCAGTCATATTGGAACTATCTATTTAGTATAATAAAAAGAATTAAGTTAAGTAAAGCAACTGCCAGAGATTATTGGGTGCTTACGAAGATTCTCAAAAGAAATGTTCACTTTTGTCACAGTCACAATCAACCAGTTGAGGAAATAATAGATGTAATAGTGAAGCTATTTATTGAAGGTCGTGTGGGCGTTTCGTGGATGCTGCTACACGATAAACCAGAATATGAAAGGTCATATTTGGATTTTTGCTTTAAACAAAATTATTGGTTAAATATGAATTATAAGAAAAATGTTATTGAAGGTATTTACAGTTTTAATGAGCGACACATAAAGTTTGGTAGTTCTGTGCCTAGGCTATCTATTAAGGATTATCCTCATTTACTAAAAATAGTAGAAGAGACGCTTAAGCAAGAACAAAATGAGGAATCATCATGGATCACATACACTAAAGAAAAGCTTAAAAATCATGAACCAGACTTGTATGATTCTTGGTTTAATAAAGGAAAAGATGAAACTCTATTTGAAAATAATTGCGATGAGTTGCCCTACGAAGATAATGAGTCTTTACCGGCAGAAAAAATTAAGCGAATATACTTGACGGAAGGCATAATCGCTTTAAAGAGAAACTACATGGAGATAAGAAATAACTGGGAACAATATTATGAGTGTTGTATGAATGAAATTAATATGAGAAAGCCAAGGCGAGTCAAAATCTTTCTCAAGGCTCTGCGCTGGTACCAAAATGTACCTATTGAGTTTGCGAAGCGATGTATTGAGGAGGGAAATTTTCGCATTATGAGTTACATATTTGATGGCATAACTTTCTCTAAAATTGCAGAGTATTATATGCCAATGAATAATGATCAGTTTATCGGATATATAAATACTCCGAGCGTAACAGCATCAGTGAGAAATGCAAGTACACCCATATCAATTGATCTAGTCCAACGATACTTTCAGTGTCATTTCATGTACTCGGCTAAAAACTATATTAACGATGGGCTAAAATTATGGTCTTACGTTGCTTACCGAACCTCTTCTGATAGAATGATTCTTCTATCAAAGATTCTATCACAGGAACGGTTGTTCATGAAAAAACATGCGATCCGTTTAATGAACGCCATGGCTGCTCGCAATGACCTAGCCGAATTTTTCTCAGAAATGTGGAAGAAGGAAGAACATCCATTGATTCGAGAGATTCTAGCAGAGAAAACGAGAAAGCTTTTCGCAAAACGGCCAAGTGAAGAAACGTGGAACCTTATGAGAACATGTTTGAGCGAACTTTCGATTAATGACGACGATATTCTCTTTCATCTTATGGGCTGTAAAGCCATTCCAGTAGATTACGCAGCGCCCTTCGCGGAACTAGTGGTTCTCAAACTTAAAGAGTTCTCGCAAAAAGGCATGTCCAGTTACAACGTAGCTAAGTGTCTTGATCAGTTGCTAAACAATCTCAAACCGGATTGCACAGATTATTTGACTAATGACTATTATAAGTGGGTCATTGAGCATCATTTACAGAATAATTACCTCGAGTTTAAAAATGCCGACACATTCTTAATCAGGGTATATTTAAATCCCTCCAGCGTTCACTTCGATGAAAGGCTTAAGTACCTTGAGCAATCGCTCAGATTGTTTTCTGAGACATGGCTTAGTTTAAATTTGGAAACACGAAAGTTCACTGTGAATTTCGTAGACAATTTAGTGAAAACCGTTGTTTATCAAGTTCAAAAATTTAAAGGCAACTTGAAAGTGGTTCAGAGTTTGTCAGATATATTATGGACAATCGCTAAACCCTATCAGTATGCTTGGTCGCACATTATGCTGTTTTTATGCACTGAGTACATGCGTGTTGAACCATCATTCAAAGAATTCGGTAAACAAGTTAGTGAAAAGATTTGTTATCTGATTGATAAATACACTCCTCAGTATTTTATGCAAATCGTAGAATACATCAACGAATTCGTATGTAACTTTACTTTCCACGATTATTCATTGACTATAAGTGCTAGATTAAGTTTCATAGAAGGACTTATAGAGAATAATAACATGCAAGGATTTATCATTGCAGCGAAACTATTAAATGCAAAAATAGTTGACCACCATGGTGTCCAGCTCCGTCAAATCCTTCAAAAATTATCCGAAGTCAATCATCCAATAGTTCAATCATTTTTGTGAATGATTATGTAAATAGATATGATACAATTAATAATAAAATATAGTTTTTATGTAAGCTTGTAAAAATCATTTTAAAGTCGATTATTGTATATATAGATATGTGCATTGCTTCATTTGTTGTTATTGTGTGAAAAATTGCAATTGGCCACAATACATTTATGAAATTGAGTATATACCCTAATAGGAAATACGCTATCAGTTAAAATCTTTCAAGTAGCGTATGCACATAAATGTTTTAGTGTAGCTTGTGATGAAGTTACGCATAATACACCTATTGTGTTAAGGGTTTCACGTAATCAATTAGATAATATTTTCGAATGTCTTACATACTCTGATAAGATTTTTATGTTGTGTTGCGATTAACATGTGTAAGATAGAACACCACAATTTCAAATAGGGGTCTTGTTTCGTTTACATAATTCGGGTATTAAATGCATATATTTTTTCTATAAAATATTGTTTTATAAGTTAATAAAAAAGTATATACAAATTGACCAAAAGAATCTTAATTTTTATACCAAATTCATTATATATCCAATTCTCTAAAATACCAATTTTTTTAATAAAAATTTTTAGTGCCGATTTTATAATAAGAACCTTATTTGTTTGATATTTAAAAATATATGACAAGATAGGCTGTGAATTACATGTTATGATTTAAAAATTAATAATATAATATAACCCCACCATATTTTTTAATATATTTAGTATATTTAATACATTTTTATAAGTATTGCATTCTTTCAATAATTCTAGTAAAAAAAATAAAAATTGCAAAACTAATTTTAATACAAATTAAGTTTTATTACAAGTAAGTACTTCTAAAAACTCATATTTTATCTAACAAAAACTGTATTCATCTTATTTAATGAAACCACGTATCATTATTATAATGTAAATTATTGTAACAATCGCTATATTGTTTATAACTCGATTCTTTTCACTTGATTTTGAAATTATTTAGTCATTAGTTGGATTAGTTGTATGTAGATGTAGTATTTGTATGTAGAATGGGTAAGGAAATTTTGCAAACAATGAACTTACGCGTAGGATCAAATCCTGTAATGAAATCCGGACAGGGCGCATAAGCCGTTGTTCCAGCTGGAGTATTTGGCCAACAAGACCAGCCGTCAAATATTGCTGGGCAAAAAGGCTCTGCAATAAAAAGTGGTCATATAATTAGAAATGTATAATTTACACACAACTCATATATTTTAATTTTTATGTAAATTGAATTTATGTTAGAATTTATGTTATGAATATTAGTAGTACGAATCTCATGCTTTATTTTAATTATATTTTAATTATACTCTCAATGCTAAATTAACTGCACTTAGAGAAACCATATAAAATTATACTACTTCTATGTAATAATGCTTATAGATATTATATAATATATGATATATGTATCCTACAGACACAGAGAAATTGATAATGATTGTTGCGGATACAAAGCCTCCCTTTACGTATAATTTATGTTAAAATGAAAGCTATTATTATTATTATTTGTACGGCTAGTCGAGTAAAGGCTTAAAAAACTATTGCGCTACATATGTTTTTCTTTTGTTTTTACTTATTTGCGTATTTGGCGGGAGAGGCATAAGCGCGCGAACGAGGTAGAGGCTTGGGTCGTTCACCACTGCAAGCGGGCCCCAAAACAATTGAACATGATCTGTAAAAATTTCGGGACTGTTTGGCGGGGGAGTCGGGCCAAGCACCTGTATCTACGCACAATAAAGCTTCACTTGCCATTTAGCTTTCCTAGATCTCAGTCGCGCATTAACATTAGGCTGTATTATCAATATAAATCCCTATTGTCAACAAATTAATTAAAGTTACACATTTAAGTGATTGTCTTGATCCTTTCTCACGAACAATGTTTGTACTTTATCTAGAAAAAAGTATGTGCAACAAAAAACGCATTGTAATGTCTGATATGTATTTTTAAAAAATAATACAAACTTAATTTAATCAGATCTAAGATTCTGTAAGTACCGAGGGGCCGCTCACTTAGTACTCTTTCGAAAGAGTACAAAGAAGACACAAGGCAGAAGGAAGGGGCAGTGCAATGAGGGGCAAGGCGGCAGCCGAGCGCAGTGGAATGGGGAGGCCGGGCAGGCCCGGCGAGCCAGCGGCCAGTGGTGGGGGGAGTACAAAAGAGGACCAGAGAGTACACAGAGGATTTTAGGAGTTCTTCGCTTTTTCAAAGAGTACACGACTCGTGCGACCTTCTCGCATAATTAATATTGATTTGTAATTATTATTTAATTAATTTGTTCACTTTTAACAATAATTATTTCATATTTTATAATCTTTTTCTTGAATATTGACTGCATAAATTAAAGGGACTCGAACAAAAGGAAATCTTACTTATCATTTTAAATAATTTTGACATAATTTATTGTTTATGCAAGCATGAATTTTTTAGATAAATATGTTAAAATTTTAGTTGAAGGAGCTCATAAAGTTTTATTAGTCGTAATAAATTACAATTTTTAACATATTTTACTAAAAAAATTTTTATTTTCATTATAAATATGTTTTTTTCGATATTTTGTTCAGCGATATTTAGTTCAAACATCAATATCTTTTAATATTGACGAACAACAAAAAACCAACGAATATAAATTATTATATCAGACTTATATTCTATATAAATAGTACAAAATAAAAAATAAATTAAATAAAAATGTAGGAAATGGGAAATTTTATTCGAATTAGACTTGAATAAAAATCATTGAGTAGATATCAAACTTTATTCGGACTAGAACAAGGTTTGAGAAATGTAACATTAACTCAAAAATAAAAAAAAAATGATATGTATGCTATCGTAAGAATAAACTTTATAATTAGTTTAAATATAAAGTTTAGTGGAAAAGAAATCTATTACAATAATCTATTTTTTGGGTTAAAAAATTATTGTCTGATTTGTATGGTAATATCTGTAACTAATATTTTAGTAAATTTATACGCGTTTTAGAATAACGAGATAGCAAAGTTAAAACAAACAACAAAAACAAACATTAAAATAGAGCAATTATTTTAATACAGATTTAATAGTAATCTTCATTTTTTAAATAAACAGTATTATACACAGAAATTTCTTTAAAAGAAGATATTGACTCTAAGATTGAATAATTACAACATGGATGTCGTATACAATCTTCCATTAAATGTTTTTAATGATGTTACTAGTGAATTAAAATTTTCTTTTTCTGTCGATGCATAGGACGGCACACTACTATGCTTGATACTATGAAATGTCAGTACATTTTATAGGTAATAATTGGATGTATAATATTGCATGAATGGATTTGATGCATAATAATTGGACGTATTCACTGCATTAGATTTAGTTCCATCATACGAAGAGCACATAGACAGGAATATTGCAGAATTTTTTTATAATACTGTTAAAAAATACGTAAACGAAAATAATATTTGAAACATAACAAGTTATTAAAACATAATAAAAATGCAACCGATTTTATTGTGTCTAGCTGATTATAGAACCAATGCATAAAAAACAATGCTTTGATTTCACAGTTTGGGATAGCATATGAGAGAAACGAGTATTATAAAATTTGAATAACCATATCATACTAAATATTTTGTGACCAAAACAAAAAATATTTATCTATCAGTCACTTAATAGTAATAGTAATAATAATATTAATAATAATAATAATAATAATATAATAATAGTGATACACAAATCTAAATTTTTTACTGCGATACTTATAATTTTCATTTGTCTTATCTTAAACTTTATGTAGTGGAATGTTTTTATACTTTTAGAACAATAACTGTTGCCAAGATTGATTTTTCTAAACTTCGGTCTAAATATTATCTTAATAGTCAAGACAAGGCAAGGCAGTGTGAAGGACAGTCTTGGTGTCTCGTGAAGCGCTATAGCAAGTGAAATTAAATATAGTAGAATAAATACAATGTGTTAAAGTTTTCGTACGAATTTATGTTACTAATCTGAATTATTCAAAATATTCAGCAGACGTACAATTTGTGTATTTAATAGCATAGTTACTTTTACCGAGAAATAAGCTAAAAATTAAACATAATAAACCTCGGTATCTATAAATGTATTGAAATCATAAAATTATATTTTCCTTATACCGCAGCTGCATTATTATTGCTATTATCATTACTGTGACTATCTTTTCCAGTGGCCTTATATATGATTCAAAGCTCACAATTAATAATGAGCAGAAACTCGAAGATTATTGAATTGATTTATTAATGTTTACTTACAAATTTCATTAAACGAACACAGCCTGTAGTTTTTGTTACTACATTTACTTCAGTAAATCTTCTACTGCTGACTTTACAAAACCTCTCAACTTAAAATAAACCAAGCTACTTTAAAATAGTGAAATATTATATAATTATTTTTTTGATTACTATTAATATATTGATATAGTTTATACAAATTAATTTAATTAGTTAATTGTATTATAAGTCTCATATTTTGTGCTCGTAACTTTTGAATAGTTAAACCATGGAAATAATTAAAATACTATTCTTACTCATAACGACGGGAATAATTAAATCTTGTAGTTGTTATCGAATTTTGGCGATTTATACTTTACCACAGAAGAGTCATTTTATAATGATCAATCAGCTTTTATTAAATCTTGCAAATAAAGGGCATCAAATAGATCTTATCAGTACACTTCCATTAAAGGAAAATCTATATCCTAATTACAAACAAATAATAACGTTACCTCAGTTTAATGTCACATTCATGCAGGAATTAAATTTTGATGCATTACAAAACTTTCGTTTGGAAGTTATAACTGATATTGGAAATACCATGTGTAAATTTTTAGAAGATACAAGTTTCAGTAATTTTATTCGTAAACAATCAAAACATCCTCCCTACGACGTCGTAATTACCCAGGTAGTATAATGTGATAAACATGTAAAATAACATGTTTATCATAAATAAATGTTTTTTAAGAGTTTAAACAATTTTTCTTTATGTTACTTCTAAAAATACAGTTATAATCTTTTTATCAATCTTTAGATAATGAATACTCATTGCTTTTTGCTTCCTGCATATCTCTGGAACATACCAAATGTTGTTATAAGTACATCAGCAGTGTATCCTTGGATGCATGACTCAGTTGGAAATCCAGAAAATATCGCAATATCGCCTAACAATATATTTGCGATACCTCAAGTAAACAGTCTATGGCAGCGTATCTGTAACTTTTATTTATTCTACTTCGCAAAATTTAAGTATTTATATTTAACAAGAGAACAAAATCTAATTCTAAAAAATCGATATGGTCTCAGTGATGCATTGGTTAAAGAAGTTGAACAAAGTGCAGCGTTAATGTTAGTAAATACCTATTTTCCTATCAACGGTATTAAACCTACGACAACTAGTGTAATAGAAGTCGGTGGGTTACATATTCAAAATACAGATAGTGGAATTGATGAAGTAAGTTATATATCATATTGATATAAAAAATATTTTTTTAATGATTCAAGCAGTTGTAGCCTAAGTAATAGTTACGCTTATTTTTGGAAGTATAATATTAATTTACTCATTGCTTTAATGTTATAAGTTAACCAGTTTCATACTTTATTGTAAAATGTACTATGTATTTTTAGGTGTATTTTGAACTTTCTAAATCTGTAATTTAAACATGATTTTACCTTATTCCTATTGGTTAAGACCTTTAAACCTCTTCTATAATTAAGTAACTGAAATAGTAACTGCATTGATCAAGTAACTGAAACATAATTTTTCTATAATTCATTATTAATACATCTTGAAAATGTTAATATCATATATACTTTTTTATCTGTGCTATTTTTTAGTTAAATATATTGATTATATTTTGTTTAAATGTGAAAAATATCTAACTTCGAGGAAAAATCAGTCTCAGACAAGTTACCTCTATTAAGTTACCTCTCTTAAGTGAAATCTATTAGTTTGACTATAGAGTAATATAACTTGCATATATAATAATGAAAGTTTTTGATTTTATAAAAATTGCTTTTAGTTTCCTGATTTAAAGAAATGGTTGGATGAGAGTAAACATGGTGTAATATATTTATCTTTTGGGTCCATGGTAGTATTTGATATGTTACCCGTGGAAAGTATAAAAATCATATTAAAATCGTTAGAAAATTTAGCACCAATGCGCGTTTTAGTCAGAATGAAAGAACCCGAAAAGTTGAACTTTAAGATTCCAAATAATTTTCATACCATGAGTTGGACACCTCAAGAAAAAATACTTCGTAAGTAAAGTAAATATTTCACTAATACTCAATTTCGTCTATTCTATTCGTCAGGTTTTTTATCTCTTATTTTATATACTTAATGTGATATTATATAGTAATAAAATTTATATGCTTCACCTTTTTTCCTTATTTCTTTTTTATTTTTTTCATAACTATTATTATTATCATATTTATAAAATTGTTTAGAAATATATAAATAATGTGAAAATATTATAAAATAAATGAGTTTAAAATATTTCAGAACATCATAATGTTAAGCTATTTATAACGCATGGAGGCTTATTGGGTACTTTAGAAGCAATTAATTATGGAGTGCCTATGTTGTGTATGCCATTTATAGTAGATCAGCAAACTAACACAAATAATTATGTTAATAAAAAGGTAGCTGTTAGTGTAAATGTGTACAAATTTAATGAACAAGAATTCAATGATGCTCTTAACGACATTTTAAATAATAGTATATACAGGTAATGTATTTTTATTTTTATTATATAAATAAATTTATGCTAAGCTCTTGCACTAAATCTAGAACTAAATAATTAATATGCAATATAAAATTATATTAAAAACCAACTTACTGAAAGAACTAACGCTTCATTTATTCCTGTAAATATATAGACAAAATGTTAAAAAGCTATCGAAATTATTCCGAGATCGACCGCAGAGTGCTATGGATACCGCTATATTTTGGATTGACTATGTAGTAAGAAATGGAAAAGACTCTCTAAGATCGCCGTCCATGGATTTAACATGGTGGCAGGTGTCACTATTGGATGTATATTTAGTATCTATTTCTGCGTTTCTTATAGTTATCCTATCTCTAAACTTAGTTTTTAGATGTTTGTTCAAACTAGTATCACTAAAAAATGACAAAGTCGCCAGGCAGGATAAGAAAAAAAAATAAGTAAATTTGTTTATAAAAATTTATATTATAAGATAGATTATTATCTTGTATTATTAGAAGAATTTACAAAATATCTTTACAAATTATATACAAATGTCCAACCAAACTTTATTAATTTTCTATCATTTTTACAAATTTCATGCAAAAAAATGTACTTTATTATGTTAATAAGTACTCTAGATTAATATAGAGAAAATATAACATATTCGAAAATGAATGATGTAAACAAGAATCTCCAAAATTATAAAATAATTTGTACACTTAATAAACTCAGTTCCGAATGTTCCCCGGTTGTAGTATTACACCTTGCATAATGTGTTATAATTTGGTTTTGAAAAACAAGAAATTTTGCGCACCGACCAGGTGGTCGAATTTCAGGTTCCCATAAACTCATAATAAAAATAAAACACATATTTAAGAATGCACGAGCCTATAATTAAGATGTTTTTTATAGTGCTCTTTTTGAATTCCTTAAACGGTGACATTACATTTGTTTTGAAATATAGCGAGGTTCTATTAAACTCGTGTTACAAAAGTATGACATAGAACCACATAATTTAAGATAATCATTAGTTATATTATAAATAATAATCGCGAAACTTCCTTTCGTATGAACTTTTGTACATTTTCGTAAGTTCACATAGCATACTGTATTAAATTTGTTATTGTTATGTTATTTGTTGCGATAATAAGTTCACTGTCCTCTGACCAATAATATATTTATACTAGTGTAAACAAGTTAGTTAATATTTATAATTGTTACAGATTTGTCCAACCAATTTCCCGAATTCAAATTTGTCTTTACATAATTAATTATTAAAAACAAGTATTAAATGCTGACTGACAAAATCACCATAATTTAGATGGTCAGATGGAAAAGGAAAAAAATTGTAAACGAATAGAGGCAGAAAGGCACGCTTCCTTATTCACCCTATTTCTCTCTCTAATCGAAACCACTCCTCGTAATCCTAAATATCAGGTACAGAGGACATGGAAGTCGAATTGTATTGGTTCAATCATCAAAGAAAGCGAGCTCGTCCTCTACCATCAGATTGAATACTCACCTAGTTTATTTTTATTAGCATATGAGAGGTGTATAAATGTGTTCCATGTCATTAAAATTGTATTTCTATTCGTTTTTGTACTTATGCGTGAGTGGGTGTTTGTTTGTGTTTACTGATAGGTAGCAAAGTAAAATAGAGTAAAATGAAACGTAATAACTCAGATTTAATGTTATTTATAACAATTTTTATCTCCGTTATATCTGTGATATTGACGATTTGCGATTCATTGTGATATTAGTTTAATTTGACTTAAGAAGCGTGATATTTAAATTTATGTTAAAGTATATGTGATGATATGTGTAACAGTTTTGTAAGAAAATGATTCAAGCTACGTATATCTCTCAGTTTATTCGCTTGTTTATTCGCTTGTATGAGCTCTTCGGATGTATTCTTCGGATGCCCTGCTTTCCAAAGTTTTGAATTCTATGATGGTGCACAAGGAATGAAACCGAACACATTCGACTAATTTAGGAGTACTGAGGAGATACACAGGGATGCCATCTTTAGCTAAATATTCGTTCCGGTTATCACCTATTTGGTATTATTCTATGGGGTGGGTCACCTATAAAATATCGTTAGTATTTATCAATTTCCTGTAATTCAACAGGATTGCAACAGTAAATGTTAAATTGGGGATCTGACAGGTCAGAGGTACCGGAGTTTTTAATCTTCTCTGTTCAAAATCACACCTATTAGCCTATATTAGAGATACATAAGATTACTACTGAGGATTTAAACGCAGATCTCTGTACTGATTTTCTCGAGATTCAACCCTCTCTTTAATTTTGCCACCATCGTATATACACTGATGATAGCAAGATCGAAGCTATAAATACGTGGAAGCATCCTGCACTAGTTCGGAACTTATTATAATTACTTTTCTCCAAATTTCCTTTTGTTATATTAGATTTACTATTTTGAAATTCAAAAATATGTAGCATGTGGTGTCTGAGGAGGGAGGGCAGGTAGCCGACGTGCGCACGGCCGTAATACCTGTGAGTAGCGTCGAGTAGTGACCGCACTCCGAGAGGGAAGTGCGATAGAGTTGATGTGCTGTGAGTGGCACTAAGAGCGAACTGCGATTCGTGAGGGACGCGTTATGAGGCAGCAGACACGGAGAAACCAAGACGCGTCAGAGGCCCCCTGCAGGGCAGCAGAGCGAGAGCAACCGAGCGGCATCAGCCCCCGAGAGCCGCCAAGAATTCCGTAACCCGGAAGATCAAGGAACGGATCGTGATCCGAAGTGAACAGGAAATCCTGGCGACCCTGATCGAGTGTCACCGACGCAGATACAGCCGATTGAGGAGAAGCGCAGAAACAAACGAGCTCGGGTTCCGAGACGCAGGGCCTTGTGAGAACGAGACGTTGCGTCAGGAGAGAGACAGGGAGCCGCGTAGTCGCTCGCTGCGACACCATCCGCGCTCAGGAACCAGCCACCGGTCGTATCACCGTCTGAACATGGAAACCCGATGCTGCCCGTGCCGTGGACGGATGGTCTGGATATGAGACCTACTTCGCCGCTAAACGGGCGCTCACCGGTGGTGTCCAGGATTGGCTTATGAATTGGGGCAACGTTAAAACCTGGAAATCCTTGCCTCGAGGGCTGGAGCTCGCATTCCGGATCGAAATGGATTTGGCGCGCACGCTAGAGATGTTGCGCAAGGGGCGGCCCGAAAAGGGCGAACCCCTGATCGCCTACGTGCACAGCATGCAAAGGCTCGAACGACAAGGAAGTGTGTCAGATAGTGCGACGTTATGCTTCATCGTGGACGGTATCCCCGACAATAACAAGGCGAGGCTCTACGCTCTATCCTTCAAGGAGTTGAAACCGGCACTCGCGGTGTATGAAACGGTTAAGCACGCGACGAACGAGAGCCGTTGGAACCGCAGTGATGCCAGAAAACCAAGACTTTTCGCGCTTGCGCAAAGCGCCTCTGCGCTGATAGGCGGAGAACTCGCGCACAATTTGAAATAGGAGACGCTGGAGGGAATAAAGAAGAAATACGGGCCCGTACGGCGCGTTATAAATTGTACCACATTAATAATATTAAATGTAAATAAATACTACCTAACAATAAATTTTGTTACAAAATAAATTAATATTTGTAAAAAATATGATACAAGTCATATGCTTGCGTAACTCCCAACATGCTATAAAAAGTTTATGCAATGAGCCCGAAGGTTTAGACTACAACATTATAGGTTTAATTATTTAAAAAAATGGCAGATAATAATATTTAAATGATTAAATAATTTATTAGCATACATATGTATAAACGTTAAGTATATTTATAAAAGAAATTACATTAATTTATTTATATATTCAGTACAATTAATCAATACATTATTTATGCAATAAATAATATTTGTAGACATCAAATTGTTGTTTAGATGTTGTAAGACGGGCACCGCGCCGCCGGTCGAATGCCACGACAAGGGTCGCGGGCCAACCTGCTTCGCGTGTGGGAACCCGACGATCCCAAGATCAACGCGGTCGTGCTCGAGGGGAAGCCCGGAGGACTGACAAGGAAGCCATAAGGAAATGGAAATTTTACGGGCGAGGATAATGGCGTTGCTGGACTCAGAAGCCAGCCTGAATACGATACAGAAGGATTGGTGCCCCCGCGACGACGGGATATGGTCCATGTAACCCTGGGGCATACGCAGGCATCGGTGGAACCTCTTCCAGGGGGCATGCCTACGTACAGATGATAGACAAGGAAGTTGATAGAGTGGAGTCCATGCTCGATCGAGTCCGCCCCGAGTACCGGGAACGCGCTCGGGCGCTTGTCGCGAATTTTGAAACGAATGACAGTGACGAGCTGCCGGTTCGTATGAAAATAATACAGATTTTTTACCATTTCAATGAAATTTTTAATGCACGATTGAACTTCATTTTTGTATCGTAGAAAGAATACTGTGCAGTATTTTGAATAATCATCAATAATTGTCATTATGTACCTTTTGTGACTAGGTGTAACTGTCTGCATAGGGCCGCAAACGTCTGTATGAATAAGGCCATCTAAAATGGCCTGCGATTTGTTTATTTAACGCTTAGGAAAAGGAAGGCGCGTCATTTTTCCTTTTACGCAGGACTCGCACGTTTCTCTTAATCCGCAATCCTTTATAATTATACCTATAGCTAGTATATCCCGATGCCCAAAGCGCCTATGCCACGCGTGTTGACAACCCGGCCTGTGCCCCGCGTGTATACCTATTACTCCTCGCGCTGTAGACCTTTTCAGCAGTTTTTACTTTATAAAGGTCTGGAGACAAACTTGCTATTGTCGTAATCTTTCCATTGTCCCCCCTTTTAATGGTACAGTCATTGTCTTCAAAGAGAATTGTAAAACCGTTTCTTGCCATTTTTTTAACTGACAGTAAACTGGAACTAAGGCTAGACACGTATAACAGATCTGCAAGGCATATTTCGGACACTTTATTTTCAATAATGCACTTTATTATTCTTTCTCCGACGCCTTTAACTTTAGCTATTTTTTCTGTCTGCGAGGCTCACGGAGTCTTTTCTGCTTAAGTCTATGCTATGGAAAAATTCACGACTATTAACCATGTGGTCGGTCGCACCTGAATCTATTAGCCAACGATTTGAATGTTTATTATTAATTTTGTCAAATAGAGTTTTCTCCATTGTTGACTCCGACGAAGTTGCTACGACACATGCGTCTCCGTTTGAATATTCGTCCGTTGCATTATTTGCTTTATCTTGTTTTTCGTTTTTTCAATTTAAATATTTTCGACAGTCAGGCTTCAAGTGTCCTATTTTTTGCAGAAAAAATAAGTTGCTTTATGTTTATTAATATCTAGATGCGCTGCTTTCATTACTGATTCATTACCGCATGAGTCTTCTTTTAATTCTTTGCCCTCTCTACGTTTTCTGTGCTCATCGATGAGCTTGCTTTTTACTAGTTGCAACGTAAAGTTCTTATCGGGCCTACTCTCTAAAGCCATAACAAGAGTATCGTACGAATCCGGTAAACTTCGAAGCAATAGCGTTGCTACTAAAGTGCCTGGTAAAATCATGTCTAGAGCCGATATCTGGCTTATAAACTATGAAAGTTTGTGCATATGTTCTTCCATATCGCCACTTTCTTTGAGCACAAAATTACACAAACCTTTTAATAAGTGAACTTGATTAGTGAGCGTTGATTTTTATGGTGATCCTTGAGCAACTGCCATGCTTCACGCGCCGTTTTATCTCCCCTTATATGATGCAGTTGGTTGTCTTCAACTGTAAGATCGATTAATGCATGCGCACTATCATCTTTTTGTTGCCAATCGTTGGGTTCTGGATCTGGTTTGTCTTCACTAATCATTTGCCATAAATTTTCGCGAATCAACGTTAATTCTAATTTGTAACTTCAGACTGGATAATTTTCAGTATTAAGTTTTTGAATTTCATAACATGATACACTTTCTGCAATTTAAATAATATTTTACACTTAAAAATCTTTTAAAAGAATAACCTTCCTTTTTTTCTTTAGTCTTTTATAAAGATATTTTATAAATAAAACTGACCTGTATCCTTTTAATTTACACTAGAGCCTGTAATAAATTAAATATTATTATATTATTTATTCACATGAAATAATGGTACAAGCTATATGGTTGTGTATTTAATGCTCGGTGGCTACTTTCGTAGTAACTGCGCGATTGTCTTTAGTACAACATATCCCTTTTCCTGGGCCAGGGTCATAAAGTTTCAGGTTATTTTCCTGAGATTCCTTCCATAGATATAGTCAGAAGTATATATGTGAGTTAATTAGAGTTATATTTTAACAATCAAGTTTCTTGGGCCGTATCGGGTGGAGCGATGCGACGCCCACGACCGCTATGCAGTCCGGAAGCTGGAGCTTGGTGAGGGGCCGGGAGAGACAACCGCCTCAGCTGACAATATGAAGCCTTGACGAGAATTCAGGGACAACCTGGAAGAGAACCTGGAGAGTGGCGCCGAGTCCGGCGACAAGCGCGACGCAAAGGGCGATCAGGAACAGAGGGGACGCAGAATGGAGGGGCATGCGTCTGAGGGCAGACGGCTGATTGTCAAGAAGGCCGATTGTAGGATATGGAAGGGTGTCCGCGGAGGGAGGGCAGGTAGCCGACGCGCGCGCGGCCGTAATACCTGCGGGCGAGGTGAAGGCCCGGGTGCGATGCGTTTAGACGCCAAGGTTTTCCCCGACGGGACAGCGGTCGCCGGAGAAGTGAGGGCGTCGGCGTGGGGACACGCGGCAGGACGGACAGAACTGTAACGACCACCGTGACGGCCACTTGGAAGGAGCGAGTGAAACTGGTGTAACGAGAGCAAATCGGAGAATATACTGTTTTATTTAAATAAAAATTGTATTATTTCCTTTTCCCACCTGATACCACTTTAGTCCTACATATATAACAATCGATTCATAATCAGCGACCATGAAAACCTTTACTTACAAAATATCACAAAAAAATACGAGTTTTGGATTAACTATTTTGTATTACCCATTTCGAACTTTTTAATTTGGGCAGCTGATTTGTAATCAGCGACCTTGAAAACCTTTACGTTACATTTTTCTGAAACAGCTGAAATTTGTTTCTCAAATGATTTATTGAGTAATAATTTGACAAAACACAAAATTGAAAATTGCCTAAAAGCATGCTTAAAAAAATGTTGACGTAATCAGCTCATTTATACTCCAATGTGGCTCTGCGAGTTGGGTCGGCGGTACCGCATCGAGCTCGGTTCGGTGGTGACTAACGCGCTCGCCACCCGCGCCAGCAGCTAACGCGACGGCTAGCTTCTCGCGGAGGCGCTGATGAGAGGGGGAAGCTCTTGAGCGTTTGACGGGCCGATCCTCGCCGGTGTCTTCCCCTTTCGTCCCTCACGCGAATTCGGGAGAAAAGATGATCGGTCTCTTCTCCTGGCCGCGCTACATCAATGTGAGTAAACTTATTTTAAAATTTCTTAAATAATCTTGAGATTACATTATTTGTTGTTGAAAATTATTCGGCTAATGATCTTGCTAAGTAAAATTTCGGATTAATAAGTAGGCAAAGTGACAAAATCAAAAGTTAGATAAATATGCAAACGATCGCGCAAAATCGCAGATTATTAATTATCATAAAATGCATTATTTCGAAAAAAAAAATTTAAGATTATATGCGAAAAAATTAAATCAACTTACTATAAGTCATGTAGGATTCCAAATATTAAATTAAAATTTTGGATTAAGCAATAAATAAATTTCTAAAACCAAAAAAATAGTTGTAAATTAACGGAACCAGAGTTTTTTGAAAGCCTTATTCTAATAAAGTAGTAATAAAGCATACATCAGTAATTTAATATTAAAATTGTATGCTAAAAAGAATTAACCAATTAAAAAACAATTCTAAGATTTACTGGTATTTGTCACGCTCTAAAGATAATATTTTTACAAAAATATTGAATTAAATCAAATAATAATGAACCAAAATCTGTTAGTCCAGCTAGTAGAAACATCTTCATTATTCTAGATTATAATATTGAAATTGTTTATCTAATGAGTATCCTTACACCATAATTGTTTATTTTTCCGTTAATTTTTGTATGCAATTTTTGCATCTTTTTTATTTTTTATTCTTACATTATTTTAAATTCTATTATTCGTTTTTAATCTTTTCATTAATTTATTTTGAATTCAATTAACTATTTTGTGTTTGCTTTTTTCATTGTTATTTAATATATATCGCTACGATTATACAGTGTTAAAGATTTACCACTTCCACATACATATCTCCCTACCACTGGACTATTATAATGATGTTACACTCACTGTATATTTAGTCGGTCAATGCAGTGGCTCAGATAATCACTTATGCTATTTAGGAGCTGCCTCGTGTTCGAATTCAGTGTAAAAGATTAAATCCTAAAATTAACGTGCAGAAATATAATTTATACTAAACTTTACAAAAATTAATTAATTTGCAACTGTTAAAAAACTTTTATAATTATAAATTTTATGCAAAATTTAAATATACTTGTGATGATTTTGCGCCTATATTGGTCCACTACTAGGAATGGTGAGAGGTAATATATTTTTTTTTTTAAATAACTTCATGAATTAATTTTATTTTATGCAACGTGATTTTTTAAAATTTAGTCATAAGACGAATAAGTAATTATTGATTTGATGAGTTTAAAAATACTACTTATGTAATTTAGGTCATACATTTAGCTTCAAAAGTCATTGTCACAACAAAAATGTCAAAATTATCAATATTATTTTATTCTAAATTAAATATAAATTAAAAGATCTTTTTTAAAACAATTAAAATAAATTAAATTTTTTCGAATTAAAAGAAATTTATGACATTGTACTCGAACACAAAGATCTGTTAAAATATGATTGTACTATATATCGAAATAAAATTGATATGTTGTAATATAGACCTAAGTTTTACAAATTCTCTAGTCTATTTCAAAAAGTAAGTGATTCAAAAAATAAAAATTTACATTACAGTAATACTATTACTAATCTACACTTAATCTGTAATGAAAGCATCACATTACCGTGAATAAATTTTGGTATTTAATTGTCATAACAGATGAAATAATGAAATAATAAAAAAAATGTTATCCTGCATACTAAAATTATTGTTTAAATGTAATGCTAAGTAATGGAGCATACATTTTACTAAAATTGTATTTTGAGATAACAAGATTCTGGAGGCAGCATTTATCAGTCAATAAGTCATTGTTCTCGATCTGTCATTGTTACGTTATTCGTAAGTACTGTAAGATTAAGTTTGATTTAAATTAAATATCATTAATTTTTTATTTACTAAATGTTGCAGAATAAATACTACGCATAATAACTATGATTTTTATTAAAATACTACTGTTACTAACGGTGGGAGGAGCATTCAATGTATGCAATAGTTACAGAATTTTGGCAATTTATCCTATGCCAATAAAAAGTCATTTCATATTCATCAATCAGTTGTTAACAAATCTCGCGCGTAAAGGGCATGTAGTAGATCTGATTAGTGCGATTCCTCTGAAGAATAATGTTTACCCAAATTATAAACAAATAATGACGCTTCCACATAAACGTCATTTAATGCTGAATTATTCAAACAACTTCGAAATTTTGCAAAATTTTCACATGAATCTGAGTTTTGTGGGTAGCGTGAGCGTACAACTGTGCGAGAGTATTGGAGTTCCTGAATTTCAAAACTTGATTCGTAATCCACCAACAGATCCTCCTTATGATCTTGTTATAAGCCAGGTAACACTACTTTTAACATTTTCTACGTTCTAAGGATTTTCATTTATTTAATTCAATTCATTCTTCAAGTTCAGATAAAACAAACATATATGTAACGAAATTATTTAAAATGATATATGAAGCAATATGAACAATGACAATATTGAAAATAATCTGATTAATTATGTAATATTTCGCATTAAAAACCATTGCATACATAAAATTATGAATTATTTTTATAATTTCCAGATATTCACTACTCACTGTTTTCTGACTCCTGGATATCTTTGGAATATACCAAATGTTCTTTTGAGTACAACATCCTTTTATCCTTGGATGCATGACATGATAGGAAATCCAGAGAATATTGCAATTTCCCCTAATAATGTGTATCCTATTGCTGGAAAAAATAGTTTTTGGTATCGCATGTATAACTTTCATTTATTCTATTTATCAAAATTGAGTTACTTATATTTCTCTAGACAACAAGATCAAATATTGAAAAAATATTTTAATCTTAATGATTCATCACTAAGGGACCTTAAGAAAAGCGCGTCATTAGTACTAACAAACACACATTTTACTATTAGTGGTGCTTTACCAACAACAAACGCTTTGATAGAGGTTGGCGGTTTACACATTCAGCCACAGAGTTCTGACCTTTCCGAGGTGTGTACAACAGAAAATCTTTTTTAGTAGAAAATATTTATATAAATATCTATAACATACATTTCACATATCTATTGTAAGTAAAAATGTTACTCATTTTTTGCTAGTTTCCTGATTTAAAAAAGTGGCTTGATGAGGGAACAAATGGTGTAATATACTTTTCTTTCGGCTCCATTCTGTATATAGATATGATGCCTGAAGAAATAATAAATATAGTATTCAAAACATTAGGAAGTTTGTCATCGATACGTGTTTTAATAAGAATACATGAGCCAAAGAATTTACACATCAAAATTCCGAGCAATTTTTATTCTATGCCTTGGATGCCACAAGCAAAAATATTTCGTGAGTAAAATAATTTTTAAATAGACAACAAATTTTAATACTTATATAATTTATAAAAAAATTTTGAAATAATAAGAGAGTAGCAACATATAATAGATATTCAATGCTCGTTTTTTCAAAATAAATGTTTTTTATTTTTAATATATTTGAAGTATTTGAATTAAATATAATTAAAATGTTAATTCATATTTTGAAAAATTAATATGAAAATGAGAATTAATTTAATTCTTATGAAAAAAGCAATAATTTTGTACATGATTGTTAATTTTAAATTTAAAATTTAAATATTTCAGAACATCCCAATATCAAAATGTTTATAACGCACGGTGGTGCATTAGGAACTTTCGAAGCAATTTATTATGGAATACCTATGGTGTGTATGCCATTTATTGTAGATCAGCAAACTAATAGTAAAAATTATGTTAATAAGAAAGTAGCAATTTTTGTCGACATTTTTTCGTTGACTGAACGAGAATTTTCTAATGCAGTTAATGAAGTTCTAAGTAATCCCATTTACAGGTACGGTACATTTATTTTTTTTTCTATATTTATTTTAAGGTGGTTCGTCTTTAATATATAGTACGCTCATATCTATAGGTATAGACTATTGGATATAGATAAAACAAAAAATGCTATAAGTTCATATCTTTTTCTTTTGTTTGATACATTAATTGCAATTTCATTCATAACTGCATAATTCCAACATATGCCTCATAAGATTATATATGATATTCAGAATTTTCAGTAATTTGTTTCTGGTAATTAGTAATTTATTTTGAGATAAACCATTATAACTTGAAAATATGAAATTATCTTTTTAATTTTTTACCTTCTCTATAAAATTTCATATTAATTTGAGAAGTTTTTTATTATAGATCATGACTGTGTAGTCAAAAATAAGTTGCGTAGAATGTAGAATTTATACAAAACTAAATTGTGCATGGCCGTTATGTTACGTAAAATGCGATAAAATAATATCTTGAAATTAGGTTTACAAAAATATATGATAAGTAATCTCCTCTTATTTATGAATGATGTTTACTGGTCATAATATGATAAAAAGCTGGTGAATATTCTGATTAATCAAGCTGTCATATTAGGGAATCATAAAATTAATTGATATTTAGACGCTTTAATATAATGACTAGTCAAATGCATGTGTATTGCGTAGAACCGATTATCAGAAATCCGATCATCGTAAATATTCATTTTAGAAAAACAGAATTTAGAGCAGGATAATAAAACAATCGAATCATACTCTAAACATTGTTTTGTTAGAAATATCTTATATTATTTATTAATTTTAATTCGTGTTAAATAGTTCAACATTATTTTTTGCTAAAATATTTAAGTTTACATTTGTAGGTTTAGTTTCTACTGCATAATTAATGTTGTTTCAAGTAGACTTAAATTTTGACTATATATAGAAATACAGAAAAATAACTTATCATACTAAAGTATTAGTAATTAGTTTTGATAATTTTAAAACGACGTGATCAACTTAATTAGGGCAGCTGTTGGACTATTTCCAAAGTATTATATGAATAGGAAATAACCTATCTTACAAATTTAGATTTATAGAAGTCAGAGTTTATCAAATTTATTACCTGTAAGGATGACATTTGTGAAATAATAAAATTCAATGAATTCTCTCGGAATGGGTTTCATTAAAATCCATATCAGACATAATACATGTAATTATTGATAATTTTTTCTATTGTGAGTTTTATATTTTCATCTATTTTGATGATTAAGTATATTTAATTGCAAATATGAGTCCCATTATAATCGAATTTGAAGTAACAGAATATATGTATAGGTATAAGAAAAAAGGCAATAAGATTAGAGCATAATAAATTTTAAAAACTACATAAATATTTTTTCGTTTATGTAAACTGATATGTTTATTATTACAAATAGCATTAAACTTTCAGCGTTATATACAAAGTTTATTATTCGTCACTTTATAAACAATATTAAATAAAATCTTAGAATTAGTTTGTATATGTTAAAAATTATTTAAATAATCTGTAATTTTTATAAAAATTTTTATTTTTATAGAGAAAACGCTATGAAATTATCAAAATTATTCCAAGATCGACCACAGAGTGCTATGGATACCGCTATATTTTGGATTGAATACATAACAAGAAATGGAAAAGATACTCTAAGATCACCAGTCATGGATTTAACATGGTGGCAGGTGTCACTGTTGGATGTGTGTTTAGTATCTATTATTATGTTCATCGTTCTAATTTTCATAGCTCGAATTGTTACGATGTTATTTATTAAATTATTGTTAAAATTAATCCGCCAGAAGAGTTGTAACTCTAAAATGATGAACAAAAAGAAAAATTAACAAAATTTGTAATAATCATATTTAAATTATACCCGCAAGACACAAATTACGCAGTAAAAATTGTTATAGGATGAAGTTTTACTATGTTAGATAGTAAGCTAGAGATGCACTCGCTAAACTGCATAAATTGTACTGCATAAACTATTGTATTTAAAATTAATACAGAGAGAATAATGTTATTAACGTAAAATAAGATCGTTGTATAATTTATATAAGATGTTGTATATCTTTTGTAATCACAATTGTTTAATATAATTTCATAAATAGATTTTGACATTTTCTCTTGTGATGCAAAGATAATAATTTTGACGTCAAGGGCAGCGGAAGTACCACGATTTTATACGTATAAGGATACTTCTTGGTGGTTACCTTAACATAAAGACCATCGAAACAATAAAAAGACGTAGAAAAACCTGAGTATAAATAAGAAGTAATTTATTTACGTCACTACTGTTTCAGCTAAAAGGAAGCTTTATCTTAAAAAAATTTTGCCAACTTAAAGCAAAATAATCTATTACGATCATGGTACCACAATAATTGCTGCTAGCTATCTCTTTGTGTTCAGATTGTGCGGAAACAAGCTTCTGATCTTTCAAGTTTTCAATGGGCCGGATATTATCGGAACATTAACGCCTTTCAGCCCCGAGGAAGCTGAAATTCGAAGGGCATGGCTTGATATTTTTCACTTGATATAAGAAGGTCTAATGAGATATCATCTACACTAGCATTGCCGAAGTCACAAATTCTAATTTGTTTAAGATAACTACAATCTGTACAAAGCGCATTAGACTTCTGTCACCCTCCAACTAAAAATGGTTGGCGGTATCCATCCCTTGATGAGTGGGAGCGAAATTTAGAAGCTGATCCAGGATCATAGATATCACAGGTGGAACAAGGGTTGGCCAATAATCCTGGTAAGCCACGATCGTGGCTAATCCGCTCGAGTCTCCGTGAAACGAGTGACCCTGTACAAAGCAGACGAGAGAATAGAGGGTTTGTTGCACACGAAGTCCGGGATCATGACCACTGCCAATTTACCGCTTTGGCTCACGGCGTTACTGTTATACGGCTTATCTTAGCTGAGATTCAAGTTTTAACTAATTTTGGTGTTAGGCATTATATTATAAATAATCTTGGAGTATTAAATGAAGTCGTTAATGTATATATCTTATAGATCAGTATACATGAAAATCGGAATTGACGTGGTTTGTACCCCTAGGATACATTATGATCTATCTATTCTACATTAAATTATGTATTAGTTCATGGTGGTATGATTGAAATTTTAAAAAATTTATAAACTTTATTCAAAAATGTTGATTTTGAACTTGAGAATAAAGAATGTTTTGGCACACTGAAACAATTTGAAGACAAAGAATCAGACGGATTATTTGATCAGACGTTATCAGAATTTGGAAAAACAATACCAGCAGATGAATCAATTGTTTCATAACATTTAAAAGTGTTATAGGGATGATTCGAGAACAAGGACATTGGATGCCGTATAAATTAAAACCAACATACGTTGAACGACGTTTTGATACGTATGAACTACTGCTTCAATAGTAGAAAAGAAAAGGTTTTTTGCATCATATTGTTACTGGCGATAAAAAGTGGATACACTACGATAATCTAAAGCATAGGAAATTATAAGGTCATCCCGGCTGTTCATCAATATCAACATATTATCTTTTTTGTATTTAGTGGGATCAGCAGAGGGTAATTTATCATGAGCTGTTCAAACCGAATGAGACTATCTCGGGGCATCGCGATCTTCTTCAATTGACGCGTTTGAGTCTAGCCTTAAACGAAAACGGCCGCGATACAAGAAAAGACACGACAAAGTTATGCTGTTACACGATAACGCTCGTCCTCGTGCTGTAAAATCAGTGAAAATGTACCTGAAAATGCTTGAATGGGAAGTTCTATCCCACCTGCTATATTCACCTGACATAGCCTCTTCTGATTTTCTCTTAGTTCATTCGATGGCACACAGCCTAACTGATCAGTGTTTTCATTCTTACGAAGAAGAATCTAAAAAATAGATCAATTTTTGGATAGCCTCAAAAGACAGGAAATTTCTTCGAGACGGAATTCATATACTGCCAGAAAGATGAAAGAAAGTGGTCTCTTATGATGGTCAATATTTTGATTGAAATATTTGTATCCTTATACTTTAAATAACATTTTTATTTTGTAAACAAACAGAGAAAACTTATTCAAAGTCGTAATATAAGTTTGTGACGTCATACGTCACTTGTTGCATACATCTCCTCTCCTCCGTCAAAGCTGAATGATAGTCTACAAGCTAACACAGCGAGATACCCATCGTACGTATATTGAAAACTAGATCTATTATATAAGTTATATAATGATTCAACACTACAGTACCTAGAATTATCGTAAGCTGTGTTCTATATACTTTTAATATTATCCATAGTAATCAGTAACTTGTAAAGGCATTTTATAATATGTAGAATTTGTGCATTTAATAATGTATAATGTGTAAACAGAAAAAAAATAGTGAACGTCGGAAATTAAATACGGAGATCGCAAATTAAATTAAATTAATTATTATTCGGTATAAAGTACATTTTGAAATAGTGCAATTAAAAAAGTTTTAAATCGTAATAGGAATTTGAAACGTAAATATTTTTTACATTCTAATAAAAAATATTTGAATATTATGATGTCATAATAAAATGTTAATTTAATAGTTTATTATCCAACATTTGTACTTAGTACAATTATTTCCATTGAAAATAGTTGTGAAAAAAGACGAAGCATTTCATCTGAGACGACAATTTGTACAATGAATTAATTGAGCGAGGTTATAACAAATAAGCATATATGCCGTATGCTCGACTGTGTATCATTTATTAGGGACTGACGGCTCGTGTTTGCCCTACAGACAATTTTTTTGTTTATTGTAATATAATTATCTCAATAATTATACTAATATAATTATCTCAATTAAAAATAGATTGAAAAATATTCTAAGTAAATTTGATGCTCTTTACTGAATTATAAAACAAATTTCAATATTTTATGTAATTCCTTTTTAAACGGTAATATTTTAAATTTTGAAGAGCTTAAAATGATACAAACAATTTCAAATCGCTTATATTTGCGGTGGGAACTTTCTTTACTACGCAAAGCTCTTCAAAAGGAAAAAAATGAAACGGTACAAGAAAAACTTCTCACGCTTGGAGTAAGATTGTAAGAAAAAGTAAATTACTATTAAAGTTATATCTTTTCACAAGTACTATAGCGGCTTTTTAAAAGGAAAACTTGTGGTGTACGCGCACCGCTACGTCGTTACGTTTTTGCAAAGAACCATTATGCGGGCGATGGCTGTTTTGTTGTGAATCGACGAAAAAAATGCCAGTTGCAGTAATTAAAGTCTCTTCATTCCACCGCAAAACGTCTTCTTCCCCAGCCAACAACACGTTTCAGCGTAAAATGTTAAAGTAAAAGCTTTGGGAGAGCGGTTCACGGAGTCATTTACACCTCCTTTGGTTTCGCTCTCGAGGAGGCGCTTAGTTAAGTCACCACAAACATCTTTGAGAAACGTCTCTAAGGAAATTCTCCTGGCAAATGACTTCGACTTTATATCAATACTTTAATGTGGCTACTTGACTTTAAAAAGTAGTCCAATATGGATTCTGCCCTTTCGATCAAAGTCTGCCTCTCCGCGGCTCGTGTCCGTAATTGCGAAATTCCAGTTTCAGATCACAGATGAACGCTTTGACGGCGTACCTCCGACAAAAGGTTCAATTAAGACAATGCTCAGATTCGTAAGAAGAAAGTTCTCATTAAATTATAGCTGAAACCGTACTAAACGCTTAATTACTCGTGAAGCGAAAAGACGCTCTTTACAAGGCATGCAGTCCCTTAAAAGGTTCTGTCTTTTGTACATAAATTTTCTTCAAACTGAAAGGATATTCTTTATTTTTTACATAACGGAACATTTTAGGTTTGGTGCAGTCCAATCCCTCTAAATGCATTCTTTTTTTGAATATGTTATGCAGTTCATTATCGAAAGAAATGATTTGAGAAGCAATCTTTGAAATACATATTTGCATAATACTATCTCATTTACAAAGGAGTTTATTTAAGACTGAGAAGAACTAACCTGGTGGTGGCGTGGCATTGATGGCCAGTTGTCCGAGGCAGTTTTGCTGACGCTCCAACTTGATAGTGCGTAGCGCTTCTTCTTGCATCGTACTACCCGCCATGGTTGTGTTACCTGGCATCTGTTCAATTAAGTAAATGAATAAAATTTTAGTATGAAATATGAAATGAATCACAAAATTATTAAATGATATTGAGAGTCAGGTTTATTTATTATTTCTTATTTAAAAGGGTTAGAACATTTATATGAATGTATCGATTAAAGATGATTTTATGATAAACTTTATTTACCTAAGTTATTGTAGCTTTATTATGTAACCTTATATGTAACAAAGATATCCTATAAATGTATTGGAAATTGTACTGACTCTATCCAATAACTGTCAGCTGACTCTATCAGGATTTCTTTACTTTATTACATTAATATATCAATCATATAAATCTATGCAAAAGTAAACTTATTCTAATTCTAAAAATTAAAATTAATTAAGTTAATTTTGTAAATACAACCAGGAAACTCTTTTACTGTCTCATTAGTAAGTTTTTAACCTATTCAAAATATTGCTTATAATTGTAATTAACTTTTAATATCTTTGCTAATTCCATCTGTTAATTTTCTGTATACCAAGTAATTTAAATCTATTTTGATTTTACTAACGGATATGTATCAAAACCGTAAATTAATTAGTGCTGACTTGATAGTTAAAAATTAAAATATTATTACATTATATATTTTATGTATAACGTATATTGCAATAACAATTGTATTGTAAGTATTGTATAACAATACATACTTTAAAATATATAATTACTTAATATGAAGACCTCATTATCCAAACAGTGTATACTGTTTCAACACTGGGTAGTTTTGACCAAGAATCAATTAGATATGAGTTGAATAGTGTGAAAAACCGAATTTAGGGCTTCTAAGATTATCCTGCCAGCCTTCGACGAATACGTTTGTATTTTTTTAATTGACGTAACAGCACGGTAGTTAAAGCAATCTGTTACACACAGTTTATGTACATACCATTCTTTTCAAAATACTATTTATGACTTATCTACCCTCTAGTTGAAATAATAATTTATACCATAGAACAGTATTTTGTTTTTTTAATTTTATTATTATATTTAGGAATGAAAAATGCACATTTCTGTGTATTTTAAAGATATCATTTATTGAATTGAAAATTGCTAGATTACTGCATAATAGAATAATAGAAATTAGTTTGTATATTACTACAGATTGGACTGATTTGATTACAAGGTTTCCGCGCGCAAAGTTTCAATAATAGTGAAATAAGTGTGCGTTTAAATTAAAAATTAAAATAATAATAGAATAAGGAAAAGATCAGTTACTACTATTATCTGAGAAATGTAAGTTAAATGCACGAATATTCATTTGAATTTCAAGAAAATTACGTTTATGAATAATTTCTTAAATTTATTTGCAAAAATTAATATATTGATAAGAGTTGATTACGATATATATAATTGTGTGAATTTCATTTATGAATGTATTACTATTTCCTATTTTCCGTTAACTAGCCGTTAATTTAACGGCTATTGTGGAAATCGTATCACAAATCTTTTAAATAGTTTTTGGCTACAACTGATTTACTAATTAATTAATATTATTCTCGCTATTAGTGAAATTAAAAAAATGATTTAGCTTTCGACGAAAGTAGTAATTATTATTCTATGAATAATGCGACAGAACACTAATTAAACAATTCGAGTATCATCAAATGCATCGTGTAAAACAGTTACCCAACGGTATGTCATGTAGGGATGATTTTTTCCATTTCTTCAGCATTGGAGACTTACATATTTAGAGAAATGAAAGGCGAAGAAATATGAATCGCGTGGCAAAACTGTAGTACACTAAAAGGCCGTAAATGTTTTTTGTTTTGGGACGCATGAATTGAAGAATGAAAAAGGTTGAATTTGGACAAGTTTTACTGAGCGGGTGTTAAATAGTATATAAGCCTAATCAGCTCAGCTTCATGCACGTCGTTTTTATTGTCAGAATAAATCTTCTCAACAAAAAGAATTGCGTGCTTGTCTTGTGAGTCCTAGCAAACAAATTTTGTTGGTTTTGATATTTGCGGGGCTAACAGCAGGAGGATCTTGTTTTCTCGGTGAAATGTAGAGTAAATAAATAACGTAAAATTCATTGCAATTGTTTATTGAGTTTTGTAAAACATTTGGCTGCAACTATGATACAATTTTAAGCGAACTTACATCTTAACTACTTTAAATAAATAACTCTAAGCTATTCGTAACGCCTAATAATCGGTTACGCATACGATGATTACATCGCAGTACAGGTGTAATCTCCGTAAATGCAATTCAGAGCTCTAAATGTAATATACATAAGTAATGGTCTCATCGAAACATTCTTTTTGTTCTATAAATCTCCGAATCGTCTTATAAGTTATGGTTCAAACTGTTTTGTTGTTATTATCTTTAAAGTTATTCTTTACTTCTTGTTATTGTAATTTTTATTGGTAAGTAATTAGTTCATGAATAAAATTTTTTTGTTGTTATATATCTATTGTATAATAAATATTTACTGTATAAAATAGAAATTGTGATCACAACGTTGAGAGATAGAAAAGTTTATTTTTAATAAAATATAGCTATTACTAAATTTGTTTAATTATTTATTGTTTTTGTATTGTTTTTGGATTTTATATTTTTGTTAAAAACTATTTAGTTATTGGTTATATTAATTATTTTTCTAATACATTTAGAGACATTCATACGCTGCATGGTAACAGAGATGGTTGTGTTACTACATGTATGATTATGTATACGAGTATACACAGGAGTGTACGACAGTGTATACTGCACATTATAAATACAATCTGTTTGATCCCGTCATATTAGATGTTGAATCATTCTAATGGCTGATAGATATCGTCATATACAGCTCTATATCTACGTATATTTTAGGAAATTATTAGTTATCAATCCATTATTTACTGGCTAAATCTCTAACACGTTTAATATAGTTTTGAGATTAAATTTATTACGCCGCATAAGATAAGTTACTGCTTTGTATTATAGGAATTTAGTACATTGTACACAGAAAAAGATGGAGAGTTATAACATTAAAGCTCTTTACTGAAGTGTCTCAAGTGCTTATAAACAAAACCTGTAGGATAAGTAGACCCTTTGAAATTCATACGGGTTTTGCAAGATATCTTTGTTGAGGAGGACAAAGTAAAACTTAATTGAAGTACCGGTCGCCGGCCTGTACCTGAAGAGGTGAGAGCACTTAGACTACTAGTTCAAGCCTTTGGTCGGCATAGACGGCAGCGCAATCGGCCGAGTTAGGCCTCTCATGCTTTAGTATACGAACACTGCCCTGAGAATCATTGAGTTGCAAGTTAGAGCAACGTCGTTTTTACGGTTGCAGCGTGGCATCAACTCCTCCGAAGAAACGCTACGTGACGCGCGCGCTTGGATTTTCGCGAGTCCGGCTCAATTTTTTACGAGCGGCGGGGCTTGTTTACGAGAGCGCCAAGGATAAAAATGGGTCGGATGCAACTACGCGCGCGAGGACCGTTGCTTCTTAGCCGTTTCATTTTATACACGCGCGCGCGTTTTTTGCTTTAGACCCACGGGCGCGAAATTTGAAAAGTTCTGAGGCAATTTCAAACTAAAATTGATACAGGAGACGCAGTTTTTGCGCCTTTTGACAATGCGGCCGCTGAATTTTAATGAGTTGAATTTTAAAAGAGCCGTTACAGCACGAAGCTCGAGTGTTGCAAATGGTATTAAATTTAACGCGTAAGAGCAGCCTCTTGTAATGAATATTTACTCGTTGATACTCTACTTCCGTGCTTCTCGGCTCTTTCCCTCTTCGTACATGATTTTCTATTTATAGGATCATTAGCATTATGTAATTATAACGCAAGATGCTTGCATACGAGTTTAGCTTCAAAATTGTTATGGAAAATTTGTGTAAACCTATAAAAGTAATATTGATAACACTTTAATAGAACTTTTCAGCAAGCTATCATGTGTATGACTATATATGAATGATATTTCTTTACTTTAATACTTATTTGTAAAGTTTGTGCTAATTAACGTATATCTAACTCGATATCTAACGATATCTAATAAATTAATTAAGGTTTTTCGCTATTTTAAAATATAAAAACTATTTTAATTAAAACGTTTAAAACGATACTACTTTTGTGATGGATGTACGAGTATGGACCATCGATTATAATAATTATTTACGTATCAATCTATTATAAAATGCGTGCGTTTAGTTATATTTACATTATTTATTTATTTTCGGTTAAATTACAAATGTATGTTTTTTGTAAGCTTTCTCGCTATGCTTAGTCTCGTGGAACGAGGAAAGCCCGGTAGTTTCGAACATGTAAGTTGTAAAAATGTATGGAGTCGGGCTGCGCCTGTGCGAATCCATAAGGGATTCGTGACTTAGCCATTCCGCTCGGGCAGTAATAGGGTCTGCCCGAGGCGTTATAGGTCTCGTGGAGTTACTCCTTGTAAATGAAGACCGCCCCATGTGCACGTGTGAGAGACATCTCCATGCGTGGCTATTAGGCATAGCGGCCCGACGACTCTCGCGGATCGTCAGGGAATGTCGGAGAGACTCGGAGCGCAGGACTTCGCGGAGAGCGCGAGAAAATTGGGCTACCTGCGTAACTCGGGAGTGGGGATAGCGAGCAACGATCGATGAGCGGCGATCCAGGAGCAACGATCGAGCGCGAAGCTCTAGTTTATTATTGTTTTGGCCGACCGAAAGGAAAGGTAGGCGCGAGATTACCTATTTGTTTTGTTACGAAACCTTTGTCTCAAATGAATTTACTTTATAATTTGAAATCAATATTTTGTCTTACTTTAAATATAACCATTTCCTTGTCCTATCCACCACAACTTTATTATATTATTTTTTCGCTTATTAACTTTCAACTTCGTCTACAGTTACTTATCGAATACATGAATTAATTAGTACATATCTAACTATAACGTTTGAGATTACATGAAAGTGTACATATTGTTATGTATAAGGAATAATAATTATAAATAAAAAGTCGATCAGCTGGGATGCATGATTGAACTTAAGACCTACGGACTTGAAGTTGTGCGCGCTCATGCTTATGCTGTACTATCTATTGTAGCACCCGCTGCATCGCTGTGTCACGTCATTGCTGGTGATGTCGCTAATACGCGGTATATACGTGCGATAATAAAGCTCAAAATAATTAATAATTTTTAAAGAGGTTGGAAAATTGAAAGAAAATTTCTTACACTTTAATTGTAAAGCAAAAAACCACTATGCGTGTACATATAGTTTATTATATATGAGTTTTATACGAGACTTATATAAAAAAACTTTTTATACAGGTGATATATGTAATAAATATGTATAAACTTATTAGTAAGTACTTGCTCTTAATTCTGAGATTTTCAATGGCATTTAAAAATGAGTACGATTTGAAAACGTGATGTAAACCCTGACATTTGCAATTGCTTGTACATCGTACATCATTAATTATGTTCACTCTTGCAACTAAATATCTTAAATTATAATGATATGAATGACAATCAGTAATAGTATCTTTTTTGTTATAGATGTATAGATAAACTAATGTGCTAGATTACATAAAATTCAAATTCACGGAACAATTGTCACTTATTTGACAATATAATTCAGATAAATATCGTTCAACTAATAAAAAAATTTTGTTAAAAAATTTCATGTTTTAGTTGGCAGGCGCGTCTAATATCCATATTTCAATATTTCAATGTCATGAATATATACGTTGCACAACTGCATACATATTGAGATGACAACAATAGTTAGAGCATCTGCACACTAGAATGACACTATTTGATGCAGTACTTTATACATTTTTTCTATGTAAAATATCTTTGTAGCTAATAAAGTATGCATTAACAAAAAATGAAAATAATAATTAATAAGAACATGTTAATTATATCAAGAAATGAATGGATTTCATGTAATACTTCAACAACATGTTATTGCACATCGTATTTTATTTTTAAGACAGACAACTACAATGCTTATTTCATTGAAGGTTAAGCAATTAAACCAAGGTTAATTATTACAAAAAATATTAAATAGATATTACAACCAAAATGAAACGATTCAAATTTATTAGTGAGTATGACAGCTTAAAAGATGTATATACTTATATATATATATATTGTACTTTATCTATTATTTACATTTATAATATGTTTAAATAATTTTGCATATTTTATTTGTCACCGATATTTTAAAGAAATATATCATTCTATTTAGAAATGCTATTATTACGATTGTAAGCACGGTTACATAATATTAGTAACATAAATTTTAATTTAAGATGTATTAGGGATCTGCAATGCTGTACAGATAGCTATTTTTGTGTACGATTTTTACCCATAAATATACACATTTTCATGCATGAGTGCATGCATTATTCACAGGATGCTGGAAGTATATGAAATGTATTACTGACATAAGCTTACAAAATTTTAAGAAAATGAAAGTAAATAAAATATCCACCAGTCGGAGACAGTTCCGCTACAGACAAAACGGAAAATATTTTTAAGAAGAGTATGCTTAGAAAAAAATTAATATTTATTTCCAAATATCAAACACTAATTAAAAGTAGTTTTCGTTGTCAAATTATAATATATTTAAAACAGAATGAAATTTGTCAGATACATAATACTAATTTTAGATTAAAATAGAAACGGTATGTTTAATGAAAATTTGATGACATTTTTTTAATAATATCATAACAACTTATATTGTAAAATAAAAATATATTAAATAATATCGTATTCTTATTATTATAATTATTATACTTTAATTTTGAAAACAAGAATGTTTTTTTACATTATTCAACCCAAACTAAATTAAGGTGTATCACGTCAAAGATATAAATATTATAAGTAATAAATATAACACAATAATCAAATATTACTTGATATTCTACTGATACTTTTGATTATTACAAAGTCTTATTTTTGTTTATGAATAAAAAGACCACGGACTTCTTATCAGGCCTACGTTTGTAACTTTCAATTAAAAATCGAAATGTGATTATTTTCTTGTCTAAAAATTGCAAAGGATACCAAAACACAAGTTTGCGAATGAAAAAGTCAGTTTGAAATCGTTTTTTAATTCGTATATCAAGTCTAAGTGTGAAAAAACATGTAAATTATTGCGATTTAAAAAATTATTCTTTCGCTTGTCTCGTATACATATGTATGCAGAACCCATATACAATGTACATATGTACATAAAGAACAAACTATATAAATAATCATTAAATTCGATTACTTCTTCTTAACAAAGAAAAACAATTGAAATTCAATTCGTTCAATAAGAATCCAACGAATTCATAAGAACACGTAGATTATAATTAATTTACTTAACTTTTCCTTGTTGATTAACCAGAATGATGAAGATGATTATATTAGTGCAAAAAAAGTACATACATAAGTTTGAATGTTGCAAGAGAGTTAAGTCGAGTATTAAACGAGGACATGTTTAGAATATATGTTAGCAATGAAAGCAATAATTATTCCTTCTACCATATTATATGCATGTATAATGTAAGTGGAATAAATGGTAAATAATTTAAATTTATCATTTTGTAATATCAATTTACAATATACACTCAATTGCGTCATTTAATATTATGTCGGTGACATTAATAGTGTTCAGTTTTTACATGGATCAGTAAAAATTATTTGACTTTTTACGGTTTCAGTTTTTTCTGTCTGTTCGTTTGAATAAAATTAAAAGTATCAGAGAGCGCATAACTAATGTAACGGTTAACGTGAATATTTTATCGTACTTGAAAATTCAAGTTTACAAGATTACCTCCATCTTCGCTCATAACAGAAACGGCACGTGTTCAGAGTCCCTAAGTACGCCTTCAAATGTTTGAACGCAGCCAGAACCCGAGTCTTTCTCCGAAGAAGTGATTATCGTTACTCAGGCTCGAAGTCGACTTGCTCCGGAAATCATCGTACGGCGTCATATACTCGCGATAAAGCGGTCGAAGCTCCGCGAAAGCTCCGGCACGGTACGGGCCAAGTGAAGACACTTGCGAAAGGCGGAAGGGCCGGAGAGCTTCACTCGACGATGCGAAGCTCTTAATGACCCACGGCGCACTGACGGGCGGCAAACTAATGTCGTCATGTTAATGCACCGAGGTACAAAAAGGCTCACCTCGCAGCTGCCCCTCCCGCTCCGTTTTACGCGTGACACGCACGCGGTCCGTTGTCGCGCGAAGAGCATCCTTTCATTCTGTCGTAGTTCTTCATAACTCGTTGCCTGGATGACAGTCGCAGCGGTGCGACCACATTCGTTTTCCCTGTCGTGTTACTTAGATATCGATATCGAAATCGCGTTTAGCCGTTGGTTGAAAAATGACGAGGTGCAGGCGCTTTGCTCGTGTTCGCGCCAGACGCAGTAAGCACCTGGCCTCTGATAGCTGCCAAGCCGAGTGCCAGAGTTCAGTTCTAAAAACAAATTGTCAACTTGCCGTGGATGTTGTGGCCAGACGGAACCCACCAAAGTAGATATTTCGGCTTTTGATCTCATTAATTACTCCTTAATTTTGACCAAGTTTCAACCTTATTATAGGATTCGTGACCAAGTAAACTTTGATTTTAAATTATCCATTACAGACGCGAAAGCTTTTCAGGTGCTTTAATAGGATTTAAAAGTATCGATGCACAGCTTTTTCCAATTTGCAGTTATATGTAAGAGAAGATTTTAGATGCACTGCTAATTCACTGATAGATATTAACAGATAAGTTCTAAATATTCCTGTCGATATTTAAATGTACAAAATTTACAAAATGATGTATTTAAAAATCATTCAAAAATAGTTTATCAATATTTTTTCTAAATACATAAGCGCTCAATATAACTTTTATAGTCATGAACCTATGAACACGTTACATGTATCGTGTACAAAAAATTAGCAGTTAATGGTATATTCATCTCTTAGTTTTCTTATAAATAGCATTGAAATAGTTGTTTGATTACTTTCTATGTATTAATGTCATGTATTTGGATTACAAAAATATTTGTTCATTAAATCCTAATTCTAGTTTCTTCCCTTTCCACACAAATTATAGCGGAATTTACACTATCACAAAATAGTGATGTAAGTATACAACTTTTGTACTCTCTCAATCGGTAATTTCAGAATTAATTATGACCTACGACAGCCATTGAAGTTGGTGATCGGAGTACAAATCTCACGTTATATTTATTTTATGTAAAATATGTACTAAGGCGTTAAAAGAAAAACAGATAAAATGAGAGGAAGAGAGAAATAGACTCATTGCGAAGGAAGTCCGCGCACGCACAGTCGCATGGTGAATCAATCAACCAATCGAAACATCCTGTTTTCGCGCGTATCACTGCGATCGAAGAGTCATTCAATTGTGATTAATTAGGCTAGTACATCCGGGTGATTAATTAAAGGCATTGTACAAGAAAATTGACGAAGTGTACATTTCCTAACCTGCGAATGAATTCAAGTTTTGTATTTTAGTTTCCTTCGAAAATTTGAAAAGTATAGTCGTTAAGTGTATATCTTTTCAACTATATATCTCAATGAGATCTTTTGTATTATGGTTCTAGTCCCAACTTATTCTCAATTGCTCTCTTAATTATTTTATCAATAATGTGTGAAATTGGTATATTATTGTAAAAGTAGCAAAGAAATGAGATTAGTCCGATTAGAATCGGTAACCGCAGCCTACTTCAAAGTGCAGGTCCGTGCTAACATTGTTCGTTGTATCACGTTTAATTAAAACGACAGAAAGCCGACCGGTATTCAATCACAAAGCATGGAAGCAGCTTACGATGGCGATACACTGCATGTATTACCTCGACAAGTCAATATAGGAGACACGCAAACAAATTATTTTTAGCCGTTAAAATCTATATATTTTCTCAATATTTTTCTTGTATTCTTATATCAAATTTACATTGTATTACACCTCTTAAGTACTGCATTCATGAGTGATAAGAAGATTTAAAAGCACTTATACTGATTTCTTTTTTTCATGGAATCACATTTTTTATGAAATAATAATTTTATGATATCATAAAATCGAGTACGTGCAGCTCGGATTTTACTAGACATTTTTTACCTAATTTGTTCGTACAATTTGTAGAATATTATATTATATATTATATATTAGTTTGTTTGTTATCATTTTACTACCCTGATCTTTGATGATTTTTACATCATTGATATAAAAAGTTAATGGTCGTTTAATTAACGTATTAGCCATAAAGACTATAATTAATATTCTACCACAACAAAGTTTATATCAATAAAGCCGATATTTAATTTATAAGCACATAATTAATTTTATTTGAATTATATATAGATAATATTATTTTTATAGTAATAAGTGAATCTAAATTATTTCTAGTAAGTTAACAAAAATTAGTTTTGTTAATTTTGTAGTACAGTAAATCATAAATGTACTGTATTTGAAAGATACAGCTACATTTTAGTATTCGAGTTCTACAGTTTACCTGCTACTAAACCTTTACCTTTAATGGCTCTATAGATTTTATATCCAGAGTTTCAGGAAGTACATCAAGTTTCAAAGCGGACAAACAAAGCTCTGGGAGAATGTAATAGCCTTTGATGCTAAGCGATTGATGAAATGAGGTAATTTTGATTAAACAAAAATATGGTACGAATATTAACAAGTACACTGTGAAGCTTCAAACTTTGAAGTAAACTATCTTGAGTAAAATTTAATTTTGATTTGAATATTGATAACGAAAATTGAGGTAAAATCGCGTTTGTTCTGCACCCAAGATTAAAAGTTAGCTTTAACACAGACGTTGCACTTTCAGATTTGTTATAAAATAAAGAGGATTACGCCTAAGAGCGATTTGGATATTTTATAATAACAATATATGATTACCTATTTCGTATGAATATAAAAAAATTTATAGGTTGACTTAACAGTTAAGATACCCAAGCATCAAAAGTTCATCGGCATGACTAACTACTTTATCGGCTATTCACGGTGACCGCTAACTTTTTCCCTCGATGGGAGCTCAAAGGGTAAAAAACCGCAGGCGGCATTGCAATGAGCCACCGTGCAAAAACGTTTGCACTCTACAAAGTGTTATTAATTGAAAATTAGAAATTAGCCTCATGCTTGTAGTGTGGCTCTTTTAAAGTACAAAGAAAAACTTGCCGATATGCGTATGACTACATTATGTTTTTAACGATGCAGTTTAAAAGAACTAGTATGATATTTTTTTTCATTGCTTAGAACATTACTGTATGCATTACAGTAACTATCCATTTTTAAAGATATTCTTAAATATTCATTTTTATCTTTCTTTAGATTACTTTTTAGTGGAGATAAAAATTAACATTATATAAAAATATTAATTATACGAAGGACTTAATCAATCTTCTTTTTAATAATAATGTACCTTTTTAGTTTTTAAAAATTACTTATATTGTATAGATAATTAATGATTAAGTATTTATTTTATCGCATTTTATTTTTTACTAAAAAATAATTCTTTATAAATGTATCTGTAATTTCTTTTAAGTTTAATGATTCAACTCAACAGACAAAAAAATGCTAGTCAACCATTAATACAAGGTGTCGTATACTACACGATAACTGAGGAGATTCTACATATTTTTTTGCGGTCGCGAAACTGCCAGATGCACTCCCGCAAAGATACAGGTGTTTAAAAAATCGTAAAAATCCAGCCCCCGCGGCCGAAATGCGCGACCTACTTGCCGCAGTGTAGCCAATCAGAGAAGAGGAAATAGTCAATGGGAGAGAGTAGGGCGGAGCTATCAGGGCCGCAAGGCAAGCATCAGGTCTGGTCCCGCTCTCCAGGCTTAGGCGCGTGCCGATTTGTTGACTGCCGAAATTGTGCAATAAAAGAACCTCGGGCCCCACCGGATCGTCAACAGAGGGAAGGAAGGTCGCAGGAGTCGGGCCGCAGGCCAGCCGCCAATCCCCCCACCGCGGTACTGCTGGCGGTCCGCTGAGGTCCGTTCTTTTGTTGATAATTTCCGCAGTCGACGAATGGGCACACGTCTAAGGTTGGAGGGCGGGGCTAGACCTGCTGCTCATCCTGCGGCCCCGATAGCTCCGTTCTACTCTCTCCCACTGACTATTTCAGCTACTCTGAGTGGCTACGTTGTGGCGAGTAGGCTGCGTTTTTCGGCTGCGGAGGCTGGATTCTTACTATTTTTTAAACACCTGTATCTTCGCGGGGGTGCATCTGATAGTTTCGTCACCGCAAAAAAAAATGTTTAGAATTTCCTCAGCTATCCCGTAGGTATAGCTGGAGATAATAAATTAAAAGACAGATTGTATATGACAAGAAAGCGTTACACCTCAAGATCTATGAAAGAAGAGAGCCCATTGACTGGGTTATGCGGACTTACAAGTTCGTGCTTACTCTACCTTTTTGTCTAAAGTAATCCTGCATATACCAAGTCCCCTACTCTCTTAGTAAAGCGCACATAATTTGCATCGTCTTGGAGAGGAGAAGCTCGTTTCGAGAACGCCTCCACTCGTAGTCTGACGAGTTAGCGTTATTGGTTTTAGAACTTTCGAGCGGCTTCAGATTATGACCCTTTATTAAAAAAGGAAAGTAAGTCATGTAACGACACTTGAATGAAAGCTCAATATTGGTTCTAGCGAAGTATCATGTAAGCACTTAAATAGATTATATACATGTATAAATATGATGTATATCTCTCAGGTACAATGGTTTTATAATGAATAGGAATTGCTTTACTTTATACTTGGGAGAAATTAAAGGAAAAGCCGAAAAAGTTACCCTAAGAATTCAAATTTATGAAGTGATTTAATATCAATAATTGTACTTTTACTTTCGAAGGTTCCTCGAAATCGAATAGCGTTCACGAAACGTATCGTGTTACTAATAGTCATGGAGAAGGAGCTTTTCAGAGCTTATTCATGGTACAGTTTGATACTGTCAATGAAAATTACAGATTATTAATTTGATTCGTTACATTAACTAAAACTAGCAGGTACTTTCACATGTAAACAACACTATGATAAAATGCGTACAACTTTTGCCATAATCGTAAAAATAAAGGAATCACGGGAAACATATTAGGGAATCGCTAACTCCGCCCCGAGGTATTCAATCAAAGCTATCCGTCACCGACGAGCAGAAGCCGCCATGCGTTTCGGTGCCGCGCAAACAAGAGCCGCAAACGCGCATCTAATTTTCCCAGGAGCGGAAGTGCCGTGCGCCTTAAGAAATTGGCCCTCGCAAGGAGTAAGCGAGGCGCGTCTCGTTGCCGGCGGATTTCAGTCTCTCACGCAAGCTAGTCGTCGCTGGGACGGAGACGAATCGAGCGAATGCATGCGCGAAACGCCGCCCGCGCTACCCTATTTATGCCTCTCTTTTGATCTCCCTCCCCCACTGTTCCCGTGGTTTATTTATCCTGAAGTTTGAACGCTCACGAGATTTGTTTAATGTTATTAATATAGACTCGATTTCCGCAATGACCTATCTACACCTATTTTCATAACCTGTGCTATAAATATGTATGCATGAGTTTCTTACCGATAATCGATAAATTCGACATTTTGACGAATTCGTGTAAAGCTCGCACTCTCATGTCTATATGTAGTGAAAGTTTTAGCAATTGTAGACATGACTCTTGACTGCAAGTGCCATAATACTTTCGAGTTTTTGTGAGAATCCTGTACGAGCTGACGCCGCTTACACACTGATGCGCTGCTCGTGGCTTCGTTTTATTATTGCGAACAAAGTTTTAGTCGCGCTGATGCCACGGGCCCACAATAACTGCTTTTTGGTACTCGAGGTGAAAATTTGTACTAAATTGACTAATGAGAGGCTACTTCGAAAAATATAATTGCATCATATTCATTTATTTTGACGTTTAGGCAGAAAATGAGAGTGAAAATTGATTTTTGCTTAGCCTATTTGTGTACAGCGATAGATGTTTTTGTAGATCGATTAATCGCAAGAGAATTGAAATAGATCAGAATTGCAGCGTATACATGTTTCATTAGCGATATCTCTTTAACGGCTCGTATGGAAATACGATAAATGATTTTGCAAAAGTTTTTCAATAAGACAAGTTTATACACTTTTAAATTTGTATCATTTATCTGTAATCGCATTATCACATAAAATTAATTTAAAAAGTATAGTTTTAAATTTTAATGTCATTATAAACAAATGAATCGATTTATTATGTAAAAGGCATTTACAAATAAATATTAAATTTACACAATTAAAATTAATTCTAATGAAAATAATTCCTTGACAGTTTACTTTTTTCAAATGTTTTAAATTTTCATAAATAACATGTCGGTCGACTAATTTCAAGCTTGACTAAATTTAGCTCGATAATTTATAGCCCTTTTGCATATATTTTGGATTAATCCTATTATTTAGTTGCAAAGTAATCAATTCTACATGTAAATTTCGCAAAATTCAATAAATTAATTAATCTTATTGAGCTCGTTTAATCAGAATGACTAAAATTGCGATTTTTTGTTCTTTGTATCGATGTAATAACAGTATTTATATGAAAGTGTTATTTTCATTTTTCATTTTTTAAATACTGTTTATGTGATGAGATGCGGTGGTAGTAATAAATTAATCTGTGTATGTGATGAAAAACTATTTATTACACAGATATACAAAAGCAGCTATTCTGTTTACTATGTTTATTTTGAATATAGTCGATGGATTGCACAAGGCCGGATGAGTGCGGAAGGTGTCTTTTAGATGCTTGCCCATATTATCCCTACCAAGCGGACCTCGAATCGCCTATCTGCGTACGTACAAAGTCATGAATTCGCTCACGCCCTCCTTTTGTCCTGTCAGAAGCAAAATATCTATAGATCACTGTGATAAGACCTGAATCTCTCGAATCAAGTTTACGCGAGGATCAAAAAGCCGCCAGCAAACTAAGGTAACTCGAAACAGGCTACAGATGCAAGCTTTCCAAAGTAAAAAACGACGCTGAGTCAAAATATCAAAGGCGGCAGATTTCCTGCGTGTGAAAACTTGAAGCACTCTGCTCCTCGAAGATCATTGACTCGAGGGCCTACTATTTTCTTATTCATTTAATTCTTATAATCATTAATTGGTATATGAACAAGTAAAGAATTGTGATTTACTGTGATTAAATGGGTTTTTAACATTGTATATAAAAGCAATTTTGACAAAGTTATGAAAAAGTTCGAGAAAGTTATAAGCGAACAAACTTATATCCAATAGACTCCAAAGAAGAGTTTGAGATCTAAAAGAGAAACCGTCCATAGACGAGAAGAACGCGTTGCTCAATCAAAGCTATCTGGATATTTAAACACGATCGCACAGGTGACCAGCGAAACGCGCATTCATTCAGCGTAAAGCGCAAGAACCTTTGAGTCTCCGTGGCCGTTTCACTCTGTGCGGTCATGTACCGGTGGTCCAATCGTGACACCGTCAAACGGCGTGTATATGCAGCGTCACGTTAGGCTAATCCGCAATCCTCAACGTTGACGAGCAGCAGAAGAGGGGGAAACGATTGCTCTTGATGGCTGGCGTGCGCTACTCTTCCCTCTTGTATATCTTTCTCTCTATCCCTCCTTTGACTTAACGACCGGTCGTTATCTGTACGGTGTGCACGTGCTCTCAAGTCGGCGTTTATCTTACCTCGAGGTCAGTCCACGGCAGACGGATCAGCAATAGTCTGGGAGGAGAGAAAAATCGTCGCCGGTCGAAATTGGATAGCTGTTAACATCCGGTTTTTGTGAATCGAGTTTAAAAGTACGTTTGTATTGCTTTTCGTAGTAGCGAGCTGCTACTAATTTTTTACTTTTCCATTCTGCAAAACGAACATTCGTAAGCTTCGAATTCGCACGAAAATGGTTTCTTCGTACTAAAAGTAATATTTTAAAGTTCGTCATATTATTTGAGCTGTCTAATATGTCAAATAAAGTATTTTATTTTAAAGCGATTTTCCGCTTTGAAGATTTTGAATTATGGTAAGTATTGAGTTGTACGCTATTAGCCAATGAATGGAGAGAACATGTATCGTCTAACTGTACCCCGCAAGCATCTACTTATGCGATATATATCCCTTATGATATCTGCAAGAGATTATTGATTTTAAAATATATTTGAGTCTGTTGCATCCAATCTTTTTATTTGTAAGTAATAATGATGCGTTTGAAACTATAGTTGTAATCAACTTTAATTCTCAATTGTAATTCAATTTGATAACAGTTAAAGTCTTACACTGGTAGTGAGAATACGGGTGAAACTCTAAAATTAGTTTGCTGCGTCTTCTAATCTTAGTGGCGCGCATTTCCTTTTGTACTCGCTAATCCTCGTCATTAAAATTCTTGGAAATAGATTCCTGTAAACAGCTGATGAGTGCTCGAGAATTCCGCGCAAGAGGCATTATTCTTCTCACACGGAGCAGAGGCTGGGTGTTGCAAACTGAAGCGCGAGCAGCGATATTTGTATTTCTATTATATTTAATATATGCGCGTCAATTGGAAAACTATTGTAACGCCGATTAAACTTACTGTCTGTCCTATGATTCTCAGAAAAACAAGGCCTGGTTTAAAAGGCCCCGGCGTCTTTATTATTGTCTACTTTTGCCTGCGAAGAGCGGGGGACATTGACCTCGGATCGGATGGTCAGACGCGATGCATTATCTTATAAGTAAATCCCTTTTGAGGACAGTTTTTCGAGCGCCGCTCTCGCATGAAGAAGCGTAGTGTACGGCATCGGGCGAGCGCTCTTGCGTGACAGAGTTTTCGCGCCCGGCGCCGGGAAAGCAGCGGGCGCTAGATCACACGGCGGGAACGACCAGGTTTGCGCCGGGGAAAAAGGGCGCGCAGGGATCAAGCGCCTAACCCGAAGTGAGCAGGGGGCGGGCGCCCTCCTGAGTCCTCGTATATTTTTTCCCCTGCGGGGGAGGATGCCATCCCTGATGCCAACCGCCTTTCGGGGCCTCGTGAGTTAGGGAGGGATCCCCGCGATTCGTGTAGACGCGCAAAGACGCGAGCTTACCTGGTCGTACTCCGCGCGGGATACGGGACGTTGGAGCTGAGTTCAGAGCGAGGTAGGAACAGGTAGCACGCGGCAACAGCGCACGAGGACCAAGCGGCCGAGAGCGCGTCGAGCGCGGCCCTCGAAGCTTTCGCCGAGAACGCACGATATCAACACAGTCACCTGTATTTTTCTATCCTACACCTATTTATTGGAGCTACATTAAAACCAAAGAACATGATCAAATAAAGAATTTTGTTTATTTTACCTCTCCTTCATACAACACGGGGGTAGCCATGCGGCAGCGCGATCCGTCAACTCGTTCAGCTCGTTTTGATCTTTTTAACCTTTAGCTTGCAAATCGCAAGAGGCTTTGAGGGGAGCTTATTCAAAGGGTTTACAATAACTGCCCGTGAATGCTTTGACCGCTCGCGGGATTTAGCACCGGCGCGGTCTGACTGAATGAAAATGGAGTACTGGTTTTGCATGATGCGTTCTACTTCTCGTCACCAGGGCCAACCTAGGAGATTCTACTTTCTGTGAATTGAATCAATGTTGCGTATTAATTTAATTAATTCTTTTTTATTATTAGAATAAATAAAACTAAGGAGCTAAGACTATATTTCATAAATTTCGAAACAAGAATCTCAAAGACAGACTTCAAGCTCGAGTCAGAAACTAAGTTATATCTTTGGATTTTGAAAAGAGAATAAAGCTGCAAGGGAATGCCGTGGGCTGAGAAAGTGACGGTGCAGAGTGAAACTCAAAAAGACCTTTTTATAAAAGATCAATTCAGCAAATTGTGTGTGAGTACGAAGGCTCTGGTGGCCACTACTGGAAAACCCGTATTGCAGTCACTCGCTGCGGCTTACTGCCAGCTGAAACAACGAGAAATCAATCGATCAAAGCGTCCACCTACATGTACACCCCTGATTGCATTTTGGCTCACTAGTATGTTCGCCACACCACCTAACCAATAGATAAACAAATCACGAAGCCTGGTAGAGAGGAAATTTTTATACGAGACAATTTTTTGCGATACGATATGTTGTACTCTAATAAGATTTACAATAGAAAAAATAGAGCTAACTTATTTATACACATATTTAAAATAATATAAATAAAAATAAGAATAGTATTTAGTAAAGATAAATCATTTTACTCAAGGGATTTTAGTTACCAAGAAATGCATATATGATAACATTTAATGTTTAAATTAAAATTATATATATATATATATATATATATATGCAGGCTTTTTTAAATTAATGGTGTGGAATCAGAAACTTATATTAACAAAATTTCATGCGAAATCCAAATTAAGCTTTAATAGGAATATTAATTTATCATTATTCGGCTAGCATAGTTTTAGCTATAGATATCAAGATCAAATTCGAAAACATTCTAATAAAATACTACTATTAAAACCTTTCACCTTATCAAGAAATAAAATTGTTACTGCTGATTGCAGTGTGTAGTGACTATATAGTAAACGTAATGAGACCTCGATACTTGGTATGAAACAATACAGCAGGTACTTAGATACATACATGCAAGAGAAGTTGAACGAGATAAAGAAAAACTTGTGTAGATGCGGAGAAAATGAGCGTCCAGTGGTAAGGACAAGGTGAAAACAAACAACCGGCTGAATTCTAAGGGTAAGCCAATCGGGTTTAATTTTACGCTTAACCTAAAGCAAATAAGGAGGAGGTAGAAGCCGAGCTCGGGATGAGATTCGGGGTATGAGGAAAAAGTCCAGGGAAAGAGGCCATGAAAGTGATCCCGTTCGTATAGCTATATACGGGTTAGATTGCTTCGGTTTGTAAAAGCTCGTACTCGAGTTTCAATGGTTGCACATGCTCTTTTTCGCTCGAAAATAGAACGAACTGAAAAAAGTTTTTATCTTTGTATATTGAGATAAGTCTGCATAACGTCAAATTTTGAAAATCATTTTCCTTCTCAGTACATCTATAAAATCATAATTATTTAACATTTTAACAACTTAAAATTAATCAATAATTATTAATGATACATAATATTTATTTAAAATGGCCCCTTTTTCGTAATTTTTATGAATTTTACACTTCCTTGTAGTAATTTAAGAGTTGCTCTTTCACTTAAACGAAACAAAATTCAATTACACTCAGCAACAAGTATGATGAATATAAATGATTATCAGTTCAATTTATGGGCGCGCTGCTACGATTCTTAATGCACAGGAGTTTCGTCCCCAGACCAATCGTGTTGAGAATATAGCATGGCTTCGGTAATGCCTCCTTGGTATTTTGGAAGCGCAATGAAAATTCCCGTCGCACGTCTTTACGAGGCTATCGGGCGCTCACGCCCGCATCAGGACAATTTTTAATTAACATAATTCAACCGAGAGGTGCTAAAATTGCCAGAGGCCAGGAGACGTTGATCAAGGGAAAACGGCTCGTTTTCTTCGCTGTGTCGAGAGGCAGGCGGAAACGAAGAGGGAGGAATGATAACGCATTGTTATGGCCTCGTGCCGCGCGTTGCTTTTTGCCCGTCGCGCTTTTTGCGCGTCTTTGATGGTTTCAATAACGAGGAGCGCTTATTTTTATTGCGGTCAAAGTCGTTAGGGCTTAGTTACGGGCGCGGGTGTCGAGATAAATCGCCTTGCGTTTTTTCGCGGCGCTGAACGATCTTGAATATACATACGCATTAATTAAAAGGTATTGAATTAGTCTGTCTACGTATATCGAATTGTACGTCGTTATACTACGTGTGCATTATGTTTATTTACAAACTCGATACCACTTGTGTGTTTTTAAATAAATCGTTATTTTCTAAAGTGGTGCGGTAACCTTTATAATGCTCTCGATTTTAAAAAAGTATTCTATATAAAAAATAAATCTCATCCCTCAGAGTAATAAAGCCTTAGAGACGCTCGTAGTTGTACACGAACCAGTAATCCCCTTGCGTTACAGTTTAAAACAATTTTCTTTTAAATTCCAACAAATGAATATTTATGTTATGCTATAATACACTATAACTTATTTAAAAGCATTAATCAATTTTTGTAAAATAATTATCCCGCAAAACATACAGAAATGAAGTTCTTTTTCGTTGATTTTAATTCGCATTCCTCGTTAATTTTCCTAAACGAATTTCTTGCAACTTCGGAAATGGTATTCACCGCGACAAACAATTATAATGCGACTTTTAAAATGAGTGGTAATTTGCATTTTAATTTCATTTTTCAGGCTGTGCCAAAGCGAGGCTCCTCCCTAGGAATCGATAACTAAGAAACAAACTTTTCAATCTGCTTCAGCCAGAAGCGCGCGGGCAGCTCCTTGTTTTCGTGAGCGGTTAAGCCTCGAGCGAGAATGGCGGCCAGGGGCGGCGGGGGAATTATATTGCGTAGAACGCAGTTAAAACTGAACGCGCGCGCGCCGCTCAAAGTTTCCCCTTGGACCGAGAGCGGGGGCGTAATTTTAAGGGAACAGCTTTTTAATCCCACGGCGAAGATAAGTTAAGGTGTGTGCTGAATAACAGTGCGCAGCGACTGTGCGGCCAGATGCCTTGAAGAATTAATTGTTTATTCAAAACTTACGTACTCCTTAAACGGATGGTTTGAAGAGATCATTACTTTGATAACTTACCTGAAACATAAAGATAATAAGGTTGAATTAATTGATTCGTATATATAGTTCCAATAAAAACGACAAATTTGTTAATGTAGTTGAATTATCATTAAAAATTCAAGCGCTCTATGTTATACTTCTGCATTCTGAAACTGAAACCAGCAGTCTATAAATTATTGAAGAAGCTCATGTTTGAAATTCTTTTAATTAACTCATATGAGACGGTCTGGGGCTCTCGGACACATGCCAGCAGATTATTTGCCATTCCCTTTACGAATATCGTCGGCGCCTTATCGGGATAAAGGGGTCGGGACGCAAAGAATTCGCAATGGGGAATAGGTCGGAGGGTACCCGCGAATAGCCATCTCCCCAGACAATCAATCTAAGCCCCCTCTTACGCAGTTCGAGCTTGCACTTATGTGGCCGCACAGGCGAACACCCGCATAGCCCATCTAATTAATAATGGGGCAATCGTTTGTCAAGTCACGATCGCCTGGCTCGCGAGCCGTGAAAAATCGCGCGGCCGCGGCTTACACTAGAAGTCGATTAGGCTGCCTGTCGTGTGCGCTTGGCTTCCGGGGCTTTTTATGCTTTTACTGTCTCCGCAAGGTCCTCGGAACGGTTGAATCCATTGGATTCCGCAGAGTACGTTGAAAAGCGGAAGCCATAATGGCTGCACTGTCGGGGTTTAACTTTTAAAATAACGCACAGGATCATTCAGGACAATGGAACTATCGGACAGTATAGATACTTCGAATGATCACGGAAACTTACTTTACCGCTGGTAACGCGGCGACGAGGGGCTTTCAAAGTTCTCATCCGATCGGTCAAACTCGAGCTCGGGCGTAAATCTCCCTTCCACGTTCGCAAGCTCTATATCGCGGATTTTTATCTGCGCTTTGATTAATTGGACAATTCATACTGCGAAGAGTAAATCGAGTGAGGTGCGTTTCGATTTGAAACAACTCGAGCTCACTCCAAACCCTCGCAAAGTGTCTCGAGAAATACTTTCAGTTTTTTCTTGCTTTGTACTTGAGACTCGCGATGCGGTTTACCCCGGTAGTTTTTTCTTTTATTTCAAGAGCTTCATTTCTCGACTTGCCTCCGCAGTCAAAAGATTTCGTAGGTATAGTTAAAAGTCAAGCCGAATTCAAATACTCGTGAGCTCGCTCTTGGATTCTTGCAAAGAAGATAGTTTCAAAAGAAGGGCGCTATTTAGCATGAATTATTATGAGTCTGCTTTTTAAAATTACAGTGACAAATGAATATCAAAAGTAATTATGACAATAACTTCAAGAAAAGGAGATTAAGTATTTAAACATAAGTAGACATAATTATCTCAAAATGTAAAATTAAACTTTTAATTAAAAATTTACTAGGTCCTTTAATTATATATTCAGTAAATTTATTCAGATAGCGAATATATTTTGTAAATATAATTCATAATATACCATTCTTCGGTTTAAGCTCGATTTAAATTAAGAAATGTTAATCAAATGCATGTGTACTATTAAAGTTCTAATAACCATAGAGTTGAGGTGTTTTTATGTACTTAAAAAGTAGTGCAGAAGAGAAATTCATCAAATTAAATTATACCAGGAATGTGATTCTCCATTCTTTGTTTTATATTCAAAAAATTAGACTTTTTAATCTTTGCGTGTTATATGTATAAAAAACATGGTTAAAACTCTGTATTTTGTACAAGTTTCATTGTTTATTTTGCTACAAAAATAAAAATTTAGAATAATAAACGCTGAATTTTATTTTCAATGAATATTTCAATATTGGATTCGTGTATTTCAAAAACAAATAGTTTTTTAATTGTAGTTTGTCATGTATATTAACACATCTTTTTTAAATATTGCAAAGTATATGTTAAAACCATATGCGTCTATAACTCAATAATATTTTTAAATATTGTATGAATTTATTGACCAATAGGCTGTTTGTATTTCTAGTAAAAAGCTTTAGTCACGTTAAACTGTGATGGTCTACAAGTAAAAGTAGAGTTACATGTGATCGTTCTTAATGTATCATTTGTCTCCCTCATGCTTACAAATCATCTCGTCTTTCAGCGAAATAAATGTCACTCCAGCGACGACTTTTCGTTTAATCTCTAAAGATGGGACGACACTCGAGCGAGTGCCTGGGGATTTATGCACAGCTCCGTTATGCATACGAAATTCCACCGTTTCACTGCAAGCCGACGACAAAATCATTGTTGAAACATTTTTTTTTTGATTGTGGCTCACTTTGAAGTAGTTTTAGAATCACATCTTGTTCGAGTGCACTCAAATGTAAGCGAAAAAAGTACGAGTAACAATTTTTCTGTATAATTCTTCAAAATTAAACATATAAATATATAAATTAATAAATGAAAGTACAAATTAATTTTCATCAGTCTAAAATAGAAAATTGATTATTAGATTTAATCATATAATTATTATATTATTATCCTTTTGTTCATTTTATAGTATGGAACTAAAAACGTACGCGCGGATTATAAAATACCTAGACTTTTCCCGGACGACTTTTCTCCCGCATTGTGGTTTTACGTGCCATGCAGGGTCACTCCGCACGCGCCGCGCTCAACGGTTTACCCTGACTACTTTCGCTTCTCGGTAGAAAGCCACTATCTTGAGACCGCCACAGCTGATCATCGTCTCCACGCAAACAGGCGACATTTTTTCAGCGCACACCTTCCCAGGACGATAAGCACCGACTAACGGCAACTGTCTCCTTCCTCATCCACTTCGCTCTCAATTTCAGGAAAATTGGAAGGAGGTGCGAAGGGGCATCTTAAACGTACGTACTGAAAGTACCTGCTTAAACATGTGGAAGCGCTCTATATACACCTAGTCACAAATCAAAAGTCGCATTTTGATTTTTACCTCGCCTTCCCTGCGCATCAACGTTCCAATTTCATTATCGTTTTCAATGGCGAAAGAGATTTCACGTTTACTGTACATTGATTTTGAAAGTAGATATTTTTTTAATATTTTAAAAAGCAAGGTATTAACAAATAGATTCATTGTACAAAGTGGACAAGACTTCGGCCGAGACAAGTTTGTTCGTATATTCCGATGCGTTCACCCCTGGAAGTAAGCGATGTTTTATGAATGCACAATTATTCTGAAAGCTAGTAAAAAGTCTTCTAAATAATTTCTGTGCTAAAAGAACTCCTGTGCTCTTTATGAAAAGACGGACTTTCAAGAATCATAGTTCCAAGGATGCTACTTTGGCTTTTGGTTTTAATAATTTTCTTCTACTCGACGGTAAGGCAACTCTCAGGAAAGTGCAGCATTTACACTCTAATAAATTGAATCGTGTTATACGACAGAGATGGCGTTTACTGCTCGATGGCTCGCAAGATAAGGTCCCCTGACAATGGCAAACTTTCCTCTCTAATTTCCAATTAGATTACTTATGCTTCTTGGCACCTAAACCGACTTGGAAGGCAATCGGCCTTGAAGAAATCCGCGGCAAATCAGGTCGCAGGGGGCATCATTCACCTCAAGGAATTTAATTGGAGCAGAAGCGAATTTCAGGCGCGCCTCATCATCGGGGTGGATAAAAAAAAAAGACCGGCACGGGATCCTCGAGGTCCCGGGCGCGGGCGTCGGCTCCGGCGCCGATCCGGGGAATCCCCCGGGATGCGCGGGCACATCGGATATCGGCGCTCGGAGGGCCGTCCTCGGAAATACATCGGCGCCGGGAAATAATTACCCGCGCGAGGGCTGGGGGCAGCTCTCGGGGCCGGGCTTCAGCCGTATAATGAGGTCGGGGAAAAGAGCGGGGCCTCGCCGGCGGCCGAGCACCGATGCCCCGCGCCGAGATTGATCGCCTTTATTAATCAGAGAGCGCGCAATTGAATCAGGAGCCGTAATAGTTACACCGGAGGCCGACACCGAGTTTCGTCGGCAGATTATCGATCAACGACTCCCCGGTTTACCTGTGTATCCTGGCCTTCTCTAAATATCGTCCTTGCTCCTTCGCGCAGGAGCTGAACATCCGTTATTATAATCATATAATTTATGGTTCCACCGGAGCTCATTTCTTTCAAGTACCAGCAATTTATTAATTTACCGAGCTTGTATAAGTTGGATAGCTCAAATTCCTCTTATTATTGTCTTAAGTAAAGATTTTTATATTTTTTGGTATAGGAAGACCTTTAAATTGCAACTAAACTATGCGAGACATTTTAATTTGAATGGAGATTTAAAATAGCATATATGATTACTACTATATAATATAATATAATCTTATACCCTGCTGACAATCTTTAACATTTTCTGGTAATAATTATTCAAAAAATTGCGGTTTAAATAAATTTTTGCCTTCCGAACGCCTACAAATTTTAAACATGCACGTGTATAGATCTGTATAGTAATCTTGTGTCCAATATTAGATAATGATCTTGTGCAATCTTTATTATAGTAACACTTGTTTTTGTTATTGAAAACTTCATTTTATTCATGTGCTTAGCATGAAAACTACGTAATTCCTACCAGAGTACTAGTTTATAATTTATGGATTGAACTAAAAATTAATTTAAATAAATTTTTATCATTTTCCGAATGATTATACACTATCTTTTTAAATCTTTGAAATCAAATTTATCATAATAATTCTGAGGTTAACTATTATTGTCTTTACTATTTTTCTGTCGTAGTTCCTTGACTAATAAAGTCCTAAATGAATAAAACACCTATCAATGAAAATAATAAAAGTTTTCCGACGTTACCACAAAAAATTTACTACGTATTAAAACGTTGATTTTTCATGAAGAAACCTATAAGTCCTGATGCAGTATGCAATTGGATCCAGAAGCTGACTCGAATTTTCTTTTAATGTCCAGTAGGAAATTTACTACTATTTCATATCCGAGTGAGAAGCACGAGGGTCTAATCTTGTATCAGATTTCACGCATTAGTATACTAAGCACCGAGGCATAAGATAGTGGTTCAATAAAAGAAATGAAGTCATTTCCAAGTCAATTATGATGAGATTTATGTAAACAAGGCATTTCGCATGTTGATCAAAGGGCTCGTTGCCGGGGCACGTATAATCGTGCTGGCAGCGTCGCACCGCCGCCGGCAAGAAAACGCTCCTCTGAAAAAGAATCGCGCGTTAAAGCGAAAAGCGACGGACGATAAAGGATAGGGGGTGAAGAAAAAAAGAAGGTGGGGCACATAAATCTGCGATACCGGCGTGGGGCGCGATGTATATAGATATACGCGCCCGCGCATAAAGAGCCGTTCTGCGTTTCCGTCGGCCCTCCTTTCCGCAATTTACACGCGCTTTGCTTAACGCGAGCAGGGCGGCCCTTCCGCAGGGGCAGCTGCGTGCGTGCCCCGGGGCACTTGGCCCCGGCGGCCGCCCCGGGGGCGCTTTTTCTGGGTCGACGGAAGAGCCGATCGGCGATATTGTCTTGCGAAAAGTGTCAGGCGCAGGGGGCCGCGCCGGATTCGTTTTGTCCCGGCCTAATGTCGCCGAGAGCCGGCCGAGTGATATTGCCTCGGTAAAATGCCCGGCCTCGTGGGCGTCGCCGAGGGCTCGCTTATATGGCCCCTCGGCCGCTCAGCGTCGCGCGACAAATTATATTCCACTTGATGGCGACTCTTATATATATATGTATACACATTGGCCCGGTCAAAGCTTCATTGTGCACATGAAGCTTTCTTTCGGATGCGCAAGATATTCGAAATTAGGGTCGAGGGATGCGTGGGTCGAGGTAGGTTCCATCGCTGCCGAATGGGAATCGATGAAATTATTTATGGGTCTTCTGCGGCAGCGGAGCGATCGTATTTTAAAGCATCAATCAGAACTTCTGTAAGTCAAATTTGAGTTCTAAATCGGAGGTGCACCTTAGCGCTACGTTTTCGACCATTAATCTTGGGAGGCGCACTCTTGTCGAAGCCCCAAAAGGTCCTATTGAAATTCGCACGTGAGAAACTTCAGACTTTATTGATTAACGATCAAGTTTACTACTCGCGGTTTCGATAATAAAAATATCTTTCAACGTACCGCAATGAACTTTATATTAGAAATTAATAGTTTGTGATTAAAAGACACACATTTTATACGAAAACAATGAGTAATTGCATAAAAGTATTGAAAAATGTCCTTTCAAAATCTTACAATGTTTTGAAATAACCATTTCAGCGATTTTACAGGTTCATAAAGTTAATACAATGTTCCTATATAAATTAAAGAAAGAGCGTTGACTTTAAAATTATGCAATTATGTAGATGCAGTCACAATATAGTGTATAAGACTGTCAAATGATCCTCATTAAAATAAAAGGTGTTATTTTATGAATTAACGCACGCATTCTACTCTCAATATAAGCGTATAAGTAATTAATCATGCGCAGATATGCAACTTTCATGCTACGTCAGATAAGCCGGAATAACCTCGTATCTTAGTCAAAAAACCAATAAAGCGTTAAATCACATTATAAAGAGGAGGAAATATATGGAGGAAGTTTTTTGGTGCTGCATTCGAAGCGATTGCCGCAACAGTTAACGCGGGCAACAAGAGTCGCGCGAAAAACTCGGCATTATACTAAAGCGATAAAAGTAAATAGCCTCATTGGGCATCCGGCGTAAGCGATAACAGGGCGACTATCTAATGGAATCAAGGCGCGAAGGAGGTTGGCCGGGTCCCAAATGAATTCCCAGCGGCCCCGATACAAGTCTTCTCCAACCTGGAAGTCCGCATAAAGATTCGGCCCGCGGGCGGCGCGGGAATCCGGGATCGAGAGCTCGAGTGGAGGGGGGGGGAGCCGCATATATCGACTCGGGGCGTGAGGGATACCGGCGCCGCCGGCGGACTTAGCCAGATTGGCCCCGTTGCCGAGGCCGCGGGCAAACAGAGGGCGCTTTTCGGCCGCCCCGAGACGCTGACAAAGAAGCGCCGGGGAAATTGGCCCGCGAGAAATCGCCGGGGGCGCGGATCGATGCCCGCCCTTTCGAGAGCTCGCGGACCGGGGCTTAATTGCATGCGCGGGCATGGAAAATCGGCCGGTTGGGAAAGCACCTACGTATACATCGGCCTGCAGAAGCGCTCGGTCGTCTGGGCCGTGAGGCATTAAACCCCCGTCAGCGGGGCAGACGCGTACATGTATAATGCTCCGGGAGATCGGCCATTATTGCGTCGATTCGAGCGTTATAACTTTTCCCGCGGGGAGTTATTTTTAATCGGGCGCAATGTAGTAAAAGGCAAAAAAAAAGAGTAAGGTATACTCGGGCCCTTCGAGAGCGGCTGCGTTGCTGTCGGCTCGACTTTCATTAGCCGCGATAAAAGTATTGGAATATGTGCAGAAGTGGATATGTGCGGCGGGGGCGCAGGAGTCGAGCGATAAATCCCGCGTTTCGATTCGTATTAACGGCCGATATATAAAACGCGAGAGCTTAAGCTGGTAACAAAAAGCCATTGAGGGATAATCGATTAAGCTCTCGGGCCGCGCGCAGATGCCGCACTTTCGATCGCCCGACTGCGCTTCGAATCCCCGCCGTCCCGCGTATGCCGGCAAGAAGCTTGCACAATCAATTAAATGCAAGAAAATAAGAGAAAAGAAGGGGGATCCGCATGCCTTATACGTTCTGAGAATCCAATACAGGTTTTCATTTGGATGCGCACGAGCCTAAGCCCGATTAAAATTGAATGCATATCTCGGAGATATCGGAGGGCGCGCGGTAGGCATTTTCTCCCTCGTTCCATCGATTAACGATTTAATGGTTTCTTTTATGCCGCTCGGCCGGCCAATGGGATAATCCTCTGGGCCGCCGAGTCTAAAAACAGTCGGCTTCGAAAACCGCGTACACAGCCTTTCATCAGCCCCTGTATAACTCACTGGGATAAGGATCGAGGGGTGGGTTGCGAGACGGCCCCGGATGCGCTGGGCTATCGGGAGGGAGGCTGCGCGTCGGGCGCCAGGCCGAAGGCTTGTACTTCCGGTGCGCGCGTGCGGCTCGCCGCCGATAAGAGTATATCGGGGATCGAGGAGCTCGGGGCGATTTGCACTCGGCGCCCGCCGATCGATCCTCCGCCCTCGAAATGCTCAACGAAACGCGGATGGGGCTTAAAAAGGAACACGCCCGAGGTCTCGGCTGTTTCTTCGCGCGCCCGGCTGCCGGCTTCCCCCAAAGCTTTTACGCGGCGTGAAAAACTTTTCCTCCTACTTTCTCCCAGGGCGCGTTATGAGTCTGCCGTGGGGCTAACGAGCCTACGACTCGGCAGCCGGCGAATGCAGACGTGTTATAACTCACTTAAACTAATTTTTTCAACAGCTCAATTGGATTAGCGGAATGCTTTGCTTTTTAAAATCTTGTTGCTTTGTATGCGCGAAATACGATGAAACTTGGCAAACTGGTTTCAGAACTTCTCCACGCTCAAGTAAGAATTTGTTGTTGCAATTCAGTCGAGTTACGACTTGGGCGTTTATTTTACTTTTCACCAATCAGATGGTTTATTTCAAAGTATGCGTTTCAAAATGGATACAAATCACGCGTAAACCTTAAAGATCGCGTAAAATAAAGTTTTTTTCGAAACTTTAGTTATTCTTAGTTGAACAAACTTTTTATAAGCTTTACTTACTTCAAAACTAGTCTTTATCGGTACAATTCTATTTTCAGAATATTTTATAAAATTTAAAAATATCCAAGAGCCAGAAATTGTAAAAAGAATGTAAGTAATGAAAATTAATTATGTCTATACATACTGTAAGTTCCTATCGATTATGACCTCATACGTATGGAACATTTTTACTCGTGTTTCCAACAAAGATTCGCAATTTTTTTTAAAGCAACACATTCTACACGATTGGATTTTTAATACTTCATTGCTAGTTGTAATTACATCAGTTTACTACATTTATTTCTTGTTCTATTAATTTAGAATTAAGTAAAATTGCAAAATACTTAACTCATCGAACAAACTAATTCCAAAGTATCCTTTTATAAAAACACGATAATAGAAATTTGTGATCGAAATAAAATAATTCAGATGGATCAAGAAATAGGATTAACTTATAATTTAACTTGATACTTTTTGATCGCTTTTATTTTATTTTATTTACAAAACTTATGTTAATGAATTGTACATATTTTCATGTGGGTGAAAATGATACATATTATAACGGGGAGATCCGGGGAGAAAATATATCCGACCCGACCGTCTACAATGTGAGTGACACAGAAGGTGTCACTCACTTATACGTGCTGTGGGGTAGTGTCGCAAACACTTGCCACGCTGCCGCGCACCTTGTGTAGCGCGGCAGTTGGCTAATCGCTCAGCTGACGGGTTGAACTCACAACTCCCGCGGTCCCTTCAACCGTTCGTTCCGTCGAAAATTAAGAAAAGGGCGAGGGAGATGTGAAATTCCGGTTCGCGCCACAGACGGGCTAAATAAATAAAAGATTTATTTATTGGCCTCGCGCCACCAGCTCGAAATACCTTTATTTATTATTGACAAATATCGGCGCATCGCCCGCGTACACAAATATATCATTAATTACGTCGCGCGGATAAATGTTGTACCCCCCATGCGCTCTTTCGAAATGGCTCCTAATTTGCACCGAATTAACTCTATTCGCTGCGCATGTGTTCGCTCGTAATTATTTTAGGTTAGCTCCGCGCTAACTTGGCGTTTATCGCACCCAGTGCGCATGCGTTAGCGCGAATTCGATTGGCGTGCCGCGCGAACACTATTTTCGCGCGCCCAATCGCCCGCGATACTCGCGCGCACGTCTCCGCGGAAAATCCGTCGCGTAGGGATGATTTGCACTTTCCGCCGATTAAAGGGGCCTATTCGCACTAAAGCGCCGCGCTTCTATTGCTCGCACGCTTTATCTTAGAGAGAGGAAACTCCTCTCTCTGTCTCAGCTGCACGTAAAACTCGCGATTTCCCGCGTACCGCCAATAATGTGCAACGGCTAAATTCAACGCGTCTGGCCTTATCATTACTGACTTCAATATAATAATTTGCATTTACTCTAGCTGGCTTGCAGTCAGGCGCTGCGGCGACGAGCTAAATTAGCCCGTGGGAGTACCTCTCCGGGTCGGGCTCCCAGGGGCCAGCCGTCGCTCTAGGAGGTGGAGAGCGAGTCCTGCGCGGTCTGCTATCTCTGCGGAAGGATGCGCTGTTCGCAGCTTCTGGTACTGTCACCACGTTTCACTAATATCTTCGTGGCCGGCACAACAATCCCCGCGTATTCGTGCAGTGATACACGGGAGATTCTCGGGAATGCGCTCATCGGCTTCGCGGCGAACGCTTCTCTCGGGCGTTGAGAGGACACTAAACTTTTTTCTCTGTTTACCTTTACAGGTAAACTTAGTTCAGTCCGCGTTGGCTTCGAAGGGCCCAGCATCTGGCGCTCGTAAATTTAAATTGCTTTTCAATTAATATGCTGGAAAAAAATTTTTTCGCTTGAATCGTTAGCCAATTCGACAATCAATCAAATTGGTTTTATTGCAAATTATACATTTCCGTAGTCACTTTTTTATAAGCGGATATTATATAATGGGATGTGTATTGAATTTATCATTCTAACTATTATGACTAATCTTAATCTTTGAATCCAATAAAAGGAATAAAAGCACAATTTCCTTTTTTATAAGATTATTAATTTTAGTTTATTGCAACATTGAATACAACATTTTAATAAATTTTTAACCTATACTATCACATAATTGAAGATTTGAAGAGAAATATCTGGATTTTTTTAACTTTTAAATGTTAATATCTTTTCTCTTGTTCTAAAACCTCATTAAACTTTAAAATTGAGTTTCACTTCAAATATAGTTAAATTTTATTCATTATACAAATAACTCATTCGCTTTTTAATGTAGTCAAACGGTGATTACTTTAAAAACATATTGCGGCCGCTTGGTTGCGCAATAGTACTAGCAATGACGTTGAAGATGCAATAAGGGCTAACCCAAGTTCTTTCACCCTTCGATTAAAAGTCTCATCCCAGATTTCTTCCTTTTCCATCACCGAAGGCAATTAGCTACTGCACTCTCGGTATCCAATGTAACAGCCGCGATTGCACAAGGATCGCTTAGGTTCCTGCACGCAACAACACCCAACAACGCTACTCTACTGGCGTAGGGTTCTTATTTCTTTATTTACATAGTAGTGCCCAGATCTTCTTCTCGGCCCTTTTACTTGTCTCGCTCGCTAAGAAAAGTTTTTCTCGCAGAAAACATAAGGCCAATAGTTAAAACTCGAGCGACCGAACTTTTCTTTTAAAAGTCCCGCATATTCGGAACTAAACTTCGCTGCCGCAACACTTTCTTGTTTTATTACCTGGCACGACGAGAGAAGTGTTTGTAATACTAAAACTATCAGTCAGTTAATTCCTAAATTCTAGCACTACGCCGCGTTGAATAATTATCAAATTCATATTCGATAAAATACTAGACCTCTGTGTATGGTCGAAGAATAAAATGTCATTTTCATTATATTTCACATTGTATTGCAAATTCCAAATTCAATGTAGGGGCATAGTGTTAAACTATTTCAGAAACTAACGGAGAAATTCGAAAGGAATTTTAGTTTCTGAAACGTCACGATCCGCTTGCCAACTTTAGTGAAAAATCTTGCTACACGGTTCTCGTGTCTAACTTTTATCTTATATCGAGAAAGTATGGCAGGCGCCTCCAGTTTTGACGAACACATGCATGTGAGGGGAATAACGATTACTGTCTTATGAATTTAAATGTTGACTTGTGCTGATAACTACATCTATAGGTAATTTTATTGTAGAACGAATTATGGTGGTTTGTAGTAAAACTTAATCGATTGTTTGTTCATTAATCGTAATATTAACCTGTATAATGTAGGAAAGATCGAATGAAAATAGATTGAAAATGATTAGATGTTATTTTTACAGCGTTATCATAACATAAAATTTATTTATTAAAGTATTGATCAAACTTCAAATTCGTTTATACACGAGAGAAATTATTATTAAAACGCGAATCTGTCTTATAGTGTCAGAGATTTTCAATTTTAACGATATACAAAAATGTTACTCGAGATGTTACCAATACGGATTAAATTTAATATTGAGATTCGGCAATAGATTATATATTTTTAAACGACGGAATGTAACCGACAGGTGCAGATCACGAGATTGTTGAATTAAAATATAATTAAATTGAGATAAAATTAATCGACACCTATCATCGTCTGGTAAATTTAAATACTTCGACCTGTAATGCGTTTTGACCAGGGTCTGCCTGTCAGGCTTATTAGTAAGGTATGAAATATAATATATTATCTACTTATCTAAATCTCAGATCTTCCGTGTAGTCGTTCAAAACATTGTGAATCAAGTGTCCTCTGGCCAAGCTAATGTACGGTGTATGAGGTTAGTGTTATCCAGCAGTGATCGTAGGAGATACACATAAGTACACTTATGTGTGATTGTATTTTATTTTATGAATTAGTATATGTATATGTAAGTAGACTATACAAATAACGTAACGATGCTTCTTGCAAGGCGATCGGCGGAACAATGAAAAATCGCTGGCCCTTTGACTCATTGAGCCTTTGTGCTGTTTTCTCACTTCAGGGCCGCGAGGCCCTTGGCGCCTTTTCCGCTCCGTGGGAAAACTTGCTCGCGACGCTTCGGATATCTCCGCGAATCGCGTTTTCGACTCCAGAGCTCCTAACTGCTCGACAAGAGAAACCCGCGCACGAGCTTTTGGGCGCCAGGCATCGCGCGCACACACACGATACCGCGCAACGTAGCGATGGGAAATTGGCGCAAACGAATAGCTAATTACGCCTTTTCTCTCACATGCACCAGTGCTACGCTCCGAATTATCTGCCGGGCATAAGCCCGCGTCCATGTCCTTGAGCCAAGATAGGCCAGAGGTGACTATAACGCCACCTCTGCACATAGGATCTACACGTCCCCTCAGCGATGCCACGCCAGGACGTGGACGCGAAACTGCCCCGGCCACGGGGAAAATATCAATAAATTTTTACAAGCCATGTGCGCTGGCGCACTCGCGAACCTGTTCGTCTCGCCGCCTGGGGGGGGGGGAGGTGGGGGTGTCGCTTACAGTTAGGATCAGTAGCATGGGTTTTGGCTAATATGTACGAATAAGATAGGAGTCTGTATATCTATTCAACTGTAATTTATAATTTTTAAGTTTCGGGCAGACTTTCTCTAAAATATAAGTTCTTCTAGAATAAAATCCATCAATCAGTTTAAGTATCTAATATGCGATATCTATTTAACATGGAAAAATTGTTATAAAACTGGGAAAATTTTTATGTGTTATGTATTTTATATTGTATAACAAATAGAAGAATTTAATTTAATTAAAAATAAAGCTATAGCCAAATCAGAGAAAGCATAAGGATGAATCGGAAGGTGAAAGGAATTTCGAGTTTTTTTATAGTGAATTTATAGCCTTTTCCATTATATTATAGCAAATTTTTTTATTTCAAATACTTTCTCTCTTCATTTCAGGAAATGATTGTACGTAGGACAGTTTCATGTTTTAGATTATATTTTTGTGCCTTCTACTACAGCCTAATTTCTTTTTAATAGTCTGCCAACGAATACAATGTGATGCTTCTGTCTATATTTGAATGAGTTGAAAATTTTGGATAGACCCGCTACCACTCAACTTTAAAGCTCTTACTGAACTTTATGTACGAGATGAGGATTGAAGATTTTAGGGCTGCAACCTTACTTCCTCAAACTTTGAGAACAAGGTACTATTGGAGAAAGAGTTTGAAATTGGAAGTCACTGAATCGTTAAAGGATATCTTCGTACCAAATGAAAAGGAATTAAAAGTGCAATAAAAAATTTTGACTCATTCTAACAAACGTTTACTCCACTAATTGACTTTAAAAACTGTTTATACTCTAATGTTATTACCTATTACTGAATAACTATACTTGTTTATTTATTCTTAATTCATTAGGGTTCTATAGTCTTTATCAAAAATTATAAAAATTATAAAATAAAAAAATGTTTTAAAAATCTATACATATATGTTAATATTCTATTAGTATATTCGATTATTTGAGTGGCCATACGGTTTTTAAATAATAACTCAATACTTATCTTTTTTCTATTTTTTTTAATGAATTATTACATCAATCTTCAATTCACTTAAAATAAACGTAATATAGACACAAGAATTTAGAACCATAAGCTAATTATCCGTATTTGAAATTATTAAAATTCATATGAAAACAACAAGGTAGACTGAAATGAATCTATATTAAATAAGATTATGTATTATATAAATAAGTCCAAAATTAATTGACCTCACTTATCCTCTCTTTTCTCTAAGTTTCTTATTAAAATCAAATAAAATGAAAGAAATTAGCTCAAAGCTTATGCCTATCTATTGAAAATGGTTGTTTTTATATCTCACTCTTTTATATAAAATACATATATCATATATTCTTAACATCGGAAAAATTACAATTATACAATTATTTAAAAAGTAAAAGAATATGTAACAGTTAACTCAGTATATATAGTTATTCCAAGCTCTTTGGATCTTGAAAGATTTAAAGTGACTTTTAAGAAGTAATAAAATAACAGGACTTTAAACTAGCTAGCTCAGTTTGAGGTTCAGGCCCCAATAATTCACAGCTTTCAGCTCAGTCATAATTTCTCCTAGGATTCGTGTACGTCGACTGCTATATAACGTGTAAGCGTGACGTTGGAAGTATGAGTGGAAAAAGTGTGAGCCGTGTTCAAGAAAGGAAGAGGATTTGCTCTTCCGAAAAAGATTCGTGCAGACCACTTAACATTTTCCAGCAGCTACGGGACATCTGTTTTTTTTGCTTCAAGCAAGCTTACCGAGAAGCTTACGCGTGCAACATGCTTCGCGAGATTTTTAAGCCGAAACTTGAACAATAAATCTTATAGTCTAAGTTATCAAATTAAAAATCCGTTTGATAACAAGTGAATTAAAATGCATTTCAGAAGAAATCTTTAGAAAATTATACTGTTATTTACTTGATTATTTACAACCTCCCCTAAAAGTAGCGAATTTGTTTATTATGTGCATTATATGGTACATTTCTTGTGCTTATTTTTTTATATTTGTTCGTAAAAAATAAAAAAATAATATTGAAGCAGTTATTTTTTTCTTTTTTATTAGTTTCGAGCACATTTCTTTACTTAAATATTTTTTACAAAAGTTCAAATACAAAAATCATATTGTTAAAACAGTACAGTGAAATTATTAGCAATAGAGATCTAAATCCAAATCGAAGGTGCTACGATTATTGCCATTAACAAGATGCAGCATTTAAAATTTAAACTAATTACTGGGAATTTAAATTAACGACAGTCATTGTAGACACTGTCCCTGCCTGAAGTATGCATACTATGATATGCTTACAAATGAACTTATATTAAACTTACTTTATTGAAAATTACTCAGTGAAAAAATATTTTTTTGTAGTGTTTTAAAAAGATCCCAAGATAATCTAGAAGAACATATAACAACAAATAGTATGGTTTAAGAAATTAAAATGGCACTATTCATGTTATTTTCTAATTACTCTTCAAGGTCAAACAAATAACATGAAACTATGCAACTTTTGTCCGAAATATTTTTCTATATTTGCATTACCAACAGAGAAATTTAATTACTTATTTAAAAATTACTTAATTTAATAATAACTTAAAACTAAAAAAAACTGTATTTGAAAGAACAATAAATTATTAGCTAAATTTTACATGAAGAGTTAAACAAATAATCTTTGTGCAATGTTGGTCTCAAAAAATTTGACCTATAATGTTACTCTGATCAATGGAAAATAAGAATGAAACATCTTTTTAAAAAAAAATTTCGTTATTTAATAGGCATGTCTCGTATACGTTCTGCTTCATTTCCTTTTCTAATCAGAGTGCAATAATATGCATGATTTTCATAAAAAACAAAAATAACAGTAAAATCTCGTTGAAAAGCTTTAAGAAATCATATTATTGCACGTTCGTGCATAATATATTGGCTATACTTATATGAAAATTGCAGAATGCAAGTAAAAGAGTTTCAGTGCTATTGAAAGTAAGTTTTTCGTGGATTTTAAACGTAAATTATAAATAAATTTAAATTACGATTAACTTTTGTTAATTATCAGCAAGTCGGTTCTGTATAACACGTAGCATGGATTATTACACTACACTGTCTGCTATTCTGTTGATGAACACAATTACCAGCTGTGTTAGTGATGATATGGAGATTGGATCCAGAGCTACAGAGGATGATAAACATTTAGAAGTATATCTCGGTTCTAAGGAAGTGAGAATCGAATCCATGCCTGACATATATTCACCTGAAGAACAGCCTCTAGTTACGTTTACTGCCAATAATTTTAACTTTAGTTATATTAGTGTCATAGACAAAACATATGATAAATCAGGCATATATAGGATATTTGAAGGTGGAATCTGCAAGAAATACGTTACTTTTGAATTTACCAGGCCTAAAGAAGGAACCACGAATGTGTATGTTATTACAACTTACGAAATGTCTCCTCGTCGTACAAAGCAATTACTAAAGAAAACAAGTTTATTGCAAAAAATTGTGAAGCTTTATGTATCAACAATATAAAAATTTGAAATTCTACTTTTTATTTGTGCGTAAAAAAATTTTTGCAATTATTGTTTCGATCTCTAAATATGCTTACCATTAAAATTATAATAGATACATTTAGAGACTACAAAGAATAATATTATTTCGATGTTATTTTTCAACAGGTTATAAAAATGCTATAAAAAGACTGTATATATATATAAATATAAACAATATATGTACTAATGTAATAATATATATATTAACCTTTAATTATTTCTTAATAATATACCCACATTGTCACAGTATGAACGATAATTAATTTTAATAGAAGATACTGATCTAGGCTATTGAAAGAAAAAAAATATAGAATGCATCATATATTCTGCACGTGCTGATGAATTAATAGTCGACTTAAAATATGTATTTAGTGCTGGAATTATTGTCTTCGATAATCAATATATTGATGTGTACTTATCAGTTATTTGGAGATGAGTTCAATTTAGAGAATTAAGTTTTATATTAATAGCATTTTTATTTATTTTAATTTCTAGGATCCAACGATGCCTCAAAAGTAACTTCATCTTTGCGAGTTAGTCTTTCTCATCATATATGCAGATCTATGGTAAGTGATTTTTTTTTCATGTAGTTAATCTTGCCAACGGATTGGATAACATTTATGACAAATATAAAATAATACGACGAATGTCTACTGTCTTCGAGAGAAAGTAAGATAACCAGCTTAGGAGAGACGACTCTCCAGAAAAAAGAAAAGCCTGGAAATCTACCTATGTCATCAATAAAAAAGAATGTTGAAGATTTAAGAATAACACTATGTATGCACTCCGAAAATTTATTATTTATTATTATATTCCACAATTTCATTAAAAAATCTTAAGTCGTTATACCGCCAGAGAGGCCCGTTTGCAAGATAGCTCGTTTCCTCAGTACTATTTTCAGTTACTGAATGTAGTTTGATGACAAGTGAAAGAAATACATAAAAAATCATTTGGAGCTACAAACATTGTCAAGTTTTCAAGATCTACATAGTAGAAATAAAACCCTGGCATATTGTTAATACTTTATAAGAGTTTTGTTAGATTGATCACAAATTATAGCTCGGTTTTGTTTACTTTCTAAAAATTGCAAGATGCGAGATTTGTTTAAGGACGGATTACAAAGTTATTCCATGAACATGTTTTAGCATGATATAAAGTATAACTCAATAAGCCATTGTCTATTAAAAAATATACTAAATTTCAATAATAATTTTTCAACAAATTAAAAAGTACTTTCATTATAAATATATATAACAAACAATATATTATTATTAGCAATTCGAAATTTAACCAAAATATATATTAAAAAGTATAGTTGAATAAAATGAACTCTATGTTTGTAGGAGTATTATATTTTTATAATTTTTCAAAATTTTGACTTTAATATAGATTCCAACTTGAACCAATTAATGGATTTTTAAGGTTTTAAGCTTTAATGACAGTATTTTTTGTATATTTAGACTACGAATTATGTAGTAGAACCTTCCTTTTGATATAGATTCAATAAGTGCACAAGTAGTTACTTCAATCTGGCTCGATATTGATCGTCTCCGTATCAATCGTCTCATTATTATGGCGAATTCAATAATCAGAACATCTCTTCTATCCATGCCGTTTCTTCGATGAACAGCATGTATAAAATCAAATTCTATCTCCCTGTTTCATAGACTCTACTGCTTAGTGAACTTAGCAGAATTCAAATTTATAAAACTCTACATAACTTTTTTAAAAACTTCAAGTGTAGAAGTTATAAACGTACAAAAATGTCAAATACATAATGTAAACATGAAAAATATATAAGTTACATGTATATAAATTATATAATTCTAAATGAATTCCTAATAGAAATTAAATAACTTATGTGTTAGCTTCTTCATTGAAGTTAATAGAAAATCACTTATATCTAAATAAAAAATACTTTTAAATGTAAGTCAAGTACTTTTAAAGAAGAGTAGTAAAAATAATCACTATTGTGCAATTGAGTAGCCCTTTCAACAGAATTCTTTTATTTTTTATTAGCAAAATGAAATCTTTTAGTTCTCTTAAAATTCAATATTTATTACTAGTCGAGTATAAAAAAAGTCATAAAAAATACCAAGATATTTTCTCGATGAAAATAATTCTTTGAATAGAAAATATTTTTTAATACTTTTGTTAATGACAGAAAACATTTCATATAATTAATTTTAAGCAAAAATTATATTTACTATTTTCAAGCATTCATGAATTTAAATATTAATTGTAGATTCTGTGTATAGTAAAATATAAACTTGTAAAGTTAATATACAATAAGCTCAAGTTTATTTTATCTTATCTAATTAGAGTAAGATACTTATATATTATAATTTATAAGTTTTTTAAAATTTGCATATATCACTTGTGTGTAACATATCTACGGATATATTCTTATATTGTATTGAATCCTACTAAAATATTTATCAGAATAAACAGTATATACTTAATTGAGATCTTATAAGAACTAAGTTTTTTTATTAATACAAATTAAATATCAAACAGTTTCAATATTTAATTTATTTACGATAAAACTTGTTTCTATCACACATAAAAGTATTGATCTAAAATAAATTTTATAGGAGTGGTGGAAAAGATGGTTACTGTCATGAGATCGTGGCTGATCTGCCGGTAAAAGATGTCGGACGTGAATTTAAAATGCTACATTTTGCGAGAGTGACGCCCCACTTGCATAAAACAAAGTGAGTATACGCCAGTGACACGATCATTTTTCGACATGCATTGACTTTTTAATATTGCAGAAAATGAGAATAGCACGGACCAACATATTTAATTGCTCGTTAACAGTGCATTTTGATAATTAAATTTTATTGATCACAAATCAGTAATTTCTTAGTACATGCATTACATAAAAAAAAATTCAGATTATTTTTATAGTGATTTTAAAATTTTACTCTATTCTGTTTAATCGAAAAACGTTATTTCTTATACATTACTGTATTTGTCAATAACAATTAAAACAAAACTTACATACGCTTTTATTTTTGCAGATCCACACATTTCGTTTAAATGTTTTAAATTAATTAAAAAATCTTTGTAATTACTTCACTGACATGTATAATTATTTAAAGAGAATTAACGCATCGCCCAGCACCTAAAAGCAAGCGGATAGAATCAGAAAAGATACTTACAGAGTAGAAGAACTTTTCTCATCAACAGAGAAGCTTGAAGTTTTGCGATAAGATCGAAAAAAGGAAAAAATAAAGGGATAAAAAAACGAGGAAGATCATGGAGTAGATCGTAGCCTAACAAGCGCATCCACGTGATTAGAGTCCACAGAATCGTTAAAATTCGCGTTATGTCACGAAAGTACTGGGACCGAGACTGGGACTCATATCGGTGGTTACGATGCCTATTCAATTAAAAGTTGCGGTAGGCTGGAATGCTTTCTGACTCTTCGATCCAATAACGCACCTACGCAGTGCTCACCATTCTCTCTCATTAGTTTGAAATCCCGGAGTCGACATTCGGCCAAATTGCTTGAGCGTACGATTTAGATTATTTCATTCCACGCCATATGGTGTATATCGCTTTATTACACGCTTTGTTATACAAGTTTCATTGAACTTATTGACCTAATGATCGTTTCGTATAAGATTATATATATTTAATTTTAACTTATGACTGATAAAAAATTTATCTTAAGATTTCTTAATTTTATTATTAATAAACCTTGTATTATTACGCATATAATTATGAACAAACTTGAATAGAAGAAATTAAAAAGTAGTTACATCACTGTACTAATCAAATTGTACATTTTTATTACTTGCATTTAGTTTACTGCATCAGTTATTAAACTATTATCGGCATAGAAATTTATAAAAGGTCACTAATTTTAGGGTCATTCACTGAAACTACCATTCGAGTAAGATTGGAGTAAGTTGAGGTCAGCAAAGTACTATGTACTACACTGATCTCCACTTACTCCAATCTTATCAAAACGACAGTTTCAGTGTACTGATGGTAACTATCTATCTATATAAGCGTCTACGCTCATTGCTATTTCTAATCAGCAAAGTTGTCTACAACTACTACTCTTAGACAATGTTACTATGATATGCAATTTACTTAGATATACACATCAATATTGTAAATTCCAACATAAGCAACAGATTATACAAAGCTTTGATTAAAATAATTGTATTATCTTAAATTCAAGATTAAATATGTATTAACGTTGTGCGCTTAACTTATGCGCAGAAAATTTAGTGCAGCATTCAATAAATTTTTATTACTTATATTTAGGATCAGTATCTAAGCTCTGAAATATTATATTATATAAGCTTTAAGAAAGATGACACGGCTTATTAGAAATCAATATGTTACATTCAACACTAATGACAATACATGATACTCGCTATTTCTTTACTTATATATTTGTCCAAAATGTCCTAAACTATTACTTTGCAATCTCTTCCTAAGAATACTTTTTGATTTTCTTAATGCTTTTGTTCCTTTCTGGAGTATCTTTTTTTCACTCTTTATAAGTCGGCTTCAAATCATTATTACTTCAATTTATTCTAGAAATTCGCGAAGGAGAAAACATATATTAAATAAAAATACCTTTATTGATTATACTGGCATGCTAAATTGTTACTATCAAATATTATAATTCTACATTTCTATAATACATTTTACCAATTGAGATTAATTAAAAAGAAAACTGTTTTTATTTCGAATAATTTCAGATAAGTTAATATTGGTAACTATATATTTATTACAGTGTGAATAGCTATTTTTAAATTTTAAATATTATAATGATATAAGGTGATCTTATCAATAATTATAATTGAATTTACAGTAGTTTAGTATAACTTTATGATTCTTTGTTTTACCTGCATTTAATAATTTGTATTTTATTTTATATTCTCAAATTTCTCTTCATTAAACAAATGGAATATAAAGTATCTTATATGGAACAACGAATATTTCCAATGTTCAATTTTTTTTTGTAAATTAAGGAAAAACTTTATCCGATAAGAAAAGCGTGCTTTTTCTTTATAATGCTGATAAAGGCGAGCATTGGTAAGAAAAACTGCGCACGCCGACAGAATGACTAAGTAATTGTACAATCAAAAAGTCTGCACTCGCATTCATGTATTGTACATAACTTTGAGATAATGTGCAATTTTAAGTACCAAAAATTAATTTTCCATTTAAAAAGATAAAATGAAAAAAACTAATTCATATGTTCTGCTAATGTATTTCTTCTATGCATTAAAAGATTTATACAATTTAGGAGCTTTAAAATTATTCTTATTATTTGTGTAAGATCATAAGTATATTACTTTTCTCATCTGCTTCGTAAATACTATCACCATAAGAGGTCCTTATAAAAAGGAAAATTTAATTAACTTGACTTTATATTTTGATTCGAAAAGAGCTTTAAACTTAATATAATAAAATGTTCATATTCTTTTTCACGCAATAAATGTGACACTTAAAACTTGGCGAATCTGATAAAATGATCCAACTATTTAATTCAGTGAAAAAAAATTTTAAAGTCTCTAATTATACTAAACCTTTCTAGGCTGAAAATGTATTAATTCCTTTGCCAAAGGTTTCACGACCTAAAAATAATATTACGATAAAGTTTAAAAAATAAAACGCTTGCTAATCTAAACATCTGAATGGTAGTCATAACTCTACGCCGAAGTACTTGATCGAAATTGTTGTATTATTTTATGCTCCGGAATCGCGGTACGTATTATTATAGACATCGGAGAACGATAAAGCTCGCGGTGCCGCCACCGCGCTGAAAGAAAAGCTACTTCCCTCAAATTCAAATTATATCGCACTCGGGGTCGAACGGCCCTGATCAATTTGGCGCACGCGAGGCACTCGAGGGGGAGAGCCGCGAGTTGGTTGCGCCATCAATCAGAAAGTGTCGACACCCTCATTATCCCCCCGGCCCCTTGGCTCGGCATTAAAGGGCTCGGTTGGCGGGAGGGCCGCGATAAAAATTAAGCGCGATTAGCTGGCGCTTGGCCCAGAGTCGCTTTGCCCTCGAGGACGGAGGGTCTCGAGGCGGGCTTGTTGCTCGGGCCGCGGAAGGGCCGTATCCTTTTTTTTTTTTATGGGGAGCCGATAAACACGGGGGGCCGCCGACCTCGTAAACGTCGCGGGATCGCCGTCCTCGCGGAGGGGCGAGCCGCCGGGGAATAAAGCCGCGCGCGAGATTTACGCGGCCGAGATTCCGGCGCCCGCGCCTCCCGCCGCGCGCATCCCCGATCGCGGGGGGATGGGGGGGGGCTAACTTGCGGCCGTGCCGGCGGAACCGACGCTGCAGGGGCCGGCGAGTCCGCGCTTCCGTAACGTTATTTGCGTCGCTGCCAGGAGACTTTACATCCCCGAGGCCTTTAAGCCCTCGCGCTCGTTTAATGATTCCCTCAGTCGCTTTCTCCTAACCACATAGACCGGAGTCTTTCCTTTGCGGGCATTAACTGCATTGGATACGTCCATTTAGTCCACCGAGAGCGGAAGTGTGATTTTTTTACAATTTTTATTATTCGTTTATAAGCCGATTAATATAATGGATCTTTCTCAATTAAATCAATAAAATTATCCGATTTCATCTTATAAGTGATAATTAAATTATAATCTTTCATAATATTATTTAAAGCCAAACAAATTACTCTATAATCAAGATCTAATTGATATTTGATACCAGGAATAATTTATGTATTTCAACGTAATATTTAATTACTGCTAATGCACTAGAATATTTCATATGCTTAATAAATATAATTGCAGCTAAATCTTCATTTTTACGATTGTGAAATTTTCAAAAGTTTACTTTGATAATTGAGCGGTATTTAGTCACTCGAATATAATAATAAATCAAGAATAAGGTTATAATATATAAATTATCGTTTTTTATGTGTCTAAAAAACTAAAGAACTATAAATTCAAGCTGCTCACGTTTCTCGATAGCATTATAGATATGCAAGATAAAAGCTTTAACTTCCAAAATACATTCAATTTGTGATGCTGCAAATACTTGTACGTAATACATTTCTCTCAAAACACTTGCACGTGCTTTGTAAACACTTATCGTTGAAAGTGCATAGAAGTGAGAATAATATAAAATCTTTTTACACCGGGTACCGCACATTTTACGTTTTACTACCACTGCGAGCCAAGAAACGATCGCCAAGCCACTACGCACCGCATGGAAAGCAATAAGTACTTATAAAAGCCAAGGAAAGTAGGACGATCAAGAGTTTTCTTTGTATCATATTGTATAATTGGGATATATATCACTAGTGATTACCCCAATCGCTTGAAACTACGTAAACTAATGACGCGTTTCTAGAAAAGAACTTTTGCAAAACTTTTTTATTCTTTACAATGGGAAGCGACATGCAGTGCGAGTTGCAAAATAAAACAGCGTGTACGCGACTTTTTACTGTCGATGAGCGAAACGTGCATTCGGTATTGATCAATAGTTTTTATTTTTGAAACAAAAAGTATCTCGTAGAAAGTATCAACTGCGGGGTGGGTGCATTTTTATTGAAAGCAATGCGAGAGCATTAGCATAACAATGGTTTACACGTGGTGCGTCAGGCCTCGCGGATTGGTTACGAGCGCTCGTTTTTACTCCAACTAGTTTCCTCGACTTTAATTAAGGGGAATACGTGTTCTGTACTTATTCTACTATTCTTTGAGACGTTACGCTGCCATTCTAAAACTGTATAAGCTAATGTTATACGCACGGGAACGGCCTTTTGAGAGTACTAGTTGACTGGAGAAGTGCTTAAGATACGCATTTCTTGCAATTGAATTCTTACATGAAAATGTCAATTAAGTCGATTAAGTTAGAGTTCGAATAAATTAGTGAGACGCATTTTCTCATTTTCTAAACTTGAATTCTTTTTTAGTCTATTCTTAACGTCATTATTCATGCGCATCGATCTGTTTATAAGAAGTACGAATGGTATAGTATTACACGATGTCAAACAGTACGTTTAAAACAAACTGCAAATTGATCAATGGTGTTGATTTTGGCTCGCCCTCATGCGTATCTGAAGAATAGGCCACGCGACACGTTTCCATCGTTCGCAAGAGCTCTCTCGCATATATATAGGTATTATATGTTCAAGCTCCCGGGGCTGTAAGTGGGTGGGAAGCTTCGGAGCTCGGTTTCTTTGACGAGTCGCTCCCCGCAGATGACGTCCCACTCTCAGTTCCACTTGCTCCTGCGATTAGGCATCCTTCCGAGCCCCCAACGAACGGCCTTGAGTACGGGTGATCGCTCAAGGAGCGCCGCGCACCGCAGAATTCTCTCATTAGCGACCTGGCGCGGGTGCTTTCTCCTACCGTTCCTCGCTTGTCCATTTCTCCATTTCGCCGCAAGTAGATTATGTGCTTATGGCAGTTGCAAATCTTTGTGCAGATTTTGTGCGGTCATTATAGTCTATACTAATTATAGTCTAATCTAATTATAATTGCTCGAATAAAGATTATAATGTCGAATCTGATTGATCGTTAGGGATGTTTTACTATTATTAAATATTTCAGTCAGCCTCTGAAAGAAATACACATGTACGTGCAAAAATATTGGAAATTCTTGAAACGCCATCATGACAGCATATTCATTCATGGATATATCGGAGAGAAATAATTAATATAACTGAATTATTGAAAAAATTCACCTACAGTGGTTCGAATTATTTATTTACCTTCCTAGGCTTGCGGTCACGAAACCGCACAAGATGGGTGACCTAAGGCCTCAGGCCGTCTTCGAACTTTGGAGCTCGAAACTCTGTATATAAACAAAAATGTAAACAATGTTGGTCCGCGTAGCTATAGCGCTTCTCCAAATTTTTCCTCCGAAATTTAAATAGGTATTTGTTTTATAGATTTGTTTTAAAATTTATTTTAAAATTAGTGTTGCTAAAATTGTATATTAATATAAACAATTTTACTGCTGTTACCGAATCCCAAGCTGTATCTCATGTATATTAATGCGACCCAATATCGAATGTAAAGTACATTAAATGACGCGAATTTGCTAATACCGAATATCGCTGAGTATCCAAAGGGGGAGCAAAGAGGGGTCCCGAGTTAGATTTGTTATCGAGTAGGGGGATCCATCGGAGAAGGGACTTGCGGGCCCTTATACGTTTTGGAGTTCACTGTTCCAGTAGCTCTTGAATAGAGCACTGCCATCGCGTCGTTACTGACAGAACTACAAGGACAATTAGGCACAGTGTAATTGACGTCTCTGCTTACGGAGCGTTACCTAATAAGATCAAGAGACTTCGGGCTCAGAAAGGCCCAAATAGATAAGTAGTTATTTAATTATTCGTACTTTCATTAATTATCGGGATTAGACGTATTACGTGGAACATATGTGTATTTAAGGCAGGGACTGTACAAACATCACTGATGAATTCAACAGCAAACCCGGAACCCACAATTTTACAATTATACAAACACGAATCGTTTGCAAAATGCGATAAATAAATAAATGTCGATTTAATAACGAACTCAATTATTGGTCCAGGTACCATGCTTTGCACAATTAAGCGGGTCTGATAAATTTCGCTAGTTTCATTTTTGTAGTAAAAAATGGACGATGTGCAAAGGGTAATCGCTTCAGATTCGATTAAACCACCTCGACAATATAAGATTAGATCGTCGAATCTATCCTCTGGAAGTTTAAAAATTATTATTTATATTAATCTACATGTAATTTATCTTGTTACCAATACTTTTCTCGATATAGAAAAGTTTCCTACTTCAAGTTTAGTATATTAATTATACACATTGAGATCATTGACCTGCACTGGTGGGCTTGAATTTTTTACTTGCAAGAAGGATTTGGTACCTCCACGGTATTTTGTCGAGTGCAAGGTTTTGACCAGGATAAAGATGTTGTTGCGTGTAAACTTTATCTTTACTGCCTTTGTAGCTCCAACTAAGCCAACTACTGTATCTTGGTTAAGCTTTTAAAACATTTTATCAAAAATACACACAAATTTACAGCACCATTCTGGCTATGTGCATTTTCTGGCGCTAATCCTACCCTTTACAATTATTTTGGTCTTGGAAAAATATTTTTAGAGAACCATAAAATGTATTTATTTGCCAGCCAGTACGTGTTACACAGGCAGTGAAACATTTTTCTGAGATTTAAGAAGAGATGTATAAAAAATGCGTGAACATTTTTATTAACCTGGTAAATGAATTTACTGAATGCAAAAAGTGCAAAAATTCCATTTGAAATATACAATTTTTTATAAAAAGATTATTGTTGAATGCCGAGTTTTACATTAAGTTCCAACTATTTGATAGAATATCATCTAATATACTGTCCATGAAGATGAACTCTAAGAAGGCCACAGAGAAAGCCGCTCTGCCACTTAATACATCGCTTAATATTAAGCCATTAGACGAGTAACTCGATCTGATTGCCGTAAGAAGAAATGGTGCTCGGCGACGATCGCAAAGACACTGACGCATGGTACAAACGAGTCATCGAGGAAGTAAGGTGTTATAATGCCTGAATTGGTGGTTGCCACGGTCTTGAGCTGAAATCCTCCGAAATTTCTTTATCAACGCGAAGACAGAGTTGAGGTCCTTGGCTGTGACGCGGAATCTCAATCCTACAGATTTAGAAAAGCGCGTGCGCGCTTATGCTCGTAAATCATTGCCCTCCCATCGGGCGCACTTAGAGGAGGGCTCTAATCCCCGAGGAAACTTACCCGCGCGCCAACCCGCTGATACAGGCACGCCTCATCTGGCCTTCCTTCTTTCATCCTCTTTATCTCGCGACCGCAGTGCATTAAACGTTAGCGGGGAGGCGAAGCCGCGTATAATGGGATATGCTAAAGAGTATTAGCAGGGGCGACCGTTCCGCCTCGTTCATTCGTTATATTTCACGGGACATTCGATTCGCGGACAGGCAGCGATGCTTTGATAAAACACGACAGTACCCGCCTGAAACTTTCATAAGACACTTTGTGTATAAATACAGATATTGCAACTTGAGCAAGATTCTTTTTCCTACTCTTAATTCACAAGGATTTCCTACACGTATTTAAGTGAGTGGAAAATCTTGAAAGGAGTGCTCAACTTATCTTTGTTTGTGCCATTTTCATTTCATGCGATCTATTAGTCGAGTAATGTACTGGGAATACAGGATGCATTCTAATATAGTTTCATAACGCGCAGAATATTGTCTTGGATTATTAGTACAGCGATAGTTTAGATTTAGCATGCTTATAGCGTACGAATTAAAATTTTAATATCATGGAAAAGAAAAAAATCAAGATTTATATTATAAATACATAAATAAAATATTTTATTATTCATAAGATAATAGATTTTAAGGTTTAATGTAAGTACACCATAATAATTTTCAATTTCGGATCTAACATTACCATAACTGTATATAGAAATAAGCAAATATCGATAGAAGGCAGCGGTTGGAATATTGATATTAGAACTCGTGAAAAGAATTTCAACGTTAATACGATCAAACGAGAAAAAATGAAAATATTCTTCATTGAGAATATAGTTCCAAATGCAGGAGAAAAAGAGTCTCATCAGAAGTTAAGGTTTAACCATATAATAAGAATGCAGCATGCGATGGAAGTAGAAAAATGTACCCTGACAAAAGTAAATAGCAAAGTAAACAGAACCAATTGCCGGAAAGAGACGCAAAGATATTGGAATAATTAACCACATAATGTTGTCAATTATTTGAGTAGAAATTTCGAAACCACCCTCCTAATTAATCTTGCTCCTACATGCGCACATACTTCTTATGGTCGGTTAGAAATAAATAATAGCTCCTGGAGGGACAAAAGAAGACAAATTGACTTAGAATTAGGAGGGAGACAGAAGCATCTCGTGAGTCCCGCAGATCGTTTCCTGTCGTAGTGCATCAATTATATTATACGAGAACACAGGAGCGCAAACGAGTGTTCGGCAATGCACTTATATACTGCCCCAATCCCGACTGGAACGTAAAACCTGTGATAAGGTGCAAGAGTCGTTGGCCGCGCCTGTGACGCTAGTGCGGCATTTTTATACTGTCGGCGGGTGGCACGCGTTAAAATTCATGAATCGCACGTCCACATTCACGATATCGACTGGATCCTTGGTATTTTCAGCCCTCGATCTTAAAGGAACGATGTAGGTAATGCTACCGACCGAAATAGTCCAAGTGTATATATAGATTTCATTATTCATTACTTGGAGGGTTACAAAAAACGAACTCTTGCTACTCTTGGTGAACCCATCGCATTATTCAGATTACAGAGTTACCAATTATCGAACATAGTAGTACATCGCTCATTTGTGCGATTGTCTGCTTATTATAATGTAATTTCTACATTCGAGTTATATAATCACTATTGACCCTCGTAAGCTTGTATAAGTCTGAACCCTCGTTATGTAAAGCTCATAAAATAAATTAAAATATCCAAATCAACTGGATATAGGATTAGACAGACTATGTCGATTCAATCACAAAAAAGTAAAATATAGCTTAGGTCTATTAAAAATTTTAATGGGTCTGTAGTACTTAATACTTGACGGGTTTATAAATGAATTTTTTGTTAATTTTATTTTATTATTTAAGAAACATTAACTTCCCTCAAATATTTATTTTGCATTAAAGTTCTATATTAAGCATATTTAAGCACATTTAAAGTTTGAAATATTGCAGCTTTTAGAAATGCGAATAGAGCTTTACAAGTTTGAGAACTAGGCTTGTTAAATAATAGAATGAATGAAAGAATAAGATACATTTAAAATTTGGTTAGATTTATAATGAAAGCTGCTTCTCGACGAAGAGGTGGCAAGTTAGAGAAATTATATAAGCCTCACCAATATATATATATTTAAATTATAAGCTAAAGTAAATTTATGTTGATATTAGAAATTGATAATAAATGTTACTAATTTAAATAGTTATTTTCAGAAACATGGTCCAGGATCATAAGTACCGCATTCTGTGTGCACCAATTTCGTGACACAGGAGCCATCAACTGACACCTAGAAGCCTACCGAAAAAGATATTAATGAATTGCATGTGTTATAATTTTTTTTAATTGCCTAGCCTTTGTTTAAAAACTTTTAAGTTTTTAATAAATTTTAACAATTTTTTGCAACATTATTTCATATGTTTATACATTTTCCTTTTACGTTAGCAATAATTCTCCCCAGTGTAAAATTGCGAATTTTACGCAACGTTTGCGCTCAGTAATCAAACAAGCTTTCTCGTCGGACGTGCATATTCTCGCATAGTCGGGTGCACTTTCGCAACTCGCCCTTGTCCATCATTTTCAGAGAAAACCTGCATTAGTCTTCTTTTTCGTCAAATGAAGCGCCTTTTTATTGGTCGCCCATTTTAGATGCATCGATAGAAAGAATGCATATTATTATGTACATCGTTTCCAAAATTTCAATTCTCATTCGCTTGTGAGGCTTCCCAATTGCTTCGTTGAGTGAAAATTTTCGGCTTCATAAATTTCCGTAGGCAGTCATGTTAAATATACGGCAATAAAAAATTTATTGGGCGTCAAAGCTATCTCATATCGCAGAGGCAAAAGAAATGCTTATTAATAATAATGATCATGAATTACCTAAGTATTTGGACTTCATCATTAATCTACCCAACATTCCGTCGGTAACTATCTCCCCATATAGATCAGGCATCTAAAATGGTTTCTATCGAACTGATCAAGTGCTTCCTCGATAATTTGTAAAAATTCATAAAGGACTCATGGCTTTAGCACGGAATCACGCAAATGTAAGATCTGCTGTTTATTATACTTTTCACGGAGCTTGCTTCTTGAAATTTGAGAAACGTAGGACTCTAGCGATTGACGAGCTTTCCGCCTTACCTGGAAAAAAGGGGATGAGGAGATAGTGAGTGGCTATCAAGCTTGACTTATAGATAAAGGTCTGATTTTTATATTATTCTAATATTCTTTTCAATTAAAGAGTTTATATTTATTATTATAAATTTTAGAAAAAATGTGGATTTCAGCTAATTTAAAAACTTGAATAACATTCAAACATGAATATATAAGTTGTTTGTTAATAATACTGAATGTTATTTTATGAATCTGCAATGATTGTTAATATTTTTTATATACTCAAATTTATGTGAAATACTATTGCAACTAGTCACGCTGAAGTCATGCTATTTAAGTACAAAATATTTACTACACTTATCAATACATTACAGTCATACTCTTTATTTTGTAGCACGTATTGAACTAACACTTACCGTAAAATTTATATAAAGAGTTTATTATAGTCAAATAGATATAAAATTGTACCGTTGATACAATTTCTAATAGTGATTGTTGATAGTGATTACTCCTCAATTATGAGGACATTCTTTACGTTTTTATTACGTTTTGAATATTTTGTAATTATTACTGGTTGTATATTTTCAATAGTAACAGGACAAATAGATCTTAATTGGTGGAAGAATAGTGTCATTTACGAAATTTATCCAAAAAGTTTCAAAGATAGTGATGGTGATGGAATCGGTGACATTCAAGGGATTATAAGTAAATTAGAACATGTTAAAGAGTCAGGAGCAAATGTCATTTGGTTGTCACCATTTAGCAAAATCGATTTGCTCTTTGATGAAAATTATAATGATCTCATTCGTAAAGCAAAAATGTTAGGTCTTAAGATATTACTAGAATTTATACCTAATCATACTTCTAAATTGCATGAATGGTTTCAAAATAGTAGATATCGCATAGAGCCGTTTAGTGAATATTATATTTGGAAAGATGCTAAGCAAAATCTGAATGGTTCGAGGATTCCACCAAATAATTGGCTATCTGTTTCTGGAGGATCTGCTTGGGAATGGGATGAATATCGAAAACAATATTATTATCATGCTTTTGATGTTAATAAGCCAGATTTAAATTATCGCAATCCTCGTGTAAGAAAATCGATGGAAGATATTATTTCATATTGGTTAGATCTAGGAATTGATGGATTAAAGATTGATGTTGTTAATCATATATTTGAGGATGAACAATCACGTGATGAACCTAGATCCGAAGACAATGTACCACCTAATGATTATAAATATTTATCACATATCTATACTAAAGATTTAAATGAGACTTACATGATTGTACAGGATTGGAAGAATTTATTAGATAATTACGCAAACAAGCATAAAACTGATGCTAAGATAATTTTTTTAGAAGCATCGACAGATAGATCACATTTAATGAAATATTACGACGTCGGTGCAAATCCTTTTAATTTTATGTTTATTTCGACTTTAAATAACAATTCAAAAGCACAAGATTTTAAAACTAATATCGATGAATGGATTGCTGCAGTTCCTAAAAACAAAGTTCCTAATTGGATAGTAGGAAAACACGATCAACATCGAGTTGCGTCTAGGTATGGTTGGGATAATAATCGTGCTGATCAAATAACTATGTTGTCAATCATGTTACCTGGAAGTACTGTAATTTATAATGGAGACGAAATCGGAATGGTCGACAGGTTTTTTACATTTGAAGAAACTAGAGACCTAGATGCATGTAATGCTGGTCCTGAAAAATATCAGTTAATATCTAGAGATCCAGAAAGAACTCCATATCAATGGGATAACTCTACAAGTGCTGGTTTTTCATCCTTCCCTTTAACGTGGCTACCAGTTAATTCAAACTATATAACTTTAAATTTAGCAGCACAAAAACAAAAACAAACATCACATTACAAAGTTTTTCAAGAATTAACAAAATTAAAAAAAACCCGAGTTCTTCAAGATGGTACAGTTGAAGTCCATATTATGAGGCAACTGGTATTAGCTATTGTTCGTAGGTTAGATCATGTCAAGACCGTAGTTTTGTTGATTAATTTTGACTTTCAAGATAGACAAGTTGATTTAACCCTTCTAGAGAATTTTCCACCCCAATTAAAAATTATCATTGCCAGTGTGAAATCGGGCGTTGAAATTGGAAAACAGATTGATTCAGATAATATAGTTGTTCCTGCTGCTGCATCTGTTATTTATATTGAAAATTAGTAAAAAGATTTGTTACTTTTAATTGCATCTTTTTCTAAATAAATAATATGTAATAAATAAATAACATATATTAATGCTTGCAAAATTATTTTGTATCGTATTACAGTTAAAAACAATTACAAATAAATTTTTCTATCCATGTACATTCTAAGCAAAAAATTATACTCACGAATCAATACATGGCCTCAACGCATGTATAATTATTTAAAGTTTATTTATCTATTATTGATGATTAAATTCTATGACTAAAAGACCAAGATCACCCCCTGTCACTTTTATAATGGATACCGATGCACTTTCGATTAATGTTTCTGCGACTACTCGCTGCTTCTACTCGTGGCCACTTCATTTCGTTGCAAAACTGCATTCTTAGCGATATTGTAGAAATTAAGGAGAAATGGGAATTCAAGTATAAAATGCTGCATCGATTCAGATACAAAATGTTATTTCTAATTTGGCTGATTATATTATAATCTATTCTACATATATATCATATAAATTATTCGAACAATTATAATATCAATCAATTGCAAGGAAAAAAGTATGTACTTCATATAGGATATATTTAAGTTGAATAATACTAATACAGACAATCGTCTAACGAGAAACTGAAACCAGTGTAAAATTTATTTACTGCAATATCGGACGTGATCATTCCCTTGCACATTTCTGAAATCAATATTTATGTGCTAGGAAGTCGAAATCGCTCGTATATGCAGTTACACAGTTGACTACTGATATCTATTCACTGGCAACGTTGATAAAATATGAATTTCGAAATACTCTGAATGTTATGAATTACCTGCTTTAACGCCTTGAATTGTACGAGTATTTGAATCAATTGTTCGCAAACTTTATTTGATTACCGCATGCATACATGGCAGAAGGTGTAAGATTATGCTATGCAATTATATGGTGGTATAGCACAATATCAGATTTATTTTAATTTCATTTGTTTCATTATTATCATGTATCGACATTAGTTTAAGCGATTTCAGTAGCTTTAATAGATCTATAATAAGTTGAAATATTAAAATACACAAATTACAAGTAATACGATGCTAATATGGTTATAGTTAACTGATTTTAAGACAATAAAGACTTCATATTTTATCAAGTACTCTAATAAATTGTCAAGTTTACTTTGTGCTGTAAAGCTGCTCTCTTCAAAATTATCAGACAAAGGGTTCGAAGCGAAGTATTCTTGAACATGAGGGTACTCTTTCGATAATATAAAAGGGCATTAAAGCAGAGCCACTTCTCTCTGGAGTCTCGCTATCGCCTGTGCCGTATTATACCATTGCACAAGAGCGTACGGTTGTATGTGCGTCGTCCTCTGGTACTCATGCGCGTGCACAAGTTTTACGGTACGATCGGCCCTTCTGTCAATTAAGCGGTTCGTACGAGCCGCTCTACAATTAACGACGAATCTACTGCAACAGAATGCTTCTATTGGGAAATTGCTCTAGGAGTACGCGACAGTTGATTATATCAACAAGTAAGTGACGATCATCCTCTTTCTTTTTAATTATATGTAGTAGTCTAAAGTTGAAACTCTCTTTTAATAATATTTTCTGTATAAGATACAGTAATTTGCTAATCCGTTACTTTTTGCAAAAAATTTTCAGCCTTTTTCGAATTTTTTTGAATTATTGAAAAAAGATTCTAAGAAAATTATAATAGGCTTTCATATGGCGAATACACGAGCTTAAAAATACCGTGGACACGAATAGTTGTCAAATTATCAACGTTTCATGTGAAAAAATAATACGTTGCATTTAGTATCGAAAACAGAATGAACATAAAGAATATATAGACTCGATAAAAATTAATTTATTATTGTAAACATAATATTGATAAATATGTTGTCGTTGTAGCGAATACAATAAGTAGATTATGAGCTTTCCTGCGTCGTACCACGTCTCGCACCCGTTGTGCAATTCGACTCAAGCTTGTACCTAAACGTATTAAACGAGGTTCACGAGAATTCGCTCATCGCTCTTGTACAGTTTGTGGGACCACAAGTACAAGTCGCATCCACATCCGCGTTCGTGTTCGCCTCTCTGTGCAAACTGAATCGTGACAACTAATAACCGCATGCTCTACTTTCTTCGAAAATCATTGATTGCGCTTGTTTCTTTATTTATTTAAATGTCCGTAACAATGAATATGTGCAATATTACGAAATAAACATACAGTAGCGTAAGGCTTCCTATTTTAATAGATACTTAAGTGCTAGTATGAATGTTTACATGTAGAAAAACGGAGTAATAGGCCGAGCGGTGGAGCTCAAGGCCGCAAAAATCAAAACATAACAATAAGGTATTTCTGATCATGGGACGTTTAATAGCATGAAATTTCGTTTAATTATTTAAAAACGACGATAAAAAGAAGGCAAGCGGGATTTGACGCACGGCCAACCTGGTATTTGAATCCACGAAGGTGCCTGAGACCGCATTGCCAAGTGTGTTCGTAAGCCGAAGCGAAATCGCGATGTTTCCTAGAAAGTTCTCTGCTCCGGTGTATGTGGGTCTCAGTGACTCGGGCCCGAGGTCACTGTGGCGGAACGGAATGGCCGGAAAATCTTGCTGGAACGCGAGTGGCAATAGCCGAATGTATTTGAATATGCACGGAATGGTACGCACTCACAGGTGCCAGGGCCCGTCGCGGGGGCGATGGGTCAGATTGAATGTATCCGCCGAAGCATATAGCCGAAACCGGCCAAGTATCATTATAATTTTGTTATAAATATGTATTCTCTCCGACCCCTCCTCAAATCATCATCAATTTCTTTTAGACATGGCATATGCTTAAGTATTACACTACATATTTATATATATATTGAACTCTTTTCAACATTTATGGATTTACAGAGATGAGTAGATTAGTGTAGATAAACTCTTTAGGTATTCTAATCTCCATTATAGTTTATATTTGCATGCACTCGAAAAATTTAGATGTATAAGATTTTAAGCAAATTCGGCCATTGCTTTAAATAGCCGTTTATGATCATAGTTTGATTATATATATATATAAGTGTACTTCAATAGTATCCGATGTATCTACTTGCAGAGTATGATTATCTATTAAAGCATAGGGGGAGGCGACTCTCGAACGAATATTCGACTTTTTCATTGATTTTTGGATAACGCATGCATTTATGCTTTTCAGAATGATCCGTGCTCTCTTGTCATGGAGTGAACGGAGCTTGAGATACGAATTCAATAGAGTCGCTTTTTCTTGCATCCGGAAGCCCGTCTGTGCGTAGCTCTCACGGCGCATCGCTATATGGCTAGACATTTACGTTTAATGGATGTGGAAACTTTCTGCGTTCAACTGAAATGTGACATTTGAACTTGTTTCAATCGTTAAGCGAAAATTTTTTCTTATGATACAATTATTTTATTTTTTAAATTTAATATTAATAATGAGTATTATTTGAAACAAAAATTAACTTACATTTATTAAAATAAAATATACATATATATTTATAGCATTTCTTACAAGGTAATTTTTAAATATTTACATATTATGGTGCATTATGCACATTTAATGTCCAAATTTTTAAAATATTAGTTAATAGAAATGTAAAAAATAGAAAATATATTCGAAAATCTAGGTTATTGATAATAGTTTAGAATATATCTTATTTAAAGAATTGTAAATATAACTAATAGGAAACTTAAGCAACATTGAACTTCATAATAATTATTTAGAACCATTATTTAAAACCATTTAGAATAATTATTTAAAACCATTGTCATAAACAATAAAATTATGATTACAAAAAAATATTCTAGTAATTTTTTGCTTCAATAAAATAACAATCATTATACATATTTATTTCTGTTTTATATATTTATATTTCTATATTTTTAAATTTTCATCTATTAGGAATTTGTTCATATATTTTCTTTAATTTAGTCTTGAGATAATTTTAGAAAAAAAGAAGTGCAATGAAAGTAAGCTTCTAAAAAAGGGCAGTCTGTGACTATCCCATATAAAAGTCATCAAGATAAGCTTATCGCCATATCCCTGTGGATGTAGTTAAAGGGAAGGAAAGAGGTAATGAGGGAAATAACACCATAATCCTCCTTGAAAGGAAATAATCATTTTTCAGGAACATGTCATGAAAATATACTACTGTCTTAATCAACATTGTTAATTTGATCGTCGTAGGTTATTTTACCGTTTTAATCTTGAAGTATGTGACGCACACCGGCTTTATATCTCGTATGATGTTTATGAAAAATAAATCTTTTTGGAGAAAAACAGCATGTTGGATATTTTCAGACATAAGAAACGAATCTAAGTATTCTTTAATAATATCAATTATATGTAAATACGTTAAAATTAATTAGAAAAATATTTATTCAACTTCAAATTTATACATAAATGTATAATTTAACCATAAAGATAGAAAAAAGGAAGAAAAATAAAAAGAAAATTACATAGTGATATTTAAAGTTATAAGACTAAAAAGATAGTAGAATCAGCTAAAAGATAAAAAGGTTTTTTTACTAATCAAGTAGAATAAAAATTTTCAAATCAAACTAAATTAAAATTTATAATTTTAGTTCCTTTATTTTAATTTTATGCATTTGTTTAACATACAAAATTGTTTTTTATAAATGAAATATTATTATATTATTTTTATATTCATTTATAGATTTATAGTTTTATATCAACGCATAAATACAAAATCCCTGAACCATTAGCCAAAGGAACAAATAGTTTTATGAACGAACCATTAATATTATAACTTCGTCCTTCTTGATGCTCAAGAAGGTATTTCTTGTTTGACTGGAAACGCTGTTGTAACGCGTGGATAATCCCGTCTCCCTCATTTGACATGTGCCCAGAGCTCAAGTTTACCGAAAAAAGCCCGTGGGCAAGTTGGCCAATCTCCGCAGTAGCCAGCAGACGCTTCTAATAAAAACAGTTGAGCCGCCACAAATCTACGTCTCGCTGAAAAAGCTGCATCGATTTCCAAGAGCATTTTATATTTAATGATAAGTGGACGTGCTAAGTTTCGTACCTCTTATCTTAAAAGCTCATCGTATATATGCATTAACTTAATGAATTAGATCATTCAACCGTTCGTGAATACGTTCTTGATTTTTTTAAGATGAAAGGGCAATTATATAAGTTACATATTATAATACGATTTTAAAGTGTTGGAAATGACGCTTTGACTAATTTTTGGTTATACATTCGGAATCAATATCAACTTTAGTTCCGAAAATATTATGGACAAAAACAATAATATTCTATTAAAACATATAATAGTATATAATATTCTTTTACAACAATATTCTTAGATTTACTAAAATTTCTAATTTATAAACTTTTAAAGTATATTAATACAACTTGTTAGTTTTACAAAACTGTATATACATACTTATATGCAATACGTAAATAAAATAAAAAATAATTCAAGTAGTTAAATCTATACCATCTATATATGGCTTTTATTTTTATTGATACTTGATAGATAACTATGTTCTATTATAATATGTTTTAATTGTATCATTGCAGTGAAAATTCATCCAGTCATATTTCAGTCCTAGATTTATGCAAGAGGCAAAAAATAGAGCTATAAGTATACTACTTTAATGTTTTATAAGTAATTGCTACCGTAAAAGAAAATCTGTAATCGATACACGTATTATAGTCTAGAACAATACCTGTAATACAAACTTTAATCGACGTAGGAACTGTAAATTTTATCAGTACAATGTATTAAGTATATTTAAGGAATATTTATTAGTAAGGTTTGATTCATTCAAGTTATCGATATGCTGATTAATAATGAGTAACTAGAAACATTCAAGATTTGTATAATTAACCTTTTAATTGAGGAATTTCGTGCAGGCGTCTGCATACTCCATAGAACCTTGTTCGAAGCATACTGGACATTGAAGCGAAAAGTGAGTCACGCGATAGTTGCAATGGAAGTTTGATCAACTCTTAATTACATTAAAAGATTCCTTAACGCCTGTCTCCTTGATGAATTCGTTTGCAATGTCTCGTGGATCGTATAAGATTAATTCGCACAGAAATAAAATTTCCTTCTCGATATTTATTTCTATACTATAAATTGTGACGTACATGTAGAACTATCAAAAAGACTACTTTCTTATTCTCTACATGTCCACACATTACTAGTAATTACTGCTTAGTGGTTAGGTTGCAAAAGCTAACGGCTCGGGACATGTACGGCATACGGTACTGTGTTGTTGTGTAATTTAAGATAGGGATCGAAAAATGCTGATTTTCGTCTCCTGGCTAACCTGTAACGAAAGAGGTTTTACTTTAGGTCATTATGAGATCCATTGATTTAAGTAATTCCCTGCGCGATTCTTGGAAAGTTGCGCAGACAGGCGTATCGATCCCGTTGAGCGCTGAATTAAATTAGCGAATCTAAGATATACGAGGATTTGAAACGAAGGGCAAACTAAAAAAAAACGATCAGATCATTCACTGATTTTGTTGGATTTCATTAAAATTGTTTTGTATTAAGTAAATGTTACAGGATCTGAAACTATGATTACATCGTATATTCACATAATTGATAAGACTTTATTTCTTTAATTTCTTGAAATGTTAAAATTAAAGCAATAAAAAAGAATTTAATTATATCCAGAGATGGCTCTACAGGTTAGTTTTTTTAATTTAGCGTTGTAACCAAAAGTATGTTGAGTGATTTTAATACTCTGTAGTTAATGTCAAATTATTTTAGATCATTCTATATCTTTATGACAGGTACTTCAGTTCAAATCTACTTCGATATGATTGCACAGGTGTATTAAAGTAAAGTAATCGCGTGTTCGTAAATTTAGAGCTTTATTTTTTTATCGTTTGAAACTTTATACCCATTAATACTATAAGAGTTGAAATTGAAAAAGACTGATAAGGTAGTTTAATCGAATTCTATTATTGGTTACTGGTATTAATTCTACGAAATCCTTTCCGGTTTAATAGTTTTTCAATAAATAATTAATCTACGAATACTCATAAAAAAATTTACCTAAAATAATGAAAATATTGAAGTTTGATATTTGGTAGTGTTAAACTAGTAAATTTAAACTGAAGTTAAAAAATACCAGTTTACAAGAATTTAAATATACCTAAAGCATAAATCACTTGATTGGAAATATACTTTAGCGTTAGCACAGGCTGCTGAGTCAACCTTTTCTATTGTTAGTATATAGCACTGACTTTTTAAGAATCGTGACTTTATCTATTCACAAGCAGGCAGAAGCACTAGGAGGAGGAGCAGCAGTAAGTTGTCCCTCTATATATGTAAAATGCGAGTAAGCGAGAAGAGCAGGGAAATAGTAAGGAGCGCATCGGAGTCCCCGACTGGAAAATAAGTGAGAGCGCGAGAGATGGCCAAGGAGAGACGGAGAAACAGCAGCCCGATACAATTTGTCTTCGAGGTTCTGCGAGCTCACCTGCGAGAGATATGCGCGATTTATCGCCCGGGGAAAAATCCACCCGTTGGCGTTCTGCATTCGCCCAAGAGGAGCCGCACCGGGAACTTCAGCAGGGGAACGTAAGGAATTTTTCAACCCGCTCGAGCTCCGTGCATACACGCAGGATTTGTGTACGCTTGGTTAGGTCCGAGATTCGATGCTAGAGGTGGATTCTCGGCTAATTTACTATAAGTAACCCCTGTGATTTTTTCGCTGGAATGCTTTTGAAAATCCGGTCGCACGTGCTTTTTACCAAGACGGGCAATCTCCGACGAGCAGTAAAAATCGGTGAAGTTAAAAAAAGAAGAAGCTCGATAACTGCCCGATTTTCCAGGAAAAAGAAAATAATAAGGTTAATGAAATCGGGTACGCGGCGCATTGGATACCGTGCGTTCAGTAGAGCGAATCGATAATGGTCAGACATTCATGGATAGCCGTTTACATCCTCGGTGTTCCGAAAGTTTATTAAAAGCGCTATTAAGGAAATGCTCCGGGACAGCCTTGGAGTTTCGAAGAGTCATTTGGCCTTTTATGAGCTATCAAAAAAACATACCGTTAAATTTAAATGAGGCACAGTTGCAGATATAGTTGAGCATAGCGCGGATCCCTTGTCCAATAATATCGAGCGGCAGCTTCTCTTCTCAAACATCGCCGTCATTCCGATGAGGGGAGGAGGTGATAGGCCCTTGGAATTTGCTTATGAGCAATCCAGTGCACCGGCTCGCGACTTAATATCGGAAAGACAGTAACTCCCCCAACCCCGGCAAGCAGTCCTCGGGCGGAAGTTGTCCCGGTGGAAACTGATTTACGGAAACGAGTACAAGCCGCGCGCCAATGCTTCGCGGGCGAGATTAAGCGCCGCGGGAGCCGCGCGCGCCTCGGATTGAAAACACGCGGGACGACAAAGTTTCCAGGCCGGGGGATCGCGAGAGCCCGAGAAGCCGATCCCCCAGGGAAGCTCGCTGTAACGAGGGGATGAATCTCCGCGCGGCGCGGGCGTAAACAAAGTGCGTATAGCCGGTTTATCGGGAGGGCCATGTCGTTGGGCCGAGGGGGCCTATCAACATTTAGAATGCGAGGGGAATCCGGTCGAGCCGGGATAAACATGCCCATCCGGCCTGTTTCCGTGCGCCACGTGTCCTCCGGACTCTAACTCGGCCCCGTTAAAATGGAGCGGCTGCAGGGCGGCCTGTAAAAAGGACCGACCCGGAAGAATAAACAGCCGGTTTATCGAGACAGTGTGACTGGTGATCGCCTCCGAAAGTAATCCCCCGCATGATGTTTTATTACCGAGCACTCGAGTGATCGACGGGTTCGCGGGGAAAATGAAAATCCAACCTGTCACTCCGAATCGAAAGCTCCCCGCGTACTCTCGGGCCTATGCATATATGCACAGGAACGCTCGTATAATGTAGATGTGCAACAAGGCTTATGTCGGTGGTGCTCCAAGCTTCCAGCAGCTGGGAAGCATCAAGCGAGGTTCACGGATCGATGATGTAACCCATTGCTCGCTCGATATCCTCGAGTGCTTTCTACCTACGGACTGTCGTGGTCTGAAGAAAGGGAGATACCCGAATCTAGAGTTTCCTTGAGTCTAAGAAGAAAGAAGCGTGGAAAGTTCTGCGAATAACCCTTTTACTTGTGGATGTGTTAATGGATCAACTTCCATCTCCTGTTTCTCAACAGATGCAGTTACCTTTCAAGACGGGAAAAAATTACAAACATTTACTTATGCAATTTAGGCCTAGTACCGTTCTAAAACATAATTGTCTTTTGTAGCTTGTAATTGACTACTTAATTTATAAATGTTCTTCCAAAAATCTAATTTTTTTTATCAGACAATTCTGTAAAAATGTATGAAATTTTGTAATTAAAATAACACACTAACGTAGATTTTACATTTGATAAAATGTACGTAGAAGATATGTAGAACACTGCAGTCTACTAGATCTAATCATTTTCAATTACCATTAATACTTCATTAATTTTCGGTATAAAGAAACGATTTTTATTCAAATCTTTTATACTATATTTGATTATTTATATAATATAGAATAGGCTCAAGTGTATTTCTGCATTCTTTCAAGGGAGCTATTTTCTGTTTAATTTTTATACCTTCATTCAACGATAATTAAAAGCTTTCAGAGTCGGTCGGACAGCAGGTAATGAAATTTAAGCTCACACTTTCTACCTGCAAGTAATCGAGTATCTTGACCTCTCGAACGTTCAATTTTTCATCGGTCGGAAAATGAACATCCATTGTCATTGGTGATATCTTTAAATTAAGCGGCTTTGAGAGTTGAAGCGATGAGCGGTAGGTCAGGAAATGTGCAAAGCAACTAAGCAGCTTTTTAACTCATACGTGCGTAAGGGGCGTAATGGTCAAATGACCTAAAGCCCGCTTTGCATTAGCCGCAGAGAAGTACGCGCGCACCAGCGAAAAGTTGCTTTGACCGCAAATTCAGCTATAGAGAGGAAAGTAGCAATCGCTTTTTGACCTCTGCTTCGCCATGGATTCGACATCCAGTTGAGGTTTTTCCTCAGTGCGGTATTCTTTATGAGCGCGGCGTCGCGGATTATGAAAACGGGTTACTATCTCGACGCATGAATTTGCGAGCACGAATGCGAATATGTCGAGCGCTAAGCTTTTAAAATTTATTCCGTATTTATTCCGTTTTAATGATACATAAAAACGATATTTCTGTGTAATTCACAAAAAAAAAATACGTACCTGAAGGTAAGATATTAATGGATAATCACGCGCTTTAAATTAGTTTTAAATTTTGCAAACTCAATCCTTTAAATTATCTTAAGATATTGTGCTTCATATAGTTTTCAAAGAACTACCATTATATCAGTGCGTTTAAAAACGAAATTGCATATAATTTTCTCTTAAAACTATGCAGTACAATAAATATTGATAGGGGTGACGTTAGAATTTTAATTAACTTAGCTATATCGAGAGCCAAACACTAAATCTATAAGCACACCAGCACTTATCATATTTTAGCTCTTTTCACTGACCAGTGCCAAATTCTGATGACAATAGTTATAAATAACTTAGTCGGTATTAGTGAAGATTTTTATGGATTTGTTTCTTGTGTTTAATATAGTTTGACGTGCACTTTATTCAAGCATATTATTTAAATGAATTGTAAACAAATGCATTTAAAAATAATCAGCTGTTTGTCATATTGACTAGTTGTCTAATATCCAAGTCCATTTACTCACCTATGTTAATTATCAGATTTTATCGAAGAAGTTCTAACAACAACTTTTTCATCAGAATTAATTAAATAGTTAAAAATTTAAATGAATATCTACATAGTATTAAAATGTAATCAATTAAACATTTATTAGTTATTTAAATTAAAAATCATTATTTTCTATTGATGGCGTCTGTCTACCTCATCATCTTGCTTGTTGCGTAGGCAGCGCTCTAATTTTGACGTGCAGAACTAACCAATAATCTCTGGTTACTAAATGACTAGAGAGTAACCTAATTGCAAGGTTTAACTACTCGTTGTTACTTGAATAACGAATACATTTGATTAATTAGTCTAATTCTTCTATACCCATCATACTCCGAACAAGTAAGTAAAAACAAGGTTTTAATAGATTATAATATTTATAAATAAATAAATAATTAAGTAAATAATTAATGTTTGATTACTTTATACCTGATACAAAATGGCTAGCTCCGAGAAAAGTGTTAAATGTCAATCGATCTCCCTTGTTTTAGTCTCACTCAATCTTTTAATTATTATTGTTCTGTATATAAAACAATTCTTCTGGGATGTCTATATCCTCAATTATTATTATTAGTATTAGTACAAATATTTTGAAAAATGCACGAAATTCATGGTAATTGATTTTTTCAGAATTAACATAATTCTTTTTAACTAAGGAAAATCTTTTCTGAAACTAAAGTTCTTATCAGATTACTTATTCTGTTTTAAAAGAAAATACCATCTAGAAAGCTTGAACAATATAAATTAAACCATATATTCTGATTTTGCCGTAAAATTGTTATTAAAAACTATGATTCATTGTATTGATATTCTTTGTATCCAGTAAAGAAAATCCTGTGGGATTTTTATGTATATAATCATCATAATTTTCTTCTTATCTTAAGAAATTGACAAAATGATGTTGTAAAATTATATTATTTTTTAAAAGTGCTACTTTATAGTGCATAATTTACTATTACTCTTTTTAAATTATTTTCAAAAAATTGAACTTTAAGATTTTTACTGGTATTTATGAAGAATATTATGTTTGAAATTGCTCTTTGCTATGCATAAATATATATGTAGATATATGAACATCATAATAACCTAGAAACAAACTGGCAATGATTTTTATTTGACCATATTAAAGATAAAAGTGAACTAGTTTACAACAGTTTTAACGTGCAATTTTTCACTATGTATCCAATTTTACAAAAAATCTGTTTTCAACGTGGCGCCCATAAATACAATGTAATCAACAATAACCTCATTTATACATGATGTATTGGTGTAACAAATTTACGGCTTACGATCAATAAATAATATAGAAATGAATCCAGTTGCAGAACAAGCGGCTGCGAGTAAACTCGGAGCTTTTCGATGTATATACATGTACACCGCGTACATAGAATCGATCGCCATTTAAAAATTAGTCCTGCATCGATCGTTCCGAATGTCTCTCGTCTCTTTTTTTCTCTTTTTCTCTCTCTTTCTCTCAATAAGTGTAGCAAACGAATGGCGAAAAAAGTAGACGCACTCACATTCAATTTGCTCTAGCCGTCGGTCGGACCGTAAAGAGCATAATCATAATAAAGTGGAACGAAGCGCGACGTCGCATAATAACACTGCCAAAAGCAGAGGTACGTACCATGGGATGCGCGCGAAGAGATACCGTAGCATAGTACGCTACTCAGTGATTTTTAACTAATTATCGCAAGCTCTAGGAAACGAAGCTCTAGTAAGAACCGGTAGAATTAATTAGTCCGTCAACGGGCTTGTTCTACCGATTATAAATTGATCTTTTCGTAGATATGCTGAAGAAATGCTTACTCCGTGAGTGTTGCAATTGTTTAGTAAAAGCGCGGGCGATTTATTTGAGCTGACGTAGTCGCACACTTGCAAGAAGCTAGATTAATTAGCTATGTAGGGGCTGGGCATGAAACTTTCGCCTAACTGGAGAAAGTACTTTTTCTAGGGTAGTTGCACGATTTGATGACTACCCAAAGATGCCTGAAACTTAAGCTTTAATGGAGTTGAAAGACTTCTTGCCGTCCACATTGGTCGTCTCACGTAACGATCCCTGGAAATTTCGAGGCTTTCTTGACATTGAAAGCAATCGTCGGGTGCGACTTTCTTTCTAGACAAAGTAATAGAATTTTTGTGTCAAGATCCTTGATCATCCGCAAAAATAATAAGGCCAAGGATCAATTTTTGACAACAAGGAATACAGACCGACGCTGCAAAACACATTACCTCTCGATATATATCATAAAAGAAAGTGTAAGTTTCTATTTACCACCGTGATTCTTCTACATGTCATATAGAGGTCAGTTACATTGGGCAATTGCAGTTACCGTAAGCATAAATGAATAATAATATTGACGAAGACTCACCTCGGATGCCAGCTCGAAGTCTTCCATCTTGATCGTCTGGAAGAAAAAATGAAAATTGGTTAAACATTAATGGAAAAATAATGTCTTGCAAGAGAATAGGGGCAGCAATTAAATGGCAGTCGCAAGGGAGCGGGTGCGACTTGGACGTCCCGTAATCCCTTCGGAATCAAGTTTACAACGGGGATCGCTGAGGAAGAGGAAGGGGGTGTCAATCGGGTGGCTCGTCGAGGCCGGCTCGGGTCGCCCCCGGCCCCCCGATATCTCAATCCCACGGCCCGTGCCTTTCGTCCGAGTTAGCGGCTCGATTTCCATTCTGGCGGGATCGGGCGTCGAGGGCGGCTTCGGCTCGGCAATTCGTTTAACGACTCGGCGGCGAGAGCAGGGCGCGCGGCCACTCTTCCGATTGACTGCGGCGCGCGCCCGGGCCTGACCGTAGCCGGGCGCGACTACTGGCGCCGCCGAGCGCACTTCCCAAAGTGCTCAGTTATTTTCGCAGGCGACACCCGCGGAATCCACTTTCTCCGTGAGCCGACCCCCCCGGTAATCGAATTACGACCTTCTGCACTTAGGGGCGTCGTCCCTTTTTATTCCGCGGACGGGTCCAGCCCTGGTTTTTTGCCGCGAGACGGCTTCTTTCTCGCCCGGACGACGATTGCGCATTGGCTCGAGCGGTTTCGAGGACTTTTTTCCACCGTGTCATAAGATCCTATTACCAGTTATTATTCATTTAATTTTCAAGGATTAACCGCACACAAGTTATTTTTTTTTAATTAAAGAAACGGAAATTGTGCCACTAATGAATAACGTACGTAGTTGCATAATGAGTGGCTTCGAGGGCACAGTGTCACACGGGACCTTCCTTTAATAAGGTAACGTTTTTGTAACGATGTCTTCTTAAACTCCGAAGGACCCGTAAAGGCCTCAGGGACGATGAGAGTCACGTATATACAGGACGACGTAAATTTTAATCTCTCGCTTACCGGTATGCTATTTTTAACTCTCGACATTTAAATGAATACGCTTAAAAACGGGACTACATTACTCTCCAAACAGCGCATGTTTCCTGGGCGAACTGCCACAGACTGGCGCGCTTCGTAGCCGTGCGCAACTCATAAAGTCCGAAATAAAGCGCTTTTAGCCGGCGGCTCGGAAAAAATTTAATATGCTCCTTTGTAAATTTCGGCAGAAATTCTAACTTTGTAAAAAATGCTTTCTTTAAAGTTCCGTAAGCAATTGACAACAATGTCTACAATTTGTAATAAATAAGAACAAATAATAATAATAAGGACAAATAATCGAAGGTTGCACTACAAACGAACTTGAGAGCGCACGATTCATCGATAACTTCTGTTCTCGATATTCTTTCCTCGGTGAAACGATCGATATCCACTTCCCAAATCTCCCAGAAGTATGCCGCGGACCAAACTACTTTTTAATTAAAAAAAAAGTAGAACTAAATATGATGATATCATCTGCCGACATACGTAGCCGCTCGCGCACTTGCGCTAAGTCCCGAATCGATAATTGCAATAATGGGAAAACTTCCAATTAAAAGCGCTCACCACCCGGAGCGAGTTCCCTTTGAAAGTTGGGGGATACGTGCTTGCGAGGCATCCGCGACTCCGGGTGACCGCGGAGTAACGTCAGTGATGAAACGACTCAGGCGAAATATAAGGCCTTTGGAACGCGTGCAACGTGAAATGAGAGAGCCGCTGCACGCGCTGATCATCTGGCGATTGCCACTCTACTGATGAGTGCGATACTTTAATACCGCCAGTTAAGAGATTTAAAGGGATTGTGTATCCTTTCAGTATTATTCCACGTAAAAGCGACGTTATTCATAAGCGATGCACGCGGGCTTCTCTTACAAATGAGGCTTGACTCGGCTAGTGTAAAATATTGTTGCAAGGATGTAAAGCGAGCAATGTTATATGCGACAGGGGCGGTTAGATTCTCGTTTGCTCGTACTCTTTTTATTATACCCGAGGCAAAAATGAAACGGGCATTTCGAGTAATATTTGGAAAAATTTATTCAGCGCCCAGCGCAATATCGCGTGATATTTTACTAAAATTTTGTTTCGTCCTCGCGGTCAAATAAGAAAAAAATCGCAGCTAGAGAGATGGAAGAGAATGAGTTTTTGGAGCTTTATCTATCGTCGGGTTTAATACATGAGCGAAATGAAACACCTGGCAAACGTATATATGCAGGAAAATTGATGCAAAAAAGAATGCTCGATAAATGTATTTTGCGTAAGAAATACCTTCACCTCATAGAAGACGCGAGTGCTGATGAAATTGCACGTTTTAACCTCGGCATGAGCCATTAATATTTCTCGCCCGTAGTTCTAGCATACGCTATATAATTAAACAAGCTGTGTGTATCGAAAAGCACGCTCAGTGAAGCCACGCCTAGAGGCCTCGTAATCCGAATATTTCAGCTTATTCCACCTCGAATTTTAGTTTGATTAGTAATTTAAATTTTCGCTATTTGCTGCATGATAAACACTAACTACGTAGTATGACCACCAAATAAATGAATAAGTTGTATTTCACACCTGCACCACTTATTTTTTTATACGTAGTATGATTTATGTTTTATCATTTTATGTTTAAATGCTAATAATTGCATACAGTATGCTTAGTATGCTTTAACTTTCCTCTTATTTCTTGTATGTATATATTTATTTTAGACAAGGAAAAAAAAATTAAGACAACACAAAAATACTTATATTAATAACAATAATTTTACAATATCTTTTATCACGTTGTTAAATATAGGATGAAAAACAGAAAAATTTATATCCGAATATATTAATTACCATTGTACTTTTATACTATATTGATAAAGTATTAGCATGATACGAATATGATAATACAGTAAGTTTTTTCATTTGCATAGATTGATTACGCATACAGATTTGTGTTCGCAAAAAGCCATTTTCTGATGCGACGAGAAAAGTGACAGGGATGTTTATATATAGAATAATAAAAAATATTATTTAAATGTATGTAATTATAAAAATTAGTGATGTCAAGTTAAATTTACTATGATAGTCAACATTTATTAAGTCTTTAGTGATATTAAAAATTTATTCAAAAATATATTTTTTACTTTTGCATTAAAACTTCACTAGATTTAATGGTATTGTTCACTTTTGTAATATATTACCTGAAATATTATAAGTATCGCGTATTTTTGTTTTGCAAGTCTGGATAATTATTAAAATAAAATGATCTATTTTGTGTATAAAAAACTCAACATATAATATAAAATCATAGCTAATATTAATTGATAATTAGATTGATTCGTCAATAATGTTATTTGAATTATTTTTCTGAAAGAAAATTATTGTTCAGAAAAAGGATAAAAATAAGCCGAGGAATAATTAGAAATATTAATATGTACAGGAAGATTTATTAAATTACACACAAGATTCGCGGACTCTGTTCACCTTATCCACTGGAGTGGGTGCGAGACTCACAGGTCCCTTGAATCAAGAATGCGCTGGATCAAAAAGTAACAAGAGCTGACCTTGTACCTGATCCAACGGATCCTAGGGATGACGTCTCATCCCTAGCTAATCCGATAAGACGGTCGCGACAATGCCACGTCAGGGTAAAGTGAAAGCTCGCCTCGACTACGGAGATACTGCAAATTTCAAATCACACATCAAGTCGCTTTCACTCTTCCTATCTTGTCGTTAAATCGCAAACGCACATGCATTGAGAGAAATATTACAGTATCTTTTACCATACGATCTAGTAAAAGAGAGAGAGAGTTTGGCTATAGACTGATCAATAAAAATTACCATATCTTGTAGTCAAACTTATTACATGTATAGTCATTTTTTAAAAAATAATAGTATTTTTTAGTATGAAATTTGGTAATCTTTATAGTCTCATGAGTTTTCAACAATACGTATTAATATAGTATTGATATAAATTATATATTAAGTAGATAATTGATGGCTCGGATTATCTAGTTATATTCACTACACTGTATTTTATCTCGAATTTGTATGTTACACTTTTCAATAAAACCTTCACAGACCCTATCTTAGAAGTGCTAACGCTAAAATATTACATGCATAGAAATAATTTACAATAACTATTTTTTGTACTACTTTACAACTACTCATCTGTTTCTCTATCCGCTTGAATATTACGATTCAAAGAGTACTATTGGATTGACTACTACTGCGGTACAGAAACATATTCTAAACAATGAACAAAAGTATTCTTTTGTAATAAGTTGTTAGTACCTACTTTCTATACACTAGACGTACTTTGTATTATTCGTGCTACCTTTTACTGTATTTCGCACTTACTTATATTTATCGCTTTTTAAGTAAACATGTGTTTACCATTCATCCACTTAAATTTAGATACAATAATATATGCAATATATGGTCTGCGGGTTTGTGAATTTCTTATTACAGTTTAAACCCAAAATATATCATATGACCGATTTCCGTAACGCTTTGGTCCGGGTATCCTTATAACAACGAAATTGCATCTATTCACTCTGAATTAAAATAAAAATTGAAACATCATTTATGAACTCTGAGAGAATTCAAAATTACACATTATGCCTTTTCTCTTTTCATTTATACAGTACCGGGATAAAAACGGATTATATACACTCTAATTTGAACTCCTTGCACTATAATATTCAAATTCAGTTTCCTTTTTAAAAAGCACTAAAAGCGCTTAAAAATATCACATTATTTCATTCTTTTAATGAATGTATGATTTGATTTGTATAACGGAAAATACGGTTGAATTTATAAATATGCCCTTTACCCACCTTTACCTTCAACACAAATTTTATGCAATATCAAACGCAACATCAAACATAAATAGAGCTTTATCATGTTGAACATTCGATGCATTGATTAAACTAATTATAATCATAATAAGCTCAAAAACAGTAATATTATTTTACTTCTATATTAAGATATTTAAATTCTAATTTGACAATAACATTATTTATAGATACATTTATTAGTCTGTATGTATAATTATTCAACTTCATGACTTTCTAGCATATAAAACTTTGTTATATTTACTAGGAGTCCCGTATCTAATATTCATAAATCTAACTGTCCGATTATTTTATAAAAACATGATTACTATTTTATTCAAGATACATGGCTAATGGTCCAAGTTCGTCAACTTATCCCCTCTAGATTTGCTGCAGACTCATCTCCAGGAAAGTCTGGCGCGCTCGTCACAGACACATTGTGTGGGCGGAAACCTGTCGCGGGCAAGGGCCTCTGCGAATCAAGCGCTGACCGTAACTTTCCTATATATACACGATTAAATGAGCCTATACACGCGCAAATGCGGGACCGCATCTGTACGCATACGTTGACTTAACATCGATCCGCGAGCATGTATATATCAAATGAAACGCGGCCGTGCGCCACCTTCTCCGATTCGATGCATACATAAATCCCCTGAATAAGTTATGCCCTCTGCTCGGTGGCGAGCGATTCCTGGAATTCCGCCTACGATAGAATGTTTTCTACCTTATCTATAAGACTAGCTAGGAGAAGTGCGCCTACTGCCTTTTCTCGATGTGCTTATATACACCGTACAATCAACAACGTTGACCCTGATACACATTAAACTATAATATTTATGTATAAGTTGAAATAACTTTTAGATTTAATTTTGTCAGCAGCACTGGACGCAAGGTATGGGTGTGTTGTAAATATTATTTTTTTTTAATTTATTTATTTACTATCACATCTCTCAAAGGGGTATTAGCGACTATGTCTATTGCATATTATGTTACATTATTTATAATACATGTTATTGATAGTAGCGATCTTAACCTTTAAGATTTACAGTGCCTTGTTTTACAGTAATGTATTGATTTGAACATGGTACATAAATAAAATTTAATAGTAATTACAGTACTCGGAGTAACAATTTACATTTTGCTCGCATTTTAATTTCGTTTATGAATTTGATTGTAGATTTACATTGGTCGATTAAGGATAATAATTCTTTCTTTCTATGTGCTTGTGAGTAATTTTAGAGACTCCAATGCGTAGCCTTGTGATTACTAGTTGATCCCTTCTTGACAATTGTAGAGCAGGATTTTTGTCATGTAAATTTTGTTTGATTGAATGCAGTTAGCTTGAGTTTTTCTATATATTGTCGTTGATTACTTCTATTATCAGTGATGCTACATAAGTCTCGTATTTGTAGTAGCTTGGAAATTTAAGCATAATTGATGTCTGGTCGTCGATTATTGCTGCTGCTCCATTTACTTCTTGTTCTTTCATTACAATGATGAGTACGTGTTGAAAATTTGGATATTGTTGTTGTATTTGCCCTATAGAAGCATTTGGATCCTCAAGAGTCAAGATTGATTTCATTGTGTTGTTTCCTATCCAGTGCGGTGCGGTAGGCTCTTGCTGTTTTGCAAAGTTGCAAAGAGCAGGTAATTCATACATAAATTTTAGTGTTACGTGTGCAACCGTTGCAGTGCAACCGAACATGTGTGACTGTTTAGTTAATAAAGTATTAACACAAGAGTTTAACTAAGATTAAGTGCAAATGGACGAAGAATTATAGAGTTTCAAAAAAGACAGCCGGTCATAACAGTAAAGTAATCTTTGTTTCTAAGTTTAACCTGTCGGATTGTGTGTTACTTTTTTGGCCCGATTCGTGACTTATCTATAGAGCAGAGTCTGATTGCAAAATGCTTTATTGATGAGGCGATAGGTAAAACTGAGGCGAAACACAACGCATCTCGTAACATTTATATTTATTTGACAATTCGTATTCATTATTATTAACTACTTTTCGATGAGTGAGATTAAGAAACAATTATGTCCGTAAGCACTTCAAGAAGTGACTATCTTGGCAAACGATTGAAAAAGCAGATTTCGGTGGGTTATTCAAAAATGAGATGAGTCAAATACATATTTTATTTTGAATTTTTTAGTTTGAATTTTAATTAATTATTAATTATAAAATTTAATTATAAATAGTTTAATTTACAGATAAAACAAATGACGTTTTGATGAAATTCTTCACAGCTCAAATATTGTCATTATACAAAATTTGAAAAATAAAATATGCATTATTGAGTTAACTGCTTCTCCAAATATTAATATCAATATACTAATATGTCCGTAATATATGATGATATAATATTGACATCAGAGAATTATCTGATTTATAATAAGCATTCAAATAGCAAATATTTCATGTGATGCAGCTAAAATGACTATAAAATTTATTAATGCAGGTGTTGTACTGAATAAGTACACTAACATAATTTAGAACTCTTATCCTTTTTAATCTGTTTCACTATAGCAAAAAATAACTTTATAGCAAATACATAGTATGTAATACATATGAAATTTCTAGGTAATTTAAACTATTTCAGTAATATTTGAAAATGACTAAATGAACAAAGATTTGTAAACAATAGTGTAAAAGTAAAAGTTAGTGGTATGCGGTAGAATTTTCAATTTTTTACAAGATATCTGCATAAACTTAAAAAATATTTTATTTTTTTTTGTATAAACATAAATTTTTCCTACTAATCGCAACATTTATATAACATTTATATTGTGGTATACAATGGGTGAATAGATTAGAGGTTAATTAAGTTTCATTCACAAAATTAGAAATTTTTTGTCTCCCTAAGGCATAACTTTGTAGAAGGCATATAATATACCTTATCTCGTCTAGAGTCTTGGCATGATTATGTACTTTATCTATGTAATTATTATTAATTTATTAGTTTAAAGTTTCTTTATAGTTAAGTAATAATTAAGTAATAATTATTCTAAAACTGTATTTTATTTAATTAAATAAATATTTAAATAGTGTAAATTGTCGTGTTATTATATTTTAGACTTAAAACATATTAAAAAGAAGTTAATGTTGAAACTATCACCACAATTATTCTACCACGAATACCTTGATGTTATTAATCTTTCGTATATCACAATGGCTATAATACAGATCAAATATACAAATGTATATATATATATATATAATACTATTAAGAGAGAGAGAGAGAAAAGCCATGGTTTCTTTTGCAGAAGCCGCAGTAATTTCCTTTGAATTTCATTAAGTAATAAAATAATCATCGCATTCTACATTTAAGTAATAATTAAAAATGATATCCGCTTACAGTTTGTCATTAATAGTTTAGTATAAAATTTTTATATCTGCATACATGGCTGCATACATCGATGTTTGAGCCAATACTATATAGTTTTTGTTTTTAGTGGGAATATTTTAATTTTTTTCTGAGGCTATCAAGTGACACTTCTCTGCATGTTGGTCTCTCAGACAGATATTTAGGTAAATTCATGTAGAAGTTATTTCTTATAACAAAATATATGGTTTCATCAGATAATAAATATTTTTGAAATGTCTTAATGCTTTCTACTTTCTACCTACAAAATCAATAACTTTCTTGTTCACAAGTAAGAGAAAAAATAAAGTTTGAGTTACTGCTTTCCTGAGGCTATAATTCGTTCCGGGACATGTATACGCACCCTGCTGATCTCCGATGCGCGAGCAAAATATAGAGCGTGGAGAAATATCGCGATCATTGTACACACCTTCACTTTGTCGGTACACGAGAATAAGGGATAGAGTGAACATCATGATGCTACTGGTGAGAAAATTAAAATGCTCGTTGGAAGAGCAAACGTGCACTTACAATATCTGTACTATAATATATAGAATATATAACTTTTGTCAGGGAATTAGTCTGGTTTATATTTTGCAAAAAAAAACATTAAAACAACATTGTTTAATACATAACGATAATCTATTTATCTTAATAATTATTAGAATTATTCTTAACTAATTTTTTACTTGAAATTATTCTTTATATGCTTGTACAATTAGTCATAATTTGAATAATTATAACTAATAAAAGTTAGCCATTAAAAAGCTCATAGTATAATATATATGAATTAGTTTTTCATAACACGAAAATAGAAGTTTGTAAATGATTTTTTTTTAAATAGACATTTCATCTTTCTTGAAAGATAAAAGTATTTAATTTAAAAATTAAATTTGTTATACGCTTACTGTACAACAGTGCAACATACTGTACTGTACTGTGTCAGTTTACTGTACTGTTCAATGTTTAGATTATCAAGCAACTTACTAATTCATTAAGTTCGTCGATGATTATCTCAGGCAGAACATTGGTGGAAAGAAAATAAGGTAATATTGTTATAACTCAATTAGCGTAATTTGATTCGCGGTTCAGTGGCGAGTAATAAAGTGTCCGCTGTGTATAGAAAATGTGACAACTACGGAGTTCCGCATCATGTAAAGCTCTCTGGACATTGATTGAGTTTGATGCATACTGAATTGTAATTTTCATTCATCTTCGTACATTATGTAGCAAATGAGCGTAATGTAATTACATAGCCGTGCGGCTTCACTTGTATTTTTCACTGCTGAGCTCGTTTCATATATTCGTCACCATTTAGTATCTTCTTATTGATCAAACAAATTTCCTTATTTGAAGGATTTAATCTACAGATTTCGTTATTTTTTTAGCGTAAATTGAAAGTTTTCGAATACTTGTATAATAACGCTTTACCGGTCAATATGAATATTGTGCATTCCCTACTGCTTTCATAGTGTATATTGATGAAAGTGCTCTCAATTTAGAATACACATCAATAATCGAGTTGATTTGTTCCTTTTTAAGGAGCCGTCTATAGTAAGCGTACAGGAATTCGATATTCCTACGCGCATCCATCGTTCATAGGTTTACGCGTTCATTTTTCAGCGGTTCCCAATGTAGATTAACTACATCCAATCGTACAATGCACGATACCTCACAATGCAGGCACGCGATCACTATGCTTCTAAATTGCATTTACAACCCTCGACGTTTATTAAAAAAACAGAAAAAAACAAGATTACTCGACAGCGGAAAGTGATATCAGAGTAGATTTATATGAGAACTTGAGTTTGCAGCAAAGCCATAGCAATTAACTTGTTGTTTGGCCACTAAAAAGTTTGCGGTACCCGACTCAACAGATACTTATTCGCCAATAAAAGTTAAAAACTAATTTGTTACTATTACCATCCTCTTCTTAAACGGTATGCATATGCATGTACCAAATGTATCTCGAAGGCTTAAATCAATGACCTCTAACTGGTTGAAGGGACAAGATGACGTGACGTGTTGTAATTACTGTAGGCACCTGAATTTAAAAACGGTAATTGAGATAGAATCGCTTGGGGTTCTCTTTTACATTTAGGAAGCATGAGTAATTGATAAAAGGAAAAAACTTTTCTTTCATTTTTTACTCCAATTACGTCCAATTAAAAGGTACCACAGAGGTACGACCGTGACATTGAGCCAAAGGTGAATGTGCGGACGGTAGAAAACAATTGCCTTGCAACTTTGACTTCCAATTAAAAATTTTCCTGTACCAGCCAAATTTCTTGCGCGAGTGCAACTCAATTTCCTAGTTGTCTTTCGTGAAGGACACACTCGAGGGGCGGACGAAGATGATAAATGGGTAATCGCATAGGGCGAGCACATCTCGTTCGACGCCTCTTAATCCTTACGCACTGCGAGTAATCCGAGTGATTTATCGGTCGATCAGAGGGCTCTAAATCAAGGTGTCTCGCTTCCCGCTTGATCTGGCCAATCGTTAGGCCCGAGCGGCGCGTGGGCGCCAGCCGCGCGAAATGACTGACTGCCAATCGGAACGACTCTTTTTATTACCAAAACCGCGGGTGATTGAATCAGTGGCCCAATTCATCGGCGATAACTCGTAGCCGCGAGTCGACTCGGCCTCGCGTTCACCGGTACTGCCGCGAGGCCACTTCGGAGTAGACGCAGCGCGAACAACAAGGGCCGTATCCTCGACGACGTCGGGAGAAATCGCCTAATTTTTCGACGGCGGCGCACGAGGGGATAGGTATACGGACTGGCAGTCGGCCAGGGAATGCGGCTGCACGTGCCCTGCTGATCAGACCGAGCGTATACGCGCCTTGGCTAAATTCATTACCTCTATGCGCCGGCTCGCGATTCGAGTGGGCGCCGCGTGTCAGGCATGCGCTAGTGCCAGGAATGGGCGGGACGCGTTCGTTTCCGGGCGCTCGATGACGCGGGACTTTTTCCCTCGAGCGATCCGAATAACTGACTTCCGTCTTCCCTTGCATTTACGCGTAGGGCCGCTGACCTCTTTTGTCGATAGAGGGTTTTTTTGTTAAACATATCCTTATGGTGATTAATTGAGTAAAAGTATTGATTTTCGAAAAGCATTTACAAACACATCAGTAATAGAGGGTCTCGTGTTAATAACAGATTGAGTAAAATTCAACGCCGTACTTTTATGGAATCGATGCCGTAAAAATAAATATTTTACGAATAAAATATTTATATTAGCTTCTGATATTCATCGATCAATTCGATATAAACCGAAGATCATACAAAAACATTGCTTCGATGTTTCGTATCGCTATTACTTCAGTTTCTGTCTTATGAAATAAACATTCTATTTCATAAATCACTAGAATTCTGTAAAAGCAAAAAAAAAAAATATTAAATTTGTTAAATGTTTAAGTCACGAAGAAAATTTATTGACTTTATTCAATCTTTTATATAGTAGGTTATGTTCTTTAAATATTAAAACTATGTAGAAAATTATATAAAAATAGTTAAAAAAAATAAAAACATTTAAAAGGATGTTTTACAAATTATTTGAAGTATTGTGATAAATATTGTGTTTGAAAGTATTGTGATCGGAAATCATAAGTTATAAATTTAGAATTATTGCCCTGTAGAATTGGACATAAAACCTCTTGGTATAAACCATTTTGATAAAATGCTACGACACTTTAAAGTGCCAAAGTTAAAGTTAAAATTTATATAGATGAATACCACAGTAGTTATAGTTGCTTTCCATTGCTGTTAACAGTTCAACATTTTTTCCAAGCCTTGCTGTAAACTGTTAAAGTTAAAGCTCAGCGGTTAAACTTTGCGGCTTCGTGCAATACGTTTAAGCAAATTATAACTTTACAACGTCACAGTACTCTAAGAGTTCTGTACATAAAGCTCACTTTGAGAAACAAATTTGGAATACAATCATTCATTTTATCATGTTTATTTATTAATACTTTAAATAATATTTAGTCTCATAAAATGCACCAAATGTGCTGTTTTATTTTCAAAAAAATTTTATTAACTTTAACAAATTACTCACAAACAGCTTACAAATCGCGAGATAAATATTCTATAATTAAACTAGGGAGTGTCACAAGTGCGAAGTGCTAATCATCTTTAAGTATAAAGTAAGTTTGCGTTCCAAGTTTGTAATTTGCTTGAAGCAAGCGCACGATATGAAAGGGCGTGAAAGCGTCATTGAAATATGAAGGACAGCTGCCGCTATCGGTTTAACGGCGAGGCGCATTTCTGTATTTGCGATGCAGAAATAAGAATTAACTTAGCAAGCGACGGCGAAGAATTTTTGACATACTTCTGAAATGCAGATTCAGAGGGGAAATTTAATTTTTTGCCTCAAAGAAAGGTAGAGCAATTCAATGTTTCTCTAGGCGATGCATTCCATCAGAGTAAACTTTGAAAAATCGAAATTTACTTTGATGACAGTTTATCTTGCATATTTAATCATGAAAAGGTAAATATTTTTTAAAGTTAGCTTTTACATTCGTAATTTTTTATGTGGCATATACAATAAGAGTAATATTTGTATACTTTGAAAATTTTATATACTTTATTCTTAGAAAATTGAATTTACAGGACAATATTTTATGTTGAGATATCTATATTTGTTGTTTATAAATTAGTCGAAAATTAATATATAAAATAAACACTTGAATAAGTAGATATAATAATTAAAATGCATTGTTATTCATTTCCTTTTTAAAGTTTTAGTTATTAAATTCAAAAGTTTTAAACAATTTTTGATTTAGATAGAAAGTATATACAAAGTCATAATATAACTTGGAGAAACCTTAAATTAAAAATATGATTTATAATCTTGAAACTTATTGTTATTGTGTTAGGAGAAGTTTAATTCAAAAGCATAATGGCAGCCTTATATATATGTATTAAATCTATATAGTTAATTCTTATTCATGTCATATTTACACTGAATTGTAAAGTAACATATTTTGTACTAAAATAAATTAATTCACTCTTTAAGTCCATTCTCTATAAGCAATTATAATCTACAGTTTTTATAATCAAATATTTATTGCTTCAGTTATTAGTGATGTAGAAAATATATTTATCATTATAAAATATCTAGCATATTCTGTAGATTTATTTTCGTCTCACTTGAGCTTCTGAACCATATTTAGACATATTGTCGAATAATTTATTCTAACCAATCAAGCTAATTCTTATCAAACACTTGAAAACTTAATTTCTTAAAACCAAACGCATTGTAAAGCATATAATACGCTTTAACTTTGCTAAAAGTCTATAGTCTGTATATATAAATAAAGAAGAGTCTATATTTATAATTCATGATGTACTGAGGAAACCGTACGTTAAAACTGTACTTGAATTCGCCGATTAGTGTCGCGCTCTAAATGACTGATTAAATTGGCCTTGCGGACCTATGGAATAGAGAACGCGGCGGTATAGAAAACGTTGTTATATTTTATGAAGTGATTTCGTTATTAACGCCCAGTGCGAGTCGCACGTGTGCACCACCATCGGGCCGGCTCTTATCGCGCCGTCTTTCTCTGCGCCGATCGGTTCGAGGTCTTTTGTTCTCGAGCCTTCTGTGTTCATTGGATTCTGATAGTTCTCTAGCTCACCGTTTGCAAAAATCGAAGTTACGACCTACACTTTAAATTCCTACGTTCAAATGAATTATACGGGTAAAAATTTCCATTTGCAAACAATTTGATTGAAAGAGATATCAACAACGATATATCGCTGCTAGAATATTACTATTTTAAATCAACTCGTAGGAGTAACTCATAACTAGAAATAATCGACAAAATATTCTTTCTCTAATCTCAAAATATTCACAATACATACATATATATACATGTATAATTAAAATATCAATATAATAAATCTAATTAATATCTATGTTTTCTAATTTATAAAATAAGGAAGCTGTATTAAATATAGTTAGTAACTATATAAATTATGAATTAAGTTTAAAATATCAAAAAAAATCTAGTGAGTAAAATTATTTTTTAATAATTTGCATTATTAAGAATAATAAGCTATACAAATGTAAATTTTTTTTAATATTTAAACCTTTATTTTTAAAGACTATAGAATCTAGTCTTTACCAAAAAAACCGTATTAAATATTTGTTTAAAGTAAATAGTTTCTAGTTTAAAAATAGTTTACTTTTTCATGTTTTGAATTAAGGAAGCATTTATACGTTGAAAGTACAAATAAATATTTTAGTTTATTTACTATTTGTATATGTACTCATTGATTCAAATGAGTGAGGAGAAAGGAAGGAAACATCGTTCAATGTTATCATTATGAAAAACCATACATCTTACCAAATTCGATACTACGTTATACTTACGCCTGACACATATAATCAATACGGATATATAAGATAAGACATTTGTATCGACTTCTGTTTCTTTTTGAGCTATTACGTACTCTCAAGTAAATTGAGCATAATAATATAGCAACTGGCAGCACTATAGCACTATTGCTATACACGAAGTTTGCGAAGAATATTTTAATTTTGTCGCTGCAACTAAATAGGTCTGTTCCGCTATAAATCCAATAATCATAATGTATTTGCAAATTAAACATAGTGAAGATATCGTAGCAGGCTGTTGCTATATACAGGCAGCTAATACATCTGAGAGTTTCAGACGGGCCGGTGCGCCGTCAATCTTCATTCCACTCGAATGATTGGGCGCTCGCGCCATGAATCGCGATGACGCGCGCTCGTCGGCGATTATCCGCACTGGCAAAGTCTCGTGGAATTCAATTTGGCGTATTGGTGCAAATCATCTCTTGCATATTCGGCGCCCGAAGCCGCGCTAATCCACTCAAGTGCCAACTTTGCGCGGGACAAGAATTGAAAATCCCCAAGTGGGAAAATTCGGCGAAGGCCTCGCGCAGCCCCTTTCGGCGCAGGCCTCCCACCCTAATTCGAGCGGTGATTAGAATTCGACGCCAGTGCGATTCATTGGGATCCGCCCGCGACACCTGCGCCCAATCCGATATATCTACAGGCGTATCAATGCTCGCGCGCTGCGGATCCCTCGTTAAATCTTGTAACGCGCTCCGAGCCGACCGCCGCGTTCGATCTTCCCGGCAAAATCCGTTGAACTGCCGCCGGAATTGAAATATGGAGAGAGTCGCGTGATTGAGCCCTTGGCCAGGTTGACCGGAAATCTAGGTCGAGCCTAGATTACGTAGAGAAGCGGGCAGATTGGCGCGGCTTCGGAAGCTGTGGCCCGCATCAAAATGCCCCGCGCGTCGCGCTTCCTTTCAAGCAGCCGTGAAAGGCGAGGATCCTATTTCGCAAGCTAAAACGGACCTTAGATCAAGTGGAACGGCCGCCTCTGCCACGGGAATAGAGGGCCAATCCGCTTAATTAACCGGTCGAAAAGCAGCCGGGGCTGACGGTGCCCCAGGTAGATCGGCCGCGTATACTGCTCGTGACCGGGGCCCTCGTCATGCCCGACGGACGTAATAACGGCTTACAGCCGATCCAACCCAGGTCTCGCGGGCACATTTGCCGGGCCGTTATAATCAATGCGAGTCGAAAGGTAAGCGGGCGGCGAGAGAGGGTGAAATCGCGTGCAGATTCCCCTCCCGGCGGAATTCCCTGTATAATCCTTCCTGTTTTGCGAGGCGCTTCCTGGCGAATATCCATCAGCGGGGGCTATTTATCCGCGGGGCCGCCGCTCCCACGGGAGCCTGCGGCCCTCGAGAAAAATGATACCCAATGGCCGCGGCCCGCCGAAAGCAATTATGACCCGGCGCGGGTCTACGGCCAGCCCGCGCTTAATTAGATTCCGCCGCGTCGCTGGTGGCTCCGGGCAAAGAGAAACAATGGCGGGAGGGCTGCTGTTTGGGCACCGACTCCGTCTGGAAATTCCTCTGTGGCTCGGCTTTCCCTTCGATTAATAGGGCCGGCCGATCGCTTTATGCGGTGACGTCAGCAAACGGCCCGCTTCCGAATCCCACGCCGCGAGGATTACGCCGGGGAAAACTCATTATTGATGGTGTTACCACGGGGAGGTGTGTATAAGCGATTTCTCATGCGCGAATGCTTACAAATTAATAAGATGGACTCGCTGCTCGCACCGTTGTATACTTGCACTGATGTAGTCACCTGTTCAATGAATAATTAACGCGCAGTGTCCACGGCTGTTCTAACCACAGGGCACAGACTGGATTTCGCTGTTATGTGTAATGTGCAAATACGCGACTACTGTGTATATTGAAATTAGTAGTTCCGGTATAAGATTAATAAATACACGTTTATTCATAAAGTATTTCATCTCACTGTTATATTTATCTTTCACGATGTAAAGATTAAATCGCCAGTTGTGGAAATTTAACTATTTTAAACAGTAGAAAAGTAGTTAATGGATGTAATATATTCTATGTATAACACACCATAAAATATCTATTAAACACTTATTTTTATTGTTATAGTACATTTAAAAGTAGAATTTTTGAAATGATCAATTTAGCTAATGTTTGAATAATGATTTTTTAAAATGGTTTTCTAATTTAGAAGGTTATACTAGCTTTAATATAGTTATAGCACTTTGGACTTTTTACTTTTTACATTTAGAAATAAAATATGCAATTGAATGAGTACTATACTGATCGAAATTCTATTTAAAACGTTATTCTACAGCTTAATCAGAATAATTTGTAAATAGAGAAAAAAAATCTTTTACATAATTTATGAATGTTAACAAATTTATTTTAAAAAATGTTTTAAAGAACTTAATTTTTGTAACATAAAATTATTTAAATATTGAAATAATAATACAATTTTAATACACTACGTGCTTCTTATGATAAATTGAAAACTATAAAGTAACCTTCTAAAGCAATTGGTATAAATTTATAACTATAACTCTATTTTTTAGAGTCAGATAATTGGTTTTTTATGCTTGCTTTTACTGGGCTATTTTCAAAGTGCTAAGAAGGTTAAAGAATGTAGCACTAATAGCAGATAACTGTCTAATATTTATACCTTATTTTTAGCTAGTCCCTTTGTTAAATATGCTAGATTCTATTCTGAAACTAATTCAGAATATTATCGGTTTTCCTTGATCTAATTAATTTTTAATTTTTATTTTGTCTAGTACGTTTTTTAAGCAAAATTAAAAAAAATAAAGAGTTACTCAACTGTCCAGGTGAGCAATCTTTGCATTTTAATATGATTACGATTTTCATCCTTATATCGTGTTATTATCTCTTATCTCTTATATTATGTTATAATATAATAAAATTAAAAAGTAATTTTGACTTTATTGATTTGCACATCCAAATATAGTTTAGTCATATTAAAATTACTATAATCTATGAAAATGCTATATAATATTAGTAATTTATTTGAATTTTGATGGCTGCATACTAATTTATACTACAATTATGCGTAATAATTCTTATTTTTTTGCAGGTAATCTTAACAAAAATCATAATACTAATCTGAAAGTGTGTATTTTTTCTTTAAAGTAAATTCCGGTTTTCTGTGCAACTTAAATTAAAGTAGTGCTTGTAATTCTGTAATAGCATAAGCATTAGTCATTCTTTGTTGGTGCAAAGAATGCCAAGGAATATTTAAGTTAAGCAAACGTCAGTACAATAATCGCGTTACTTGACGACAACTCCAAAACACAAACAAGGAAATAAGATAATTTGAAATGAAAGTAAGTGTAATAAATCATTTATGAATCTCATTATGCATTAATGCCTATTATCTATTTTCCATCTTTACTCGTTGCTATAGTTCCATTTGTGATATTTATGAATCAAAACACATAACTCTATAAACCGTAGACACCCGTGCACTTTATCACAACTCTTTTTTATTCTTACCGTGCCCTCATAAATCACAACTGTATAGTTTGGGAGGTATGATTTTAAAAGATTAATGACAAGAGCTCAAAAAATTGTAGCCTTTTCTGAAATTGCCAACGGTATGAAAAAGGAAAAGAATGTGGATTCCGTAGTAATCTTTCGAAGTCGCGTGCCTCCAAGAGACGTATGTAAGAAAAAAAAGTTATTTTTGAGACTCCGCAAAAATGTGTATATATATCTGGACTTTCATTCGTCTCTAAAAACTGAAAGCCCGACAAGCCGAAGCTTCACCGCGTTACAATCTATAAAAGACAACATTATAAATAGCTTGGAAGAGCCGAGGGCGACGCAAGGGTAAAAAGAGCCTCTGCGAAACGGTCACTCGGCGACCCTAGCGGCATTTACAGGACTCGGCGAAGTCGAAGTACGCAGGCACACGTGCGCCGGAGGTATACCTCCTCCGTTGGCAACTTCGCCCGGACGGATTACCCGGGTTTTCTTCAGGCGTTAAGCCCTATTCTCATGCCGGCGATTGAAGCCGCAATTGCGCGTCTGCCGGATGAGTAAGGTACCGGGCGGCTGCGCGGGCCCGGCCCCGATAATAATTGATTTCGGAGCTGCAGGGGAGATACGTGGAGCCGCGGATCGCGAGGCCCGAGGCGCGTCCTTCGGGTGCTGAGGGGCGCACGAGACTGAGACGCCGGCTCCTTTGTCGCGCGGCCCAAGTTCACTTCTCCGCGACCTCCTTCGCGACCTTTTTGTCGAGACTCCGGTCGGACTTCTTGACTCCCAGTTCCCGAGAGGCATTCAATGCACGGAAGTTAACAAAGGCGGAGAAAGGCATTTTTTCATAAGGCGCCGCTGGGCTACGTCGAAAGGGTAAGTGATTTATTTGAGGCGCGAAGCTACCCGCTGGCTACCTGCATGTGTGGCCACGTGTGTGTTATATTTTTGGGTCATTCTATCCCGCTTATTCGTTTTTCAATACCTATAATTTTTGGATTTATTCTATTCGAATCATTTATAGTCCTCGGTACATTCAATATACAAGACTACGCGAATTATAATGAGTATTATGCACCGACATTATATCAATCAAATGTGCTTCAAATCATTAATAATTACTCTAGATAAAAGAAACTTTGATTATACCGTGATTCGCTAATGGATATAATAATTTTATGTTATTTTATGTTCATGGTGTATAAGATAATCCACTATAGTTTAAAATTAATTACGTAAATTTACGCTTTGCAAAAGGTCTCCCTGTAACTTAATAAGATTTCTTGTTAAGACTGAGGATTATCCAATTACTTATACGCATCAATGTTTACACATCGAAGATAAAAAGTTTAAGCTTCATTATATGTCAAGGGAACAGAAAAATATAAATAGATATAAGAGAAGCGAAGGTAAACTGCTTCTTTTAGTTGCTCAAGTTACTATAAATAAGCAAGCTCATTAGATGGCACCATTTCGTAAACCAATATTATAAAGCATATGAGTAGTACGGAACAAGCAATTGCAATAAGTTAGATATAATTTTAACAGTAAGGTGGGTTATAGTATTGGAGCAAAGGCAAAAGAACAATCTAAACAATTGGGTTGCACACTATGCGATTCGAGTTAAATTATGAAAGTTGAAGTTTAATCAAAGCTACCATTGTAACTTGGATTTAACATCGAAAGATATAAGATTATAAAATCCTTCCTAGCTCGATTCAATGTCAAATGTCGCGGATAGAGGAAAAGCTATTCGATAAAAATTCTAACGCGGGATATAAAACTGCTTTTATTTGCGCTTACAAGGAAGTTCTCAAAGCAAGCGCATATAGGATGATCTTTAAAATTTTATTTTATAGCTTAAAGGCAGCCAATGTAAGTGAGATCTCGTCCCTCCTAAAATCCAACCAATCTCGGCCTTATACAGATTATTGTGCCGATTGTCAAGGCGGACTGGCGAGTGGCCGGTCCGATAACAAGGCACAAAAGATCGTACCCAAGAAGCAGCCCCCCTACATACACATCCGCACGGTAAATCTCATGGTAACGGGGATAAGCCACGGGAGGGAAGTATTGCTCGTAATTATCCCCCATAACGGAGCTTCCGCACTTTAATTTTATTTAGCACCTCGCGCGCACCCCCGCACATATATTCATAATGCTAGAATAAATCGAAGCGGACAAGCGACAGCGAGGCCGAGGAGCCGAGCGCTCGCAGCCATTAATTTCACGCGCCCACTCGTCCCGAGTGTACAATAAGGCCCGAGTGCACTTAGGTATAGGAGGGCGCGCGGCAATTGACGCCGGAGGATAATCCCGCGATAAAGAGATCCCGGCCCTCGGGGTCAGGAGCTCGAGAGTCCGTCAACCACGCGCGGCCATACGCTTCGTTACGCCGAAGGTCGCTTCATTATTACGCGGTTTGACGGGAAGTCCGTCGAGGCGCCGCGGGGGAAAATCGATCGAGGCGCACGCGCACATCCTTACGCAGGTGCGTCGAGGGCGCAATGTACCGGCCCACTGGCTCGGAAGACCGGCGCCGCTCTTTTCCCTTTTCTTTTTTTTTTTGCCTTTGCCGCTCGCTCGGCCCCGTTTCCAGAGCGCGTGTGCCAGTGGGTCAGTGAGCCTTTTTTCGAGCCGGGGGCCCGCGGCGCTGGGAGCGAGGCGCGCCCCAGACGTCCGGCCGTCTTTCCGAGCGCGGATCGTTCCACTGGCAGTTGTAAAGGGGCCCCGCGGGATTCTGTGCAGGATGTTTTTTGATCGGTTGGGCAAAAGCTGCGCAACCCACGTCCTGCAGGGACGTTTCCGATGGAAGGGCCGTCATCCTGGATGGCGGATGTATATCGCGGCGCTTGTTTTTTTTTTCTTCTTCTGACCTCGGAAGTAAACTTGGAGAGCGAGTGGAGGATTAAACGTTAAAATAATACGGGCGCGTCTACTTGGGGCAGGCTATGGCGCCTCGGAGGCAAATGTGACGCGGGGTGTCCATGAAAAGTTCAGCCTCCGCATCGCTCTCGACGAGCTGCGCTTCCGATAAGGGGGCTAAAGCAACGGAGACGGCAATGCCAGTTTCACCGGGAGCGGACCATTCAAAAGTACTATTACGCCCTTACGAGAGCGTAAAAGGTTATGGGTGTAAAAAAATTGCTCTTGTTACTGGAATAATAAAAAATAAACTAGCGCATAACGGGCATTAAGTATATATTTGTCAAGTGGGTTAATCGCGATCGCAACATGTAAAATTCACTTTCCAATAAATTCATCTCGACGGCTTGGACTAAGCACCCTCCCTAGAAATCCGTCCATTAAAAATAGATTATGAGGCACAACTGAATACTTTAAATAGGTGGAAAATAAATATATTAAATCGAGGTAGAATAGATAATTTCTACAGGAGATTATGCCTGAGGAACGGATCTATTTTTAAAAAGAAATCAATACGCATTGCAAATAGGAGTTATGAAATTCTGATCTGCAGAGTATAACACAAAATGTACTTCCAATAATGTTAATAGCTATGGAAAAAATGCTAAATAACGCGCAAGTTCGTATGCTAATTAAAATGGAACGTAGCTCCGCGAGGCCTTGATACCACACTCATCCGTTTCGCATAAAGCTATGAAGAATATAAAGCTACATCTTCTAAAATGGCGAGCCGTCAAACAAAGCCACCCTTTTAGCAACTCTACGATTCTTTCTGGGGGAGCTTCTCCGCTAAGAGTTGGGATCAGTATAGAAGCAACAGCCAGGGCATAATGGACCCGGAGCGCCTGCGCCGCTCTCCTCGCGGCACATCCGCTTTAATCGGGTAGACTCAAGGGTCGCCGGGCGGCACACTTTCCTTCCGCGAGGTGTGTTTACGCGGGGCCGCCCGAGAGCCTCGGCCTAATAGACCCGGAGCATATATCCAGCGCGCGGGACGCCGCTCCTCGCCTCGGTCGTCATCGCGACGCGGGGTCCGAGTGCGCCCCGGCTATTTCGGGTGCCATTGACGGACAGCTGACGTAGTGGAGCTACGTGGCGGGGCGCGGTTTTTTAATCAGACTCGCCTGGCAGTTTGCTACGCCCCTACTCCGCCTTCGAGAGTTGCGCCTTTTTTGTAGCAATACAAATTTTTTACGCGCGGAGTTTCGAAACGCGGGCAAATATGGACCGTTTGCGAAACAGCGGTGTAATTCTACTGCTGAAACATAATTGGAATCGTATCCGTGAATAAATACAGGAGTATTTAGTTGGAGTTACATCCTAGGAGTTGTATGTACACGGCAAACAATACGTAGAGCAGCCGTTATTATATAACTTATAAATCTAAAGGATTAAAATTTATTGCGGCGAATCCTAGTGCATTTAACATACGCTGCAGTAACTTTTACTTGCGATTTTACCTTCTGTGCTTACAAGTTCTGCAAACACATGAATTTTACTACCAGTATATTTATTTTCTATATATTATACATTTGTATTAGAGCAGCTATTAATCAAGTTAGAGAGAGTGTCACGTGCGGTTCTTTCTAATTTTACTCTTACTTTTTCTGCTTTGAATAATGCCTTATACAAAGGCATAAAAAAATATTGGTAGAAGAATTGTTAATATTATTACTGGAAAGAATTGACTTTATAGAATGGTGCGACAGAATGCATTATTCCATAGAAGTCGATAGCTCACTTCTAATCAATTAATCTATTGTCTTTTCATTGAGTTCCAGCAGTATTTTAATTTACTATATTCTTTGAAATTTGAAGCATGAAAGGAACTTCCCCGTTGAATTTCATTGTCGGTATTTCTGCAGTGCCAGGATCGGCTCGCCACGTTCTTTTCGCTTCAATTTTTCTTTTAATACACATCTGTCGACGGCGCTTGGCTCACGTCCCTCCATTTTGGGAAAGCTTGGGGGTACCGACGTTTCGGCTGTAAACGTCTGCTCGCTTCATATCTCCGTTAAATTCAGAAAAAGTCGAAACACTTCACGTGAAAATATTGCCTTATTATATCCCTTGGAAAGTATTTCATTTATTTATACAGCGCCTTTTTTATTTTACGGTACACTGCATATACTACGAGAAAGCTCGCTTTTATTTTCAAGTGCAAACAAAAACCGTGTACTAAGTGAATTTTTTTTTGTTGAAGTAGAAAATTGCTACTATTTCAAAGTAATTGTACATAATTCATTATTACATTTCTTGACAAGTTTTGTTTCTACGCCCGGGGTAATTTCAGCAGATACTGACCGTAAAATTAATAGATAACCTTTTCCCATCTCATGGAAATGCGCTTTAATTTGATGTAAACAAAATGACTTTCATTCGGTATTTAATTAAGCTTTGAATTGTTATTTACGGCCTGTGCGCGTGAAACAAAATGCCCAGTTTCTCTCTTGCTTTAAATTTGTTACGGATAAAGAAACAATTAAAATTTATTTAAAAAAATTTATTATTTAAAATTATTTAAGTAGTTTTTTAAATGATTTATTATATATAAAATGAAATGTATGGAGTCAAAAAAAAAGTCAAAAGGCCGGGCACGAGATATGGCCATATCTTTAGTTAGTGCGTGCATCATCTCATATTCGTCGAATCTCGAATATCCTGTAAGCACGAACAAAGCGATGTCTTAACGTTCTAGAGCTTTCGGAAATCCGAAGCTATAGTACATTGCTACTCTGGAGGGTTTTCAGAAAATCGTAAACTTGTAAGAACTAACGAGTACTACCGTTTGTTTCCCGCCAACCCTACAAAAGCCAGGCGATTAACAGTGCAGTAACAGCTTAAATTGCCTGGAAGAAAAACAATTTCTCCTCAAGATGTTCCTATACCTTTGGCACGATCGAGAACCAATCGCCAGAGTTCGATTTAAGTAGCTATTCTTTTTAAGAAAATGTGCAATGATCCTAACAAAAAATGTACAAAATGGCAAGTATTTTAACACTACAATTCATGATATACGCGAACTTGAACTTGAATCGGCCCACGGTGCGATAGAGTTGAGGAATGTAAAAATGCTGGGGTCATCGTCAACGAAGTATAGAGAAAACCGATCAATCCTGACTCCCAGACAAACAGCCCATCTACAATCTAAGCCGGTTATGCGAGTAGCGAGGCGAGTGGCCTTTCATATATATATATAAAACGGAATTCGGGGGAAAAAAGCGTCGCGCGGCACTCGCGTCGGAAACAAACAGGCCCTTGGCCTTTCCCTGAGTCTCCCTCGGTACGCCGTGCCATCGCGGGACAACGGGGGAGAAAAATTGGGTAAGGTGACGGGGCTTCTGTAACGGCAAGGGGCGACCAGCGGAATACAACACGTGATCGCGTGGACGAATAATTCGGGTGCTGGGCAGGGCCTCCGCGTGGTATAGCGGCTGCGCTCGCGGAGGATGGGCAAGAAGTAAAGCGATCCTACGCGTGGGGTGACGGGGCGCCCACTGAGCCGAATCAATTTCGAGGAGTGACTCTCGCGATCGATACGCTGACTGTTCATTTTTGCTTTGTCCCGCTCGGACTCTCATACCGCTCGTTTGTTTTCCTTGCCGATTAGAATTTATTAATGGAATCCGTGAATATGAGCATCTTTTCCGTAGACACAACGCCTGTTTGCTACTTCAAATGGCTGAGTGGAAATTTCGTGCGCTTAAACAATGATTCTCAATAAAAGATAATGCATTGTTTCGGTTTTATTTGAAATGGGAACGATTCATTAATTCATAACTCATCTTTAATCAAACCACTAAGCTCTTATATTACATGCTGTCAATCTTAAGCCGAAGCTTATACTATTTGTATTCGTAACCGTAATTTTCCGACAATTGCGCTCTCTCTCTCTGTATATATATACACACACATATATATGTATATGTATATACCAAAGTCTACGCTATTTTCGCAACGCACGAAGACTTAATGCAGTCCCGATAGACCGCCGAGGCCAAATCGACCTTTATAAGATTACCACATGGCAATCTCGAATATATTCCCGCTCGGAAAACTATCGCAATTTTTCACGTCAATCTCGTTCCTGGTGATAACCCGCTGGAGATTAGAGAAGTCCGTGCCCTTGAGCGAGATCCGCCGGGCGGTAAGAAAGTGGAAAAGCCGAAGATTGGCGCTAAGGCTCGAGAATATAGCCGACATAAGACTGCGTCCATTGTGTCGGGCGCGTCTTCAGCCGCTGCATCGCAAGGTGGACGTCAGTGCGCTCGCGGAGGGATCGCTGTCTCCTGTCAGCCAGCTACGTATAAATAGAAAGCTTATTGTTAGTGCGAGGATATTGTGTATCGGTCGCGGCCTCCCCGGCGATTTTCTCCCGCGTGACGAATCGATCGTCTCACCCGGTCCTTTGTTTGTCCTCGCTCCTTGCATTTGTTCCCTAATTTTCCATTGTGCGTGTAAGCGGGTGGGCGCCATCGTTTGCAGGGAGAAAATCCGCGGTGTCCGTCGCGCGGCAGAGCAGAGCATTCGTTTACACTGTATTATATGATCGGTGTCATTGCAATTCGTGCGCCTCAAGAATTGAAGCTTGTTTTATTTTTAATGTATATTTCAATCATGATGTCTAGTACTTGCATTTCAGTTGACGCTTCCACAGTACATAACATTATCGATATCTCATTGTACAATATTTTTTAAAGAAATATGAAACTTATGAAAAAGAAACACCCATTTTGCAAATATACTGTTTGACACTATTGGTCAATTTGAATAAAACTATGTAAATATGCCTGAGTACATAAACCAATCGAAAATTCAGCCCGACCGCATGCAACGCGCCTTATTTCCCCTCTTTGCTCGATGCTTTATCCGTGCAGCCGCCTAAAGTTTTCCTGACAGTCATGCGAATCTCACTTTTAAAGGAGATCTCGCGTACTTCTTTGGGGCTCCTTTTCTTTATTTAAAGGAGAGAACCGGTGTAAATTCAAAGGTGATTTCGACTCATTCCACATTCTACGGAAGCTCGCTGGTAAATTTTCACTCCCAGCCACTCAGATTTAATAAATAGTGGCCTCGCCATACGCCAGCCCAAGGCGCGCGGGAACAGTCGGATAAGAAAATCAGCACTGTCGTCCCCTTAATACAACATAATCTCCGTATTCCGCAGGCAGTGTCGAGAGATAAGGGAGTTTGCGCGAAATTTGACACTTGGGTCGGGGGCAGGGGAGGAAATAAAGGCGCCACGGAAAAGCTGAGGTCCGTAAAAGTTTTTCGTCCTCGGTGAGGCCACTGTCGGCTCATTTCTCTCGTTAACTCGTTATCCGGCTCGTGACTCAAGGACTCGCACGACCCGCAAGAAGCCGCGGTAATAAATACCGCCCGCGGCCGCGCCCCGCGGAAACTCCGGGAGGAACGAGGAGGAAAAGTGTGCGCGCGGCAGACGTCTGACTCGCGTCTGCAGTTGTAAAGACTCTTGCAGACTGTGCAAAGTATGAATCCGACGTTACAAGCGTCTTTTTCCGCAAAGAGAGAGAGAAGAGGGTGCGAGTGTCCTTTTTATTGTACTACAATTCGATGTCCTGTATAATGGAAATTTTGAACAAATTGTCATTTTATATACGTTTCCTCGTGCGTATTCCAGGGCTGATTCTGTCTCACCGAGTTTCTCGCCGGAAAAAATTACAATTTTCGATCTCAAGCGAACTGGAATCGATTCGATTCAGTCTCATCCACGAATATTGAAACACTGCATCGATTTTTCAGGGAGAAATCGAATCGTTATATTTGCTCAATAACTTAATTTACTTTAAAATAGAAGACAATGGAAAGCGAAATTAGAAGGAGGGACAACAACTAATGCAACTAATAGATAAAGATGTACCAGTCAGATATAGTAGATGCTGTCGAAAGCGATTTATCACTCAGTCTGTCCGGCTAAAATTACACGGACCCTTAACATCGTCAAAAGCCCGCCAGCACCTCTGTATTTCGAAAAGAAAATCGATAAGCAATCGACTTTTTTAATCCGGCAAAGGGAGAAGAAGACTGGGGTGAGGATGATGCAGGCGACCTTATTCAGTAGGGAGACGTTCTAAAAAAAGTGCGGGAATGAATCACTCTGCAACGCATCTCCTGTTTTCTAATGAGCGAGCGCATTTAAAAGCCAACTCGGTTGACCCGGGGACGGACGGACTCAGCCTCGTCGGTTGCGTCTTCTGGATTTTCACGCGATATCGACTGTCCCTTTCTCCCTTCCGTGTTTGATTGATCGACGCTCCTGTGCGTTAACCCCGAGCGCACTATTTTTTTGTCGCCAGTTGTTAGGTACAACAGACACACAGGCGCTTACACGCGTGACTCACCAACATGCGCGGTATTTTTAATTTCGAGAGAAAAATAGTCTCCGTACCCACTGTGAGCAATGATGCGGTGGGTTTGCCTTTAACGCAATCCGCCGTATTGATTCGAATTGTGTGTAGCGCCCACTGACCTACGAGTGTGCACCTTTCGACCGTAAATTAACAAAGTGAAAAGAACAAAAAGGTGCCCCGTACAAGCTGGGAATGCAGGTAGGTCGCGGAACCTACCGACCCCGCGATAAACCTACTTTCCTTGCGAACACAGCCGCTCCTAGTCTTCGATTACTTAAACGAAAGGCGAAGGGCTAGGAAAGAGGAAAGGCGTCGCCGTTAATTACATCCCCGGCGATCGACGTGAGAAACATTGTATCATTCTGGCGCGTACCACCGCACCTCTTGTATCTCTTGGATCGCGCTTATAAAAGCTCTGAGCTAATGTAAAAGTTCAAACGTATTATTCATATTACTGCAGGCTAAAATTGATATCTATAGTCTTTATTACATTTATACATCTTATTTTACTCTAAATAGAGTATTATACAATTTTATTTATAACTGTATTTGCACAATGCATAATATTAAACGTTTCCAATAGTTTTATGAACCACAAAAAATATTTTATAACTGCATTAATAAAATTCAGCGTCTATAAATTGCATGCCCTTTTTAAGTAATTACTGTAATTATTTATATAAAACTCGTATGACATCGTATATTCATGTATATTCATACTCGTGGTTATAATTAGCTTTCAACGGTCACAAACAAGTACGTATTTTTATACTATCAGTTAAAAATCCAAGAATAACTTCACTTTTCCTATATGACTTTAACAACTGCAGATACAGATAAATTTAGCACATTACGATCAAATTAATGCCCACAGAATGCATATAAAGTACACGACGTAATAATGAAATAAAAACAAGACCTGCTATGATCGCTTTTCTGCTCGATGCATATAATAGCTATATGGAAGAAAACGAGAGTCGCGACAGACGCTACTCGTGAACGACCGCTTAAAACTGAGCCATCGATCTGCGTGAGTAATTCCTCACTAGACCTGAATCAAGAGAGAAAGAGAGAGAGAGAGAGTATAGAGACCCGGATAACGGTGTGTAAATATAACGGAAGTGCTTCTTCGAGGTGTCTGGTAGAAAAACACAAGACTGACATAATGCGTTTACGCACGATAATCGCGAAGTCGAGGCGCGAATCTCCTCACGCTGGAAATGTCTAGAAAATATGAGCGTTTACTTTTTAAGCAACGGCAAAGTCACTTATCCACTTACTTATATGCAGACTTTCAAGTTTATTAAAATATATTTGTGCATAAATTACCGCTTGCATTGGTATTTCTATTATTTTATAAAAGAAATAATATAATATTATTGCATTTGACAGTAACAAAATGCGCCAAACAGTAATAAATAGCTTCTCAATAATAAATTCATAAATTAAATTTTATAGGTTAAGACTTATAATGTTAAGCAGATAGATGTTATCTTATATTTTAACTTAGTGTATGAGGATTTTTAATAATTTTAGTTATGTTTTGAATTACAGGTTCATTTTATTGATCTTAAATCTACATTCGCTTGACATCAATTAACAGGTTGATAATAATAAATGTAACGCGTCAGTATATTTCACTAATACATGAAATAAAAGCAAATGAAGGAATAAAAGACATGCGAGGCTACTAGAAAAATTTGCATTTGGAAATGTGTTTTAAAACTCTTTGATTCTTGGAATGATACAGCTATGTACTCTCGTCACGAATAACATCACGAAATAGATCAATACTGCATTATTATTATAAATCAAAATAGAAATACTTTAGAATATACTCTCAAATATAGAAGAATCCATATATAGAGAAAAAAAGCTTATTAACAATTACATTTTCAGTATACTTTAAATAATACTCAAAGAGTAAAATTAAAATATAAATTTAACAAAAATTAAAAATTGATCTTATATTTCTAAAAACTTATAAATTAAATATGAATATATTATATTTAAATTAATTATTGGCAAAGGTATTTTTACATAGTAGAAAGTATTGCATAGAACCATAATGGAAGTTTTTAACTATTGTAGCTTCGAATTTTATAATAAGAATTTATTTCTTTTTTTGATACGAGCATATAATCAAACTTATTTATTTAAATGCACTGCTACTCAAATAAATTAAAGATAATTATATAATTTAATTGACAAAAGAACAAACAAAAATTAGACTTATAAGTGTTTGTTAAGCGATTCATTAAAATACTTTAGTAAGCATATCATTGACACCAAATAATCTCAATTGTTTTTAATAAATGATCGATATTTTTATTCATTGATGTTTATGAATCAAAAAATCTGTTTCAGATTAATACTAACATCATTTCGTCTATACATCCATTAAAGTTATGTTAAACTGAGAGTATCATTTCAGTATATGCCTAAACGTGTGGGTAGGAAGCTTCATAACTAATTAAAACAAATGTCAAGGATACATATCCGTAGAGCCATAAATTTGCCTTGCTAAAATGGTAATCGTGTAATATACGTGTGCTCAGTTTACATTAACTTCAAGAAATGCGTTAATTAATCCCCTTTCAGTCCCATAGCAGTTTTCACTCGCCGATTCTCCTTTTTAAATATTTCACACTCCCTTTTACGGAGTGTAGAAGTAGTATCTGCGGTAATACTTATCGTTGATATGTACAGGACGATGATGTTACAGAACTGATCAGAGAGATAATTGTCAAATGGAATAGTTGAAGGAAACTAATTTTGAAACTAATCAAAGTACAACTTAAAAATCGTCTTTTCAGCCTGTTTTATAAAGAACTATTGCTATACTTGGACTCAATATTCAATACAAAATAATATATAATAATTCAAATACTACAAATATCTCTTTATTATTTGTTAAACTACTAGCGTACTATGTAAAATCTTATACATAGTTAATTAAACAATATTATCAACAAAATTAATTTGGTCAAATTTAAACAATGAACTAAATAAAACATATATTTAAACTATACATATAATAAATTGCTTTTCCGTTTTTTCAGAATTTAAAACTATTAAATACAAAAATTATTACCACTGGTCACACAAGATCTTTAAAATTTCTATTATCAGGGGTTAAAGTGCGCTAAAAAACTTTAGTGAACCTTGCAAAGCTCAATCGACTACGAAAAGTGCCCTTACCGTGACCGGACTTATACGTCGCTTTCATCAACTCGTTAAAAAAGCAGGGCACGCTGCAAATCTATGGGATTTCAGAACAAAAGAACAAACGGCACGATAAAATGTATCTTTCAAAAAGCTGTACTCGATTTTCAAACACAACATTTCTGTAAATGAAAATTATATTCGAAGCATCGACTTTTCGTGTTCCTTTAGATACATTAACATATGTAATATGGCTGATAAGAGTTGCAGTATTACTTCTAGGGTCTAATTTGCCTAATTTGGTATAATTTGGTAGATTCTTCCTAATCAGCTATGCGATGCGAAATGATTCCGCGAACCCCTTGCAACTACTTATTTTCCGATTTTCGAAGCATTGCATACTCTTTACGCCTTTTCAAATTAAGGATATGCGCACAGGAAAAAGGCAGGATCGAATACGAAGAGTCTTTATCTACGAGGGGTGAGGGTCTCTCGGGGTATACGCGGGCGATTGAATTCAAGTGATTTTCGATAGAACAAGTAAATATCTGTCAGTGTAGGGTAAAGTAAAAATGGCTTAATAAGGGAGGAAGATAGACTTATTTCCTTACTGAACTTTAAACAAATAAACTAAGAAACATATTATTTATAAAAACAGAGAATTGTCAAGGTAAAATATTTTGAAATCTTTCAAAGACACAAATTGTAGATGTAATATTATTTGAAACGCGAAAACAAACAATTTGAAAATTAATATAATTAGAATTGAGTGAGTCTAAAAACTTTTAGTAGATCTCATTAGTTACAAATTTTAACATAGTTTACCTAAAAGAAGTAATATTTTTACATAATAAAATTTAATTGTATTAGAAAAGATATATTTCTTGTTACAAATATTTTAATTTTAGAGAGTGAATGAGTTTGAATCTCCTTTAAGTATTGAGCGAGTACAAATTTGTGGACAGATTTATTGATATAAAGTGTTCGCTAGACATACAACCGCGTTTCCCCCAAGAGAGTGAAGAATAGTTAAATACCTTTGATTACCATGTAAATGTTTAATAGAAAACGATAGTTCGAAAGATTAATGAAGAATATTGGAAAGAATCAATTATGTGGAATTGAACTTAGTCTTGCGGATAAATTAAGTTTATAAAGATTCAACAATGATGTGTTTTATTGACTTATTATATATACGAAATAAACACGCGATTGCATCTTTTAATTACTCGTGGCCAAAAGCATTGCTTAAATTTAAATGTCATTAAGGTACATAGACGTATTTTCCTGGGAGTGGCGTTTATTTAACTACAGTAACTGTAGCATGATAGAAAAAACATTTTGACCGAAGATCGATAAAACAAGCTATTCAATTGACTACATATTCCCACTGCGAAATAAGGTAAAATGTATATGACTTTCGAGAATGATAATTAGACACAATACGAAAATTATTAAATGGCATTATGGACACATAGAATGGAATAAATTTACGATTATCATAATAAATTTAAATTTATTATATATTATAGTAATAGCTTATTGATCACCCTTAATAAGGCATATAACACGGTATTTGTCTATATGTAAGACATTTAAAATAGAGTAATGCTGAAAAAATCCACATATGAATTATGTTTAACGTACAGACAGAATTCTTACGCGCAATTACATATATTTTATACAATTTAAAATTTAACACGGTAAAAAGGATTATTTAACAAATACAGTTATTTAAAAAGTGATGTGCGTGGAACGCTATTTATTTACTTCCGTGTGGATAACTTGATTCAAAGATAAGAGCTCTCATTTCGTAATTGACAATTGAAGAGGTTTTAGTGACTTGCATTTTATCAAGATTGAAGTTAAAGGACACACAACAGCTATATAACCCGGCGAATTCAGGCCACAAGGCTACACGCTTCTTCAATTTCGCACTTACATATAAAGATGAAAATCTTAGATATTCTGCTTGAACGCGTTGTGAAACTGAAACGTGGAGCGTTTATCATAAAATTAACACCCCATAACGTGAGAATCTTTACGCCGCGGTGGGGCACTCCTCAGATAATCCGCCGGTTATGAGTAGGCCGTATCGTTCAACCCCGCCAAAAGTCGAGATTCCGCGTAAGCGGCCTCAATGTAATTATAAATGCCGGCGAATGAGCCGCGAAACGATCTCGCTCTCTTCATGTGCGACCTCAACGAGCCGTGTTTAATTAATTCGCGTAAATCCTTGGACACGACGCATTATTGTACCCCGCGGACGGCGTAGTGGCGGAAGTTTGGCCACTGACAAATAGGGGCGAGGTCCGTCGCTTGCCGCACCCTTCGCTCCCGGAATTGCATAAAACGAGCTCTTGCTCCGCATTTAATAAAACCCACGTCTCCGGAAAACTCTCGAATGGTACATAAATTATTAACTTGAGGGACCCACTGTTAGGATTTGAATTTTTAGCGCGAGCTAATGTGATTTGTCGCAGTAATTGATTGCGCAATCATCTCGCACTGCACTAACACAATAACTCCCTAATTATATTAATTAAATTGACGAGCTATGATTCGTTAGATAACTAATACGTTCTCTAGTTACCCGAAGTCAACTTAGTTCTATCATGTGATCCGATAGTTATATGAACCTATAGTCTCAACGTACTCGACACCTATCGACTTACGCGTACACTAATATAAGTATGCGTTGTTTTACCAGTGATATTCCATTATCGTATCGTTATTTAAAATAATATTTTCCTATTCTTCTTTTTATTTTCATTTCAAAATTACACATTGCATAACATGCATTATTAAAGAACGTCTTTGAACGACGAATGTTTTTCCAATTTTCGCTCACATCACTGTTAATCACGCAGGAAATAACATAATAATGTAATACTTAGATAAAAAATACTGTATATCGAAAATATCACTTCACACTCCGCTTGTCAATGTAAACTCATCAATGCACCTAGCAAGAGCGCAAGTAGATATAAATATCCATCAGAATATGCAGATCGACATTTGAATTGTCTATATGTGCTCGCAAACAAACGGCCCCCAAGATTAGTAAGAAGTTTATGTCAATAAATCGTCGTTCATTTATACATTTGTAATGATTAATAATACTTTATAATAATTTAAAAATGTATATTTTAAAAAACTCTTTAAAATAATATTGAATTCTTAAGAATAATATACAGGTAGATTTGAAGCTTCCAGTTTTTATAACTATTATTTAACTGAATAATAGTATATATTTATTATCATTTAACATACTTGGACTGTACTTAAAATTATGTTCTTATAAAAATGAAGATATAAAATTAATAAAATGTATTTATAAAATGTGATCGCAAAGATTTTTCACCGCATATAAGATAAAAGAATAAAGGATCTACCTAAATTTTAAAACGCGAATGTGCATTAACGTTGTACTTTCTGAAATTCTGAATATTGCAATATAGACATGGATCGAATAGAGTCTTCCAAGTCAGACAAGGTATAACTTATGCAGTTTTTTGAAGAAATTGAATATACGAAGTAGACAAATATATTAATATAATTAAAATTAATTCTTTACGTGCATATTACACGTGAAAAGTATAATTATCTACAATCAACTAATAAATATAT